>OZ010615.1:12601499-12726499 GCA_963932145.1 Acanthosepion lycidas | reverse complement strand
TTGCGTGTAGGAACTCAGCAATCATTGAAGTAACAAGTGTCACCATCATTTGATGAAGTAACAAACGTCACAATCTTTTGATGAAGTAACAAGTGTCACCATCTTTTGATGAAGTAACAAGTGTCACCATCTTTTGATATATATAAAATCCTTCTACGGAGTTGATTTTTCAGGAAAATAACGTTGTCATGTTCAGTACTTATGTGAAGACAGACGATTGTCTTTGTTTTCTGTTTTAATGAATGCAGATATGAGACCGTAAATTTAACATTAATTTACAGATATTTACAAGCATTATCAAAACATACATATCAGAGTTGCCTTCCTATGTGAATTATTAAGAATACTTAACAGAAGTTGATGATTTTAATTATATTTTGGTTTACTGCCACATTACGTTGAAACACCGGTTATCGTATGATTACCGAAATTAAGCAACGTAAAGTTTGCTCAATATCTAGATGGGTAACTGCTTTGGAATGGCAGATGACATAAGCTTGGATATGCGAGTGGTGTCATTGATAATTGCTTGAAATTGTAAATAAGAGAGCCGAGTTACAATGTTAGTGATGTTATTTATATTCACCTACGGCAAATATGCTTCGGAAGATATGAATCTACCATTTCTCTAGCCCTAGCTATGAATTATTCGAATGTGTATCAGTTAATCATTATTTTGTAAAATATTTCTTAAAATATTCAAATATTTACTCGTTTTAAATGACCTTCAAATAGATGGTGAACCGTAAAAAATCCAATAAAGCATTATATAGCATATATCAGAGGTTTCTGACATGGGAATTATTAAAAGTACTTAAAAGAAAGGTGATCTTTTCAATTATTTTAAATTTTATTTACTCAAATGTAAATGTATGAAAATGAAATTTAATGATAAATTTAAGTAGAAACTTTGAAAATGAACCTTATCGCTTCCAAAATTTATTCTACCTGTTAATAAATGTAATTCATCAAATTAAAATGGTGGACAGCATCTTGCACAATGTAGACAACTGTCGCACCTTACAGAAAGGTGCGGATTTTTACTCTTATGCAACGCATAATATAGTAATATATGTCAAAGTTTAAATCATTGAAATCAATCAACTGAAATTGTTCAATCACTGATATATAGGAAGACTGCTATCACGTAAAAAATCCGTACCCTTTTCTTTGTTCCTAACTTTTTTTTCTGTTTCTTCATATACAGCATAGCTTCTGGAAAGCATCTTTCTTTATCCCAATGGCCGTTCGTTTTTCAATGTCGCATTTTCAGTCCTCTCTACAACAATTAAATCTCTGATTTTTTTTTAAAAAATCCTAAATATTTAAATGCTACTTGGTTGATGTCATTATTTCCAATTTTCATGATGAGCTTTTTTCTGGCTTTAGATCGCAGAATAATAAGGTGATATTCAAAGAGTAGCTTAGATTGAACTCACTACGCAGTCATAATGGTTTTAGTGAGACAAGATTGCTAACCATTACACCACACCAAGATGGACAGTCGCAGAATTATAAGAACTTAAAAGGAATGTTTTACAAGTCACATTGAATCAATTCGATTTCATTCATTTGTTCGAACAAAATCACCCGTGGAAGTTCAACTTCAGTAGTGGTCATCCAGTCAGTAAATAGCCAAGTGGTTTTCACTAACCTCGAAATAATCTGGTGTCTAAGCCTCACCAGTCTATATTTTAAATTTTCTCCGCTCCTACTTTTGATTTTCCAAAGATAGAATATATATATATATATATATATATATATATATATATATATATATATATATATATATATATATAATGAACATTGAAGTCAACACTTAGAGGCGACAGTCTGTTTCATGCTAGACGAAATCGTCAAGCCACGAGTACTGTTATTTTTCTCAGCTATTTATATACACGGGTCAGTGATGCATTGTGGGTAGTCTATTTTGGCGGTTATTTTATCGGAATTTGTTTATTTTTTATGTATTTGATTTAAATTATTTTGCTTTTCATTATTTATTTTTATTTTTTATTTTATTGTATTTTTTATTTCTTACCTTATATATTCTTATTTTAGTTTTTATTTTAATCGTTTTTATTAACGTATAAAATTTGATTATATCGCTTGCTTAGTAGTTTTGTTTGGGTTTGGGAAGATAAGTAAAGTTATTTATTCAATTTTGAGGTTGATTGATGTAGTTTATTCTAAATATTATTTTGGCGGGAGCAGTTATTAATTTGTTTATTACTTCATGTATTTATTTGGATTGATTATCTTTACTTGATTTTTTCTAATGGTAAATTTATCGGGATCAGTTTGTTAGTTTGTTTATTTTTTTCTTTGGATGAATTTAGATTAATATATTTTACTTGATTTTTACCGGATGTTGTTTATTTTTTTATTTAATTATGTATTAATTTGGGTTAAACTATTTCATTTTTCATTATTTTTTTTTTTATGTTTTTATTTTTATTTCTTATCTTATATTTTTTTCATTTTATTTAATTTTATTTTAAACGTTGTTTGTATTAACGTAGTAAAAATGTGTTTATATCGCTCGTTTAATAGTTTTGGTTTGGTTTGGGAAGATAGGTACAGCTATTTATTCAATTTTGGGTTGATTGTTGTTATTATGTTAGCAAGTATTACGGTAAAATAACCGCCAAAATAGACTACCACCGTGCATCACTGACCTGTAGAAAAATAACAGCACTCGTGGCCTGACGATTGCGTTCATAAGGAAACAGACTGTCGCCTCTAAGTGTTGACTTCAATGTTCACTTATATATTTACACAGGCTCTATCTCTGATATTGAGCACTTTATCTCATAAATATAGCACACATTAAGACTATATGTCTTCATATGTATATATATATATATATATATATATATATATATATATATATATATATAATTGAGGATTGTTAATGGGTGCACATTGAACAAGAGAGGGAAACGATGTGTGTGTGTATGAATGTATGTATATATATATATATATATATATATATATATATATATATATGTGTGTGTGTGTGTGTGTGTGTGTGTGTGTGTGTGTATGTATGTATATATATATATATATATAATTGAGGATTGTTAATGGGTGCACATTGAACAAGAGAGGGAAACGATGTGTGTGTGTGTATGAATGTATGTATGTGTATATATATATATATATATATATATATATATATATATATATATATATATATATATAATTGAGGATTGTTAATGGGTGCACATTGAACAAGAGAGGGAAACGATGTGTGTGTGTGTATGAATGTATGTATGTGTATATATATATATATATATATATATATATATATATATATATATGTGTGTGTGTGTGTGTGTGTGTGTATGTATGTATATATATATATATATATATATATATATATATATATATATATAATTGAGGATTGTTAATGGGTGCACATTGAACAAGAGAGGGAAACGATCTTGTTTTGAGATACGGCAAAGTCTAATTAACATTTAATTCAAGATTATATTACCTTGCAATTTTCACATGGATATATGTGATAGTCTTCGTGTCTATTCAGATCATTTGGCTGAGCGAGAGATTTATCGATAAAAACAGAACTTCTTTGGGTAACTAGAAATAAAAGAGAAATGATAGCATCAAATAAAATAAAAACTTGATGAGAAAAAACATTTTCACGATATATGGGAGGCAAAACATTCAGGAATCATACCACTAGTAATTAGCTAATTTGAATGTCAAAGGTCAAATATATTGGGACTAGATAGAACAACAAAAGATAGGAAGTTATGTCATAATAAATAAAGATCGATGGAATCCATATCTAAGCGTGATGTCACCTTTCTGCCTGTAAAGGATCATCAAAAACCGATAAATATCAACTCAGCTTTTCTATCTATTTCTTTACATATTCATTAGATGTTAGTGTCATGGTCCGGTTCCTTGTACCACGGTGATAGTCCAAGGTAGAACCAATAAAGAAGAACTCGAACACAGGTATGGAATAACACAGATATATTACAAACAGGAATATATACAGAGAAGTAGAAGTGTTAGTATGAACAATCAGGCTTAGTAGAGAGAACAATGTAGTCTCGACCAGTATCACTATTCCGATGTCTTGCAGTAATTGTCAGAACACGACTCTGTTTCGGACAGCCTCTGACTCGACTCTTGTCTATACGAACTACTGACGATATTCAGTCACCCACCACGAGGACGTCATGTGGCACAAGGCCTTTTTAACGTGGGATCTCCGAGCCCGTGGGATTTCCGAGCCCGTGGGCTCGGCCAAAAATATGCCCATTGAACCCGTATAAACGGGTTCAGGGTCGGATTACCTCCCTGAAAGAGAGTCCGCCCTTCGGCGTATCCTCCTTCGGGTTCCTCCCCGTGCAAAGGCAGAGAGTTCAACCGAACAGTCACTCATAACTTGAACGACTAACGATATACAGTCACACCACATGAAGGCGCCATGTGGCACAAGGCATTTTTAACGTGGGATCTCCGAGCCCGTGGGATCTCCGAGCCCGTGGGATCTCCGAGCCCGTGGGCTTGGCCAAAAATATGCCCATTGAACCCGTATAAACGGGTTCAGGGTCGGTTTACCTCCCCGAAAGAGAATCTGCCCTTAAGCATAGCCTCATTCGGGTTCCTCCCCGCCTGAAGGGAGAGAGTTCAACCGAACAGTCGATCAAGACTTGAGCAACAAACGATATTCAGTCACCCGCCCAAGAGTGCTTCATATGGCACAAGGCCTTTTAACGGGGGATCTCCGAGCCCGTGGGCTCGGCCAAAAATATGCCCATTGAATCCGTATAAACGGGTTTAGGGCAGGTTTACCTCCCCGAAAAGAGAGTCCGCTCTTCGGCGGACCCTCCTTCGGGTTCCTCCCCGTGCGAATGCAGAGAGTTCAACCAACAAGCCGCTCAAGACTTGAACGAATGACGATATACAGTTACCCCTGTGGCACAAGGCTTTATTACGTCGTATCTCCAAAAATATGCCCATTGACCCAGTATAAACTGGTTCAGGGTTGGTTTACTTCCCCGAAAGAGAATCCTACCTTCGGCGTATCCTCCATCGGGTTCCTCCCGCCCGTAGGCAGAGAGTTCAACCCAACAGTCGATCAAGACGTGAGCGACTGAACATCACCACCCACGAGGGCGTGATATGGCACTAGTCCTTTTTAACCTGGGATCACCGAGCTCGTGTGCTCGGCCAAAAATATGCCTATTGAACCCGTATAAACGCGTTCAGGGCCCGTTTACCTCCCTGAAAGAGAGTCCACCCTTTCAGAATGCACTTCAGGATAGTCCTCCGCTTCAAACGCAACTCGTTGTGAAATAAATTCTTCATCAGATTTGATAAAGATATCATCCGGATCGCTCATATCGCATTCATCCAGTATCCGAACAACGACATTATCTGAGATTTGTTCTCGGGACATTTTTCAAAATTTGCAAAGTTCAAAATCTATAAAAACGGCCAGAATTGATAATCCGATACTGCTTGACCAGAGAGTGGAGGGGCTGTCAGTTGAAGGCGAAGAAAAGAAAAGAAAATCAAGTGATTTTTTTTTCTACTACAATAAATGTTTTTATAAACATGTTGGCTGCTTATGTTAACCGTCAAATTTTGTCGCGTTAAATCAGAGCCGACTATAAGTTATAAAAATTCCCTGTAATAAGACCATCAACAGAATTGGGAGGCTCGGTTTCTAGAGTGGAAGTCACCACGCCTTCCAAAACAACTGAAAACCTGGTCATGCGTAGACTCAAAGAAGCAGCCGCGAAGACTCTCCTCATCGAAATCTTTGCAACCAAATTGTCTTTGTTACAATAATCGGAAAAAAATAAAACTTAAATCTATCCTAGATTTAAGTTTTATTTTTTTCCGATTATTGTAACAAAATAGGCATTCGCACAATAGCGAAAAAGTACTTTACTCAAAACAACCTACTACTTTGAAGACTGTAAGCACGAACTATCACTGACTTCAATAACTCACATCAAGTCACAAGAATTATTAAGAACATTCACATTTTAAACATTGCAATGAAATATAGCTATTTAACTGGGTTCGATCTCATGTAAACACATATTGTCACTTGTTCCGTGAAATTTGGATTGTTGTTTTCATAGTCCGTAAGTTTTATTGTAATACTTCATGTTATTTGATTGATTCTGATTGTAAATTTGACATTTTCACACGATAGAATCTGAGCCTTATTTTAAGAAAAATAAATTAGTTATCCAGAAATGAATCGTCCCCTTTTCCAGGCGCACAAACCATAAACACACGCATATATATATATATATATATATATATATATATATATAGTGTAACCCGGATATTAGAGAGTTGTCGGGACCGGAGAATAAGTATCTTATATCTTATATCCGGGTTTCTCTTATATCAGGGTTTGGACTATTTTATATACATTAACACAGGCTCTAATTTGGGACCAGATAAAATCTCTTATATCCGGGTCTCTTATATCCAGGTTACTCTCTCTCTATATATATATATATATATATATACAGTGTATCCTGGATAAATGAGAGTCGTCGGGACCGGATAAGAAGTCTCTTATATCCGGGTTTCTCTCATATCCGGGTTTGGAATATTCTATATACATTAACACAGGCTCTAATTTGGGACCAGATAAAATCTCTTATATCCGGGTCTCTTATATCCAGGTTACTCTCTCTCTCTATATATATATATATATATATATATACAGTGTATCCTGGATAAATGAGAGTCGTCGGGACCGGATAAGAAGTCTCTTATATCCGGGTTTCTCTCATATCCGGGTTTGGAATATTCTATATACATTAACACAGGCTCTAATTTGGGACCAGATAAAATCTCTCTTATATCCGGGTCTCATATATCAAGGTTACTCTGTGTATATATATATATATATATATATATATATATATATATATATATATATATAAATATATATATATATATATATATATATATATATATATATATATATATATATACACATAGTGTAACCCGGATATAAGAGAGCTGTCGGGACCGGAGAAGAAGTATTTTATATCCGGGTTTCTCTTATATCCGGGTTTGGACTATTTTATATACATTAGCACAAGCTCTAATTTGGCACCAGAGAAAATCTATCTTATATCCGGGTCTCTCATATCCGGGTTTCTTATATCCGGGTCACACTGTATATATATATATATATATATATATATATATATATATATATATATATATATATATATATACGACAAAATATAGACATAAGTCATGCTATATGTATGGGTAAATTCTTTTCTGAAGCATTTTACAAAAGTCCAAATTCAGAAAAAAATTATATATACATCTACCTTTGTAAATACTTTGGTGAGTACTACGGCCCAGCCGCATGCACATACAAAACTGTATATGTATAAATAAGAAAACTAAACGGCGTAAATTCACAAAACAAAAAATTACAGTTTAGAATAAACGCATTTTGTTCCAGAGAAAATTGTATTAGTTTAGCTAGAGTCTTTTGGAGACACTAAAATTGCCTGATGGAAGGAAATAACATCGTTACAGTGTTCAGAAAATTTAGTTGCTGTGAGAAATAAAAAAAAACATAGAAGAGATAGTGTTCATACTTTGTCATTATCATTATTACTTCTTTTCACTGTTGTTTTCCTTTGTAAAAAAAAATCTATTCCGTTATCATACTTTGGCAAATATAGCAAGAAATATTTGTCTTACAGCTCAAAAACTACATAAAATCTTTCAATTTTTATATATTTTCCATTAAGATAAACCTTTGCTTCCAAGTGTTTTAAAATACGATTTTTATAAGTAAAGGATTTAGATTCTATAAAATGTAATGCTTTCACTATGTTTAAAAAAATAATCCCCTTCTCCACACAAGGGTGTGGACTTTAAAAAAAACAGATAATTTCACAAAATATTACTTTTAAAAACTGATAATTTCATTAAATAATATTGTTAAAATATCATGATTAAAGAACATGACGATTCAGAAATCTTTTATCATATAAATACATACACATTATAGTAGCTACTGCCTGAAAAGTAAAACGACATGCAGTCTGCCAGATAATTTTAAGACTGGCTTTCATTATATAAATTTGTAGAATCTAGGATAACGTCAATTCTACATTACACTTCACCGGAAAAGATTTAGATTTTTAATAATAATAAAAAAAAAAAAATGTCCAAATTGACAAATGCACTCTTTTGAAAAAAAGGTTTAGCATTTAACAGTGATATTCTTTTACTCAAATGACGGTAAAAAATGTAGTTCTATCGATCTGTGTAGTCAATACTATGTCTGAGCATACGATCAAGGAGGATTTTTTATGCAACCTAGGAAATGAACATTTACTGATACTTACAATCGGAAAAAAGACAGCTGAGGTTTCTAGAAAACATGATACGGAAAAAAAAATGTATATTGAGAACTGAGAACTCACATGGCGTATTTAAGGCAATAAAAGCAAATGGAAACATCGAACAATATACCTTATTAATTTGTGGGCATATTTGCTAGAATATGAACAAAATAGGATGGTAAAGTATCCAAATTTCATTCTTATACGTCTATGGGACGTACACCTCCAGCGGATTGGCGATCATGAATTTCTTGAAATTTCTAACTCTTAATAAATTTTGTTTATCTGTTATATTTCCTAAACATTTTTCCGCGGTCCATTTATTCAGGCTCATTTGTTTTCCTCTATAAGTCTTGCCTTTAATCTGTACTGTGACTATTAAATTTCTTCTGTACTATTACCTCATTATGTGGCGATAAATTTAAACTGTCTTTTCCTATTGTTAAATATAAGTGTCCTTTTAGTTTCCATTTTTCTCTAAAACTTCGTCGTTGGACACATATTAGGTCAACAATATTCCAAGCATACTTCTGTCGAAACACATTAATATTACTGTACCTCTCTTCTTCATCTCTAAGGACCATTCACTGCTATAGAGGAGGAATGATATTGCAAAATAGTTCATTTCTCGTTTTTTTTGGTTCTAGTAATTTTTTTCTGTTTTTTAATATTTTACTTATCTTTTGGAAGGCATTTTTCTTTATCTCAATACGCTTTCAGATTTATGTGATGACCTTTCTGTAAATATACTTCCGATATATATATATATATAAATTGTAGATCTTGTTGGGTTTTGTTTTCTCTAATTTATATTCTTAATTTACTTTTGCTAACACCAATGCATTCTCTCATCTTACAATTGATATTTAGTCAGTTCTCACTTTTTCAAATACATTCTGTAGGAATTAATGTATTTTCCTTTGTATTTAGTGTAATAAAAACATGAATATATAGAGAGCCAGTATCGCCTCTGACTTAAAGGGATTCATCACATACTAGTAGAATAATATTTATCTGTTTTCTGGTTTTAATTTTGTAGTATGAACACTTAGTTTCGCACTTCGATTCTAAACATATCCACTCTGTTCTTTAGAAACTAATAGAATTTATTATTAATATTTTTAGTAATTGTTCTCAAATTATTCTCAATTTATTAGACTTATGCGATTATTCACACTGGCAAAATATGTCATGCCATTCGATTATATTTCCTGTAAAATACTATTTTGAAAGTTTTAATGAAATTTGCACAGTAATACTTAATAAAATTAATAACGTATGAATATCAAGTTAGCTTAATTGCTACAACGTATGGTAATTAAAACGTTTGCAATGTTTCGTGTTTTTTTAGCTAATTATTTAATTATCTCCTTATTACCGATGAAATATTCACCCAAACAGAAACTAGGTGATGCGTTGTAGTTACCAGATTCTATTGATACTACTGTTCAGGAATTGAATGTTGTGGACCAAATTCAAATCATCTCCTCTTTTGTGTATTTGTAATTGTTTTTAAAGGGAAAAAAAAAGATTTATCCATTTCCGGTAAGATAATTCCCATCAAACGATAACGTTATAAAATACGCAATTAAGAGTGCATATAGAGATATCAAGAGATATTACAACTTCCTGTTTCCTCAGCTGTCTATGTCAGTATTTTCAAGCGCGGTAACATACAAGGTTTCAGATTTTGAACATAAGACAAAATCATAAACGTTACCTATAGAGAAATCCACTATGAATCAGTAAGTTGAGTCTTTATTCTTTCTTTACTAAGGATACAATATAACAATGTGTGAAATCAATTAAATTTTATATTATGGAGCTCATAATGCTACAGTGTTGATTGGGATTATATTGCCTAAATTACGTTTACGTGATAAATCTTATATTTAAAAATAATCTGTTCGTGAAATAAAAGATCATTAGTCTTATCCGTTTTTAAAAGTAAGAATGAAAATCCATCACTGGCATCAACAGTTGATAAACAAATATCTGACAAATGAAGTGGGTTACAAGGCCTTATTTAACTTTTTGATAAACTGACAAATTCGGTTCTATGTTTTAACTTAATCGCTATATAAGCTGACATGGCTAGTTGATATGCAATCTAATAGAGATGCCGCTTAAAACGGGAGAATACAGGAAAGATTTATTAGAGAAGCAAGTAGATTACAACTAGAGAATCTCTGTAATGACGTACCATTACTTACTACTCTACATTAAAAATCATTTCAAGCGAAAGCGTACTCTGGCTCTTAAAGATGATAATCATTTGAACAATTCCACAAATTGGTAAATGATGTTTTTTTTTTAATTTATTTCAGCGCGTGAACATCGAAACTCATTCTCTGGATATATGTGAAAAAACGGACTCTTGAAGGGCACACTGTGATATATATGTGTGTGTGTATTGTTCATGCATTTCCTACAGTAAAGCACGTTATTCCGCGGGAAAATTACATGTTGACGAATAAGCGGATAAGTTGAAAAGAGAGCGTGAAAATAATATCTCAGAATATTTATAGTCTTGAAAGCGTCCCCTAGTAGCGATTTCGAAAATTAGGAGGAGGTAAAACAAAAAAAAAACTACGATCATCTCCTTGGTCTTCACTTATATTCACTGCCAATATATATCCTACATAAATCACTATTTCCGGCTCTACAAAAGCAACATATGTGTTTTTGTCTCCGCTCGGAATGAGTGCAAGCGTATCAACAAATAATATAATTTACAAATTAGATTCTAGCGATTATTGGCGGTTCTCTAAGAGTATGTTTAACAACAAGAAATCTTTAATCTCACCACTCTCCAATAAATTAAATTGACATCTTCAGCAGATAAGGTTAAGTGCTTTTATAGAAAGTTCACTTCCAACTACGCATTTGACTCATATGGAGTACACGTACTAGATTTCGCACTAGAACGGATGATCAACTGAGTGATATCGCATAACCCCGTCATTTCTTTCATACATCATTTCCAAATTATATACCCACAAGTCAAGCGGATGTGAAGGGATCCCAGTCGTTGTTCTAAAGAAATGTGCTCCTGAGCTGTCTCCTGTAATCTCCAAAATCTCCAAAAATTGTCTCACCGCTTCCTACTTCCAAGCTTGTTAGAAGTTCTACTATAAATTTGCTGTTTTTAAGAATACTGGAGAACAGTCTGACATATCAAATTCCCGCCGCTTTGTGACTAAATAGTCAGTGCACTAATTAATGCGGAAGTAGTTGAGCATATTAATTCCCATGAGCACCTCTCATTCAAACAATATGTCTCCAGTTTCGCCATCTTTACCGCTGATGAGTTAATATTAATAATTTTAATCAAAAGATAAATCATTTTGATTCATTTATTATCGTGAAATTATGTCATATAGCCCTTTATGCATGAAAATATATTCCTTGTATGTGGAAATTGATTCTTAGAATGTTTCAGATGTGCACGGGTAGATTAGATATTTAGTATCAAAATTAAAATGGCATTTCCTTAACACAATATACTTTTTTTACAAAGAAACACGCCTCTTTATTGATTAAAGCAATGACTTGCGAGAATTAATCTGAGAGATTGAATATCTCAGATAAAATTTCAAAAAAGTGCTGTAAACATTGGCCCTCGAAATTGAAACAGAGGGAGACAAGTGTCTCGTAATGGCAGAGATATTTTTTTTTTACCTATCCCTTCTTTAAATGCAACGGAATGAAAATTCGATCACGGAAGGACTATAATAATAAATGGGAACGAATATAAAAGTTGTTTATAACGTATGAAACATACTGTGAAATATTCTCGAATACATAGTGAGGAAATATGATTGGGGAATATATCGCTAATGGGATATACTAAAAGCAGGGGAGGCAGTGTGAAAAGCCATTAAACTGCATGAAGAAATGACGCGTTTGTGTGACTGGGTGATATAGAGGAAACGATCATTTTAAAATTACAAGAAACGCTAAAACATATTTGTAACTCCTCAATGCCCATTTTCCGATAACACACGACGTCCACACACACACACTGATATATATATATATATATATATATATATATATATATATATAAAGAAAGAATAGTAAGATATTTTTCAAATCGTAGTTAAATAAAACGTATTCTAAACTAAACACCCCCCAAAAATCTTTAAATATACAAATAGAAGAAAATGTCGTAAGAATTTTTGCCGTTAACAATAAAATTTTTAAAAATACAGACGACATGCATTTAACGGATGTCAGATTTCATTGAAAAATACATCCCTACCCCTACCAAAGCGTAACTAATAACTGATACATCAAAATACAGACATAATGAACACGAAAACACCCCTTGTCTGGTTGAATTAGATTTCTCTGTATCCTTGGAAACGTGAATTATGATTTTTGCTATGTCTTTAAAACGCAGCAATTTTAAAGTTACTACAAAATTCGCTTGAGGATGAAATGGAACTAATGTTATAATTTAATTACAAACTTAAATTCGGAGCTTTCAGCTTTCATTTTTGAAACATAGTTAGAACTGTGTAGCGAAAAACATATTTTAAATCAATTAAATGATAATTTATATATATATATATATATATATATATATATATATATATATATATATATATATATATATATGTGTGTGTGTGTGTGTGTGTGTGTGTGTAAGCAAATATATGGATATAGATCCGACAGTATGAAGAAAAATATACGGAAAAAACAAACAAAAATCGTTATATGCAATTATACTGTTTTAATGTTAATATAATGTCAACGTCGGACGTTTCGGTCTAATAAACCATCTTCAGGACATATTCATAAAATATAATTAACATTATCAATTCAACATGACAAAGACGATGGACATAAGAACAAGACTCATCCAAACAGATAACTGAAAGTTTTATATGATCAGCGTTCCGTTTAAACATGGTCATGTTGTCGTCACGTGGGCAACGCTGTGAAAACGTATTCCTAAAATTTGAGTACTTTGAATGAAAAATGAAAAATGAAAGAATTCTATTTTGATCTAAAATTTATATGTATGCTTGTCGAGGATTAATCTCGCTAGAAAAGGGAAAATACTAAAGAAGCCAGGTCTAGCATAATTTTCAGTTATCTGTTTGGATAAGTCTTGTTCATACGTCTTATCGTATTTTATTTATTTTATGGATTTTATACGATACCAGTCAGAGCTTTGCATACGGATTGTTTGTTTCTGGAGTGGGTTGGACAAGCTGTGTTGACCTATCTGATAAGTTTTGCAAATCTTTTTTTTTCTTTTTAATTTTTGTTTAAAAGCCTTTTGTTTTTGAGTTTTTCTGTACTCGTGCATATTTTTTTCTTTCTTGCCTTTTTACCCCCCACACTGTTTTGTTTGTTTACCTTCGTTTGCTCCTTTATTGAAATTTATTTTTGTTTGTCCACCGTTTTTCTTTATGTTTTTCTTTTTGTTTTACTGCAAAAAAATATTATTTTAACACTTAAAAGACATTCGTTCTGTCGTGGTGGTCGTCGCAGGCCACCATGGACCAGAACGTAAACAATACACCACCGACGGTGTCTTTAGAAAATTCGGCCTGGTCTGAGAATAGGCCGAAAAAGAAAAAAAGATGCCGAATACTACGCAGCTCAAAGAGAGACTTTTGAAGGGTCGTTTAAGGAAAATGAATTCTTTACGATCCCTGAAGCACTGGAAGCGGTGGAAAATAAGATCATTTCCCTGCTGACGTCCGACGTGAAAAGTCGGAAATTAACCGGAGTCAGCAGGGAGACAATGGGAGAGGTCCTAAAGACCTTGAAAATTTATCCGAAGGTGCTGGCTAGGAGGTCAAACGCAATGTGGGACATTCTCTTACCAACAGAACTGGATGCGAAGCAGTTGGCAGGCAGCGTGTTAACAACAAAAAACCTCAAGCTGCAAACGGAATACATGGGCACACGTAGGACTAAAATAACAGTCCACGGAGTGCCTGTGGACATCTCGGAGGACAGAATGGGGGCCTTCTTCGCTCAATATGGAAAAGTGGAGGAGGTCAAAGCGATACTGAGCAAGTCCGGCATTGCCACGGGTGACGTTGAACTGCAGTTGACCCTGAGCCAGGAAGAATTTAAGAGAATTCCCAACACCCTGGTTTGCAGGAAAAGAAAGATGTGGGTAGTGGTGGAAGGCAGGCGACCGAATTGTTGGGTGTGTGGTGTCCGGGGACACATGGCGAAAGATTGCCCAACGAAACAGCCTCAGCCTGTAAGCCAGCCCACGCCACCAGTAGCAGCAGTAGCGGTGAACGAAAAAAATCCAGAAGCAGATAAAAACGCTGACGGCACCTGGAAGGAGGTTGTAAATGGAAGGAAGGAGAAGAATGTACCAGCTCCCCCCCAAAAGGAGAAGCCTCAACCAGCACCAAAACAGCAGGTGGAAAAGAAAAAAGGGGAAAAAGAAGTGTCGAAAAAACAGTCACCCAAAAAAAATCCACAGAAACAGCAGCAGCAGCAACAACAACAATCACAGCAACCACAGCAGCAGCAGCAGCAGCAGCAACCAAAGGAACAAAGAGACAGTCCGATGGAAGTTGAACACATGCCTCCACCTCGAGTGGCGTCTCTGAAGAGGTGCAGAGAAGAGGAGGAGGAGGAGGAGGAGGAAGAAGAAGAAGAAAGAAAAACACAAGAATGTTGTTCTGGTCGTAGCCGGGCGGAACGCAGTCTGGTCAAAACCAGCAGGCGCTCCTTCCCGGCTTCGCCAATTAGATCGTCCTGCTCTCCCGGCATTAAGAGCTTCCCTTCCTCCCCTTCCCGTGCTACACCCCCCTCTCCCTCCACATCTTCCCCAAGTTCGATGAACACACCACCACACACGTCCACCTCCTCCCCTCCCCATCCTGCTAGGGAGAAAAAGAAGAAAAAGAAAATGTTTGAGGGCCCCGAGTCAATTTGTAAAATTGACAAAGAAGAGTACATAAGGGGCCTGTCCAAACAAAGGAAGGCCCTGTTGGAGGTGCTGTACAAAACGACGGAGGTGGACGGCAAAAGTGTCGAGGACCCCCGTAATTTTCCAAAGGCTCCAGGTGTCATTACCTGTATCAGAGACTCTGGTGGCTACCTGAAGGTGTGGAGCCACATATTCGAGGCCAGGGAGGCCTTTCCGAACATTAAAATGTGCGAATTGGACAACCCCGTCTTAAAGAGATTGCCCAACTTTTGCTCTGGGAGGGTCCCGGTTTTAGTTCACCCCTCCTTATATAGGGCTATTAAATTAATGTACCCTATTGACGTTGGCGGTATTGTCCTGGGCGGTCGTATGACGACTGAATTGGGCACTGGCAGTCTGGGACAATCTGTCGGGGTCCTGCTCAACGCAGAGTTCCGCCCCGTATGTGTATAAGGTTTTTTCACTTATTCTTTTTTCTTTTTGCAGGCCTAGACGATGGCAGTTAAGTTAGCTATACTGAATGTGAATGGCTTGAGGGATCGGGGTAAGGCTGCCCGCCTGCTCCGGGGCCTGTTGTCCTTTGATGTGGATGTCGCCGCGATCGAAGAGACCCACTTTGTTTGCAGTTCCGATGCGTGTGTGCTGGAGGATGACTTTTCGTTTATTCAGCATACGGGGACCGGTCTGCCAGAGGTGTTTCTTTGCTTGTCAGACGTACTCTCGATGCGAAGGTAGACCTTGTGCATACCGATGCAGAGGGCCGGTTGATCGTGGCCGATATTGCCGTGAAAAGTGGTTCGTTCCGGGTCGTTGCGGTTTATACGCCCAATGACCAGAGGGAGCGGGTCTCGTTCTTTCGGCGATTGGGGCCGTTCCTGGTGGATTCAACGCGCCTAGTTTTAATGGGGGACTGGAATGCCATCCTGGACCCCAAGTTAGACAGGGGGCGGGGTGCTAGCGGGAGAGGGGGCGATCGCAGCTTGGTCGATCTGATCGACGATTATGGTCTCGTCGATAGATACCGAGTCGATCATCCCGAGGGAAAAATGTGGACGTGGGCTCTTAATTGCCCTTTTGACAAGGTGGTTAGCTACCTTGACAGAATGTTAGTGAGAAGAGCCGACATAGAACTACTAGATTGCCCTACGTTCCACTGGGTAGGCTATTCGGATCACAAACTCGTTTGTGCCCGGGTGGCGTTAGACAATAGGCCTAGAATGGCTGGGTACTGGAAGTTCAATCTGTCTTTACTGGACAGGCGGGACTTCCAGGAGCAGCTAACTAGACTAGTGCAGCGGGAGCTAGTGGGGGCGGTTATCGGGAATAGGTGGTGGGAACGCCTTAAATGTAGGATTAGGTCCTTCACCACTGATTTCAGCAAACGGCTCGCTCTAGATAGAGCTGAAAAGGTGAAGACGCTTAAAGCTAGTTATTCCCGGGCGGTGGCTGGGGGGGATCCCCTAGAGATAGCCTTAGCTAAGGAGGCCCTGGATCGATCGAATAGCGAGCGGTACATGGGTCAGGTAATTAGACATAAGTTAAGCAAGATGTCTTCCGAAGCCGTGAACTTGGGCGCAGATCTGCGCAGGGAAGAGGTCCGTCGAGGTGGCGATCGTTACATTCGTGAAGTCAAATCCCCGGAGGGGCGCACTCTTCGGGCCACTGACGACATGTGCGGAGCGTTTCGGCGCCATTTCGAGAACCGGTTTACCAAGGAGCCTGGTCTCCGTGAGGAGGAGTTTCGTAGCTATTTGGCTGACTTTCCTCGGCTTTCGCCGACTGAAGCGGCTAGCTGCGAGGGAGAGATTACGGAGGGCGATGTCTACGCGGTTTTGAAGAAGGTCGGCAGAGGCAAGTCGCCCGGTCTGGATGGTTTGCCCTATGAATTGTACTTGAGGCTGTCGTACATCTTTGTTCCAATTTTGACTGCAGTGTTCAACAACTGGTTTCGGTCGGGGTCCATCCCCAACCGGATCACCAGGGGTGTGATCACTCTGTTGGAAAAGGGCAAAGGTGGTTGGGGGAACCTAGATGATTACAGGCCCATAACTCTGCTAAACACAGAGTTAAAGATTATGGCCAAGATCCTGCAGGAGCGTTTGCAGTCAGTTGCCGAGTCTCTGTTGGGACCTGAGCAGACTTGTTCTGTGAGGGGCCGAACAATTCAGAGCAACCTGCATCTGATCCACACGATCATAGAGGGTGTAAAAGACGACGAAGAAGCCGCGCTGATCAATTTGGATCAGTCCAAGGCATTTGATAGGGTCGACCATCGCTACCTTGCAGCTGTCCTGCAGGCCGCTGGATTCGCACCCAACTTCTGTCACTGGATTAGCCTCCTGTATCGCTCCACCAGTGCGGTGGTACAGGTGAACGGAAGGCTGTCGGACGCGTTCGTGCTGTCTAGGTCGGTTCGTCAGGGTTGTCCGCTGTCGCCTCTCCTTTATGCTTTGGTGTTGGAGCCTCTCCTTCGCCGGCTGAAGGACGAGACCGGCAGTCCGGCCCTACGTGGAATTCCCGTTCCTGGAGGGTCTCGAGCCAGGGTTTCCGCGTACGCCGATGACGTATCTGCTTTCGTGTCGTCCCGCAACGACATTGAGGTGGTACAGAAGGCGCTTGATCGGTACGAGAAGGTGACAGGGGCCAAAATAAACCGCGACAAGTCGTCCGGCTTGCGGTTAGGTGCCTGGAAGGGGGTCGCTCTTCCGGGCCGCTTCGGTTGGTCAGACGATCCTGTCCGCATTCTTGGAGTGTGGTTTGGGCCTGACCTCCAGCTGGAGAAGAATTGGTCTGGAGTACGAGCAAAGGTCGATTCCGCCGGTCAGACTTGGAATCGACGAAGGTTGTCCGTGAAGTGCAGGGCGGAGGTGTGTGCTGCATACATTTTCCCCCTGATTCTTTATCGATTGTCCGTACTTCCTCTCTGTAAGACTCACAAGAAGGCGCTCGAGCAATCGCTATCCTCCATTTTATGGAGGGGACGCGGGAATCGGGTCGACAGACGAGTCTGCACTAAACGTCCGTGTCATGGGGGGCTGGGAATGCCGCACCTACCGAGTCACATCCGTGCCTCTAGGTTGGCTTTCCTACGCCGTGCATTGACTGGAGGAGATCCGATTCTGGAGGGGATTGTTAGGGACGCGTTCCCTGGCCTTACCATCACACCCCCCATCTCGAGAGTTGAGCGCGGTCGTAAACCCCGGGATCAATCGGTTTTCCTTCGCGAGTGTCGGTCGGCCTTGAGGGCCGTTCCCCGGTCCAGTGACCTTTCTCGGCCTAGGAAGGTCTTCTATCGTGAATTAGTGGAGAGGCCCGCGAGGGATCTCCTACGAGATACGCTCGGCTTGTCGGAGGAGGAATATTGCTCCTACTGGTCTTGGGCGCCAGCGGCGGATTACCTCAGTAACCCTGAGTTTTCGCTTAGCTGGCGATTGGCTCGGAATCGGCTGCCTCTCAACGACAAGCCTTTCATATGGGGCTTGGCGGATTTGCCAGACTGTGAACGGTGTGGCCTTGGCTTAGAGGAAACGGCTGCGCACGCCTTCTACCATTGCCCCCAGGTACGCCCCTTATGGGACCATGTCGGCGAGCTGACGGCTCGTCTCGCTCCCGAACAGCTTGTGTCCATTGATCGCGCATACGCGTGTGACAATGTGTCGCCCCCGTATTCCGGGATGAAACAGATGGTGTTTCTGACGCTGATGGCCACGGCTCGAATGGTGATTTGGACGACGCGAAAGGAGGAAGTCTTGCGAGGCAATCGTCTTTCTCATTCGGATCTGATTCGATTCTTTGAGCATCAGCTCAAGATGAAGATTAGATCGGATAGAAAACGATTGCATTCGACAGTCTTTAGCGAAAGGTGGGTAAAATAAGCGAGATTGCTTCGTGTGAACGGGGCTAGCCTTGATTTTCTTTTCTAGGTCAACCTTTTGCACATCGGGGTGGCTTCCTGTGGAACCCTCCCCTTGGTTAGGTTAGACAAGCTTCAGTGTACCTAGTTAATGTGAGTAAGTGTTGTTCCTGGCCTGCATCCCGGCCCAGTTTTCATCTCGACTGGGTCAGTTTTATATTTTCCCATTCCAGCCTAATATTTTATACTTTTTCCCACTCCCTTAGCGAGAGCGTCTCTTGATTTTGTCCCATGGGCAGAATACAGCGGCCTCTCTGTTTTATGGGTTGGACGGTCCCTACTAACATCAATTATGTTTAGTTTGTATTTGTGTTTTTTTTTAAGTTTATTATTGGGTTCATTTCCCTACCCTCTCATCTTATCATTATTAGAATTGTATATATATATATATATATATATATATATATATATATATATATATATCATCATTAGAATTTTTATGGTATGGGGCGCGATTTTGGTAGGTCTCCCTTGAGAGCACGTGGTATTATGGTGGTTGAAGGATTGTTTGGTGATGGACGAGTTCTTTTGGTGAATGTGTAAAATGTAATGTACGTATGGGTCGCGAATCTGATTAGCTAGGTATAAGATAGTTAGTGTTGACCAGCCTCTACCCCTCCCTTTATTGGCCTCGTGCCACAATTTGTACTTTTTGTACCAATAAATACCAGTCTTGTTCTTATGTCCATCGCCTTTGTCATGTTGAATTGATAATGTTAATTATATTTTATGAATATGTCCTGAAGATGGTTTATTAGACCGAAATTCCGACGTTGACATTATATTAACATTAAAACAGCATAATTGCATATAACGATTTTTGTTTGTTTTTTACGTATATTTTTCTTCATATATATATATATATTGTTCCATCGTTAAAAAATTAACATCTCTTCAGTTAGGAAATCACGATGCTACCAAAATATTTTATTCCGGAATACAGTCAACGAAGCACTTCTTCCACTTCTGTCTTTGGAATAATTTTACATAAAAGGTAAAAAGGATTTATATATCGAAACAGAAAGAAAGCTAGGTGATTAAAAACAGCGAGTGAGAGAAGAGAAATAAAAGGAAAAATATCAAAGAAAAAGAAATAAACGGTGTAAAAAGTGTCGGGACGTGAGATAAACAAAAAGCGAGAAATTCAACCAATGAAATTCTGCAATACTGTCGAATCATAGAATTCGAAATTAAACAGTAACAGCGAGTTAGGTTAATATTTCTATGGCAAAAACTTCCTGTGCTCGGGGAAAATTATTCATGGACTGTAAAATAGTAATACAGTATTTTATGAATAATATTAATTAGAATACTAAACCGATTTGAAATCTTTATATTGTTATATTAATTAAACTTAACCAAATTTTGTTTTTCAATTTTAATTAGAATACTACATATATTAAAATCATCGTATTATTTATTTAGCATAAAGCGTTTTTATATAGAAATGTAATATAACGAATATTTTTTAATTTTATTTTACCTTTATTTGTATCTCGAAATCAATACCTACTTAATTTTTTGTTTTTAAAATGTACATCTATACACCCAGTTAACAAGTATACAAGTTATTACTGTGTAGCGAAAAAAACATATTTTAAATCAGTTAATTTACAATATATATATATATATATATATATATATATATATATATATATATATATATATATATATATCTTCACAAACAAATAGATTCACACACATATACTTAACATATGAAATTAATCCTACAAGTAGGTATCACGTATTACTCTATTTTCTGACAATACAAATGCCGGAGTTGCCATGGACAAATCACATATATATTAAGTGTAGTTTGCTACTCTAATTCGATGTTTGTACCTGCATTTGAAAAAAATCTCACTGCGAAGTTTTAGTAAATCCTCAGGTCTATTATTATTTAATTATAAAAATGTTCTCCTTGATGCAGACATCTGTCTTCGAAGATTTTAAGAGTTCGTACCGTGGAGAAAAATTTCCATTTTAATTGCGGAGTGGAGTGGTTTTCCCCAAAATCCCAATAATATTTAGACAGCGCTGTTTGATATTTAAGAGATTCGTTACTAAAGGAATGGTGATGGTTATAAAAAGGCTGTTTCCAATTCCCAGCAGATATTCAAATATAAAACTTTTTCTGGTTTATATATTTATCGGGAAGATTGTGATTTAATTCATCACATTTTCGGTCATATATATTCCCCCCCCCCACTGGCCATTCAGTTTTCACCCTGAAATTGCAGGTAGGAGCATGCCTTTGTGATCAATTAATATGAAAATGTTTAATAAAATTATTGTTGTGGGAATTTATAATTTTATCCACATTATTCACAAATGAGTTACTAACTTTCAAGTTCATTCTATTAGAAATTGTTTTCAGTACACACATATATATATATATATATATATATATATATATATATATATATATATATATATGTATGTATGTATGTATGTATAATATTAGGCAGCATATATTTTATATATAAAGAAATAATCATACATAGAATCAATCAGCAATATAAATGCGATTAATGGCGAAATCACTTCGCTAGTAGAACATGACGTATGCATTAAAATACTCTTAATCCATTGAATGATGTGATCCTCATTTATAAAACTCTTGTCAGATGTTTCTAGTGTATATTTCTTTAAGTTAAGCAAGTACTTTCGAAGATGCCTGTCTCCATCATCAGGCTGTATTTTTTTCTTTTAAAGTTAAAACTCGAAGACGAAATAATTGTTTGCAGACCGAAAGTTTTTTTTTTTGAAATTGTGCTATTTATTGACGATTGTACAATCTCAGAACCTGCCAGTCGCAACGCTAAAGTTCAAAATTTCAAGTGAGAATTTTTATATGATTTTTTAATATGGCAAATCCACGAATTCTTTTTTTTTACAAGTGATTTTTACTTAACATGACATGAACTAAGTATATATTACGTTAGTGCAAACATAATGACGTCATAATGTCGTTTTTCGACGTAATTTTAACGTCAAAAAACGATATTATTACGTCATTATGTTTGCACCAAGCTGATAGTTCAATTAATATAGTGATATGGCTGAGTAGTTTTTTTTTTCTCAAGAATTTCATACTGCCGGATCAATTGTTTTTTTTTATAAACATATAATATTATGCAGCATATATCATATATATAAAGACATAGTCATACATATTAATGCGATTAATTGCGAAATCACTTCGCTAGTTAACAAGGTGTGTCCTCGGGAGAGCCTAAGGAAGAAATAGCGATTATTCTTGCAGATTAAGAGACTCTTAATACTTGTTCCCAACAAACAGAATCAAATTCAATATTCACTTTAGGTTTACTAACATTGTATATATTCTAATGAGAGTTTATAGTTGATTGATTGAGTTGTTTTTATAGCTTTGTTGGTTATTCGAAGCCGAATTATTTTGGTTCGTGACAATAATTAGATTTTAGCCAGTAAATGTAGGCATTAACAGTTCTCTTTTAGAGAATAACAATGATTCCTGATACAAATCATACGATTTAACCAATGGCTGGAGATGGATATATAATTTAACAAGGGCATTTTCATGTACGTAAATGTAATATTAGGTTGGTGCAAAAATAATGCCGTAATAATGTCGTTTTTTGACGTATTTTTAACGTCAAAAAACGATATTATTACGTCATTATTTTTGGACCAACCTAATAAATTGCCCCTCCGATTTCCCATATATTTCAACACCCGCACATCCCGGCATGTTTTTTTTTTTTTAAATAAGGAAAATAATTGCATTAAAATTAATATCGGTAATAAGTGTTTAGCAGAAGAACGCAGGACATTAAAACAATATATTCCTAACAATAACCTTTGAGACACATGATCGTTTTAAATTAAGTACTAAATAACGACAGAAGTTTAGTCCTCATTAAATTGTGGCGTTTTGTGTTGTCTCGTGATCCAAACAGTACTAAATAAAACGGTATAATGAAAAGGATCATTTACTTGTGCTATTCGTTTCATTAAGATTCTCAGTTTGAATTCTAAGAGCCAGTAGGTGGACTGACGTAACAAGTACGTATGTCACACGTTGGCACGAAATTAGGTGTGGCAGGCATACAGACGGTGCAAAATCCTTGAGACCGTCTGTTGAATTCTCACCGTTGTGTACTTATATTCAGAAACCCAGACAAAGAGATCACTCCCAGAATGCCCCGGACACAAGTCACTCAAACCAATCGCTTAACAATCCTGCCCTGTCTTTTGTACTCTGTACTGTAATAAAATAAATCAACTCTTTTAATATTATTCTAATAAAAAATCTTTCGAAATAGTGCTTTACTGAATCTCGTATGATAGAATTTATATAACACCAGTTGTTCAAATACGTAAAATAGTTATTGAACTTAATAATCAAAAGATATATTAGGTTGGTGCAAAAATAATTTCGTTTTTTAACATATGTTATTATGTGAGAAAACGAAATTATTTTTGCACCAACCTAATATTTGCTTCAAAATAAACACAATGCCAAGAAAATGCTATTTATCTGGAGTAAAGAAAAAGTGTCTTTTTGTATTACTTTATTCCATTAAATGGACACTAACATCACAGAGTTTTTAAAATAAACGCTTTCGTACAGCAATTTAGTTAATTTTCTTGTGCAGGTAATCGGATATATTGGGTAAGCCTCAAATGCGATTATGATTGATAGAGATATGGATGCAATGTGCCTTGTCGGAGTAATTGATATTTATAATATTAGCTTCATTGCCGTCCTTACATTACGATTAAAAATGGAACCGTATGAATCAACGTCTATAAACAGAGAACGACGGCCGATATCACAGTCAGAAATTCTACTTCGGCGTGTGTATGAATTTAATCACTTTCAATAAATACCAAGTGTTATCAGTATAACGGAAAACCAAACAAAGCTATACAAAAGTGTGTCGGTAGCCACTAAATAAACGATTTGTTCTGAAGCATACGTTTTTTCCGACTATATATGAAGTTCCTTCAGGTCGGTAAAAAAAACAAACGCTGCGCAATGGAACGATGAACATTGTGTTAATAACTTGGAAAATGGCGTTGCAGATGTGTTCAAAATTCTGTTTCCTGCACTGATTCTATTTACATAGTATAAATTTTTACCTTTTGTTTTAGTTCACTGTAAAATATTGTATTATCGTTGTTTCGAATGTCAACAATATGATAATAACAAAATAAACTTTCCTATAGTAACACCATTTCTACATACCGACAGATTGTTTTAAATTGCAATGATTTCACAGGTGTGGCCTTGTGCAAGTTAATATAGTGAAAACATTTTGTATAGAAATCGCTTCTCTCTCTATCTTCAACGCTTATATGATGACGTCGTACAAAGCTACACTGAGTAAATTTAAATGAAAATTTTAGTTCTGCTAAAGAATTGTTGTCTGACTTTTTGGGGACAACAATTTTAGTGGCTGTAACAAATGGGGATTATATGACTTACAAAAAGAGTGCTCGCGTGTAATAATGGGAAACAATTTTTAATGTTTGATCCCTTCAGGACTAAGGCGATGACTATATTTAGTCCCCCCCCCAACCAACACCACGTGGGCATCATGTGGCACAAGGCCGGTTTAACGGTTGATCTCCGAGCCCGTGGGATCTCCGAGCCCGTGGGATCTCCGAGCCCGTGGGATCTCCGAGCCCGTGGGATCTCCGAACCCGTGGGCTCGGCCAAAAATATGCCCATTGAACCCGTATAAACGGGTTCAGGGTCAGTTTACCTCCCCGAAAGAGACTCCGCCCTTCGGAGTAGCCTCCTTCGGGTTCCTCCCCGTCCGAAGGCAGAGAGTTCAACCGATCAACCGGTCGACTTGAACTTGAAGACTAAGGCGATGACGACTCACCACACTATGTCTGTGGATTATGATGCATTGTGTCCCGTTGAATTCTCCACAGTTTTCAATTCAGTATTTTCCTTCTTATAGACTGGTCGACTCTAAGATGAGAGAATACAATATAATCCGCCATTTAACTCTTAGCTGGGGAACAGAAGTGAATTTTTCTGAAAGTGACTACAACAAACGAGATCAAAGTACGATTCTAAAGAATCAATGTGCGCTTTACCCAACAAAAGTATCTATAGATACTATGTTTCACAGTTAACATTGATCAAATGACATATTAAACGGACTCTGAACGAACGAAACTACACATATAATTATATTCTGGATGAAAGCTACTTAAGTAATATAATACGCTGATGAATTATACGCCTGATCATGATACGTTGTCACAAATTTCTACGGCGCAAATGTGGAAGATGTTTATTTTAATTCACTATTAGTGCGCAATCCAGCCTTCTGTCGCATGAATCGCATTTAAGCGGCGGGTTCTGCAAAAAGATTAATTCCTTTCCCGCCGTGCAGAGAAGAAATTTCTTTAGTCCGATGACGTTTCTTTTGATTTCATATTTGACTAGTTTAACAGTCCGTCTTCATATTTTAAATTGTATTCACCCTATATTGTTTCACTTTTCATCAACAATAAATAATACCAGTTTGATTCCGATAATACAATAGGAAATATCATACAAGTAAATATTTACTGCGGGCGTTTAATGTGACTTTCAATATAAAGCTCTTTTTTTTTTTTTTTTGCCTTCCTATAATTTACACCTTTTTTTTTCTTTTCCAATGTGACTGTCTTTCGTTTCTGCAAATATTCTAATTTTCTGTCCACTTTTCATTATTTCTTTGTGTCCGTTCTTGTTTTGCGAACATATGTAGTTTAGAATGTCTACACAAAATATTTTATACATATATTCAGGTAACGTTCTAAATCTCATCGTGAACACACTCACTCTCTCTCTCTCTCTCTCAGACACACACACACACACATAAACATATATATATATATATATATATATAGAGAGAGAGAGAGAGAGAGAGCAAATATAATTTATTCGAAAATTATGACATAAATATATTGTAAAATCACTACAAAAATAGCCATTTTGTTTCAAAACTACTGCTATCTTATCAAGTGAGTGATTGTTGAATAAAGGATTTCAAATGCAAGGGTAAACGCTGTTACATCAGCTGCAGTGAGCAATCAAATTATTAGGTTGGTGCAAAAAATAATGTCGTTTTCTCACATATGTTACTATGTGAGAAAACGGCATTATTTTTGCACCACCCTAATAGAAGTATATGAGAATTCCAAGAAAAAAAAAAAAAAAAAATGACAACGAACGTTGATTATAATAATTAATGCTTTAATGTCAGGGTTAGACTAAAATAGAAATCAATCTAATTAATATTAAATTTTAATATAAAATCGAAAATTAATAAGTATCAATTTTAAATTTAATCTATATTAAGTTTTAAATATTATAAAATTACTTACCGAAGAAACTGAAGAAAATGCATATGTTTGATATTTATTTTGTCTTAATGGAAAGGTCAAAAATTCAGTTAGAATAAACGTTAAAATCTAATGCTGTACTAAGCATTCTGTCAGCTTAGATACATTTGAAACATGCATTTTTCTCCGTTAAATAGTTTTATAATATTTTAAACTTAATACAAATTGAATTTAAAATTTAAAATTGGTAATTTTAATTTTTGAATGTTATAGTAAAATTTACTATTAATTAGAATGATTTCAATTTTAGTCTAACCCTAACATTAAAGCATTAATTATTATAACCAACGTTCGTTGTGTCAATTTTTTTTTAATTCTCATATACTTGGAATTTGATTGGTCATTGCAGCTTATGTAACAGCATTTGCCCTTGCGAGTTGTGTTTGAATGAATTATATATATATATATATATATATATATATATATATATATATATATATATATATATATATATATATATATATATATATGGTTGGATTGATGTGAGTTTGTGACCCTGGGTTTCACACTTTTTGACGATCGCAATATCTCTGAGCGCTTTCTAATTAGTACCGCGCATATAATGTATAAATAATTATATATATATATATATATATATATATATATATATATATATATATATGTATATATTTATTTATTTATATATACACACACTTTTCACACACACACACAGATATATATATATATATATATATATATATATATATAGCCAAATTCGTGTATTGTACGATCATATAATTTAACGTCTGCAAATAAATACCTATGCATAATGAAACCATATATATATATATATATATATATATATATATATATATATATATATATATATATAGTGAGAAAGAGAGAGCATAGCTAAAAGCCGCCCTATTGCCAGCAATTAATCTAGCTCCTGAGGAAGGCTTTTGATTGATCCTTCAGCTTGTCCAGGAGTTTGAGAGTCCCTAATTCTGTGCACAATGTCAGATTTAGTAGGTCTCCCGGCTGCCGTTTTTATCTGAATTTTCATTTGCATAGGACTTTCTCTTCCTTGCTGCAGCCTTGGCTCTTTTGATTGCAATCTGATCCTCCGGAGATTGCATTTTGCTTGGCATTCTGGTGCCGTGTGTGACAGGGACTACAAACTAAGGAAGAACTCAAAATTAATTGCTACATTTAAGTATTCCATCAATATTTATGCTTACCTTTTAAAAGTTCAACGTATAATTTTTCTGACTCCACTAAATTTAGAGCAATTTGATGTATGGTGGTTCATTACTTTCCATATATAAATTTTTTTTTCATTCCATGGGTGACATTCGCTAGATTTCGTAATTAATTTCAAGTATTCTCAAATTAATTTCCAAATTATAGAAATTGTTTTGTTACTAAAAATTCATCGCAAAACGTCACCCATAGAATCTCACTAATGAAAACATAGGATTCCAAAATATCAGTGTTGATGATCCGGATATCATCTGGAATGTTATACTATTCTCACGGAGTCTAATGGTAGGAAACGGTGGGTTAAATGGCTTTCCACTATACTACAGCCTGCTTTGGAACAATATAACTGCTTGTATTAAAGATTCATTTGAATTCTCACATGTTATGGCTTATTCGTCGACGGATAAATTTATATGTTCATATGATATTGTCAGTTTCTTTACTTGCGTTCCACTTGCTGAGACTATTGATATATTTACTGATGCCCTGTTCGTAGTCAATTTTTTCTGTCTGTTATTCGGGAGGACGTGTTTGTTGAACTGATGAAATTTGCCACGATGTCAGTCGAGTTCAGTTTCGACGGCATTATGTGCAGTCAGAGTGATGGTGTTTCGATGGGTTCCCCTTTGGTGCCCATTTTAGCTAATATCTTTTTGGGGTTCCAAGAAGAGAGCGTATTATTAATATCTGATAAACTTGACGTTTATTTCCGTTACGTGACACTTTTTGACTCTTTGATAACGACATTAAAGCGGATCAATTTCTTACCTCCCTTAATAATAT
Source organism: Acanthosepion lycidas (assembly GCA_963932145.1). Taxonomy (NCBI): domain Eukaryota; kingdom Metazoa; phylum Mollusca; class Cephalopoda; order Sepiida; family Sepiidae; genus Acanthosepion; species Acanthosepion lycidas. The sequence goes on along the minus strand of OZ010615.1, from coordinate 12,697,902 downwards.
ACATCCAGCTTTACACAGGAAAAAGAGGTTAATTCATCTCTTCCCTTTATTGGTGTACTGATCAGCAGATCTGCGTCGGTTTTTATTTCTTCTGTTTACCGTAAACCGGCGTTCAGTGGTTTGTATAAACTTCGGGATTCTTTTTGTCCCATGAAACTCAAAATGAATTTAATTAATCCCGTTACCCATAGGACACTTATGATCTTTTCTGAAATTAAGTTGGATGATAAACTTAGGTTTATTACTTCTACTCTCTGCAACAATGTCTATCCATTAGGCATTTTTCAAGCAATTATTAAGAATAGAATTGCTGAATTAAATAAAGTTAAACCTGCTATAGTAAAAAGATGTCCTGTGTACCTACGCCGTCCTTGGTTAGGTGGTATCAGTGATAGGTTTTCTAAGCACTTTCCTACCGCAGTTTGATATTGTTACTTTGCCGCTAACACTTGTGTTGATTTCTCTGCAAAGCCTATCAGTAAGAATATTCACTCCACATGATAATATTTCGTTAATTATTCTTTTAAAAGGTTGTTGTGTTTCGAGCTACATAGGGAGAGCCATTCAAAGGCCGGATGCTAGAATAAAGCATCACGTTCCAGCAAATATCCGAAACATTAAGTACACTTCCATCGCAAATCACCTAATAAATAGACATAATTGTGCTGTTAGATTTAGTGTGGTCTCATTTATCATCCTTAGCAGGTCCTACTCCAATTACCAATTAAAAGTGTTGGAGGCCATCTGTGTAAACAGAAGGACTTTGTATTAGTCCTCCAACTAATTACCATCTAATTTTGTTTGTTTGTTTCTTTTGTTTGTTTTTTTACACTTTGTCATTTTTCTTTTTAAAAAATTTAGTTTATTAACATCGATTTAACTCTGTTGGGCGGGGTTCGAAACCAGTTAGCAGGCATGTTTTAGATTTTTACTTTTTATTATCATCATGAGTGGTAATAATAAAATTATTTTTTTCTATTAATGGCAGTTATACATACATATACATATACATATATATATATATATATATATATATATATATATATATATATATATATATATATATATATATATATATATATATGAATAAAAATGACAATAGGAAAACTGTTAATTGCTGACGCGTTTCGTCCAATGTAGACTTTATCAAAGTCATTGTCATTTTTATTCATAAATATTGTCTTCTTTGCTGGTTAAAACTGAGAAATTTTCATATATATATATATATATATATATATATATATATATATATATATATATATATATATATATATATATATATATATATAAAGAAATATAGTCTTAAGGTGTGCTATATTTATGGAATAAAGTGCTCAATATCAGGGATAGAGCGTGTGTAAATATAAAAGTGAACATAGAAGTCAACACTTAGAGGCGACAGTCTGTTTCAGGCTATATGCAATCGTCAGGCCACGACGATTGCATATAGCATGAAACAGACTGTCGCCTCTAAGTGTTGACTTCTATGTTCACTTTTATATTTATATATATATATATATATATATATATATATATATATATATATATATAGTGTGTGGAAAACAAATTTCGTGCACGCATATTAATTACAAACAATTCTGTTTGTATTTGTTAGGCTAAAAATAACTTCTGATAACATTATTGAAACATTCTAGAATATTCCAGTTGAATCATGGAGAGTATTACAGCAATTTAAATGATTTCAAATCTGAAATTTGCATTTCACGAATTCTTTTTTACAAAAATTACATTAGATAAATGGGATTTATTTCTGTTAACTCAATATTTTTTTCTTTTTTCTTTCCATATTTTGTGATGAAGCATCTGTGTACCGTTAATTATATGAAATGTATGTTTATTCATTTGCTGGAAATACAAAAAAAATTAAAAATATGTATGTGTACAAATATCTATTCCCCCCCCCTGTATATAAGATAAAATGCTGGCACACAATTATGATGAAAGTCTAATTGAGATACACACGTGGTTATGCAACACATGCAATTGAATAGCTACACGTCTCAATATCTCAATTCAATTTTTTTTAAAATATCATCGAACTGGGAAACTGTTAAAGTTACCCCAAATTAATAAACTTGAAATCTCCAGTTGCCGCTCCACCTTATCGTGTCTATCTCTCACTTTCCATATATATATATATATATATATATATATATATATATATATATATATATATATACAGTGTAATCCGGATATAAGAGAGTTGTCGGGACCGGAGAAGAAGTCTCTTATATTCGAGTTTCTCTTATATCCGGGTTTGGTCTATTTTGTTTAGGTAAGTATGGCTCTAATTTGGAACCAAAGAAAATCTCTCTTATAACCGGGTTTCTCTTTTATCCGGGTCTCTTATATTCGGGTTACACTGTATATATATATATATATATATATATATATATAAATAATAGACTACCCACAATACACCACTGACCCGTATATATATAAATAGCCGAGAAAAATAACAGCACACGTGGCCTGACGATTGCATATAGCATGAAACAGACTGTCGCCTCTAAGTGTTGACTTCTATGTTCACTTTTATTCTGTAATTTAGACATACTTTAGATGCACTAGTTGACATTAAATACCTCGCTGTGCATAGTTTTGGAAATTGTTGGAACAATTTACCCTATCTTCACTAACTTTCTTAAACAGAAATGATTGTTTACATGGTTTAGATTAAATATGCATTCTATTCCCTTCTCTGTAAACAACACGAGTTTTATCTCCTAATCTTGTTACAAGTTAATTTGCTGATTTCTTTCAAAATAATTATCCCAATATAGAAGTGAATTAAAACATGATGCCTATATTTTCCTTCCGAAAATCTTCGTCAGAAAACGATTGAATATTTTCTAGTTCTATAAGTGTGTCAGTACGACGATTAAACTCAAACCAATGAAAATGGTATCTTGATTTCAAATAGCTAAATTGTATAAATTTATTAATATCCCTAGACATGGCCATGTAATCGGCTATTAATCTTATTTTTTCACCAATCTTATCTAGTCTGGATCGGGGAGCTAGATAACCAGGTAAATAAAAAAAAAAGGCCTAGCAGACGGTGGAGGAAAACTCTTATAGAATAAACGGTAAATTAAGAATATTTACTGACCCACTATATCATAGGCGTCATTTGATACTTTTAGAAAACGCTGTACTTCCGAGTTTAGACTGAGAAGACAGAAGACGGCATGGCTGCGTCAGAAATATGAAGTGACATAGGAGGGTATCAGAATATGATGTACAGAAATTTCAGAAAAATTAAGGGATCAGACAATGTACTTACTATTAGGTTGGTGCAAAAATAATGACGTAATAATGTCGTTTTTTGACGTATTTTTAACGTCAAAAACGGCATTATTACGTCATTATTTTTACACCAACCTAATAACAAAGTACATCGTAATGAATGTTGGAAATACTCCTTATGCATGAAGAATAAAAGCGAAACAAAATAGATTCTGTGTTACTGAGGAATTCATTTAGATGTTTACCAGGGCATATGACTGATGAAAAAAAATTAGGTATAATTAAAAGAACAATAAATTTTCTGTAGAAGAAGGTTGAACTTAAAGTAATTTAAGAATGAGAAAGCCGAAAGTCTATAATGAATGTAAATATTTGGACAATTTAACGCTCCCATATCAAATGAGTTGTTGAACATACTTAAAAAATGTGTAAATGCATAATAGAATTTTTATCACAAAACTAGGAGTTTTAAAGGGTTACATTTTATATTGAGAAAAAAAATCAAACAAAAAAGACAGGTCGTATTATCCACCTATGCAACATCAAGCCTTTAAATGTTAGTTTATATATGAAAAAAGAGTGGAATTTTTTTTATTTTCTTTTTTGTCCTTTGGTAGTCACCCAAGTTTGCTTCTACGCAGTATTGAACAGAGATACAGGATAGGACACTAGTCATTTTCGGTAACATGTGATCTATCCTTAGCACGGCTTTTCTGGTTTGGGTGGCTTAGAAAGTTTGCTAAATTCAAGTTACAGGATACCGCAGCGTGAAAATATCCCAACACCAAGAAACTTAAACGGAACCACATTAAACAACAAATAAACACAACGAAACAGAAATTGCAACGTCTCAACACGGAAATTGTACACATTAAAAGAATTACAATCTTCTAGCAGAACTAAAACAAATTCAATGAAAACTTGGATTTATTATTCAATACAAAGAAAGAAAATGAATCTCATACACAAGTCATCCAGAAAAATCTAAACAAATTATATAAAGGAAAAATAGTTTTTATCAAACATCAACGATAACTTCATTAACCTATCGGATTACCAATTCACCCCAAATGAAATAGAATTACTTAATCCGAGACCAAATGTTTATTTCGCACAAAAAACTAATTTAATGTTTAATCAAATAAAAATTGAAGCTTTATACCAAAAAATACTTTTATTGGAACAGGATAATCATATTATTAGGTTGGTGCAAAAATAATGACGTAATAATGTCGTTTTTTGACGTTAAAAATATGTCAGAAAACGACATTATTACGTCATTATTTTTGCACCGACCTAATACTACAAAGGTAGGTTTAAAAGAATTACTTAAAGCCGAATCTATTAACAACCGTTATCATAAAAATTCGAATGAAATTATAAACACTCTAATAAAAGCAGCCACACCACTAAAAAAATAACAACAATATTGTTATCCGATACGCTGATAAGACTCTATACTTTCGTCATTTTAAACAAACATGAATACCACTCAAAATTACAGGCCATTTTGGACGATCATAATAAATTTAAAAAGTTAACCAAAAACACCAACTCCCAACTTAAAAAAAAAAACAAAAAAAATCATATCAATAAACTTATTACTGCTAAAAATTCTGAGGCAGGATCCTATAAACACCAAAATATTATAGGTGATTATCAACCTGGCTACATTTATGGAAATCCATAAAAGAGATCATCCTCTCCGACCTATCATTTCACAACCCTAACCCTAACAAGGTTTGTATATTACCGTTCAAAAACCATTAAGAAATTAATTACTCCCTACCTCCCAACTATTAGGTTGGTGCAAAAATAATGACGTAATAATGTCGTTTTTGACGTTAAAAAATACGTCAAAAAACGACATTACTACGTCATTATTTTTGCACCAACCTAATAAATATTGTATTAACTCCACAAATGAATTTATACAAATTCTTCATTCTGTAAAACCAAACAACTAAATAATTGCATCTTTGGATGTACAACATTTATTTACTAATGTTCCCGCCCATGAAACGATTGAAATCATTATCTGTGATGATTACAAGCACACTTCTCTCTCACCTATCAATATTAAACCTACTATTTAAAAAAAAAACATATTATTATTAGGTTGGTGCAAAAATAATGATGTAATAATACCGTTTTTTGACGTATTTGTAACGTCAAAAACGATATTATTACGTCATTATTACGTCATTATTTTTGCGCCAACCTAATAGCATGTCCCACTCAATTCCATATTCATTTCTTCAGTGTGTCTACTGTAATCTTTTCCAATCAATCCGATGAATCCAGCTACAACTGGAATTAGTAATTTCCTCATGTCGCACTTTTTTTTTTTTTTTTTTTTTTAGATTTCCACTTGAATATACTTGTATTTTGATAATGTTTTGAAGATATTCAAAGATATATTATAATCTGCAGAGACTGTCACATCAACAAGGAAGCACATTCCGTTCTTGTTGTCTGTGATAACGAAATTTGGGCGATTAGTTTGGTTGTTCTATTTGAGTGTTTTGTAAAATACCATAAAATCGTTACAGGTTCTGTTGCTCTGACTGAGTCTGGGTTTTGTCCATACAAGATTTTTGCATTTTCTTTCCCGTAAATGTTGCATATTTTCCAGTGCATATATTCACACAATCTATCATGCAGAGTTTTATATTCAGTGGACGCTAACACTGTGCAATCTGATACAAGATGATCTGTTGTTTCGGAATATTTCTCATAGAATCTGCATTTAGAGTTAACAAAATTATTCATTATGTGCGCGCAATAATTTCGATTTAGTAATCATTGGTCCCGTGCAGCAAAATAAAACTTTCGGCTTCAGATTTTAACACTACATTAAGTATCCTGTTACCGTTCAGGTTTGTCTGCATCTGCTTGTTTGGTACGGCCAGAATATTGACCATGAAGAGGCTTGACATCGCTTTATTTTTCATTGCATTTTGTATGTGGCATTTGTTTTTGTTTTCTTTTTTTCTCTTTGATTCTGCAGGTGTATTATGGTGTTTTTGTATTCAGTGACTTAAAATACCTGACTGGGTTTTTTGGCTTAATTGGTTACTGAATAAAGCTTCTATTTCATACATGTTTTTGACAGAGATCATCTTCTGCAGTTTCCGAGTATCTTTGAAAACCGATGGCTGTCGTTTTGTAACACAGTTCTAGTTGATCTAATGATCTACCTCCTTCGGATATGTGCACATAGATTAGGAGGATGTGTAGCTGATATTCTGTTTTGTGATTTCAGTTCGATATTTAACACCAGGCGCATATGCCTGTAATATTCTTTTCTTATATTCTTTTTCATTTGTATATGCTTTATTCCATTTCCTTCGTTGACTCTTGAGTATTTATAGGCTTCTTCTTGTTCTACAATCTTTGTGAAAAATCTAGATCTATTTTGTTACTGTATTGCTTCCTTTTTGGTATATTAGTTTTCGCATTTATCTAATCCGAAATCCATACCGATGTAATCCCTGAAACATTTTAAAATATTGATGATACTTTTCAACTCATTGTCGTCTTCGGCAAAGGGTTTGATAACAACTATGTAAAATAGGTTTTCTATTTTGCTTTGTATCCATAGTTAATATGTTTAGTTCATGCAAAAGATGGAATTAAGGACAAAAGAAGGGGCTCCTTGGATATTCAAGCAATTGCAAGTGGCAGTACCTTTAGTACGCTTTAGGTATGATGTAGTTTTCCATACATTCATGATATATGTAAGGACATTTACTATCACCGAGGAGACTTTGTACATTTCAAGATCTGTAGGTATTCAAGAGTGCTGCACACATTCAAAGGCTTTAAGGTAATCTATCCAAGCTGTGCTGATATTTCTGCCATTTTTCTTGCAATTTTCAAGGATCATTTTATTTATTACTTGTTGGTATTTGCCGCCATATAAACCTATTCAGCATCCCTTTACCCTCAGCGGATGAATGTTTTTCTTTTTCATCCAGAAAAGATTAAGACAGGCATTATCAATTTGTATTCCGTAGGCAGACATGTTACTCGCTTATAATTTTTTGGATCATTTGCTTCAACTTTTTTTGTTATGATATATGTAATATCCTCATTGTGCCGTTCTGTATTTATTTATTAGTAGTACTATTAGTAGTAATAGTTGTATTAGTAATAATAATAATGTTTTGTACTTCGATGATTATATTTACCTTTTCCTCTTTCGGGAATACTCGGGGTTTTATGAACGAACACTCAATGCAAATACAGTGTAACCCGGATATAAGAGAATTGTCGGAACCGGAGAAGAAGTCACTTATATCCGGGTTTCTCTTATATCCGGGTTCGGTCTATTATATATACATTAACACAGGCTCTAATTTGGGACCAGAGAACATCTCTCTTATATCCGAGTTTCTCTTATATCCGGATCTCTTACATCAGGGTCTCTTATATCCGGGTTACACTGTATCAGATAAAATTTATCAAGTATTTATATTAAAATAATTTTTCAGGAATTCGATTTCTTATGATCAGAATTTCGTGTTTTGCTTCTCTGTATCTATGGGAGCTTTCTTCCTAGGCTTATGCTTAAAGTAGTGTGGAAATTTTGTACAGAAAACTAAATGCTGCAAACATAGAAAGCAATAATAATGAGTGACACAATATATCATTAGTTTCTTTTTCGATTATATTTGCAGAATTCGGTTTTTATTCAAAACTTACATACTTAATTAGACCTTGTGTTGAAAAAAGATAGGCGTCGTAAATGAGAAACAGAATAATAAAAAAAACAAAAAAACAGAGCATAAAATATTAAGTTGGTGCAAATATAATGACGTAATAATGTCGTTTTTGACGTATTTTTAACGTCAAAAAACGACATTATTACGTCATTATTTTTGCACCAACCTAATAACAAAGAAGAAAGAATGTATAGTAAATGAAATAACAAAAGAGACACACACACAAAAAAAAAATTCCATAAGGAAACAAAATGAACTTGTCCATTTTTCACAACCTTTTCAGAAAAAAAAATGACAATATCCTCAAGTCTATGTAAATATATTTATGCAAAAATTTGTAACAATACAATAGTTTGGACTGCGAAGTCGTTGTACGTTAAAAAGTGGAAATGTAAAAAAAGTTCTTCTTATCCCCTGGATATTAGCAAAATATATTTATCAGGCGAATCTGACCCCTAAAGAAGGTGAATACATGTTTTTTCTTTTGTTTCTTTCAGAAACTGAATTCCTGTTGGGATAAAAATGCAAACAGAATTCTGGAATATATTTTTACTTCATAGTGCCAAAAAATGTTGCAGAGTTTCTCACAGAATCTTGATTCATTAGATGCAATTTTTCTTCGAAAGTAGCCAACATTGCTGAAGGGATGCTTTAGTCTGCATCCTAAGAGTGAACTTTGCACCCGGGATATTTCCTTCGTGTCTGCTGTTAATAAATGTGCCAGTGATTTGGTATTTTGTGTGTCCTTTTTAATGTTCTGTTAAATAATACAAAATGAACACACACACACACACGCATATATATATATATATATATATATATATATATATGAAGAAATATAGTCTTAAGGTGTGCTATATTTATGGGATAAAGGGCTCAGTATCAGACATAGAGCGTGTGTAAATATAAAAGTGAACATAGAAGTCAACACTTAGAGGCGACAGTCTGTTTCATGCTATATGCAATCGTCAGGCCACGTATGCTATTATTTTTCTCGGCTATTTATACATATACGGGTCAGTGGTGCATTGTGGGTAGTCTATTATGGCGGTTATTTTACCGGAAGTCGTTTATTTATTTATTTGGCTTAAATTATTTTGCTTGATTTTATTTTTTGTTTCTTATTTTATTTTTTTATTTATTTACTTATTTTTTAATCGGTGTTTTTTTATTAACGTAGTAAGGATTTGTTTATATCACTTATTTAATAGTTTTGCTTTGGTTTGAGAATTTAATTAAAGCTATTTGTTCGGTTTTGGGGTTGGTTGTTGTAGTTTATTCTAACTATTATTTTGGCAGGAACAGTTTTTAATTTGTGTTTATTTGGGTTGATTAATTTTATTTGTTTTTTCTAACGGTAACTTTATCGGGATTGGTTTGTTTATTTATTTACTTGGATGAATTAAGGTGAATTTATTTTACTTTTCGGTTTTTAAGTAACGTAGTATTCATTTTTATTTTATTTTATTTTTCATTTTTTATTTTTTATTTTGTTTTATTATATTTTATTTTATTTTTATCGTCATATAACAGTTATAGCTATTTTTCGTCCGATTTTTTGGTTTGATTTTTTAGTCTAACTAATATTTTGGTCATAATGGTTTGTTACTTTGTTTATTATTTACTTTGTTTATTTGGGTTCGTTGTTATTTTTTTGTTTAAAAATATAGCATGAAACAGACTGTCGCCTCTAAGTGTTGACTTCTATGTTCACTTTTATATATATATATATATATATATATATATATATATATATATATATATATATATATATATATATTGAGTATTATATCAGAGTGTCTATGTCAATGCTTGTCAATACTTGTGGGTATATTTACGTGTCTTTTTCGGTGTCTGTGTATAGTAAATGGCATCCACATTTCATTGTGTATGTGTGTGGTTTAATTTTTTTTTTTTTTTGTAAAAGGTCGTGCAAATATCTCCTGTTTCGTCACTTTTGTGTGTGTGTATATATCTAAATATGTCTGCGTGCTTATGTATTATAATCTGATTGTGTTTGTATTGTCTTTCGCAAGAGGCATGCTGCCATCATGAACTTTTCTACTAAGCTCTGGGTTACCGCCGAAGATATCTCATTAAGTTAAGGGCAGTCGATCTTAACGTTTATTCCAATGTAATTTCAATAGAAACAAAATGAATAGAATAACATATGCATTTTTTTCTTTTTTCCTCAATAATTTTAAAATTTTAAACTTAATATAGATTAAATTTACATTTTTGAAATGGGTAGTTTTTAATTTTAATTTCAAATTTTATCGTACAATTTAATAGTTATTTGTTAGAATAAATTCTATTTTAGTCTAACCCCAACTTTAAAGCATTTCATAGTTATTATAACCTTACTTCGTTTTCAAGTTTTTTCAATTCTCGTATTCTTGTATTTTGATTGGTCATTCCAGCTCATGTGACAGCGTTTCCCCTTACGAGGGGTGGTTAATTAATTTGAACCTTTTAAAACCTTTATTCTACAATCTACATTCAACATCATCACTTCATAAGACACCAGAGGTGCTGAAACAAAATAGCTATTTTTGTAGTGATTTTATAACATATTTATGTTATAATTTTTAAATACATAATTATATATATATATATATATATATATATATATATATATGTATACACACACACACACATACATACACACACATATATATATATATATTATTATTATTATTATTTACTATAGTTTCTTTATAGCTCAAAGTGTTCGAAATGAGGGATAGTGTTTTTGTTTATAGAAGTGGGCCCGGAGTTTTACACTGAGAAACGAAAGTCCACTCAATTCTTCAAATCTCATAGCCTAAATATTAGGATTAATAAATATTAACGTCTATGCATGTATGTATAGAGTATATTTATTTATTTCTTCCGACCTGGATATTCGAGAAAAATTGTTAGAAAATATGTACCTTTCGGCAGGATTCGAACCTGCTTCCTCTGAGGAAACTGTGATCAGACAAAATCCGAATAAATTGTATATTTTATGCAAGATTGTCTAAGTGTTTCAAAAATTATGTCATGGGCAGAAAATATATAAAACGGATGTGTAGGGATATTTTGCAATTGACCATCATTTCATCGTTCGGAAGAATTTCGCGAGTTTATCGACACAACTTTTAATTGATTAAGTAAATTTGGCATTTTTAAATTCAGATACTTCATTGAAACCGTAAAGTATTGTGATTTGGTAAGTATAGCTTAGATTTGGCACAAGGCCGAAAGAAGGGAAAAGTTTGTGAGATTATTAACCCTTACACCACAACAATGTTGCCACAAAAATATACCTGTTCCGCAAATTTTCCCATGAAGATAAATCACTTGATCCTTGTCTACGATTAGAACGTGAAAAGCAATGTTTGTATTCTAACAATACATATATGTTCACATGACACTGTTATAAAAAATCTATCAGAAATAATAGAATAGGGAAAAAAATTATAAAATTGTATTGCGAACATAATTTCTTTCTTGGGTTAGAAATTATATGTCGCTGTAGTGAGATTTACGGCTATGGGAAGGACACAAACATTATCCTCGTGTTGTAATGTAGAAAAATATTAACGTCCTGGGTATGACGGTAAACTACATCCACGTCCTGGGTATGACGGTAAACTACATCCACGTCCTGGGTATGACGGTAAACTACATCCGCGTCCTGGGTATGGCGATAAACTGCATCCAACAGCAAGGTCTCAGATAATGTTTTCAGAAAAATAATGTTGCCAGCTCTAAGTTTTTGAAACAATAATGTCGCCAGCTATACTTTTTTTTTTTGAAACAATAATGTTGCCAGCTATACGTTTTTTTAAACAATAATGTTGCCAGCTATACGTCTTTTATTCTATACAAAATAGGCATTTAACATTCATATAAACTGGATTTGGCATTAAATAACCCACAGTGGTTGATATGCCATAAAACCCAAACAAACAGAAAAATATTAGGAAATATGAGCAAATTGCTCTCTATCCATTTCAGAAGTCAATATTTAGTTGTTGCTATGAAAAAAAATGTCAGAATATTGAAACGTTCATTTCTTCATACTGTAGCAGATAGTGAGATAATCGATACATTGTTCAATATTTGCGGGAGTTGTTGACAATGATTTTAATGGCTTTTCAGTTACTTGGCATTGTTCCATCGTTAATTTGAACGAGGTAAGCAGAATAGATTTTGTAGGTTTTGGATCACTTCCACGGTCCCTTGCTATGAGAAATGCGGAAAAACAAAATAGAATGTGGTTCCTAAAACAACACAAGTGAAATCACTGCGAAAAATGAGGTGACTGCTGAACATGTGAAATGAATCCTATTGACGTCCACTTTTACTTCATTTATTTCAAAAATAATGTTCCTTTACTTGAACTTATGTAAACATAACAAATGCCAATTTTATTTAATTCAGAGCTGCTAAGATTACTGTTGTGTGAATAAAAACGAATGAAATATTCAGTTAAAAAGCAAAAGGAAAACTCAGAAAAATAAAAAATTTTGGGAATTACACATATATTTTATATTTTTCACTTGATTTATAACATCATATTTTGTATATCCGTTTCCACGCAATAATTAAATCCAGTACCGCCAATAAACTCTTTAGAGATTATATTGAGAAATCTTCGAATTTTTGTTTGGGACTCTAGAAATATTTCCGATCTTGATAGAATGTATCTTCTTCTTCTTCCTTAGTGAAGAGCATTTTTTGAAGATCCTAGGGCAAGTAAACTCAGAAATTGCAATTTTATGCTGTTTTTCCTTGGGAAAACCCCTCCTATAATAGAAAATGGCCACTCCTAATTTGGTAAAAGGTGACCATACTTTCCTACCTCAGATCAGTTTACAAATTTAAGGAACGGTCATTTTTTTGTTAGGACATCTATGAATCTAAATTTTAATTTAGTACCCGAAATGTAAAATATATATATATATTTTTAAAATTAATTTTTCAAATCGATATTATTTCTTTTTTTAAATATTTTTAATTTTATTACATCTTGAGAAATCCGGCAGTTCCCTATTTAATAAATTCGAAAATGGTTAGCAATTCAAGTATATATACCCACTACAAATAATGTTTATGGTAAAAATAATTAATGTTTCGTATTAAAATTTATTTATATCTGTTTGCCTGTTTAAAACGAAGCCTTCCGAATAAAAAATGCGATACAGCTGCAGCCTGCCCCCGTTACATCTGCCTTGTAACTTTAAGAATTAAAGAAGAGAAGTTTCAAGAAGAGGGCGTGAGAAAATGGAAAAGGCTTTGAACATGAAATCTTTAGCTGCGAATGGCTTGAAGCTGTCCATGTTTCGCCACTCCATGACACACTCACACTTCATCTGAAAACATCTTCCGCGGTAATCTAGAGCTTAGTAGAAAAGTTCATGATGTCAGTCTGCCTCGAGCTACCTACTTGTTCTTGTATGTAGAACATAACTTTATCGCCTGCCACCGGGTGTTGGTCGTTCTTAGTCTGGTCTCTTTCCTGAATACTTAGCGACATCAGTTACCCCACCTGGAGACGGATCTGTTGACGGCATTGCATTTAATTTTCTCCTCCACCACGACACACTCACTATAAGTGGATAATGCACATCATATAATTTACGTGTTTTAGAAGCTCAGATTTTAGCGTTTTTTTTTTAAGTATATAAAATAATAGGTAAGCAAAAAATACTAGAAAGCAAGACACATTTTGAAATAGTACATAAATAATTATAAATATAATAAACTAACTCAAATATTGAAAAGTGTGTTCATTTTATAAGCAGATATCAGAAACAATAAATAAGAAATATTTATCAGTATTTAAGCCTAAAATACTCAGATGTTATGAAAACCTTATTTAAAATAAAATCTTTCATATTGCCGGTTTGACAGCATAAAAACCTAAACTAATTAATAACTGATAAAAAAAAAACAAAAAAAAACAAAAGAGAGTAAAAACTGAAAAGTTGATAAAAAATAACTTTTGGTAAACAAAAACAGAAAGTAAAAATTATGACAAATGATCTTCATGTTAGGTGTAAAAAAAAACAAAACAAATAGATACTAATAGTGACGGTAACTGTGAGGAAAATTTGAAAGGAATAATAATAAACAATACATATGTAACTTTAAACAATAATAATAGTCATCTTACTTATTATAAAACGCAGATTGTGTGTGAGTCTGTACGTTTATATATTGGATCGGATTTCCTACATTTTGCAACCGATTTCAACAAAACTTCACAGGACTACGTAAAATTACCTTGCGGTTGTTCTAACAGCGCCAAAAATTGGAAAAACACAATTGTTTTTGCACGAAATCAATTTGAAAACACGATTAAGAGGCATCACGAGAATGAAAGGGGGACAACTCATATCGAGTTATACTTATAAAAACCCAGGTTCTTTGTGTGTGTGTGTGTGTGTGTGTGTCTGTGTGTGTGTTCCTTTATATATGGGATCGGATTTCCTACATTTTTAAACCGATTTCAACAAAACTTCCCCCTTTTTTTTTTTTTGGCAGGTAGTGTTTCTTATTGCACACTTTTTTCTTTATTTTCACCTTCAGAATGCTGTGACGTCCCCCCCGGTGTCGCTGCACCAAATGTGACGTCTGGCTAGCCGCGTCCGTCGTGCTATCCTGTCCTGTGACGACCAACTGGCTTGGTATTGGTCGCGGCAACAAATGTGACGTTCTAATCTTTTGGTGATTCGAATGGGAATCTGGTTAGATTCGGTATCAGCCTTGTCGTTCCCAGCTCGCTTCCAACGTCTGGTTACCGAAATAACTGCTTTGATTTCCAGTCTAACATACCCACGTTGTGAATTGATCTTAGGCAGACGAAATCAATCAGTCGCCGGGCCGTAATGCAAGTCGAGTTCGAATAAGGGCGATATCGCACAAGTATATGTAAAAGAAAAGAAAATAATAAATCGAAAAGTTCAAATGTTTTAAAAAAGGATAACAATATTTTATATATGGTTGCTGAATACAGGACTGCGTCTACTTCCCAACCCGCTATATGGATTCGTGACACTTTGTGTTTGTTAGGCGAGTCTTAACATCTTAAGTTGTTTGTTCTTTAAGAAACTGGTTCTTGGTGTATCTTCAGGTGATATTCGTAAAACTTGTTTTGATGGTGTGAGTATAATTGAGTTCGGAATTTACGCGAATCTTAGTCAGCTTCTTCGAGGTGGGTGCAACTGCTTGCCTGTCTGTCTCTAACCCCAATTGCGAACTTGAACTCGAACTCAACTCGCTGCGACTCTGCTTATATGGACGCCGACCAAAACCGGGGTGGGCTTGTCGGGGTTTAGGTTCCTAGATAATTCTAAACCCACAATCCACTTCTTTGTTTTCGGTCAGTAAAATGTTGTTATTTTCTATTTTTGGAAGTCTTCCGTCTTCCCACCTTCTTCTGTTCACATATTGGTATCTCACCCATACCCTCAGAGGGTGTCAACGGGTTTCCCCTCTCTCTCACAGTGGCATCTCACACCTATCCCTTCAAGGGGGGCGCAACAAGCCTCCCCTCCTTCTTCACATGATTACCTCCGCCTAAAGCTCATGCCACCATTCAGCCAATGGGGGCTCAGCAGCGTGGGTGTGGACAGACTAGCCTCGGTTTAAAAAATCTTGCTCAAAGAAAAAAATTATCTCTCCTTTTTTTTTTCTTTTCTTTTTCTTTTCTTTCTTCTCTTCGCGGAGACCTCACACCCTAGACTCTTTATCTTAACCGAATCACCTAGAATTCGTCATTCAGCTTTTCGCCAGCATCAAGTGGGTGGCCATTTGGACGTATTTGCATTCTTGGTGCCAATTACTGATCCGATAAAATAGTTTCGCTATCCTAGCCAATTCCGACACAAAACAGATAGATAACTAATGGTTTAGTCTTTTGTTTTTTGTAACTCTGTGTGGTCCAATGGACATTTTCGTTCTTCGGTCAGCGGGTGCTTAATTAATTTTTATCTCTTTAGAATTCTGTCTCGCATGTTATTTGACCAACCTGGAATTTTCACCCGCCCCGTAACATAAATCAGATTAAATCCGGTATCTTCCTTTCTCGACAATGGAAATAAAAAAAATTACCACTTTTCTTTATCAGAAAAATAACGCCGCTTAGTGTCCTTTTCGTGATTGGCTTCTTATCACCTAAATTTAATTCTCGCCTTTCTTTTTTTTTTCTTCTTTCTTTTTTTTTTAGGAAGACAAATAGTGTCGCATGCTTTAAAAATTCCATTTACAAGACAATTGTTTATAATAAAATTCTATTCAATCGATAGACTCATAACGATTGAAAACAATGTTTTTGTTTGAGTTTGGATTTGACCAATTCATAAAAAAAAAAAAAAAAAAAAACTAATTAAGACATGCGTGTCCGTCAACCTTAAACAATAATCTTTGTCAATTTTATTTTTCAGTCTTTATGATGGTCGATACTTGATCTATCTCTTACTGTTACAACGTCGGGCTCTACTGCTAGTATTATATATAATAAACGAAATAAATAGTAATTGCAAATTATATTGAATTATTATATCACTTTTAGCAATATTTATACTTGTCAGTTAAACTTAAAAACCTGGTAATCTTTTGGAGCTTACACAAAGCGCGTCATCTATCCTTAGAACAACCCATCAGATCTTTATCAATCGCTTCCCAAACTTGTCAAAAGAAAACCTTCACTGAATGTCAAAATGGTTTCAGAGCAAATAGGGAAGCCATTGCTATGATTTTCTCCGTACAAAAATTCGGGAAAAGTTCAGAGAGCCGCAAAAACCCAGGGAATTATTTTTGCGAGCTTGAAAATACGTTTCATGATGTTCCAGTAACAGCCAAGTGGCAGGCCCTCAGACGCTATGGGTGCCCCCAAAATTCACGGCGCTCATCCAAGCTGTACACGATGGAATAATTGGTCGTCTTCAACATCAATCCGGTCTTTTGGACCCCTTCCTCATCATAGGGGAATTGCAACAAGGGTGCGTACTTGCTCCTACCCTCTTCTCTATCGACTTGGCAGTAATGCTTCAAGAGATTCCAGACGCTCTAGATCCCAGAAATTCAGAAGAAATATTGAAAGCTAGATAATTTAATAACAGCGATGAAATAACGAATTCATGCATCACAAGAACAAAAGTTTTTATAATCATATTACTATAGTCATTTATGTTGTTACGATTACAAAGCCTATCTAATTCTAGGGTTAACTAGATTAATTGTTCAATTATTTTTACTTACAAGACTTATTATTTACTGACTTGTTTACTGAAGATATAACTTGCATTACCGTTTTGTTACGATACAATAGAAAGAATTTGAAAATAGTCTATCAATGGAAATATATGCCCAATATCTAGAGATTCCATGTTAACATGAAAATTGTCGGCTGTAACAGTTTGGCGTATACATTTTCAATAATACTGTATGTGTTATTACGACGCCTGTTTGTTTATTCAACGTTATGGTCAATTCTATAATAGAGAGGAAGGTATCAGAAAGTGTTTGCTAACATTGACATTAAAGTAAAGCAATTATTCTTATCAGATAGCCAAAAAAAATATTTAGCAAAGATGCATTTAGAGAAACTGAAAGTGAGGCACAATCTTTACCGAAGGGAAAATAAAGTCTTCTCTACTTAAAATGTTCTGCTTCTACAGCTACACAGGATTATAATATGGAATTATAGGAACACCATGTTTCAAAATGCCTGAAATATCTTTGCAAAAGCCATTAACTGAACTGGAAATCCCGTGGTAGACAGTTAAGAAAATTTATAACACCGAAATTGGGATTGAATCCATTTACATAATCCTTCAATGGAAAATAAGATACTCGCCAAAATCATTGAAATAAGAAATGCTGTACCGTGAACGCATGTCACTCTGATATCCTTTTATCAGATGTTGATTTTTGAAGGTATATTCCTGTAAATTATGCTGAATTTTACACGAACTTTCTAAATAATTATATGAGTTTTTTCACGGCTACATACGAACGTTATAAGAAGTAAATTTCTGGTGATTGAAATCTAATGAAATATTTTTAAGAGACAAAGCAAAGATTTGGTCCACTGCAAAATTAATTTGTATGAATGTGTAGTGGATGTGTTAATTATAATGGGTAAATACTTGTTGAGAATAGGCTGCGTGAAAATTAACGATTTACACTAACATTAAAATCTCTATATTCATACATAGAATAAGATACAAAACTAAACGGAATGATTTCAAAACATAATTAGATTTATTAATGTTTGATGTACAAGCATGCGAACTGAAAAGGTAGAACAGAGTCGTGTCCCTTTGATTTGGTAATAGTTGTACCGGAGTTCATATTAAGAAGAAGTAATATTGAACTTGTAATTCAGAAGAATAAAGTTTGGAATTGTGAGTTCTAAAACTGGTAAAAGTTCAGGAGTGATTTCAGAGGTTGGTGAGTGAGTGTATTGGAGTTGTTTCATGTTAAATAAATTTAACTTTGCAACTTCAAAAGTATGAGTGACATGGAGTAGTTTAGCAGTTGGTTATCCGTCATGAAGCTCACTCGTAAACTTGTGTTCGTGCATTGTATTTATTTACATTCCTGGTCAAGATTTTGGGCGGTATTTTGTGTTTAAACACGTGTGCGTAGGCGTTGTTATTACTTTGAGATATATTGGCCAATCAGAAGCAATTATTGTAAAACTTGCGTCTGGATCCTGGATTGTGTTTAGCTTGCACAAAAGTCTATAACTAACATGAAAATGTAAATTAGAAATGTTTTTAACATTTCTTGTCCAATGAGGATGTAGTGCACTCAGTAATTGGTTCTGATCCACTGGCATATGGAGGTTAAGCTCTATAAATGCTTTGAGGGTTTCTGGTAGAGTAGAAGACAGTGTATTTCACAGAAATGTCCGAATATGGTTATCTACATAATTTACATTCTGACTTTTGTCTTCATATTTGTGGCTATTATCACACATTTTGACAGCTGTACCGATAGGCCTTCAACAGGTGTATATCGATCCTGGTAAGCTACCAGGAGTGCGTACTTCAACCCAGGGAACACAGAGTGAACAACTGAGAATTAATAAAAATAAGAAGTAGACAAGATAATCCTAGATATGACCAGAGTAACAAATAGAGTATACCGTGAATAAAGGCTTCATTTCCGAATTCCCTATAGTAATCGGATCGATATACACCTGATGATGATTGAATGGCAAAAAGGCCGAAACCTTGTAAGAAAAACAGTTTTACTGTGTACAAAGTGTAAGAAAAGATCACTTCTCATCCCAGAAATTCAGACAGAAATAACGGAATGTGGTCGTATAAACCTAAAACAGCTTATACCTTAAAGCAAGCTCTATTTGTCCAACCAATAGAATGAAGTTGACGACTATTACTGCTGGAATGACATGCCTGAAAGAAAAAAAAACTGTATTGATTAATTCATGAGGACACACATTTCCTAGGATAATTGATTGCTGTCTTATGTAATATTTTTTTCCCGATTGACGTTTGAATATGAATACATATTAAATGTATTATTTAATTCAGATGTGTAAACGAGTGAGGAGAAGGTGTAGCGCCAAAGTTTAAAATATTGAAGATCTACATGCCTTGGTAATGAACATCCATCTCAAACTATTTGCAAACAACAAAAAAATGAGTGACATATGTGTATACATTATATTTTGACAAGGATAATCTTATAGTAATGAAGAATTGGAATCGTAGAGTTAACTTTTAAATTAACCCCGTTGATCAATGAAAAGATACTGTGATATTTATTTCTACATCCTCCGACTTGTAATAAAAATTTTTATTGTGATCCCAAGTGTAATCAAGGAAAAAATATTTTATGATGAATCCTTTCAATGCAATGACAGAATTGTGTCTTTTTATAGTTACTCATTAAAATCAGACAGTTTTATTTGCTCCGGTTTTCAAAAGAAATTGAAAACTATCAAAATGTTAATTCAAAATATTTTTATTTGTTTTTCTTTTATCTATCTGTCTTTTCAGTTTATTATAGTTTATCTGTATTATTTGCTCTTGAAATTACTTCGAAAATATATAATGACGATTTTCTATAAAACGGGTAAAACGAGGATTTCATGTATGCGAGTTTTAAACACACGCATATGCGTATAAATTAATAATTTTTAGACGTTACTGTCTCGCATTTCTGAAGAGCTACGTTTTATTTTGACGAACATTAGATTCGGTTGGCTGATTCTTATAGTTACCTGTAACTGAATGAAAATGAAATAATTTCATATTGTTTTTGGTGCTCAAGTAGTGAGTTTTTCGACATTCTGAATAAACAATCATATCTAAACGAAAAGGACAAACAATCAATGACCAAGAAAAATATTGAATATATTGAAGCATGATACCTACTAATGAAAGATAAAATGATTACTAAATAAGTATAAACATTTATTTTATTTCTGCCTGAATCGCTAGGAATAGGATCATCATTTTCATTATTTACAGACATGTCCTTAACTTACGATCACAAAGTTTCGGACACTTAGTCCTCAGGACTTTAATAGGTTTCTGTCCATCCGGTAAAATATCACGGAATTTAAAACTGAAAAGTTTTTTTTTTTTTTTACTACGGATATAAAGAAAGACAGATTAGAGAGAGAAATAGAGAACTCGGGCTTAATAAATATATAAAAACAGAAATGAGCTATTTAAATGGTTGTTTAATTATAGAATATGCCCCTGCAGGGAAAAATAAATAAAAGTACATGTGTAAAAAGAGACCGACATTAGTGCTAAAGGATATATAAACTAGACATTGCATTCGAAGGGATGGAAAAATATTTAAGAGCGAAAAAGAATGGAAATTAAAACTGATATCTTCTGAAAGTGTTATCTCTCTTAATATGCATACTAAAGAGACACCTGATGACTGAGAGACCACAAGAGAGACAGTTGCACACACATACACAGAAACATATAAAGTATTATACAATAAAGGAAGGGTATAAAAAATCAAATTAAAATAAGATAACGTACAGAATATTAAATTCCAGTGAGAGAGACAAATTGAGATATTACAACAAATAAATTAATCTTTCCAATTTTACTACAGATCTAATTTTAAATTCATCTTGATAACACGTTATGAAACTTTCAATAGTAGCAATTGTAGCACACTGAGTTTTATTTCATATCAAACAGGCACTAAAACAGAACATCACGGTTGATGTCACTGTGAGCAAAGACAATGTTTATTTTTTTTTGTTTTTGTTTTGTATTGTTTGTTTTGTTAATTTTTTTTTTCAATTTGGCTTTTCTAACTCATTAATCATTAACTTTCGATGAATCCTGTTGATTACAGGAAAAATAAATTAAATTAAATTTGAACAGTAAAATTGTAATATAACTTTAGTTAACTTATTTCGAATAATTTATAAGTTCATTGTTGAGCTAAGGAAAACAGACCTGATGTATTAATCATGTAATCTTGACAATGGAGTGGGATGAATAGAGGTGAGAACTAATATAGTAAGAAAATAGTAACCACGACTAACGAAAACAATATTCAGTTCTACATAATAATCGTTCACAACCTGTCAAAACTCGGTGGAGCAATGAGAAATCGTGCTTCGACTGGGTAGATGGTACATATTTGAGTAGGCAATATAGTTTTGCCTCGGATGCAGTCAGTTTATAGCAACAGACTATAGGACAAGCACTTAATGGAGGACAATATTTAAGGAAGAAAGCTTTCAAAATAGGTTCATGGGATTAAATATGGGTCGTTGATATATTTTAGCGTATTTGTGAAAATAAGATTCATGTAAGCGTTTTTTGCTTTTTTTTTTTTTTACAAATTTACAATGGCAAACAAATACAAACATACACAAAGATGTATATTTAATAAATATTATTGTGGGGCTCGCTCCTTGTACACAAGTTGGACTCTTCCAAAATATACTTATACTGCGGAGAGATAGCGTGAGGAAAAGGTCGAGACAAGGTGTTCACCCAGAGTTATACGAGGGTCCAGAAAGACATAATTACGGCTTCACTTACAGAGACATGTACATGTACTTTTCTACTAACCCGCATTCGTGGACTACTAATCTTCATTTCAAGTTTGTATTCTTACGTTTAATACACATATCTTTTTTCTATTTCAATTACTGGCGTTGTTTATTTATTTGTGCAGAATTCCATCCCCGGAATCCATAACAAATATATAAACCGTCATGCCATTTTTGACCAAGAGGAACACATATCTATTAATATGAGAACGGTTTCTTAGCGATATTTACGTACCCATTTATATTATTTACATGTTGACTATTGCCTTCATATTTAGTGTTATTTTCCCAACCTTTCCTACGTTGGGTGCTTCAGCCTTCCTCAGATTTTAGTCAATCGAGGCAATCTTCTGGAAATGTCGCAATGGACTTTCTATTTAATATACATACGTGGATAATTCTCGTTCCACTAAGCAGGTTTAAGGACGTCTTATTTAGCTCTTATTTTGTACTGGTCGGTTATTGGCCATCCACGTTCCACTGAGTCAAACTACTCATTTCCTGGTTCATAGATTGAATTAACAATTACTAAATCGCCGAATACGTAATTACTTCATAATGAGACACCGCAATGACATCACATCTGAGGTGAAAAGATCAACTGATGCATAACGACAAGGTCGAGGCTTAGCTTTGTTGTTCATGATGATACATGCTTTCTTCTGATCCGTGCCATTATTTCCAGAATTTGGTAAAAAAAAAAACTCCAGCTCTCTTTCACGTATTTAACCTCGATTTGGCTTCGAGACTTTCCCATTGACTTTTTCAGTATTGCATTTAATAGTTTCTTTTTTTATTTGCTGCTCTTGTGGTTTATCTAATTTTTCTAAAGTGTTTCTTTCCTTTCTATATTTACTTTTCTCTATTCAGTTCAAGTTTTCTTACGTTCATTCTCCTCGTTTGACATGTATCCTACGCAAATTCAAAAGATTGGAATGTTACTGTTTTATTTTGCCATCTTCTCTAAGTTATATCGTTATATACTAAAATTTGTTTAGTAAAAGGTCGGAAATATCGATATATACTAACCTTTCTTTACAAATCACAAATCACAGATCATAAATATCGAAAGCAAGTCAGGCTCGGCATATGGCTTTATAAAGTTGAAGCACCGTTTCTCTTAAGTTTACCGAAGTTAAGCAACATCGAGTTTGGTCAGTACCTAGACGGATTACCACTTGTATTACCAGGTGTTGTAAGCTTAAATGTGCGGGTGGTGGAATAGTTGTCTCGGTATTTGAGATCGGATAATCCAGTTCAAGTCAGGTACGTTATATTCACATACTCAAATGCATATGGTTAATGTATAAGTTCACCTTCTTCGGCCACCTAAGGGTTAATTAATAGAATTTGTATCAGGAATTAATTTTTAAAAATCTTACAATGTGAAATATCTTATGTCCTTAAATAATCAGCAAAAGATTGATATCTGTAAAAAACAACAAATCAATCAACTCAGGCTCAAAGTCTGTAAAATATAAAGGATTTGATAGATTAATTTGTCAGCTTGTTCGTTATTTACAAAATTCCAATTTTAATGTATCATGAAAATCCTGTCAAATATTCTATAAGTTTTTATATAATTTTGTTTAATATAAATGTCTTTAATATTTTATTTTAATATTCACTCTCAAAATCTATCTTCAAATTTAGTATTCTATTTATTTAATTCTTAATTTCTGTTTTATTTTATTTTTAGGAATATTCCCATCTCTTTATTGTGGTGTATTAAGAATCGAAAAACCACAGACTAAACTGAATATATTTATTTTGATCGGATATTTAATATTCTCTCTGTCTCTGTTAATCAATATTTTGAACCAACTAATAGCATTTTCTGAAGGAAAATATGATCAATGGATAATAGTTGAAAAACCACAATATTATGGTGTTTAATGATTATTTACCGATGGACAATGCATATTATGAAACAGTGAAATTGAACGGCTTGCAAAAAAAAAAAAAAAAAAAATACAAGAAAAAGAAAAACAAATACAGCACTGGAATCAATAAAACATTAATATCAAGCAACCACTTATTAAGTTAAACAAATGATTATATATTTGAATACATGAAAACAGCATATTTATTTCCTTCATATCTTAATGAATTATGCAACAAAATACATATATTTATCGTTCGTATGTATCACTAAATGTAGGGCAAATAAACACAAAAACAGAAGTCAGTTGTATTAACCGAAGACAATAAGTGTTATTTGACGTCTTTTATTTCATTATGCTATTTCAAATTTAACAGGTTTCTTCCCAATTAATTACATAGCTCAGCCTGCGAAATTATAATTATAATTGATTATTGCCGATATATAAGCGTATTTTAAAAAGTCTGTGATTATTATGTTTTAATGTCATATACCTTTAGGCGTAGGATATCATGGTTCACTACAGATCCAGTGTTTATTATCTGGAAAGTGTCATGGTTTCTTAAGAAGTATCACATATTGTTATCCTGGTCAATCCTCCAGAGTTTTGAATTTAGATATATCATTATCCTTGACTGGCTGCTAATCAAAGATAGAGAAACAAACCTCTTCTGCTATCTACATAGCACAGATATATAAATAAAAAATGAGTCTATGCCTTTTACAATGAATATTGCAGAGTGGATGCAGGATATTTTTCGGCACTTGCTTCTAATTTCTTCCCCGAATTCACAAAA
Source organism: Acanthosepion lycidas (assembly GCA_963932145.1). Taxonomy (NCBI): domain Eukaryota; kingdom Metazoa; phylum Mollusca; class Cephalopoda; order Sepiida; family Sepiidae; genus Acanthosepion; species Acanthosepion lycidas. The sequence goes on along the minus strand of OZ010615.1, from coordinate 12,673,164 downwards.
ATCTTCTCTTCATTATCTGTGAATTATTATAACTTATTGAAAAAGCTAGTCGATCATGTGCCATGCGAGACACACGGATAGGTGATCATGTATCTTTTGATAGATGACAGACGTCGCCGATTATTTTCCGTAGTAGGTTACCATTTCTTTAGGCAGTAGACCAGATGACATAAAAGTCTATAGAACCCAGTCTGTCATGAAATCTGCTCATAACTTGGGGGGAGGAGAAGACGATTTATAGCTTTCCCAAGGGTATTAGCACGTAAGTGAATGCCGTTGAGAAAGATATAGTGTTTAATTCAGAATAATCATTTTCCATGAATAACGAGTTTACAAACATTGATAGATCTGGCTACCATGTTATCACTGGAGCGATAAGGACTGGGATGATTTATTTCTGTGAGGAATGAGTTCTAAAGAAGGTGATCTATAACTCAGCCTCTACGTCGAGTCATGACATTAGGATGCTAATTAACACACGTAAGTTCGTTGCTGGAATTAAAAAAAAAAACGCATTATTTTTTAAAGGAAATTTTTACGATTTACCTTTGGATTAAGTTATTGAAGATACTGAAGTAAGTATAGAGTTTATTTATTTCATTTGAACTTTGCATATATTATCTGTAAAGAAACTTTTACCATAAAAAATCCTCAAGTTCCATTAAGTATTTATCACGTAAAGTTAATTTAAATTTCATATTTTTTCTTTTTTTCTTCAAAAATAAGGATTATTTTTATGATAAAGTTATGGTTTTCGTTAAAACAACAGTTTAAAAAAAATAAAAATAAAAAATATGTTGAATTTTTCAGTCCTTTGTAAATAAATAGAAAATATTAAAAAATAAAAATGTAATGTTTTTCACTGCAAAATGTAATAAAAATGAGACTTATTAAAAAGCTATTACATAAAATTAATGTTAAAAATTAAATTAAAAAATAAATTTAATATTTTTCAACTATTCTTAAAAGTATACACAAAAATGTAAAAGGGACATTTTCTTTTCAATATCATCTTTCTCGTTACTTATTTGCGATTATTTTAAAAAGCAAAATTCACAAAAATGTCATTATCAAGAATTTTGTCAGAGAAAATTAATTTACTTTTCTCTTTCTGTTATTATTCTTCAAAATAATAAATATTTTGATTGTAAAATCCTTTTTTAAATGCATAATATGTTATTTTTCTTTAATACAGGCGAAATATGTTGATACCATCACGTAAGAAAAAAGAAAGTTGAATGAAACTGTTTGCACTGATAATTTTCCGATTTTACCATTTGAAAAAAAATAAAAACAAAATTTTATAATACTAAAACTCTGTGAATTTGAAATGCTTGCTTGCGTGGTTGCCACCGTGCACACGAAGTCATGTATAGAGATTGGGGCAAAGTTAAATGTAAATTTCATATCCCATAGGAAGTGGGAGAGAAGGAAATGGTGTGTATACATGAATTCACAGTGAGACAAAAACATGTCCTCTCTTTCAACGCAACTCTCTTTCCTATTCTTCATCTCTGTCGACCTTTCACTCACTCCACCTCTCTCTTTTTACTTCTCTTTCTTTCCGCATCTCTCTCTCTCTTTCTACCACTCTCTAATTCCATCTTTATATTTCTATCTTTCAGTAATTGCGTCCGTGTTAAATTATATATTTCAGCTTACTTTAAATAAATAATATTTTAAATATTTAAAAAATATTTTGTGCCATATTTTGAAGTGAATATGATTTAAAAATATGATCTATTTATAGAGTAAACATTTTTATTAAACTTTCTTCAAACAGACATATTTTTAAATGTTGAAAGCAACTTCAATGCTTTCCGATCTGAACCTTCAGTGACTCAACAGATCACGAGCATTATAATATTAATGGCTGTGTATCAGTCGTACGTTGACTGTCGGGCTCATAATGATTTCAGTTTCTTTCCACCTCTCTCATTCCACCTCCGTTTACTCATATCTCTCTTTTCCCCCTCTCGATCCTCTTCTCTCTCTTTCTACCTCTCTTTTTTTTCCACCTTTGTCTTTCCACTTCTCGCTATCTCTCTCTTTCAACCTATCTCTTTCCAACTCACTCTTTCTATATATCTCTCTCTTTCCGCGTCAAACTCTTTCCTCTTCTCTGTAAATGTGTGCATGATTTTTTATACTTCAGCTTTCTTTAAAAAAACAAATTTTTGAAATATATAAAAATATTTTTGAAATATTTAAAAAAATATATTCAAGTGAATATGATTTAAAATATATTTTGGCATATTAAAAATATTTTTAATCAGTCTGATTTTAAAATATTTTAAGTGAATTAGATTTTAAAAAAAGCGAGTTGTTTATACAGAAAGTAAGTATTTTTATTTGAACATTTTTTAACACATACTGTTTTAATGTTAAAATCAACTTCAATGTTTTATAAACTAAAGCGTTAGTTACCCAACGAATCACGAGTAGGGTTAGGGTTAGTCTATTTTAATTTAATATTTTGTCTATGATATTATTCTTCATAAAAACAAATATATTGAATTAAAAGTTTAAAAAAGAAATATTATTTACAGGTATTTAAAAATGTATGGTGAATTTTACTAGCATTTATTTTTAAAATGTAAAAAAAATGAGCAATTTAATAGATTGAATTAAATTTAAATAAATATACGGTAAAAATAAAACTGGGTAATTTCCATTATTTACTATATTCGGACTATTGTCCTCATCTTTGTCGCCATATTTATTACAACGTTTCGAACTTTCAGTATATGTCTATATTTCTGAGATGAGGTATTATGTATACTATTTACATTATTTGGACTATTGTCCTCATCTTTGTCGGCATATTTATCACAACGTTTCGGCCTTTCAGTATTTGTCTATATTTCTGAGATGAGATATTATGTACACTATTTACATTATTCAAACTATTGTCCCCATCTTTGTTGCCATATTTATAACAACGTTTCGACCATTCAGTATCTGTCTATATTTCTGAGATGAGGTATTATGTACACTATTTACATTATTTGGACTATTGTCCTCATCATTGTCGGCATATTTATCACAACGTTTCGGCCCTTCAGTATCTGTCTATATTTCTGAGATGAGGTATTATGTACACTATTTATATTATTCGGACTATTGTCCTCATCTTTGTTGCCATATTTATTACAACTTTTCGGACTTTCAGTATATGTCTATATTTCTGAGATGAGGTATCATGTACACTATTTACAATATTCGGAATATTGTCCACATCTTTGTTGCCATACTTATTACACCGTTTCGGCCATTCAGTATCTGTCTATATTTCTGGAATGAGGTATTATGTATACTATTTACATTATTCGGATTCTTCTTCCCATCTTTGTTGCCATATTTATTACAATGTTTCACCCTTTCAGTATCTGTCTATATTTCTGAGATGAGGTATTATTTAGACTATTTACATTATTTGGACTATTGTCCTCATCTTTGTCGCCATATTTATTACAACGTTTCGGACTTTCAGTATATGTCTATATTTCTGAGATGAGGTATTATATACACTATTTGCATTGCTAGGACTATTTTCCTCATCTTTGTTGCCATATTTATCACAACGTTTCGGCCATTCAGTATCTGTCGCTATTTCTGTGATGAGGTATTATGTACACTATTTACATTATTTGGACTATTGTTCTCATCTTTGTCGCCCTATTTATTACAACGTTTCAACCGTTTTACGCTCCGTCCTTCTTCAGGTGTTTGGAATATCAAACATAACTCTTTATTTCTCTCACTGGGGTAGACTGTTCTAGTTCCACGTGCCATGTATAAAGTATGTCAGTTATCAGTTTCACACCAGATACAAATGGTTCGTCACCAGCTCCGTTGTTCTCAGCTCATTTCAAATATCTGATTACCGAATCAACTATTTCGATCTCAAATCTAACACACCCACGTCATGACTTTGATCTTAGGTTGATGAGATCAATCAAGCATGGGACCGTAGTGTTTAGATGAGTCTAAACTGGAGGTAATGTCACACAAGCGCAAAGAAAAGAGGCAATTAAAACCCCAAGTGGTTCAAGAATGTTGAAAAAACAAAATAACTTTTATCCTTCTATTACATACAGGTGTGTGTTTTTCTCCCAAACCGTTTTTTTTTTCGGGGAGTGAACTGTTATACTTTTTAGGCACGTTCTGCTTTTTAAGTCAGCTGGTTTAGTTTATAAGTGCTGGCTTGGCTTCTTTCGTCAGTATAACTTGCTATTGGTAGTCAGGCGAAGTCGGAGGTCGTGGAATCTCTCGGTCAGTTTCTGCGAGGCAGATTTCTGGTTCCTGCTAGCGAACTGACTCCAACTCCAACTCAATTTACTGGCAAACCGAGGGCGCTCGTTTATATGAACATCGTCCAAAACCAGGTGCGGTGTTCTTGTTAATTCAATATTTCTGACAAGAAACCACTTTGCTATCCGGTCAGGAAAATTGATTACTTCCCATTTTGGAAAATTAATCACTTTCGATTTTCGAGGGATCCCTTCGTCCGATAGGAGAGGTTGCAGGATGGCTAGCCTCCCTAACTATCTTCTTCTCACATTGGTACCTCATACCAAATCCTTTCGGTGGACGTTAATAACTTCTTCGTCTTTCTCATCAACTTACCTCTGCCTATCACCATTGCTACCACTCGAAAAATGGTGCTCAGCCTTGCGTTTATGGCTAATCTGGCCTCATTAAAATTATAAACAAGACTTTTTGTTTACAAAACCCTCGTTTTAACCGGCCAACATTTTTACAAATAGCACATGAGTCTTAAATTCATATCCTCGACGCTTGGTTATTCTGTTTTTTTTTTTTGTTGACCAGTATTTTTACAACGTCATGAGTCAATTGTCAAACCCAGCCATTCTGTCCCCTTTGTAGAGTTAGCATCCATGCGAAACCTTGAGACAAATAAATCTCTTTATTATCCTATCAGCAATACTTTCGAGACATTTTCTCATGCCAAAATGTTTATAATTAACACATGGCCTTGGCTTGCCGGTACTTAAAATGATATCTTGGAAAAATAAATAAGGGCAATTCTCTCTATCCCGTATCGACAAATACTTCGGAATATTTTCTCATGCTAATTTTTTTATAATTAACACGTGACCTTGTCTTGCCGGTACTTAAGATGATATCTTGTGTTGGGTGTTTTTCTTTAACCAGTACTTTTACAAACATCATTAATCATTTTCAGAAGCTCGCCTATGCCTTTTTGTTGTGAGTCCAATGTTTACGCCAATTCTAGGGTTTTGAGAAAAGTAACTTTTTTATAAGTAAAAATAAAATCTCGGGGTATCTTCTTTTCCGTTCTCAGTATTTCTTGTTTAATTTTTATGGTTAATTAGTTAATCAATTACCATAGCTAAATGGTGTCACAATCCTCACTATCATATCGTGTCATTTAGCAGTAAATAACACCTAAAATCCCATTACATTATTTAACATGCACCATGCATTTGCTTCCTGCAATTGTAATTTCTTTTTCGGTATTTATCCTTCATCTGTGTTTCTGCATGCAATGTAAAGTTATTATATTCTTCTTTCCAACATGAAATGCAACGTATATTTTATTTTATTTATCATCCAATTAAAAGTTCTTTTCATCTTCTCTTCTGCATGCAATGTAATGTTCATTTATTTTGTTTTTCGTGCAATTAAAGTTCTTTCCATCTGTTCTGCATGCAATGTAATGTCCTTTTCATATTTTTCATGGAATATAAAGTGCGTGTTTTCTCGTTTGTGTGTGTGTGTGTGTGTGTTCGTGCGTGTGTGTATATATGTTGTCTTACGGCCTATTTTTGTTGGTCAATGTTTTTTCTCTCTGCTACAGGAGGTTTTTTTCCGCCGTAAGTGTCGGTTCCAATTCAGCATCTTCTGTAGACTTATGTGCAATGTCCTCTTTAATTCTGTCTGTGTAAGGACACTGCTCGGCATCTTCTTCTCGAGTTGCTGCATGCTCATATGATTAGCACGAATCAATTCTCTTCTTCTAAATTTCCATACTCTTATTCCCATTATGGCGATAATTATTAATGTACCTATCATTGCTGACCAATTCATCGCAATCTGTTCAACATCCTCCCAAGCCATATCTTCCTTTTCCCAACTTAATTTGTCCCTCAATTGATCCATATTGATCTTTTATATCGGTTTCATTAGCACTGGCATTTTATTCAGTGCAACATTAGGGAATCCACTCACTATTGGATCCCCAAACTCTGTACAATTGACGAAGCTTCTGTCAATTAATTCTAAAATCGGGTTTTTTTTCTCGGAAGAAAAAAAAGAATAGACCGAAAGCAAGGAAAACAATTGAATTATTAACAAGAGCTACTAGGTTGACCATCGAGTATACATGCAATGGCTTAATTGATGTTTGTAGATATTTAGTAATCAGTGTGATCAATTTTGTTTTGCTTGTCGAATTTACCACGGATTTAAAAAATCAATTTGGAAAATTAATTCAAAGTTATAGGGGTGCATATCTTTTATAAGAGTTCAAAATATTGAAAAAAATTATATTGAGAAAAACTGACTACTTCTTAAATTAAATATTGATGTCAAAGGATACAAGTTTTAAAAAAATGTGGATATTTTAGGGCTATGTTGCAAGAAAGGATTGTCCCACAGAAGAGGAAATAACGTTTTATTTTCAAGAATAAGGGTATGTTTTTTTTAAATAGAAGGTACTAATTTAATTATTCCACTAGATACCACAGTCCAATTTGCGTTTTTCTGATTTATAATGATTCGTGATTTTATGTTGAAAATTTGCACAATTTCTTTGACAAAATTTTTATTTTCTGATATGTATCAATTAAATATGAAATGAGAGTATATGATTATATTGTCAAATATATATTTCAAACATTACTGTTCCTTTGATTCACATAATACAGCTAAAGGCATTTTGAAATTATCTTAAAATTTTATTCATAAAATAAAAATATTTATACAATTATTTTTAAAACAACACAATCAGTTTTAAAAATTTATATTTTTTCAAGAAGTGAAAATATGTACAGAGTTATCATTTAAAAGAAATATTTACCACATATTTTTTTTATTGTCACTTACCCCTTTTTGCATATATTTAATTGGTTTTCTCCCAAAATTACCCTGTTAATTTATTTTGTGTTCCTCTTAATGTAAATCGATTTTAATTATTACCATACGTATCTGTGTATACAGGTGTGGGAACGGGATTTCCTAACACTTCATCGTCTTATGGTCTGGATCAAGAATCCTTCAGCCATAATGTTGTCAAATCATATTAGTATTAACGAGCTGGTCTCTCTCTCTCTCTCTCCCTCTCCCTTTCTATTTCTATTTTTTCTCGCTCCGCTCTCCTTTCGATTCTTACTCGGATATGAAAGATCCTTGCTGACGTAGAGAGGTCCGTGTTACTAGGCGGAAATAGAAGAAAACGATCATGATACTGAAGGACAAGTCTAGTTAGGTGCGATCAGAGTCTCAAACGAGAAGCCTTGTTAACAAAACTTCTGATCTCAGTCGAATGTTGGAGAAAAAAATCTATAAATTCTATAGCCAAACTTTGAAGGTCTAGAAATTTATATATATATATATATATATATATATATATATATATATATATATATATATATATATATATATATGTATGTATATATTAATCGATTCACTCCAAGCAAGGCGGGAAGCGTCTAGTCCGCAAGGAGTTACAGAAGATTTGGAGCGAGAGCAGATAGAAGTGATAGAGGAAAGGATGACGAGAAGGATAGTGAATAGATCAAGGCAACTGGAGATGTCGATTGACATTATATTTGCATAGTTGGAGATTATAGCTATCAGGGAAACAGGAATAGGGAAAGGAGTTCCACAAGCGAGAGGTGCAAGATATGAAGCTATGGGAGTAGAAGAGACGGTATATTTAACAGTTTCAACAGTGAAAGGGTGAAAGCAGGGAGGATACGATGACAGGCATTCATTACGATATTCACAAGAGAATCTGTTCTTTCGAATTCAACCTGGCTCCAGTGTATAAATAAGTATGACTTGTTGAACCTAACACGTCCCCGCCTCATCTGAGTCTAATAGCCATATCGGGAAGTTAACAGAACCCTGAATGGTAAAAGAGTAATCTGTACAGAGTGATCAGAACAAAGTCAACAGACAAATGCATGGCGGAGTAAATACGTGTAAAAATCGAACGAAAGAATAACGAACAGTAAATTAAGGAGAGTCTGAATATAATTAAAAGTTAAATGCTGTGTATATATATATATATATATATATATATATATATATATATATATATATGTGTGTGTGTGTGTGTGTGTGTGTGTGTGTGTGTGTGTGTGTGTGAAAATATTGTAGAAAATAGGAAAGAAACTGGTTTGGTAAATAATCCAAAGTTCCTTAGTATTTTTGTTATTATTTTTTTAAAATAGTGATCGATACGGAAGTAGAGCATAAATATAATTATTTATTTAAAAATATGATTCCAACTCGCTACATAAGAGGTCTCATGTTTCAAAACAAGAGCCGAAAACTTCAAAATAATATTTGAATTAACTTGAGTTAAAGTAGGCTCTGTTCCATCTTCAAGCGAAATTTTTCTGGGAATCATTTTCCCAAAAAAAATTTCATTTTCCCAAAAACATTTCGCTTGAAGATGGAACAGAGCCTACTTTAACTCAAGTTAATTCAAATATTATTTTGAAGTTTTCGGCTCTTGTTTTGAAACATGTGACCTCTTATGTAGCGAGTTGGAATCATATTTTTAAATAAATAATTATATATATATATATATATATATATATATATATATATATATATATATATATATATATATATATATCGTTTTATCTTTGCCGTTGGTTAGTTTTCTAGTCAATTAATATTTCCTCTTCTTTAAATAAAATTATTTATAATCTAACACGTCAATCTTTGTCCTGTAAGCACGCGTTTCCTCTAATTTATTTTTTATCTTCTTTTTTTTATATAATTATTTGAGACATGTTTCTATAAAATGTACCTAGCTGTAACATAATGAAAACTATGTATACTGGTAATATATTTTGTATCATAGTGAAATATGTATTTTTTTTTCATCTTTTTTCAAAAAAAAATTGTACAAGCTAGAAAAATCACAATAACTTTTGTAAGGATTATCAAAATTATTCTTTCTCTGGAATTCATATATTTGATAAAGTATTTACAGATTTTGTTTATACAATATTTTGTTATGTTTAAATTGTCTCTCTGTTTGTATTATAAATTTTTATATATTCATTAATCAATTTGTATAAACAAATTAACTCATTATTTTTACAGTATGTTTGGCCCGCCGGTCCTCAATGATAATAGAATTGGCCGCATCCATATGCTCTTCTGAAACATCGCCTCCTGTGGATGAAAATTCCGATGTGCGCATAGCGGTATCTATTAAACAAAACTCACACATATGAGTTGTCTGTGTGCTGGCTACACTTCAGCGTTCTTTTTTGCTGCGTTATTTACTTTCTCCTCTCTTGACATTAGTAGTTAAGCCAGGATCCTTCTCAACCCAGAACGGTCAGCAGTAAGCCACTCCCAGTGATCACTATTGATCTCAAGGGCATTTATTTCCTTCTTGCAGACATCTCTGTCGTTCACAATAGGGCGACCGGTCTCTTTTGCAAATAGTAATTTCACCGTAGAGGATATCATTGAGAAGTCGGCCATACGACGATCATAATCCAGCCATCGGTGGCTACGCTGTCTGAGCAGAGTGAACATGTTTGTTAGGCTGGCGAGAAACAGGACTTCAGTGTTGGTCATTTTTTCCTTCCATAACATGCCTAGGATTCGGCGGATACAGCTCAACCGATAAGTGTCAATCTCTTCTCCAACTTTACATATGTCATCCATGTCTCGCTGCCGTAGAGAAGTGTGCTTATTAGGCAGGTATTGTAGGCTACCATATTTGTCTTGATAGAGAGCTTGGAGTTCTCCCACGCTCACATGATGAGGCGAGCGAATGTGGTCACTGCTTTCCGAATTTTCTTGTCTATTTCTGTGTCCAGGGCGAGGTCTCTACTGATTGTAGACCCGAGTTACGGGAACAGTTTCAAAACTTGCAGCTCGTACTCGGCAATTTTGACGATTGGTGGCATATATACATGATGTCCTAAGACCTTCCTCTTTTTCAGGCTGATAGTGAGCCCGAAATCCCTAGACGTCTCAGAGAAACAATTAATCAGAGTCTGGATTATGTGGGTTGTGACTGCATCATCATCTGAGTCTTAGACTGAGATATTCATTTAATGTTCAAAACCTTGAAGATTATGTGTCATTTTCTAGCATAGATTCTGGTTTTGTCATATACACCTAAGTTCCCGCGGATACAATATAGTCACGTATTGCTTTTTCGTAGCTATAATGATTAATTATTTTCTTTCTTCTGATATAGTCTTGTTCTATTTCTGTTTGATTTAAATACTTGAAACTATGTATTAGCGTTGTTTCGATCTACGTCATTTATATTTTTTTCTCGCTTGGATATATTTGTAGTATATCCACAACCCCTGGTCAATGCGTACAATTTCGAACTGAAAACTTTGTAAATGGATAAAATATTGGAAAACAATAGTATATGCTTTTAATGTATAGCATTATATTTGGACTTGAGTGTTGTGCTGGAAATGAAATGAGGGGTGATGCCCATGGATAGGGAATATATCATTGAGAAAGATACCAGTAGTTTTAATGCGATTATTCTTTTATTTTATTAACCAAATAACTTAGTAAAAACAAGGATATTATTGCAGATCTTCTCAGTTTTGAACGGTTGTTATTAATTTCACTGTTTACCAAAATGAAAAGAACAAGACTTATCGTTTATACTAATAAGTAAAATGCAAGAAAGCGAGAATATTACGCGACATAACTTTAGAAGAATTTCCATTATCCGACATTCGACCGTTATCCAATCTCATCTATTCAATGTTCACTTGATGATGGCCAAGCAAATCGAAATAATACAAGAATATTGAGAATTACATATCGCAGAACTGAAATCTCCATTATATTTCATCAGAGAACATATGTTTTATATTTTATTATATGTTTTTAATTTCCCACGCTTTTTAACATCGGCATTAAAATTGTTGTAAACTGTGCAAAATTGGTTTTCTTCTACATTTGTTTTAATTACTTTGCGACATTTAACTCCTTGTGATTATTTGAAAATTGACAGTACAGTAGAAAAATGCTGCCACACAATTGTTATTTTAGACGCGTGAAGGTAGTTTTACTGAAAAAAAATATTTTGAGATATTTAAGAAATTTCATACAACAATATTACTGGCTGCTTGGTCAATAAATATCAGTTATTAGGTTGGTGCAAAAATAATGACGTAATAATGTCGTTTCTTGACGTAACGTCAAAAAACGACATTATTACGTCATTATTTTTGCACCAACCTATATTTCTTAATAGCAAAACAGCTAATATTAACATTAATACAGACCGTGTTCTACAATACGTGTACAGGTTTATTAATTTGAAGTTAGCATACACATAAATTCCGGGTCAGAACTGGATAACTATAAACTCATCTCCATCTTATGACAAATGCCTTTTTTCATAATGACACTCTGTCAAATTTAATTTACCAAAAACAATAGAAAACATGAACCAATGAGAGTATATATATATATATTTATATATATATATATATATATATATATATATATATATATATATATATATATATATATGTATATATATATATATGTATATATATATATGTATATATATATATATATATATATATATATGTATATATATATATATGTATATATATATATATATATATATATATATATATATATATATATATATATATATATATATATATATATATATATATATATTAGGTTGGTGCAAAAATAATGTCGGTTTTTGACGTGTTTTTTAATGTCAAAAAGCGACATTATTTTTGCACCAACCTAATATATATATAAGGTGGGGGTAGGTGTCTGTGTTCGTGCTAAGTTTTGTATATATGGGCAGAGGTGTACCTTTATTTTCGGGATAAATTGGTAAGCCAACACTGAATATCCGATATGCTTTCACGTTTACATAAACTAGACTGTTACTGGAATTCTGCATGGTTGTGTTTTTCAGGTCTATGTTATCATTGCCTATAAATGCACTGTTATGTTTACTTTTGCCAACATAAATATTTATTAACAAACACACTGAATTACTATAATTGGCAACGTTTAGTACCATTTCTGACTTCAATATTGTCCGACTTAACAAAAAGATTCTCGTTAATTGGAAATAATGAGAAAGGAACTAATTTAAAATGGTAAACAATGTCAAAACAACACATGAATATATTATTTGTTACAGACAGAATTGCAAGAACTATATTCTTTCTGAGAATGGCCCATTAATGTCTACCATCTTATATTTTTGGATCGTGCGTATTAATGTCATGTAGACAAAGTACATAATTAATACAGTCTTTTTATTTTATAAATATCCAATATCGTCCTTTTTTTCATAAGAATGTAATTGCTAACTGTTTTTATAAGAATCATCTTATTACTTCCAATTAATAGGGCGTACTAAACGTTTTATCCGTGGTTTTTAAAAATTCTTGTTGAAAGACAACTTTGAATACAAAACCGGGTGGGCAAGCAAAAACGTCCCCAAAAAACTTAGTACTAAGTAAGGAGACTATCGCTGAATTACCTTGCGGGCTGTGATCTACGGAGGCCATAAACTTCAGTGAGTCTATGGGACTTGCTTTATAGATATATTTATATGTTAAAAATTCTTTCCTTTTCCTTTCCCTCTCTCATCTTCCGATCTTTAAGATTATATCGTCCATTGTGTGTGTATGTCATCACAAAATGTATACTATTTTCCGGTGTATCTTTAATGTGTTAGACATCCGAGAATATTCCTATTTCATTCACTTAAACCGTCTTTGACTCCCCTCTTTAAATCTTGTCTCTGTTAAATTTTAATCCTCCCTTCATCTTTAGACCTTCCTGTTCTTCTCTCGTCTGTTACCCCTCTCTATAGCTTTCATTTACTCTATCATTTGTCCCACACTCTCATACTTACACTTTCACTAAATTTTATATTTTATTTCCGGAGTTATTTTTTTCTGTTTTCTTTTTGAATTTGTAGGTCTGATAAATTGGATCGATACGATTCCAATGGAATACATTATGACCATGGAATATTAGTGTTTAAGCCTTTTTATTATATCCTTACTTTATCCTGGACATTGAGTTCTACCTGGATTCTATCCTCATGGAATTATTTTTTACACACACACACACACAAACACACACACACACACACACACATATATATATATATATATATGCATGTGTATGTATGTATGTATATATATTTATATATTTGAGATATATGACTGCATATGTATGTGTATATTTACCACTAATATTATCTATCTATCGATCTATCTATCTATCTATCTATATATATATATATATATATATATATATATATACATATATATATATATATATATATATATATATATATATATATATATATATACGCACGGGAGCGCATGCGCACCGTGTGCGGTGGGTAAATTTGTTGTCATTTGATATCTCTGATTTCGCGCTTGCGAGTGTGTTTTTGATTTTGTCGACTGCACATTATAGTAGTGCGAGTTGGGAATCGTATGTGAGAAAAAGACCACCATAACACAATTAACTCCACCAGAAATATGGAAACGGTATACTGTACTATCCTGCATTCCAGTCGAAATCTCCAATACAGACATTTCAGTGTGCTTAGGTATAAATCTGAGTACACTATAGAGAATTCAAAAGTACTGCGTATTTCTATTGCTTACAAAGGTACGGCATCTCGGAAAACTTACCCTGATTTTTCTGCTGAGAAAAAAACTCCCAAATCTAAATTTGTTTGGTGGGCGCCTCAGACTCAACACTAAGGCCTACATCAAGCGACTTAAAGACGAGTACTACCCTGAGTCAAGAGGGTGTCTGCTGAAAGACCCTATATCTGACAACAGGATACTCTACACTGGTACACAAGCAGGAGAAACAGGTCATGGCTGTCAGATAATTTCTGCGACCACATCATCGCTTATATCTGGCCACTTAACTCCCCAGTCGGCAACTGACTTGATTTTTATGTGTGGTGGGCAGTTCTGCAAGAGACCAAAAAGTTCCTTCAAACAACATAGATAAACTGAAGGCAAAGATTATTGCAGCACTCACCAACAGAGAGACCGTCCAAAAAACATGCAGGAGATTTCGAAGTCTTCTGGTCGTTGTTGAAGCCAATGGCGATTTTATTGAAAAAATGTACTCATTACTATTTCTAGATATTCTTGTGTAGTTTTGGTAAAAAATATATGTTGAAATGCGATGTTTTCATTTTTTCGTAACGCATACGGCTCTCTCTCTTTATATATATATATATATATATATATATATATATATATATATATATATATATATATATATATATATATATAACGCGAATTAACAGCGTCTAAGAATTTGACTGAAACCTGTCCTCGTGGAATGTAATTTATTAGGGTTGCTGTAGCTTCTTCCTTTAATGTCGGTCTTCACCCCTTACCCATCGATATCTAGAGACAAGACGCGTTAGGCTTAAGCAACGTCTAGCCGACACACAGTGGGGTTAAGAATAAGGAATTGAAATGGTACACCCAACACACTCGTATCTTATCTTCTCTCCCATCTCACTTCCTCACTTCGTTAATTTTACATATGCTTGATGAGGTCCATCAAAAACGTGTGGATTTCTTTTTATTTTTCATTTCAACCATTGGAAGTAAAGTCTGATGATCCAGATCCCTGTTAAAGGGGTTGTGGTGAAATAACTTTTTATATAGAAACTTAAAGTGGTCTGTTTTTATTCAATATATATATATATATATATATATATATATATATATATATATATATATGTATGGGAAAGGTATGAATCCTCTTCTTCTCCCTCCAGCTATGGGTAAAATAGCAGGACAGACTGGGTTCTATAGCCTTGGATGTCAACTGGTCAAGGAGAAGGACAACTCTGAATTCAAAATCTGCGGAGGGTCGTTTGGGAACCTTGTGGCATTCGGTGCACCAGGTCTCTGTATTCATCCCTCCAAAAAGTGTGGATGGTCCTGCACGAGGCCTTCACCACTATAATCAAATCTCATGTGCCGGTGTCGGGCTGTCGGTTTCCTGGAAACTGATCTACTTGACCCTCATACGTCGAATGTCGACGGGAGAGTCGATCATATATATATATATATATATATATATATATATATATATATATATATATATATATATATATATATTGAAGAACTGTTTAATCATCAAGAGCGCCATCATTACTTCCTCGAATATCATTCAGCATTTGTAACATTCTTAAGAATTTGGTGTAAAATACGATTCCATCTCAGGTTCTTTTATTGGTGTCATGCTTAGTTCGTCAAACCTTTTCTAAGAACCGTTTGTCAAGCGACAATCAGAATGGGAAATGCTGATATATTTTGTCAGAAGAAGCAATCGTTCCAACACGATTTTCTTTACATTATTAGTAGAATCTGTAATGTGAAGACGAACATTACTCTAATTATGTTGAATCAGAATAGATGTTTTCTGACCAAAATGCTTCCAATGACCGAAAGGAAAAGCGGAGATCAGGGTTAACTTTTTGGTTATTTTCTAACAGTTCCTAATGAATGATTTCATTAATATTCCAACATACACTGAACATGATTTTCATTGGATGATGTTTACATCTTGGATGATGTTCACATCTTGGATGATGTTTATATCTTGGTTCCTAAGCATGTCTGTTTCGTTGGCCTATTTTCTGACGATAGCGCTTAAAATTATTTTAAATCATCCATTTTTCAGCACTAGAAACATTCCCAATCTAAAGGGCCTTTTGGGTTGTTGCGTCATAAGGGACTCGTAGCAATCAACACGTTTTTTACCATTATTTTAAGACTGGTCTTATGGGAACTATTTTTCAAACAATGAACCAATTCTATTCTTTTAAAATTCAAGTAGATTTGTTGCATGTCTAAGATTAAATTTCTCAATAACTCTTCTAGCCGTAGAGGTAAGATTTGCTGTAATAACAGTATCCAAAGCGAGTCCTTTGCATAACCTTCACATGGCTCGTTCTCTGGGCTACATATCTCACTTTTGAAACAAATAAACCAACACATGCAATTTATCTAATAAATGCATCTACACCATATGCGTGCTGGATGGAGTTTGGTGCTGCACCTGCGTTGATACTTTAAATTCAAAGTGCAATATTTCTAATGTTTTCTTTAGTTGAGGCGAACACAGGATAATGTTTCGAAGCATATTATGAATAATAGTTTTTACCACATGACAGAAACAGATAGAAATTATATATTGCAGTCTTATGAAACACATGAGATGCAATACTTTAATTTTGTTCTACATGTAAACATAAAAAATTTGAGAGAAATTTTATTCCAACGTTATATATAAATATAAAAGACACAATTCCTATATGCCATACATTGATTAAAATATGTTATCTATTCTGTTTTGTAATTTCAATTATATTTTATAACCTAAATTAAAGGGATGTATTATCTAGATACTATTATATAATAATTATGTACGACTATTATACATTTCATATCCCCCATAATGAATAAGAAATAAGTTGTTAATAATTGATTATGTTTTAATAAAGTTTTTTTGGTCGTGATTTTTGTTTATTTCTGGACAATTGAAAAACTACAATTCAAAAGGGAAAAACCATTCTTTTTTTTTCTTTTTACAAGGTTTTTTTCCGTTAATACATAATCAATAAAACATTTTTTTTTTCTTTCTGATACTATTATCTTCATCCCTAGTTGGCTGATTTGCGGAGACGTCTCTAATAACATCTGGAAATATTAAACGATATCTGAAACGACTTTCTTTTCGTTATGTTTTCAAGAGGGACAATTTAAAAAAAATAATTATTATAATAGAAAAAGAACTTGACCCAAATATTCGATTATCTTGATCCAAGAACCCACACCGTTTTATTAATATAAAAAAAAAGTTGACCACACAATACAATAAAAATCAATATCTATAAAACTCAAAATGTCTCTTTGTGTGTGTGTCTACAGATTGTGTATGTTTTTATACGTTTCTACATTATTCATCCGATTTTGATGAACCTATATATTTTTTTTTACCCAGGCAGTCCAACACAGCATTAGAGATGACCACAAATACACACTTCCACATGAAAAATCGATAAAATTAACGGTGCCCCCATGTTTTGCCAAAAACAAGTAAAAGGCAAAATGTGCACGCGAGAAAAGTTTATCCGGGAACGTCAGATTTTGTCAAACTGATCGTAAAAGCTGTGCGCTGCATAGGCGCTCATGCAGCATGTTTGAGCTTTTAACCCTTCTTTATAATTTCCCTTAAAATGACAAAAACTTTAAAAGATGCTATTTTCGAGACCTTCTCAAATTTCAGCCGAGGATAACTTTGCATACTTCAAACGATTGCGACGCAATCTTTTGTAAAAAAAAAAAAAGAAAAAAAACTCTCCTCACGAGTGGTTGAAGAAGTGGTGAATGGTCTTTTCAAGAGCCTCTGTGGGTACTTGAAAAGTCTAAAAAAAAACTGCCTTCAAATGACTTTTTTGTTCATTGATCCGTTGGTTTTCGGCGGATTTACTATTAACATGGCCTAAGCATTAACAAAAGTTCAATAAAAGTATTCAGCTCACTTGTAATTGAGTTTGTTTGCGAATATTCGGGAAAAACCGTTAAAAATCTTAGCAAAACTATTCATCCACATTAAACCTGACCAAACATGCATCATGAGATTGAGATGGGTACTTTAGGTTACGAGGTCATTTCAGTACGTCTGTGGACCAGTGTTATGGGATGCTGGGCTTGCTTGCATGTGCGGGTCACAGGAGAAGAACGCGTACGGGTAACGGGTATGCCCGTGTGGGATGGGAAATGAGTTAATCTAAGGTGGAAGTATGGAAGGATTTCTCGAATTAACTCACAAATTCCTATATCTCCTTAATGCGAATCAACCCATCATACTTTTACCCAAGGAAAAACCAAAGAAAGCCCGTCAATACTGATATTAAAATAGGCCGTTCTAGCAGTCACCACTTCCATTGGCAGCCTTTATTTAACACATTAATCTCATTTTCAATTTCGCTCTAACCTCTCACATACAAAAACGCATGTCCCCACCTCTTCCCGTTTTCCTCCAAGTATGCAAATAGCATGGTGTGAAGTGCGTAAATCCTGACCTCGCCTGAACACTTTTTGGACACCTTCCCTATTTTGTCACTTTTTAGATAATCACACAAAGCATTTCCTATTTTTGCTTCCGCCAAACTTTTCCCACATTCACACCCGCAATCCACACTCCCCTTCTTTCACACTCAACAAAACCTACACATACATACCCATACAAAATTTACCACATTTTCCACCCTTTTTTTCACTTAACCAAACAATGCGCACAGCGAAAACCCCTATGTTCTTCATCCGCCACCCATTTTAACATGTTCACATGTTCAGGCTTAACCCCACTTTAACAGACACACGTGCCCATGCTGTGAACTTCAATTAACCTTTTCACCTATGCTAGATCCCCACTAATTGGTTAATGACTTGTCCAATCATTCTCATTGATGGAACACTGCTCACCTGTTCAAACTCGCGACCCGATATCAGGTCCCATTGGTGGAACACTGTTCACCTGTTCAAACTCGCGGCACGATATCAGGTCCCATTGGTGGAACACTGCTCACCTGTTCAAACTCGCGGCACGATATCAGGTCCCATTTGTGGAACACTGCTCACCTGTTCAAACTCGCGACCCGATATCAGGTCCCATTGGTGGAACACTGTTCACCTGTTCAAACTCGCGGCACGATATCAGGTCCCATTGGTGGAACACTGCTCACCTGTTCAAACTCGCGGCACGATATCAGGTCCCATTTGTGGAACACTGCTCACCTGTTCAAACTCGCGACACGATATCAGGTCCCATTGGTGGAACACTGCTCACCTGTTCAAACTCGCGGCACGATATCAAATCCCATTGGTGGAACACTGCTCACCTGTTCAAACCCCGCAGCACGATATCAGGTCCCATTGGTGGAACACTGCTCACCTGTTCAAACTCGCGACACGATATCAAGTCCCATTGGTGGAACACTGCTCACCTGTTCAAACCCTGCAGCACGATATCAGGTCCCATTGGTGGAACACTGCTCACCTGTTCAAACTCGCGACACGATATCAGGTCCCATTGGTGGAACACTGCTCACCTGTTCAAACTCGCGACACGATATCAGGTCCCATTGGTGGAACACTGCTCACCTGTTCAAACTCGCGACACGATATCAGGTCCCATTTGTGGAACACTGCTCACATGTTCAAACTCGTGACACGATATCAGGTCCCATTGGTGGAACACTGCTCACCTGTTCAAACTCGCGACACGATATCAGGTCCCATTGGTGGAACACTGCTCACCTGTTCAAACTCGCGGCACGATATCAAGTCCCATTGGTGGAACACTGCTCACCTGTTCAAACTCGCGACACGATATCAGGTCCCATTTGTGGAACACTGCTCACATGTTCAAACTCGCGGCACGATATCAGGTCCCATTTGTGGAACACTGCTCTCCTGTTCAAACTCGCGGCACGATATCAGGTCCCATTTGTGGAACACTGCTCACCTGTTCAAACTCGCGGCACGATATCAGGTCCCATTGGTGGAACACTGCTCACCTGTTCAAACTCGCGGCACGATATCAGGTCCCATTGGTGGAACACTGCTCACCTGTTCAAACTCGCGGCACGATATCAGGTCCCATTGGTGGAACACTGCTCACCTGTTCAAACTCGCGGCACGATATCATTGTTACTGCTTTTCTGTTCTTATCTTTGACGCGGTTTGGCTTACAGATTTGAACTCTTATTTGAGTTACATACATGCATTTCTTGATACTGTCTGTTTAAAGAATATTGCAGTACCTTTTTTTCAATATTTCCCCTCACGTACCTGTTTAATTAGTGATTGCTTCTCATGTATCTGTTTTACCCAGTAACCTATTTCTCCCGCTATATCATATAAGACATTTTCACGTTTTAGTTTTTTAAACAGACGCCGCTTCAGACTTAAAACGAAGATCTAACGAATTTCACTAAACTGTCAGAGAATGCTATTCGAAATCTTCTTACTAGGTCAACCGAAACAGAAGAACCTAGACAATTTCGCCTTTCTTGATACATTTTCCTTGCTGCTTTGCGCGCGCAGCTCAAATTGAAGAACAGCGCATCGGACGACAGAGAACAAACGCCGCCTCATCTACTGGTGCTGGTGAGAAACATATATGTTCTCTCACCGGACGTTAATTTGGGAACGATGTCCGTAATTTGTCAGCACTTGCCAGGGAAATCTAAAGGTCTCTGCTGCTCCGACCGTAAAGTACAGTTGCCTCATATCGAGGCAAACATCCTACAGGAGAGCGAATGCATGACTATTTAAAGGACAGATTTATCAGATAATCAGTTCACTTCTTCCTCCGGTTGACGAGGAGCCCCAATTTCTACAACTCTACTTCGTCACCGACTAAATAAATCAAGCAGAGTTGCGCACATCATTTTAAACATGCACAGACATATAACTAGTTTTTTCTGCTATAAACAACGTTGACAAGAAACCAGCGGGCTCCCACGTCGGTCGCTTTAACACACTCACATGCAGTGAAGTTTCTGTGGTTATTTATGGGCAACAGTACAATAGGCGGGACATCATACTGCAGTATAGGGACAATTAAGGAGAGGATCAGTGAGAACCACGTGTCGTAGGACGCATTCCAATACCTCTTCTCTTCCCCAATGTCGAAAACGGATATCACTTTGGAATTACCTTGCGCGGCAGCAACTAAACTGTATCCTGTAGGCAATTTCACACCTACCTCTTCATGGTTCGTGTTGGCAGATTCCATCCTATTCATCGCGCAAGAACATTTTTTTTGTTCTCATATGCTGTAGACGCATGTGCGAAAATGGAATGAGAAAGATTTTGCTACACAGTGAACAATCACACACGCTTACTGTCAGACAGATACGTTCATTTGTGTTATGGCCCGGTTCCTTGTACCACGGTGATAGTCCAAGGTAAAACCAATAAAGAAGAACTCGAACACGGATATGGAATAATACAGATATATTACAAACAAGAATATATACAGAGAAGTAGAAAGTGTTAGTACGAACAATCAGGTTTAGTAGTAATTGTCTGAACGCGACTCTGTTTCGTACTGCCTCTGTATCGACTGACTGACTCGCTCTGACTGACTGACAGACTCCTGATGGACTTTACTCAAGACTTCAGACTGAACTCCAGACTTCAGACGGAACTCTCTGCTTCCTCTTGAGGCGCAGTATTTATTACGTATGGAATAGTCCATTATGTTATTATGGATAAGGCCCCCTAACAATTTGCGAGACGGAATTAGGAACGACGTCGATCCCAAAAGCATTGTTAAAGTGTACATCATTCAGCCAACGTTAAATGGTCGCCCAGTATAAAAGAATGAACGCATGCAAGACGCTATGGCTTACGTGCGCCACTTTGGCCGGTCGGACATTAATGTCACCTTCACCTGCAACCCAAAGTAGTCTGAAATTGCCAGAGAATTTCTATCGGGACAAAGAGCGTCAGACAGACACGACCTTATTGCTCGAAACTTCCAGTTAAAGTTGACACTACTTATTCGTCTCTTCTATTTAGGTAAGGCATTTAGAGACATCAGGGTCTGCGTTGACAACGTCTTGTGGCCGAAGAAGACCGAAATTGACAGTTTTATCTCCGCAGAATGCGCGATCCAAATTTGAACGAGGGTCTCTTTGACATCGTGACTGCGCACGATTCATGGAAGCGGGTTCAACATGGATTAAAAAAAGGTGCAGTAAGAGATATCCTCGACCTTTACTACGAGATACCCGGTCGGGTACGCACGGTTATCCACTGTACCGAAGCCGAGATCAGCGAATAGAGGGATTAAGTAAAAATAGGAAAATAACACGTCGACAACCGTTAGATTGTGCCGTACAGCCCATTTTCTTCTTAAAGCCTTCAACGCCCACATCAGCGTCGAATGTTGTAATTCAGTTAAGTCTATAAAGTAAATCTACAAGTACATCCCTAAGGTCCACAACGCTGCATCTTTCGCTCTCAATATGAACAGCAACCGAGATGAAGTCACTTCTGCTGCAGTGAAGCCTTCTGGCGATTCTTCCGTTATCACATATATGGAATCTACCTATACATCGAACCGCTGAATGCGCACATTGAGAAAGGTCAAAGGCTCTATTGCTTCAGTTCTAACGTTGTTTATTTGTTACAGGAAACAAAGAACACAAGCTATGACCCAATGGTCCCTTTGCCAAGAGATTCCTTTATTCCCAGATTCCATCGTACGACATTTGGAAAAAGGAAACCACATAAAACACTCGACGGACGGAGAAACTTAAAATATCCCCCACCCCACAATATTTCAGGCATTGTTCTCTTTCTATTCTTCTTTATTATTGGACTATAGGAAAAAATTCTACCAAAAAAATAAGACACTTCTGATCAGGGATAACCGAAAAGCGGCTATTTTAGCGCACCACACTTCTATTGACAAACTTTTCTACGCTTAAATGAGCACTATTTAGTACAAGCTGATATTTCCATACCTTACAAAAGGCATTACACCTGGGTAACGCCGGGTATGTCTGCTAGTTCAATATAGAGAAATTAAATATATACTTTACAATTATAAGGAGGGAGCAAAAGATTTCCCCACCATATATATCAAAGCGATGTAAAATTCTGAACATTATAAATTATTCTTGGATTCTTTGTTTGCTTTCAAATATATCTATGCTTCTTCTTTTTGATTTAATTCAAAACTTTGGATCTGTGTCCAACGTCCTCGTTGAAATATTTACGACTGTTCCATCAGTCTCAGCGTTCTGTTTTAAAATCTATTGTAAAGACAGGATTACAGCAGATTTTACTTAGAGAATAAGCGAAAATCTATGCTTCTGAAATATAATACAATTTTTGGGAATCAATACAAACCAAGGCTATATAGAAATGCGAGAGGCTCCCCTTTAAGAAAAGTCAGCTAATAGCTTTTGCAATAAATCTTCAATCAATATTACTAGCATTTCCGTCGTATGGTCTTTTTTTAAAAAAAATAGATTTAAATACAATGTTCATATGGCATTCGTTTCTGACCTTTGACACTCACCTCTATTATCAAACTTTGCTCGGCCGTTAATCGATTCTTTTTCAAGGAAGGATAAAACAACTACAAAAAAAACAGCAAAAATAATAGGGAAATAAAACAATCAAAACAGAAAAGAGTTAATAATTTAATTTCCTTTCAGTGATATGTATCGATCAATTGACTTCGTATAGACTTGAATCGTCGATTTGTGAGACACGGATCAGTACAACTAGTTATCACTGTGGTCTTATAGATTACGACTAGAAACGCTGGGTTATATAGTTCTTTAGGTTGATTATGTTATACATATGGAATATATTTTCGGTTAGGCAAATTAGAGAAATAATTTCTTCGTTTGAATATCAAATAAATTTATAAAATGTTTTATTAATTTAAAATTTTAGTTCACCAGGATTCCTTGCGTAAAATGATATCTGACAATTTAGTCCAGAAACAACGACAACAGTAAAAGAACAATAAATAAATCGAAAAATGAATAAAGAAGGCACAAGATGTGAATTAAATGATGCTTGATTTGTATTAGGTTGGTGCAAAAATAAGGACGTAATAATGTCGTTTTTTGACGTAACGTCAAAAAACATTATTACGTCATTATTTCTGTTAATAAAGTCAAGTTCTAGTTATTTTTAATATTTTTCATTTTATCGCTAGGGTTTTGTTAACTTATTTAAATGTCAAACATCTTCCGAAAGGGACATTCTGTTACGAAACGCATTGTTGTTGAATGATGATCACTGTATTTTAAAGGAATTATTGGTACTATTGATATAAAACTTTTTAACTGTTGGATCATTTTTAGATGAAATAGTTCTTAGGTAAGCAAGGGAATGTGTTAGGTTTGAGTGTTAATTTAAAATTTCATTTTGTTTTTTTAATAATTTTTCAAGAATATCCGTACAACTATAGCTTACTTTAATGTAATTTTATTAAACATCTTACTAAGAAGATTATTTCTCGGCAAGTGTTTCTCAATTAAATTGAGAAACTTCTGTCCTAACTTAGTACTAAGGAAGGAGGAGCGTGTTGCTGTGAAATTCTGTTTTTTGCTCGAGAAAACAGTAACCGAAACAGATTACAAGGATACTGATATGAGTACAATACACGTAAATGAGAGGTTTGCTTGCCTTATGAATGGTCGATTGTCGTTGGAAGACCAGTCTCTTTAAAGGCGAACTTCAACCTCCTGAACATTTGATAAAATCATGAAAATACATGAAATGATATTGGAAGACCGTCGCCGAAGAATTGAGGAACTTGTTGATTTAACTGGTGTGTCCTATAGTTCATGTTAACGAATTTTTACTGAGGTATTGAGAATGAAGAGGTCCAACGAAAATGGTGCCTCGCTTGCTCACGGACGATCAAAAGCAGTCACGAATGGATACCTGTCGTAAACTGAAAGAACTGAATAAAATAGTATGACACAATTCTGGTTAATTTTTGGTTCCCCTCGTATGCATAGTCTGCCATAATATATGACAACATCATCGTAAATAACGAAGGAAGTGACGTAAACAGTGTGATTTGACCACGAACAATGAGACTTTCAGCGCCAATATTTTGAGACGTGTTTGAGCAGTATTAAAACTAATGGGTTAAATATACATACATTTATAAATCTACCGTTTCACTGTGCATTGAATACTGCTGCCACATCCATTCAAGCTCTCGTGCAGTATATTTTGAGATTCTTGTCAAAATGTTTTCTCACATAGTAACATATGTGAGAAAACGACATTATTTTTGCACCAACCTAATATATATATATATATATATATATATATATATATATATATATATATATATATATATATATGTATATGCATTAAATTTTTCCTTGATGAGTGTGTGTGCGTCTAATATATATATATATATATATATATATATATATATATATATATATGTTTTTTTCATTGATATTTTTTGAAGCATCTAATTTATAAAATATATTTTTTATCTGCGTTTGTTTTAATTTATTTTTTTCCATTTCACCTCAAAGAAGGCGATAATGACACTAAGACGCTCTGGGTTACAGGAAATGAGAAAACTTTAGTGAGGTGAAGTGAGGAAAAGAATATTGAGAAAGTGACTAAATTCGAGATGCCACATCAGGACCTATAACATTACAGACCAATCTCTGAATTTTGTCAAGAATCTCAAAATATACTGCACGAGAGCATTGCAACATATGTGAGAAAAAGATATTATTTTTGCACCAACCTAATATATATATAAATACATACATAATTCCATAAAAAAGGGAAAAGAGAAAATAATAAAACCAGAGTTATATAAAAACATACTCTCATTTTTTTTTAACTCACATACATCTTTTGTTTCTTTATCATTTAACCCGTAAATGTTCATCTCAGTCAAACCTGCCCTGTAAATATTTGCTCTCAATGTTCAACCCACTGCAACCCCTATAAATAATCTGCCATAATGTATGACAACATCATCGTAAGCAACACAGGAAGTCAAGGGAATAGTGAAATTTGACCACGAACAATGAGACTGAGTGCCAATATTTATGGGGCTGGTTTAAGCAGGATGAGCAACAATGGGTTAAATATAGATACATTTATAAATCTACCGTTGGGCTGTGCATTGAATACTCCTGTCATATAGGATCTAGTTCTCATGCAGTAGATTAGAGATTCTTGACAAAATTCAGAGGTGGGTCCTTAATGTTATCTGGTCCTGTTCTGGCATCTTTAGTCATTTTCTCATCCTTCTCATGTGTGGAAATCTTTTCTCATTTCTTACTGCCTAGAATTTTCAAAAAACTAATATTATGCTGGCTTTGGTCCATTCTAACTGAACGCTTTTACAGATAGACCAGCTGGGTATGGCTGCTATAATACAATGATACATTAATAATCAACTCAATGTTTTCTACTCATGGGACCAACTGTAAAATTTAGAGTTATATAAAAATACTCTCTGTTTTATTACCTCATATACACCTTTTATACACCTTTAATTTTTTTACCATTTAAATCGTTAATATTGGCACTCAATGTTCAACCCACTGTAACCTACCTTATATAACTTATTCTATAATATACGATGACATCATCGTAAATAACACTGGAAGTCATGTAAACAGTGAGATTTGACCACAAACAATAAGATTTTGGGCGCCAATATCTATGCGGCAGGTTTGAGCAGGATGAACACTAAATTGTTAAATATACATACATTTATTAGGTTGGTGCAAAAATAATTTCGTTTTCTAACATATGTTAATATGTGAGAAAACGAAATTATTTTTGCACCAACCTAATATAAATCTATCGTTTGGCTGTGCATTGAATACTGCTGCCGCATCCGCTCTAATTCTCATGCAGGATTACTTGAGATTATTGACAAAATATTTATATATAGCTCCTCTGATTTGCCTTCAAAGCTTTTCTCATATATATATATATATATATATATATATATATATATATATATATATATATAGTAGAATAATTCAAACACTACTAGAGATTGAATATAATTAAAAACAGAAATGGCCAACCAGAGTTAACATTAGGAACATCGTAATCACAGTGTTCAAATTTAAAAAAAAATGCTTTAGAAATATTACGGACTTATAACTTTATCGTAGAAAGTGGAGATTATCAGGGCCATGCGTAAAAAGTCCTTAGCCACCTATGGCATCACTATTTCAACCGACACGTGTATCAGTTACGTGGGTCTAGCAGAAAACCTTCAACCCAACGAATTTGATTATGTTGTTAAACCTGTGTCGAGTCAAAATTAATAAACTCCATTTTTATGAGTCCACGCAGTAAAATTCCTGCTGCACTAGATTCTAAAACATAGGATGATACAGCAGAACCAAAAGTTGTATTCCTATTTCCATCGAGTAACTTCAATATAAGTCCCTCCTGAAGAGTTTATTCTTTGCTTATCATTTTAGACTCACGTTATACATGACCTTCATTATTTCTCACAGAATGTTTTATCACATTGATTACATTTCTGAAACACGAGGACCCGTAAGACGTATTTCAGTATTATATCTACTATTTTCAAAGATATTATTATTCTATGTAATATGTATTTTTAATTGAAATGTTCATTTTTATAACAGATACATTCTTTCTTCGAGTAATCAACTATTTTCATCATGTCACCTGATATATGGGATATTGATATCGAAAATAACTTAATAAATATAATAAGGGATATTCTTTCAATCAAAGTACTTATTACTATTTTGAATGAAGTGTATTTCATAAAAAAGAATGAAAAGTCCGAAATGGGTTATTAGGATTGTGCAAAAATAATGACGTAATAATGTCGTTTTTTGACGTTAAAAGTACGTAAAAAAAAACGACATTATTACGTCATTATTTTTGCACCGACCTAATAATTTAATCGGATGTTCTTCGAAACGAGATATTTTCAGATTTTTATTAGTCCATGCGAAATAAATTTGTCTAATTTTGCCATTTCTCTCTTCCTGGAAAAAGAAGAAAAACTAGGTAGCCAAAAATCCGCCTCACTGATAGATTAATTTGTGGCAATTCCCCCACCGGCGGAAATCATTTATATTATTCTAAAGTATTATCACCTTTGCGGCAAATTAAATGAAATCATAGTTGAATTTTTACCTGTTTGCAGTATATCTTTTATAAATGACAGATTGATATTTCCCTCTGTTCTCATGTCATCCTCTGTGGATCTATAAATAATTAAAGTAGATCTACAGGCAGCGTTTTTTCTTATGGTAACAAAACGGATTTTCGATAAATAACCAACCAGTAAAGTGAATCACAAAGTGTAGAATACAGATGTATAAAACATCAAAGAGTTAAAAACTCTAAGTCATATCTGCCTAAATATATTTTTGCATACACATTTAATTTAATAGCACAATATAAAGAGTTGAATGAGTCTAATATTAATTACGAATATGCGACAGCTCGGGATCATTCTGATAAGAAAAGAACTTCCGAGATTGCTTTTGAGGTCCTCAGACATCACAGAAACCTACATAACGATTTTGAGGAGGTACTGCTGTCTCGGCACACCGTATAACTGGAAACAAAACTCTGCAACATGCCATACAAGCAAGTGAAACCTATCATGATTATCAGACAATTTCTGCGCCCACATAAAACTATATATCTATCCTAACTTCCCAGAATGAATGTAATCGCGATTTGATTAAATTAATTTATTTTTCAAGGGTTTCAAGATAATCTTTGTGTAATTTGGGTTAATATATCTGTTAAATTTAGTTGTCAGTGTCATTTTCATTTTTGTGCAACTATGACGACAATTTATCCATCGCAGCATGTCTCTCTCTTTATCTTACTCTGTGTGTGTGTGTGTATATATATATATATATATATATATATATATATATATATATATATATATATATATATATATTGCCTTAAAAATACAAAGAAAAAATCTTTAATTTATCCTTTTTCAAGCAACACTTCTTCAGAAGAATATTTTGATACCTTCTTAAATATACAAAAAGGAACAATTTCGCATAGCGAAACTCATATGTACAGGAGGGTTAAATGAGGAAACACAATTAGATGCAAAATTTGTTGCTAAAATGAGGGGAAAAGGAAGTAATATAGCAATAATCAAAGATAAGTCGCTTTAATATATATATATATATATATATATATATATATATATATAATTTATGTAAATATATATATATATATATAAATTTATGTAAATGTATTTGTGTAAATTATCTCAAGTGTTTCTATGTTTTTTTTTTGTTTTTTTTACTTGTTAATGATCGTATGCATATATATGTGTGTGTGTGTGTATGTATATATGTATATATATATATATGTGTGTGTGTGTGTGTGTGTGTGTGTGTGTATATATGTGCGTACGTGCATGAATTGATTTTAAATGAAATATTGTGTCTTTCTAATGACATTTTAATTTATTTTCTTAATTTGTAATGTCCTTCTTTTGTAATATTCTATAGTTTAAATTTTGTTTTCTTCTGAAGGGAGTTTCATTTCTAAATTGATAATTTAAATTTAAATATACCATTCTTTGACTATTAATAATAGTAATACTATTAGCTAAATTCCTTTAAAATGAAACACTTCCGAAATCACACTGATAAAATTAAATTTTAACTGTGAAATCTATATATATTTCGAAATATAGAT
The DNA here is from genome assembly GCA_963932145.1 of Acanthosepion lycidas. NCBI lineage: Eukaryota > Metazoa > Mollusca > Cephalopoda > Sepiida > Sepiidae > Acanthosepion > Acanthosepion lycidas. Next base: position 12,643,621 of record OZ010615.1, on the reverse strand, counting down.
AAAGATTGTAAAATGTATATATAGTTTATGTACGAGGATAAATGAATTTTTATGTAAATTATCTCAAATGTTTTTTTTTTACTTGTTAATGATCGTATCTATGTAGGGATTCACATGAATACATTTGTGAGGCATATATGAATAAATGAAAATTAATATTACCCTCAAATTCTATTAAATAATGAAACCTAATCTTTAATTTAGTTTACCAATATAATAAATAAATTACATTCATAAATTAATTTTAAATATTAAAATAGATGTTATATTTTTTTTTTTTTTTTTTATATATTGTGGAAATACAATTAGTCGGGTGAATAAACTTTTAAGATTTTAAATATTTCTTTATGTCCTAGATAAATATGTTTATTACAATAATAGTTATATTTAGTCCTGAAACTATTTACTTAAAAAATTAAACATTTAAGTTAATAACAAAATTTTTTTCAGACATCGAATTTTCTATCAAACATTGTAAACTATCTTTTACATAATTTTGTTAAAACAAAATTATAACAACTCCATCTCTCTTTCCCCCTCCCCCTATCTCTCTCTTTACCGTAAGACTCACTTGTATACATTTTCTACAATTCATTTCCGTTTTATTAACCATCTAAAGAGGTCAAGTTTTATGTCACTCCTCCTACTCCAATATAAAACATACTTAAGAGAGATATAAAATTAACCCCTCCCTATACTTTATATTGTCTGGTTAACTACCACTCTCAACCCCCTCTATTAAATTACAAAAATTACACTACCCACCAATTTCTAATCCCATTTTTTTTTTCTCAATTCGTTGTTGGAAGTTTTACCTGATGATCCTGAATCCTTAAAAAAGGATTTAGGTGAAATAAATTATCGTAATGGTACATTAAAGTGGTTTGTTTTTCATTACATTATATATATATATATATATATATATATATATATATATATATATATATATATATATATGTATGTATGTATATATTAACAGTATTACTCGCTTGAAAAACCTCGAATGGATGACTCAACTTACAGAAACCTGAGGACAAATTGGTACCCGACGAATAAATTGGAAATAATGAAAGAAAGAACTAAAAACATCAGAACAAGGCGAAAAAATCGTCAAGTATCTTAAGTTCTTAGTCCAAAGAAAGAAAAAAAATCAAGCGAGTATAAAGACAACGAAAACGTAGAGGGCTAAATATGCTGAGTGGAACGGTAAATGGAGACAGTCTAACCTGAAGATCCGTTTTAGGTGAAACCTAGGTAGTTATCCACATGAGGTAGAAACTTCAACCGAAAAAAAAAAAAATTAAAGAAACCGAAAACAGATATTTGAACAAACCAGCAAGATTTTTTATCATAGATTGTCCATAGGACGAAAGGAATTAAAATTTACAAACTAAATAATGAGAGAAAACAAATACATTTCGGTGAATATAAAATTTAAATTAAAGTCTCAGATAGAAAGCGTATTGACTTGCAGAAATAAGTTAACCCTATTAAATCTCTGTTTGTCTATGAACTTACATTCACTAATAGGTTATATACCTTCCTCAAAAAGATCTATATTTTCATGGTGAATGGCGTGCTTATAATTTCATATTCATCCACTAACAAGCTCTCTAGCAAATAATCGATATTTCAAGCACTTTAATCCGCAGATATCATACATGAATAAATTTATTTATTTAATTTTTTGATATTTGTAAAAAAAATCTTTTTATGCACAGAGACTTACAATTTGGTCTGAGATAACAAAAATGGTGATAGCAAAAGTTCTGAAAATATCACGAGAAAATAGTGATTTAGTTACATCAAAAATATGAAAATATGATCAAAAATCGATACCTAGATTGGCTTAATCGTATATAAATTGTCTTACCTAAAGGAGGTTCAGACAAAATTAAGCAATATATACAAATAAAACCTTTGAATAACGAATGCTGCATTGACAGACATACGAGTAGAGAAGCAAAAGAATGCAGAAAAAAAATGCAGCGTGGTGCTTTTCGGTGTAGGTTATGGAAGTGCAAGAAACATAGTATGGAAAAAGCTATAATGACTAACCCAATCGAAACAATAATATACTTATTAGACCGAGAAGTGATATCCCAAAGAGAAAATGTACTTTGGGAAATGTCTAAGGAAAATTGCCAGGAACGAATTCTTACTGTCTGATTCAAAAGATCAACAATTAAATGAAATCGAAGTCAAGCAATTACAAAGTGAGATGTCGTACGTCAAATGAATGTCAAAATGCGATCCATGGGACAATTAACAAAGTCATATAGAAATATTAGACCATATTAGAAAAAATGCTATCGGAAAACGAAATAGACGCCCGGTTGTAGACGACTCGTAGCCGAAGAGCAAAAATTAATGAAATATTATTTATCAATATAATATCGGCTAAGAAATTAAAAGGGATAAAAATATCGATATGACAACAATAGAAAAATATGCGAATTGTTTCCAGAATATCAGATATTATGATGCACCAAGTTGCTTATAATTAAACAGAAATTAGTTCTTAAATATAGCAATTGTCGTAGTTAGCACATGATTTATTCAGTTCCTAGGGAATATTCTATTCGCATTAATTTTCATCATCTAAAATATAACACCCATTTACCGTATATACTCGTGTATAGGCCGACCATCAATTATAGGGCTGCCCCTGATATTGTTGCATAAATTTTAAGCCCTCCAAAGAAAATTACCTGTGTGTAGTGAAAACGGTCATCGAAAATGCATAATTTCTAACCTCTTCGAATACTATTATCTTATATTTTGTGAGTATGGTCTGATCATGGATATTTCTAATATATTCGATTATATACGCTATATATATTAAAATTTTAACCAAGCTTATAAATTTACAGTGTCCTAGAAAATGATATATTGTATCATGTAAAGCAAGGAATCAAGAATATTGTCCCCATAAAAAAAGGAATCAAAGGAAAAGCGTATGGAACTTTAGAGAGACAATAGAAATAGATTGCATAATCAGGAAATATACTTCGCCTCTGATTCATAAGTGAATAGCATCGATAAAGATTGAAATTATTAGACCTCCGGTAATGTAGAAAATTGTGCGCATTTTGGTTTGCTAGAATTCGTTTTAATGTAGAAGAAAATTATACAGATATGATGAAGATCTTTGAACTGCACAGATTTGAATACATACTGAAATATTATCATCTGTGTGATATTCCGATTCCTTTATTTAGTAGACAACAGATAATCAAAATGATAAGTGAAACTGGTGACAATGTATCCAGGTTGCTTCCAAGGAATGATCTCACTATAGACGATATATACAACGGAAGGAAAATAGTGAAATGAGTTCGACAAAACGGTTTATATTAGTTGGGTGCAAACATAATGTCGTAATAATGTCGTTTTTTGACGTTAACAATACGTAAAAAAAACGACATTATTACGTCATTATTTTTGCACCAACCTAATAAAATCGAGTGTTTCCGTAAAGGACTTGAAAACTCCACCACGTAAAATAATGTAAAAAAAATTACAAAAAACACTATAACCTGAAAAACTACAATTTGAGAAAATTAGAATGGATAGAATGTAAGAGTAATATCATGCCAGAGAAAGGAAAAGATATTGATAAGTTCTTAAAATATATAGGTGTGAATAACCGATTTCTTTTTAATTATAACCTAAAATAAAATCTATATTAGACGGGGAGTAAGACACTGTGCGGATAGACATGAACATCATATATTATGTAAGCAAATGATTTCAGTCTCTTCCGAATTAATTAAAAGTAATATTTATTCATTTGTGAAGTTGATCACTTTGGATCGTTTCAAATAACTTGAAAACAACATAGAGTCACGAACCATATTCAGTTTCCGAGAATAAAATCTAAACATTTAAGAGATTTTCAAATTCAAATGATCACTACATGACCAAATCTAATCATTGCCAACGCAGAATTTTATTGTACTGATTGATTGATTCGTTTTCTGTGGCTCGTCAACACTTTCCGGGTTATTGAAAAGGAGGGCATATATTTTGATTATAAGTATTTAGTAGGGGGTAGCGAATAATATTAGTTTCGTGATTCAAGTCTTACTAATTAACTCATAGCTGGGGGAGAAGTGTTGGGTTCATACATTTACTAGAAGCGCGTAAGTATTAGGTTGGTGCAAAAATAATGACGTAATAATGTCGTTTTTTTACGCTAAAAATACGTCAAAAAACGACATTATTACGTCATTATTTTTGCACCAACCTAATAAATATCACGATTCCAAATGTAATTGGAACTCGGCTCTATTTAAAATGGGGAGCCAATATCCATTACACAACCCGCAATTCTGATCTTACAGCACCTGGTACCTCCCAGTGGTCAACCATCTTAGGTACTAACTAGGCACGACTTTGCTCAACTTTGGGCATTGTACAAGAACCGGTGTTTCAACGCGATGTAGCCGAAAAGAACACATAGAAGGAAATTTATCAGTCATTGATTTGAGCTGCCCAGAATTACTACAAAATAAAACCAAAGTAATTTTAATGTTTGATATGCAGAGATCGTGAAATAGACGAGATTATAAAGGTGATTATGTCATGATTGTAGAGAATAGAAAACATCCAGAAGATCTTTATAAAGAGTTTCCAATGATTGTAAGTCTGCCTAACAATTAGAAACTGAGAAACGGCAATATTATTGTAATCAGGCAGAATACTAATTAGTTTCCTAGAGTAAATGCCAACGAAGAATCTCTGAGAAAATTCACAATTCGCTGTTGCTCTAGAAATGAATGAATAAAAATATTAATGAAAATGGGCGCCACTTCGCCGACGGTGTTTATAACAGCAGGCTCATTCATTATCACCGCTGCAAATTCAATGCTTCGCCTCGCTGACCATGAAAAGATATTTCACTCGATTAGCCCAATATTGACATCACTGGAGAACCAAGGATTAGACACTGCTAACATCAATTACTAAGAAATGATATTTACAATGACACTTCATACAAGCTCAGATTAAACGTAAACAATGAAAACGATCAATTTAGAAAGGCTCGGAAAATATAGATATAACATTTTCAAGAGAATGACTACATCTTGTTTAAAAGACACCATCATCAATAAAGTAAACAGAGAGAACAAGGGTACCAACAAAAAAATGGTGAACACTTCTCTCACCTGCATTTCACTAATAGCCAATACCCAACAGCAAGTGTGGGAAATGCTCAATACTATAAAGACTGTGATCTAAACAGTAGGCCTTAACATTGATCTTGGGTCAAGTTTAATAGGAACGCTAAATTTTCATCAATTATAGCAGATGAAAAGACAATAGTGGATGTAGGCACTTATGTGTACCTTAGAAAGGGGTTCTACCTCAAGAGGTCTAAAGGAGGACTGTGCTAAGTGCGGTAACTTTTAGAAAAGTTTGTACAATCAGGAGGATTACCAAGTCAGCAAGTTGTCTAATGAATATATTCTGTCAGTGATTTATGGAATCACCACTGCAAAGAGGTTGCAGCGGCCCAAAGTAAGATGGGGTAAAACATGGCCTGCATCAACTCCCATGACAGGGAGGGCAACAGTTTTCGACAGGAGATTCAATTGAAGGACATAATCGAGGACATCAAACGCAGATGGGCTTATCACGTCTCTCGTATCAGAGGCCGCAGCCGGATTATTAGATCGAAAGAGGGTGACCAGTATGGCCAGAGATAGGAACTGGAAGAGATCAACCAGATAACCGTTCCTCCAACCGGAGTGAAAAGGCCCTGGATTTGGAACTTCAAGGCTTAGTGGATGCCCCCATTTTTCGGGTTGCTTGATGGACGGAGTTATCTTTAGCAAATAATGAAAAGCTCTGGTCATGCATTGAATATACAAGTTTGGATTTAACCTACGTAGCATTAATATATAGTTCATTCCGGACTTCTGTTGGGCAGCGGAAGAGTGGCTTTTTATCTTTCGTTTAACGTGGATCCTGCATACTAGTATGGATGCAATATACTATCATTCCTGAGTTGTGTGATTATATATCTATTATTTATCTTCCTTTTTTTTACGCAGATGTACTCATACTAGAAAAGCTGGATTGAGCACATGCTTATATAATTTAGCAGCTAGTGACATCGAAGAAAAACTGAACTCATATTTCAGCGAACAGGCCATCACTCATGTCAACCCTAAAGATGACTTTACTTATGGAATGATCTAAAATTAAGTGGGAATTTATTCTGCCTCATATGAAGTGAACCACATATTAGAATCACAACAGATATCTGTCAGTATATTAATATTTGGCGAATTAGTCAAGGAAAACATTATTCATATAATATGTTAGACACTATTTTTTCTAAGACTTCAGTCGCGTTTAATTGCTAAGATAAACAATATTGAAAAAAAAAACGTTGAATACCCTTGTTGCCGACTGTGCATCAACAGGAGATATTTTTATCTTGTTAATTTTATAAGCCTACTCTTCTATGCTGGCCCAATTCATGCTGGAAGAGAGCATTTGAAGATGTTGCCAATTATTTTTACAGCAGACTGGTTGCCAGCCAATCCTATAGGACCCAGTATGTCCTCCTATTTAATCCATAGCTGGAAGAAGGAAAGATGGATTGATACCTTTCCCAAGTATATTTTGGGTGTAACTGAGTGAAACTTGAACTCGAACTCGGCTCCCCGATTCCGAGCCGTTATGCTCTGCAACACCAGGCAACTAAAAATATAATAATAATATAAATCTTACTTATTAAAACGCAGATTGTGTGTGTGTGTGTGTGTGTGTGTATCTGTTACGTTTATATATTAGATCGGATTTCCTACACTTTCCAACCGATTTCAACAAAACTTCACAGGACTACGTAAAATTACCTTGCGGTGGTTCTAACAGCGCCAACATTTGGAAAAACACAATTGTTTTGCACAAAATCTATTTGAAAACACGATTAAAAGGTATTAATGAAAGGGGGACAACTCATATCGAGTTATACTTATTATAAAACCCAGTTTGGTTGGTTGTGGTTGTGTGTGTGTTTGTGTTCGTTTATATATGGGATCGGATTTCCTACATTTTTCAACCGATTTCAACAAAACCTCACTTTTGGCAGCTAGTGTTTCTTATTGTCTTGCACACTTTTTTCTTTATTTTTACATTCAGAATGCTTTAAAAATTCCATTTACAAGACAATTGTTTATAATAAAATTCTATTCAATCGGTAGACTCATAACGATTGAAAACAATAATTTTGTTTGAGTTTGGGTTTGACCAATTCGTAAAAAAAAACAAATAAAAAATAAATTAAGACATGCCTGTCTGTCAACCTTAAACAAATATTCATTGTCAATTTTATTTTTCAGTCTTTATGGGGGTCGATACTTGATCAATCTCTTACTGTTACATCCCCGGGCAACGTCGAGCTCTACTGCTAGTCATGTATATAGACAGGAAATATTAAGCACTTGCTACATTTCTTTCTAACATTTTGAAAGTTATTGAGAAAGCAATGCCCCTTTGCTCAACGTTGGAACTGGAAACTGGAAGGAATATTTCAAGACATCTATTTTCTTGTTAGTCTACTGAATTAAAGCTTTTCTTAATGTTACATATATATGACACGAGAGAAAGAAATAATGATAATGTATTTCCATAAGCTGATCTATTTAACATATAGACACTATCGGTAAAAGTTTTATTATTATTATCATTTTTATTTTCTTTGCTTTCTGGTGTTTACACATTTCTTTCCGGGTCCCACCCAGGGACCTAAGGTTAGAAATGGCATCATGACACTTTTCACTGACAAAAAAAAAAAATAAAATAAAATAATTACATAGATAAGCATGTTTGGATTGAGGTTAGGTCTTATATCATTTCCCACCATATTTCTCCATATTTGGTATGTTTGATTGGTGGTGTTCTTTGCTGGGTTTTCGAGTGCAGTGAAAAAGGATGTCATAACTTGTCTATACTCTTCGCGGCTCCATTTCGTTCGTTTCATTTTTACTAGTCGATTTGGCATTGAGACACTTGGTCCAAGGTTGGCGATAATCCGGGTTTGGTGACCTAGTGTCTCTTCGTGTGTGGAAGAGTTTGTTCCAGTGACAGACTTTTCGACCTCAGACTGGTTCCTCTCTGAGGGACGCGGCCCTTGTTGTCCCGGTTGACGGCCGATCCGGTATGAGATATTATTCGTATTCATTGAAATCGGTAGAGATGCGTTTTAACCTTGACCGCCAAGGGGTAATTTTGTTCAGATTACCAGCTTCAGGACGAGACTTGAAGAAGGTCCAAGAGCAAGACCAGATTTGAGATAGTGGGTTTATTATTATTATTATTATTATTATTATTATTATTATTATTATCCTTTTCAATTCATGTCAACAACTCGTTTCTATTTTTAATTTCTATTTTTCATTAATGTTTAGATGTTTCCTGCTCTCCCCTTCCTTTCATTATATAATCTGCAAACTAATTTTTCTATTTCTCACTCTATTTATCATTCAATTATATATATATATGTGTGTGTGTGTGCGTGTATGTATATATATATATATATATATATATATATATATACATGATTTAGATAATATAATATGAACAGCCTACAAAAATAGCAATTTTTTCAACTCCGGTATTTCAGGCTTTTGTAAACATCAAGCGATCATAGAAAAAACTACTCAGTACTTTAATCTTATAACTTACTTTTACACTTCAGATATTTTTTTATCTGCAGGTAAAAGAATCGCGTACTAAAATGTGCGGCCTGTCAGATTTTCAAACAGGACAAATAGAAGAATTATTGAATGTGGCACGATCTGCAAAGTTCACTTATATTACAGCTTACACAAAACAAGGCAAAACATCATCAGCAATGTGTAATAGTGTATATATATATATATATATATATATATATATATATATATATATATATATAAATGATAAGTATAAAAGAAACCAATAATAATCCTTTATGTATACACCGTAAATCTAATCCTCATCCATCTATAACTAAGGATATACCTTTATCTATCGAAAAAAAAGAATAATTACAAATTCAACAAATGAGAAGATTTTCTATAAACATAATAATTTCCATAATATACCTCTAAAAGCTAGTAGCTACAAAAGCCCAAAACAAACTTACATAAAAAAATAGAAATGTAAAGAATAGAAAAACAAAAGCAGAAAATAATTTGGTATACACCCCCATACCACTAAATAATAAAGTATAAATTAGTACGAAAATTCCTTGCCTTAACCGTTAAACATTTCCCGAAAGATAGTAAACCCAGTATAATTTTTAATAAAAAATACTCTAAAATTAAGTTGCAGCTGTACTGAAAACTCAGAAAAAATTAGGTAAAAACATAATTATAATATTGTGAATATTCACTTCGATCAATACCAAAGAAATTTAGACAGTATAAGAGTAAAATAGATGAAGACAAAAAAAAAATATGTAACTGCAGAAATCCTCATAAATATCAACTACAACGTAAATCTCGCAAAGAATCATTAGTTAACCAATACATTATATCATCTATATAGGATCCAGAAAACGTAAAAGTCTATATTGGATGTACTTGGCATGAGTTCAAAAATGACTCAATCAACATCAAAATTCTTTTAGGATAAATAAATACCGAAATCAGACATCCCTATCGAAATATTTCTAGCATTTAAAAGAAACCAATAAAACACATACAGTAAACTGGAAATTAATAAGAAAAACTGGAATATTTAGGACATTAAATGACCCATGTCATTTGTGCTTTCATGAGAAACAATATATTTCTAGGTCTATAAAATATAAAAGTTTACTGAATCAAAGGAATGAAATAGCTATTCTTTGCTGACATTGTCAAAAATTTTCCTTAAGTAATGTTTGTTTAAGAAAAGCTGATAAAATAAAAAAAAACTCACTTATATTTGATATTTAATGATAATTTTTAAATAATTCAAGTAAATTTCTTTTAATTTATTTGATTTAAAAAGGTGTATATTCAATTAGTGATTAAAATTAAATATAATATTTTAAAATTGTAGTTCAATACAATGTATTCTAATCCAAACACCCCACACTCTACCGAGAGTTAACCTCTTTTCGAAAGTAACTCATATTTGATATAATAGTCGTCAGTAAAAATGAACACGCTAGTGCCACTTGTCAAAATGTTTGGATTTCCCCGTATCCTAGACAACAAATATAATGAATGTATGTGCTTATAAATAATATATTTAAAAATTCGCTTTTCGCTTGTCAGAAGAGAGTTTGACCGGAAGTGAACAATTTTAGGAAACTATTGTGTTTTCCTTTTTGGATTGACCAACTTCGGCCCTCAAAGTTATTCGTTAAGTTATTCGTTAAGATTTATTTTTCTTTGTTTCATTTTTTTTATTCGAATTATTGTTTCTTGGCTTTGGCCAACTTTTTTTTATTTTTAGTCCGGTTTGACAAAGTCTTACCGGACTACTGCCATTTGTGTGTTTTTTATTTTCCTCATTTTTTTTTTCAGTTCTAGCTTTGAAAAAATAAGTAGTTTAAGAAAAAAAAAGGAAGAATGTTTTTCTCAATTTTTAGTTTATGCCCTCCCCCGTTTTTATTTTCGATTTAATTTTAGTCGATTTATTTATTTTTTCTTTCTTTAGGGACTTCGGCCGCAAAGCTTTATTTTTAATTTGATATGGCTAGTTTCAAACCAGTCTTTTTTTGTATTTTTTTCTCCTTTTCTTCTTGCATTTAACAGTTTACGTTAATTGTTGACGTGTGAAAAAAAGGAGTTCTTTTATTATTTTTGGAATTTTGAACATTTAATTTTTCTTCTCTTTCTTGTCTAACTTCTTCCGTTTTTATTCTTTCTTCCCGGCTGCTTTTGGGCGCCATTTTGAATTATTTTAATTTTTAACTTTTAAAGTCTTACCAGACTATTATATATTTTTTCTTTTATTTACTTAATTGGACTAGTTTAGCTGAATTTAAATACTTTATCATATATATATATATATATATATATATATATATATATATATTACGAAATGGACAAAGTCCGACAATTTATTTATTAAAGACATTTTTATGTTTAACGTTATAGATACAAGTATTTAAGTAAATGCTATGTTTATAATAAACAGTATTAAATAACATTTACCGGCCTGAATGTCCGAGAAATTTTCATAGAAAATATTCGTTCTTTGACAGGATTCGAACCTGCATCCTTTACGGAACCGTCATTTACGCTGACGTGCCTTACCGTTAGGCTACAAAGAAGCGTTCGGTAGATAAGGTCGAATTTACTGCTTATAAACTCAATCTTCCTGTCAAAGAACGAATATTTTCTATGAAAATTTCTCGGACATTCAGGCCGGTAAATGTTATTTAATACTGTTTATTATAAACAGAGCATTTACTTAAATACTTGTATCTATAACGTTAAACATAAAAATGTCTTTAATATATATATATATATATATATATATATATATATATATATATATTAATTTAGGTTAAATTATAGTTTTCCTAATATTTATTTTTACCAGCCTTTATTTTAAAATTTATTGCTTTTCTTTTTTGTTAGTTTTATTTTTTTCCGATGGTATAATCAGTATTTCCGTATTTTATTCTTTATTTGTAATATTTGTTTAATTTCTTCTATTTTTAGAAGAATCTAAATAGTAGTTTTGGGTATTGTCTTTTATCATTTTCCCCAACCATACTACTTTCCTTTCCTACACTAGAACTGAATAATGATTTAAGACGCAATGGCTGAATATTTTCCTACAAAAATTGCCCGACGAGGTCGCTAAGTAGTTAAAAAGGAACTTTTGGGGGCTGCTGCTAAGGCAAATTCCTAGATGAAGCAAAGTCAAAGAAAAAGGGAAAGGCTACCCCAAAAATCCTACAGAAAAGACCAATATGTTGGAGTCAACTAGCTCTCAAAATAAAGATACTGTGCCGATCTCAAGCTAAACCTGTGATGAAAAGAACCCGAAGGAAGCTCAAGATAAGGCGACAACTGGGGAATCTTCCTCTTGCGGGAAGTCTTCAACGAGTTGTATCGTAAATATCGCGGAGTTTTAGGAAAAGGCTAAGGGCTACGCTCATCTTGTAAAAGAAGATCGGTTCCTTGAAGACGTCGAAGAACTAAAGGTATTCGAAAAGAATGGTGTCTCTCCCCGTGGTGGATAAGTCTTCGCGCAAAATTTGTCACTTCACGAAAGACACAGTGATCAAATTAATTTTGTCCCTGAGGATTAAACACTAAAGAAAATTAGTTTTCTTTTTTTCTTTCATGTCGTACGTACTGCTGCCCACAGTCGAAGATTGACTGGAAATGGGAAAAAAGAGTTAATTACGAATGACCGCATTCTTAGAACAGAATACTGTGTTCGGCGAAGGACCAGAGTGGCCGTATTCGAGGTCCCTCCTCAAGGGAACGGGAGATCACCTGGCTGCATTTTTATGCAGCAGGACCAAATTTTAGGTGCCCTTTCCGAATGCGGGATGGACACTTGACATAATGCTAGATCGTTTGGCCTTCGACTCTATCCCCAACTGTTTTGGTTTTTGCGCCCGGAAAATGCCGGTCATCGTGACCAGTATAAAACCTACTTGCTGGAGGTGTGCTGAGACTGGTCTCCTCTCCTTATCATGCCCAGGGAAGAAGACCCCTGGACTTCCGATCGCTGGCGACCAAAATCCCCCTGTCGCTAAGACTTTTAAATCTGTGGCGCTTGTAATGGGCCCATCTTTGACACGGACCCATGAGGACAATCACTCGGCTGGGTCTTCGCCTACATTACCCCCTAAATCGACGCCACAAACAAGTGTGGATAAGGAGAAGCAAGAGGAGGAATGGCATGTCGTGGTTCGGGGCAGAGGAAAGAACCGAACAGCGTGGCGTTTGTCCCAGCATGAGCTCTTAGATAAAAACACCGACAGTCCTATTCCATCCACCATCTCTGAGGTCGACGCCTCAGCGTCTTCTGAGAAAACTGCATCCACCACCCAGAAAATGAATGAACCCAGCTGGCAGAAAATATATAAATATATAAATAGCCTACGTATGGCTCTTAGGGTGCCCAAGCTTCCATTATCTTGTTTATTCAGGTCATAGACGTCTCAGGGTCCGTGTAAACCTAGATAAACCTAAGGTTAGGATGGCTGGTTACTGGAAGTTCCACTGCTCGTTATTTGGTGAGCAGACACTCCGGGACAAGCGACTACTAATGTTACAAAAGGGACTGAAGAGGGATGTGTTGGAAAATGTGGGTCAAATTAAAATTTAAAATTCGAAAGTTTGCTGCCGATTAATCGTCAAATGAATCTAGATAGATTAGCGGAACAAACGGTTTGTGAGAAATGAGTTGATCGGACAGTTAAATCCCGTGAAAATGGTGAATAAGACTTAGCTAAGCCAGATTTTACCTCCTTGTTTATCCAGTAGAATCAAGCTATGTTAGTTAGGAATATGTTAAAAAGTATGCTTTCTGAGGCGACGAATATGGCCGAAGAATTGCGTGCAGAGGAATGAAGGAATGCATCGGGGCGGCATATCGTGTGGATCACTTTGCCGGATAAGTGGACCGTGACTACAAACTCGGGCATATGTAAGGCTTATCAGGATTACTTTCTGGATCTTTTTAACAGGGACCTCTGCTCAGTTCGACACCTATTTAGCAGACTTTCCCTGCCTTGAGGCAGCTGAAGTGGCTGTGTGCGTGTGTCCCATCAAAGAGTTGGAAATCTGGGAAGCTTTGAAACAAGTTGGTCTGGATAAATATCCGGGATTAGATGGTCTTCCCTACGAAGTCTACTTGAGGCAGTAACCCGTTTTTGTTCCCTTGCTGGAAGTGATTTTCACCAACTGGATGAAGCAGGGGTCTATACCTCAACGCTGCACCAGGGGTGGGGGTGATCAAGTAAGGACAAAAAAGCTGGGGATGATATAGGCAATTTTCACCTTTTAACTATGTTAAATATAGAGTTAAGGATTTTGTCAAAGATCTTAGCCAACCGCTTGCAGCTTGTCCTGTCTAGTCTGATTAGATCCGAACAGACTTGTCCTGTGAAGGGCTGGACTATTCAGGACAACCATCATATAGTCCGCTTAATCATAGAGAAAGTCGACAGTGAAGCCGCGCTGATCAATTTGGATCAGTCCAAGGCCTTTGATATGGTTCACCATCGATTCGTGTAGACTGTTTTTTTTCGGCTGCCGGTTTCAGGCCGGTCTTTCGCTCCTGTATCCGTCTTCTGTATACGAATCTTGATGCGCTGGTGGAAGTGAACGCTGTAAGATCGGAAAGTTTCGTATTGACTCGATCTATTCGTCAAGTCTGTCCGCTTTCATCCATGATTTAAGTTTTTGCGTTGGAACATTTCCTTCGCAAGTTAAAGGCGAATCCGGTTCTACGCGAAATTTCCCTACCTGGTGCTACCACCTCGGCCACTTATTCTGCCTATGCTGGCGACGTTTCGGTTCTTGTGTCAATCACAGTCGAGATTAACGAATTCAGCAAAGAAATACGTGGTCATGCGTTGGTGACAGGGGCCAAGATCAACCGCGATAAGGCTGTAGGCTTGTGCCTGGTTTCGTGGAAGGAAGATTCTCTTCCCGGACCATTCCACTGGACGGAGAGGCCGGTCAAGATACTCAGCCTCTGATATCCAGTTGGAAATGAATTGGTCAGAGGTACAAGGGAAGGCCGAAATCCCAATTAAATTGTGGTCCCGAAGAAATCTTTCCTTGAAGGGGAGGGTGGAAGAATGTGTTTCACATATGTATCCGTTTACTTTTCCCAAATCACGGTACTTCCACTGCCACAATAATGTTATTAGTAAGGCTCTTGTTCTCTTTCTTGTGGAGATGCAAAGCCTCTAGTGTATCTCGGGAGATCTGTTGCCTTCATCTATCTGAAAGCGGTCTGGGTATGCCTATCATTGGAATTCCTCATTATGTGCTTCACATCGGTGTCCTAGATCGTTTGTGTCGCGAATCGGATGAGGAGGGCCCCCATATAAATTTTCCACCATTGAAAATGTTGCACTCGTACGAAGAGGAGGTCCACCGTTTACCCCGAGCCGAATGCTCCTTCAACTGTGAATGTCGTCTTGTTCTGAAACGCCTCTTACGGGCGTCGGATGGCCTCTCCAACGTCCAGTCGTTGCCTTGTTGTGCATTATATCAAGTGTTAGTCAGAGGGTCCGTTCATGATGATCTGATTGACAATGAGGCAACCCTCACCTGACTGGTGATGCGTGGGGCCATCTGGGTCGCGAAAGAACTTGGCACAGCGGGCTTGGAGAAATTTCCAAACTACCGACGCTGTGATGGGGAGTTCGAGACCCTAGGTCACGCTTTCTTTCGCTGCAGGGTGGTAGCACCGTTGTTTAAGTCCGTTGAAGGCCGCATGGTTTGAATGCTGCAGGGAAAATCCTTTGTCCTTGAAGGCTTTTCTGTTTGTAGCAATGTGGCACCGCCTTTGACAAAGGCTGAACTTTATGTGTTCCACTGCATGCTAGGTGTTATGAGAGTCGTAATTCGGTCGGCATGTCAAAAGGGATTATATGGAGGTGAGAAATTCCCTTCTTCCCAACTGATCTTGTACTTTAAGCATCAGATTAATGTCAAGATTAGGACGGAAAGGCGGCGACTCTCTTCATCAGAATTCGGGAAAAGTTGGGTAAATCTTGCGCGACTGTGTAGAATGAAAGGGGCTCATCAAGAGTGGTACTTTGATGCCGATTAGTTACAGGATTTTGTACCTCCTGGGTTGAACAGAGTCAACCCGTCCCGATATTACGCTAGTGTGGTTTAGTTTCTTATTTCCGGTTAACTTAACTAGGATATGTATGCTCATTGGCCCCTTTTATTTCTGTCCCTATTTTTCTTTAGTTTAATTCCCCATCCCCTCCCTTGTTATGTGGTCAGTCATATCAGTTCGCTGTCGTTTCGCATGTGTGTTTTCGTATTTGTTGTGACTGAATGAGTGCGTGTTTGTGTGAGTGTTTCGGATGGATGATTGTTTTTTTATACTATTAAAATCCCGCAATTTTTTCGTCCAGTTAACTGACGTTTCTACCACATTTAGGGATTTGTTTTTTTTATTACAAACCTTATTTTGTTTTGTTTCCATGTAAATAGTATTAATTCATATTGTAAATAATCATTGTCGTTTTTTAAATTGATTTTATTCCCCTCCCCCACATACTTTGAAATGTACACCTGGGAACTAGAAAGGATTTCATAGAGACATTGAGGTATTATGGCGTATGTAGTATGAAAGGTAGGAGAGAATGTGTTGTTTTGATGGTAGGACTATTTTTGGTATGTTTTGATCAATGTTTGTGGTTAGCTAAGTTTAGAAATTAAGACAGAAAGACCGTCCTTTTCCACAATCCCGTTTTTTGCTTTCTGCCACATTTTGTACAACCAAATGAATAAATATCCATTCCAAAATTCGCTTGAAATTTAAAACAGAACTAGGGCCTTTAAATTAATTACATGATTGAACTGGTTGATTTAGATTCTGTGATTTATACATGGTTATTCCTGTGGAGCGATAATAATTATGATCTGTACATTTGCATTGAGCACTGATATGTAAAAATAAAAAAAAATATTAAAAAATATAGTAGGCAAGGTCGAATTTACTGTTTATAAACTTCAATCTTCCATGAATCTCGTACATTCATAACTGCTCATGGTGTATCGAATGTAAACAAATAACGTCATGTATTTATTAAAGACCTTGCCTACCAACCGATCCTTGGTGGCCGAGCGGTCAAGGCACGTCAGCATAAATGACGGTTCCGTATAGGATGCAGGTTCGAATCCTGTCCAAGGACGAATATTTTCTATAAAAATTTCTCGGACATTCAGGCCGGTAAATGTTATTTAATACAGTTTATTATAAACGGAGCATTTACTTAAATACTTGTATCTATAAAAAGAACGTTAAACATAAAAATGTCTTTAATAAATAAATTGTCGGACTTTGTCCATTTCGTAATATATATATATATATAATACTGTTGCTTTTAATCAAAATATATTTGCAAAACATCTATTAGATGTTAGGCTTGGATCTCTCTCAACTTCTCGCCTAATACCTCTGTCTAGTGGTAGTGAGATATTATTGAGGCGACTGCATGATATTTTAGAAGCATACACCACCCGATTTTTAATGAAGTTCAATGACAGTTCTGCTACGTCCAATTTCATTTACAATGGCTCGTTGCGAAAGACCACGCCTTTGAAGTTCAATCATCCTGCCCTGCTCGAAATTTAAATTTTACCCTGTGTCATTTTAATATCCGAAGTTTTATACTGAGATGAGCTACGTATATGTCAACACGCCCAATGCTATGATCACACTAGTTGGTCTAGTTCTAACATTTTGTATATATATATATATATATATATATATATATATATATATATATATATATATATATATATATATATATATATATATATATATATATATATTATACGCATGAATGTAATTTAATTTTCTTTTTGACTGTATATCGGAATATATAATACAAAAAATACGTAAATATGCACATGTAAGGGTAAGTGAAATTATTATACAGCATAAAATCAGTATCTTCAATTCTATATCTAATTCATCTTCATATTTACAGAATCCAACATTAACAGAAACATAATACAGGCATAAACAGACAAA
Source organism: Acanthosepion lycidas (assembly GCA_963932145.1). Classification (NCBI taxonomy): domain Eukaryota; kingdom Metazoa; phylum Mollusca; class Cephalopoda; order Sepiida; family Sepiidae; genus Acanthosepion; species Acanthosepion lycidas. The sequence continues at coordinate 12,625,927 of OZ010615.1, read as the reverse complement.
TACATGCATATATATATATATATATATATATATATATATATATATATATATATATATATATATATATGAGAAAATAGGAAAGAAACCGGTTTTGTTAATTAATCCAAAGTTCCTTAGTATTTTTGCTATTATTTAAAAAAAAATAGTGCTCGATACGAAAGTAAAGATTCCAAAAAAACTTTCGCTTGAAGATGGAACAGAGCCTAATTTAACTCAAGTTAATTCAAATATTATTTTGAAGTTTTCGGCTCTTGTTTTGAAACATGAGACCTCTTATGTAGCGAGTTGGAATCATATTTTTGAATAAATAATTATATATATATATATATATATATATATATATATATTCAAATACGTAAATATCAGAAGATAAATTAATGTTTTTTCTATGATATTTCCTTGAAATGTATCGCATTGCTCTGTGTGCGATACATGGAACTCTTGTTATGGATCCATCATTTTATACTAAAAAGACTTACTTTGTATTATCCTTTCCACTTATGGATTTTATATTATATTATATATATATATATATATATATATATATATATATATATATATATATATATATATATATATATATTGCATTTGAAAGACGGGGGTGACACCAGGTCGTTACAGAGAGTGAAAGTGAGAGAAAAAAAACTGGGAAAAGGATTAACGTTGAACGGAATTCATGAAAATAGAAGATGGCGTTCGACGTTTCATTTAAATTTGGAAGATTGTAGTTATCAGGGAAGCAAATACACGAAAGGTTGGGCCACAGGCGGAAAGTGCGGGAAAAGAAACTTTTGGAGTAGAAGTGGCGCATACATTTACCTCTTTCAACAATAAAACGATGGCTCCTAAATACCAATCTAGTGGCACGCTGAAATATATGTAATCGGGGTACAGGGGGAAAAAAGCCCGCCAGAATAGTTGATATAAAAATATTTCAAGAAACGACAGAGGGAAGCTGGGTCACATGAATGAGAATGTGACTGAATTCGAGATACCAAGTAAGGATCAGTTGCATTGCAGAACCTTCTTCGTATTTTGTCAAGAACATCGAAATGAATAGCAGGAGGATCAGGCCAGATATGGGAACAACATTCATTGAAAGGAAGAATGGTAGATTTGTTGATGTGCTAGATTTTGACGTGAAAACTGTATGTACAGTCGCCCAGATTTTCTTGCAATAGATAAAGCTAGAAAGATTTGAAATCTGTTGAAAAAGTGATGTCAAGAAGGCCTAGTGTTTCGCTCTCCAGAGATCTAGCATCATCCGTGCTGATGGCGGACAGAAAAGTGGTTAAATAAGAGCGATTTCATTTCATGGGGTATAAAAATTTATACGCCATTTCCTGTCCAAATTAACAACTGATTAGAGGTTATTTCAAGAGAAGCAGAAGTTCTGTTCTAGCAGGAAAATCAAGCATATGAACTCCATATGCGTCGAGTGTTGAGTTGGAAGAGAATTTCCTATGACAGTATTTAAGCTTATGAGCTGTAGGTGTCAGGGCATCGAAATGATTCAATAGATGAGGGATTGAGGATAGGGTTTTCTTCGCCACCCTTTTGCAGATTCGTCAATGATCTCCAGAACCAAATTTGCGAGATGCTCTACGTGGATTTTTTCTATCAGTAAATGGTAACTTCGCTTCTTTTAGGACACACCTGTACTCATTACAACCAGAAATATATATATATATATATATATATATATATATATATATATATATATATATATTAGGTTGGGGCAAAAATATTGAAGTTTTTTGACGTATTTTTTAACGTCAAAAAACATCATTATTTTGCACCAACATAATACATATATATATATATATATATATATATATATATATATATATATATATATATATATATATATATATGTATATATATATATATATATATATATATATATATATATATATATATATGAAATGGATTAAATCCGAGAAATATTCTGATAATTTTTTTTTTAATTTATGCGTTTTTATGGATACATTTACTTGAGAAAATGGTCTGTTTTTTAATTAAGCAGTATTAATCAAATTATATATATATATATATATATATATATATATATGTATATATATATATATATATATATATATATATATATATATATATATATATATATATATATATATCTACGTACTTTCATATATATATATATATATATATATATATATATATATGAAAGTACGTAGATTTGTGCGTATTCAAGTGTACATATATATATATATATATATATATATATATATATATATATATATATATATATATATTATAAGAGTACATACGGACAAAAACAGCTTACTCATTACAAAGATTCCTTCTTGCTTCGTATGCGTCTCCATATCGACTGGTGAGTACCAAAAATAATTATGAACAATTTTATTTACAATCGAGTCGCTTTTGGAAAACAAAACATAGAGAGAAACCGAGAAGTTTAAAGAAAATCGAGAAAATATAAGGAATGGGAAGAGGTTGACAGAGTAAGCCAATAGTATTTGTTGATAGCAGTTTGGGCGATGAAAAGTGAAAGTAGAAATAAGTATAGACGAAAGACATAGTAGTAAGTGAAGACGTTTTTTGAACGATGAAGGGTCGGGGATCTTAAAACAAGACTAGTGCTGAATTACGCAGATTTGTGTTGAAGTTTCAGATATTTTTTTCAGCATAAACATAATATGTAAATTAAGAAATGGTCATTTTAGTGAACAATGTTTTGGTACGTAAAATCAGAATTTAAAATGTAAGTAAAGAGACATTTAAACGATGGAATATTAATATAAATTTTATATGCAAATTTTGAACTATTGCCCAAATGTATAAATTTTGGAATGGGTATGGATATAAATCAAATTATCTGATACTGTTGCAAGTAATATATTTGGGGAAAAAAAATTTAGAATTGGAATCTAAGATAGAAAAGTATATAAAACGGTAGAAAGATATAAACAAGTTGAGTTATAATTTTAAAAGTTTAGCAAGCAAGATTACAATGTTAGATTTTTAATGTAGATCTTCTTTGTGGTGAGTAAATATATTTCTTTCTTATGTAAACATTATAAAAATAATAACTGTTCTACTCTTGGTATTGGGCCCTCTTTCGAATTAATACTGAAATTGTTAGAATGTATATTATTTTCGTTCTCATTATAATCGGTTATATATATATATATATATATATATATATATATATATATATATATATATATATATATATATATATATATATATATATATATATCATATGCACACACATGCGTACACGCGGATGATACATATATATATATATATATATATATATATATATATATATATATATATATCTGCGTGAGAATATTTGTGTATACATATAAACACACATTTTTACTACTTGCCTTGTTTTTCATTTATGTTTCGATTTTTTTTTTTAATTCTCGCTCTCCTCTTTCTTTAATTTTATAATCTGCAAACTGCAATATATTTCTATTTCCCACTCAATCTTTCTCTATTTATCATTCAGTTATATATATATATATATATATATATATATATATATATATATATATATATATATATATATATATATATATATATATATGAACAGCTTACAAAAATAGCAATTTTTTTTAACTCTGGCATTTCTGGCTATATGTAAACATCAAACGATCATAAAAATAACTACTCACTACCTTAATCTCATACCTTACCTTTACACTTCAGAGATTTTTTTTATCTACAGGTAAAAGAATCGCGTACTAAAATGTACGCCCTGTCAGATTTTCAAACAGGACAAATAGAAGAATTATTGAATGTGGCACGATCTTTAGTGGCCACTGATATTATAGCTTACACAAAACAAGGCAAAACATCATCAGCAATGTGTAATAGTGGATGGAAATATATATATATATATATATATATATATATATATATAGATAGATAGATAGATAGATAGATAGATGTATCTGTACGAGCATAATTGTGTATACATATCGACACACATTTTTATTTCTTGCCTTGTTACATTATTTATTGATTTCATTTCTCTTTTAGTGTTTCTCCTTTGTGATTGTTCCCTAAACTTATTACAGAAAGCTTTCCCTGTTGGTGAGGGCAATAAATTTTCTAAGCCCTTGCTAATTCAGCATTATTATTCAACCATGGATACTTGCATTTTCCCGATTACTTTTTCCTATAAACATAAACCCGATTCAAAATGTAATTACTTAAACGACCCGTATAACTGAGTAATTCTTTTTTCCTCTTATCTTCTTCTTAGCATCATACTATTTGTGGTGATACATTCCTGTTTCGCATTATTTCCTACCAGTCATTGAACATGGAAATCTATACAACCATTCAATATTGCCAATGTCTAGTATAGTTTTTACTTTACGGTAATTTTCTTCTATACTCATTTTGTTTTGAAAGGGTAACTTTACGTTTTTATACTAGTTAATTTCAGTATAAAAACTGCGAATTTTAATTATTATCTGCTGTTCAATCCAGGCTAATATCTACTAATTCGACAAAAAATAGATATGAAAATATTTTATTATGGTAATTTTTCCATACATTATTCTAGAAGACATTTAAATATCCGATTATTTCTAGCATTTATCATCGTAACATACTTTCTTCTTATCTTCCCGTGAAAGTTAGAAGCCCTCCAACTATTATAGGTGGAAATATCTCATTCAAGTTCCAAATGATTTGCTATTGCATTCGTAAATTCTAATCACTGTTTTGATGTAACTGTAAAATATTTAACAGATTGCTACTTCTATTTCTATCTTACCCACATATGCCAGGGTTTTTACTATCCGTTAGAATTTCAAATGCTAGAGCATATTTGCTAATTAATAAAAAAGAACGTATATTAAATTAAAACATTACGAATGTTTACATTGCAGTACTGGCCAAAAATATCAGACGACCTTTCTGAAAAAAATATAATTATGTCACCTCTATTTATTGAAAGATAAAAAGCAATCTCTTAAAAGAATGATTTAAAAAAAACAAAAAAAACAAACAATTAGATCATAATTCCTGATTCCTGGCAACCGAAAATTTAACATGATAGCAAATAATAATAACCTTCCATAGCATTAATAACATTTTTGACATTTGTTCTTTCGCCAGTGCGGAAATCTACAGTATTATAAGAAAAGTGATTAGATTAAGAAAGCATATACTCATTACCCCCAAACAAGGCGGGAAGCCACTAGGACGCAAGGGGTTACAGAAAATTTAGAGCAAGATCAGATAGGAGTGATAGAAGAAAGGATAACGAGGAGGGTAGTGGATAGATCAAGGCAACTGGAGATTTCGATTGACATTACATTTGAATAGCTGGAGATTATAGGTCTCAGGAAACAGGAATAGGAAAGGGAGTTCCACAGGCGAGAGGTGCGAGACATGAAGCTATTGGAGTAGAAGAGACGGCTACGTTTAGGAGTTTCGACAGTGAAGGGGTGAGAGCGGGATGCCAGCCTCGTAGGGCGCTTGAACTCATGACGACTGGGAACCAGCGAATACAGTTCCTCGGAGCAATTTCCATGAAAGTGTTTGTAGAACAGACAGAGGGAGGCGACGGCGCGTCTGTGAGAAAGTGACTACTGAAGACGAGATGCCAGAGCAGAGCCAACTACATTGCATATCCGCCTCTGGAGCCTATTAAGAACCCCGAGGCAAACAGAAGGGGCACCAGACCATATATGGCAGCAATACTCCGTGCAAGGCGAATTGTTGTTTTGTAGATCTGGAGGATCGATTCCGGGGAGAAAAATTTCCTGGCGCGGCACAGGGAGCCAACTTTCCTTGCGGTGGACGAAGCAATTGACTCAATGTATTTATTCCATCTCAGGTCAGCAGTCAACGTGAGACCGAGCAGCCGCAGTGAGTTGCTCTCAAGAAGTTGATCTTACTGTATGTTTTCATACATGACTCAATTTTCCTTTAAAATAAAATCTGAATATCCGATGGTTAAAGTTATGCTTCATGTCAGGCACAGCTCATCTCTTAGTGCTATCAAGCAAAGGATAGGGAATATATACTTCAATTTTCCCATTCCCGCATGTTACATGCGAAATATATTGTACCATATATTCCACAACATACAGAATTAGGTTATGTTTTATTAAAATATAATTCAAAATAAATTTAAACATATCAACTCAACATTAAACGAAGAAATAAAATCTTTCGTTTATTCCTTAACATCAGATTTCATAGGAGTCAAATTCTAAATTGGATTTTTATTATATTCGACTTGCTGTAAAGATTATTATCTGTTTATCATGGCGTTTAAAAAGGGGCCATATGAAAAAAACACCATATAGAGTAAAAAAAGAAATACCTTTTACGAAAGGAAAATCTGAATATCCTTGAAAAACAGTGATCTCTAATGAAACATGTTTACTTTCAAATAGAGAATAAAGTGAGACTTATATATAAGGATATGTTTGTTTTATTAGGTTGGTGCAAAAATAATGACCTAATAATGTCGTTTTTTGACGTTAAAAATACGTGAAAAAACGACATTATTACGTCATTATTTTTGCACCGACCGAATATTTATACCTACGTAATTGTTTAATTATCTTGTTTGGTTAGCTATATGCTTATTATCAGTCTATATTTATTACTATTTTATAATATATATATATATATATATATATATATATATATATATATATATATATATATTTATTAATATTAATATTTGACTTGTGAAAAATCCATTATTTTTGCCTATTTTGAATATATATATATATTCCTTGTCCGGACCGGAAATGTATTACTATGCTATTAATATTCACATAATATTTGGTCAAATCATGAAATTGTAAAATATTCTATCCCCACAGCTATTGTTTTTTTTTTTTTTGTATTTAGCATAGAATAACGTGTTTTGTTTTAAAAGAGCAACAATCTTCGCTGAACCAGATATATAAATACCTGACGAAAATGTTCGAAGAATATTAATTGTATACTTGAGTCCATTTCAAGATAAGATGCTGGTGATAAATAAAATAACTCTTCGAGATGTAGAGATTTTATTACTATTTATATAGTTCAGTATATTACCTGAAATGGTATTTAGATAATTGAAAATACGTTGAGAATAAAGTACATTTATATTTACGATAATGTGTATGTCACCGAACCATGCTAAGACCTTAATACAGAAATTTAGTATTTCTCGTTTTTCTGTGCATTGATTTTGATAGAGCATTTCCCAAATATTTTGTCCAATATGGCAACGCCATTGTTAGGTTTTAATATATTATTTTATCGATAGCATCCACAAGTTTTTTTCATACAGACTTATTCCCTGTGCCTTTAATTGCAGCTTCTGTTTAAGTATTTACTTGATTGTTGAATTTCATTTACTGCTTTAATTTTATATTGCAGATTGATCTTACTTTACCTTATTGAAACATTTTAATTTCTTGAAATGTTATTTAGTATCGTTAACACGTATCTGGTTTCTAATTTTCACTCTTGTATTTTAACTTCAATTTGGGCTCCTTTTGTCTGTTGCGTAATATTTAATTTGTCTTGACATTCATTTTTTAAGTAATTTCCCAATTTACTTCTGTGATGTTTTCTAGTGGTCTGTCCGTTCATAATGTTTGCATTGCTGCGTTATATGTTTATTGAAGTTTTTTCCCATGTGAAATTTTGGATGCGATCTCTTTCTGACGTTTGTGTTCAAGTTACTTTGATGCTTTTTTGAATGATGTGGTTTTTCGATTCAGTGATTTCAGCTGTGTTGTTTACAAAGTATTCTGTTTTAATGATTTCTGAATCACTGCAATTGTTTATATCGCAGTTAGATTATTCTGTTTATTTCCTAACAGATCATCATTTGGTATCTCATTTATTTTAGATTGTATCTCATCTTTTGTCATATTACATATTTTCAATCTTGCCTCATTTTTGTATGCGTTTAATTTTATCTTATCTCTTTCTGTATTTGAGAGTCTTTTATTTTGCATGTTGTGCCTGTGGTTATTGGCAAGTATATTTGGGTCGTAATTTTAACGGCATTCACTCGGGGTGGGTTGAGCCGGCTCCAATATTGGAGTTTCATGGGAATTTTGAACAAGCGGTCTCCAACACGGACATGAGATTTGATTATAGTGGTGAACCCACACTTTTTGAAGGTCCGATTACAGAGACCTGGTGCACTACGTGCCACAAGGTCACCAAACGACCCTCCGCTGGTTTTGAATTCAGAGTTTTTCCTTCTCCTAGACGTGTTGTCATCCAAGGCTATAGAACCCAGTCTGTCCTACTATTTACCCATAGCTGGAGGGGGAATAAGAGGATTCACACCTTTCCCAAGGGTATTAGCACGTAAGTGAATGTAATGGATTCTACTGGAATTCGAACTCGGCTCTCTGGTTCCTCAATCCAAGCCGCTATTCATTACTCTACCGTGCCTATCGTAATAGTGGTTTCGTTTAGTTCTTATCATATCTCTGCATATTTAGTGTATCTATTGTGGATTTTCAAATACAAAAGGAGAATAGACAGAGGTAATAAGAGTTGCATCAAAGAAAAAATACGTAAAGAGGGTCACTCACCTAAATCATTATTTGAAACAGGGTTAAACAGGAAGGACAGAATTTGTTAAACCGGAAAGACAAAATTTGTGACTATGGGCGGACATCTGAAGAGCTTATAAAGGAGATTTGCGTACCTGATGGAGTGAAGGCATCCTAGATATTGCTACATCCTCTCATATACCACATCCTGTGAGAATAGTGGTTTCAATAACATGTGGCGGCAGTTTCTTAACCACAAGGTTGTTTCAATTTCAGAGCCTTGTCGGTTCTAGGTTCCTCATTAACATTACTGTGGCTCCTGTAATGTTAGTTAGGAACCTAGGAGAAGAATTCATGGATGTCACAAGGGTTCAGTAAGTTTAGAGACTCTGCTGGATATTGAACAACCTCTTGTGTTGATCGGCAAATGTGTCTTGGAGGCTTGAAGGCGCCTGGTAGGTATTTCCGCAGTCCTTCGTTGATTTTGGCAACATTGGCGTTTTTAGGAGCAAATATTGCCCTCGGCACAACCAACTGGGGGTTTCCAAAATTGTTAGTCATATTTGGAAAAACAGCAGCTTCGAGATCGTGGACAGTATTTACAAAGGAACATATTTGTGAAACTCATATTTTCTCCAGCTTCAATAGATGGTACTTTGCCATCACCGACTACTTTGAAAAATTCGCTCACATTTGCTCCCCGAACAGTTCAGCATTCATATCGGTTTTAAGAGGCAAAGGTTTGGTCACAGAGATGATGACATAATGCATGGTTTCACGGCCTCCCCCCATGTATTAGGTTGGTGCAAAAATAATGACGTAATAATGTCGTTTTTTGACGTATTTTTAACGTCAAAAAACGACATTATTACGGCAATATTTTTGCACCAACCTTATATTCATTTTTGTTATTCATATATTTATTTCCAGTAAGATTTCTTTTGTATTAGGTTGGTGCAAAAATAATGACGTAATAATGTCGTTTTTTGACGTTAAAAATACGTCAAAAAACGACATTATTTCGTCAATATTTTTGCAGCAACCTAATACCTTTATGGAAAAATCCTACCTGAAATCACCTGAGATAAGGACAGGTACTCCTGTTGAATGTTGACAATGCCTTATGACTCGTAAATGAGATCCAGGGCCTCGAAACCTCCTCAGTGTTCCATTGTGCACTCATCCAACACAATGAACTCCCTCCTTCTCAGTAAGCCAGATTTATCCTAATCATTCTTTTGCCGTACTTTTACGAGGATGATTGTTTTACCTGTTTCTCCAGGTGCATCCAAGAAGAACAAACCACATTTCCGAAGGCGAACGGAATCGAAAATTGTAGCGTAAGTCAACTGCGGGTCCTTAAGCCTGATTGACTCTTTTTCAATCAGAGCGTTGACATCGGAGGAATTTTCCTGAATTAGGCCTGTTGGAAGAATATCTGAACTCGGTCGGCGAACTTGGGATAGACCGTAAGTTTGCAATGAATTTCCGACCATAGAAACTATCTATCCTCGATGTAAATAAGCGTTCTGTATATAAATTCGTCACTGAATCCAGCGTCAAAACAACGAAACACGTGGTGTTTGAAGACCTCAGAAAACGTTCTCTTTGTATTTCTCCCATAAAGACACAGGATCACGGAACTCGCATGTGTTCAATAACACAGCAAAAGTTGTCGGAAACTTCTTGCTGTTCGCATTGCGGCAGCCTCCGCAAAAGTTGCATCCTACTGTGCACTGTTTCCAGTAACGCATGTTTGAAGCAGGCCACGAGATACTTGCTGCAAAAATTTTTAAGTCGTCAAAACACTTTGGGTCTCTTACCTCATTTAATAGAAGCCGAAATTAGAAACGCTACTGTTGGGTAGAATGGACTGTATATACTCTGCCAAGCAATGGTCAAACTTGATGCCTGGTTGTAGAACAACAGTTTTTCCTACCTTACTTCGTGTCCGTCTTTTGTCTTTCCAAGTGTAGTATAATGTTATGATGGGGGTCTATGCAAAGTTGTTCTTTTCACACAACTTGGCAAATGCAGTGAGCGTTGTAGCTTTAGGTTGTTGCACATGTTGACCTTCAGTAGCCTCGGTAAATAAACCCTTTGGCCATTTTCCAGATGAACTGCCAGTTGCTATATTGATGGATGCCTCTAATGCAAAGAAAAACCAAACACACGTTAGAAGGACTCATTGCAGCTTATGCAACATATTACTGAGTCACCTTGTCTCATATCCTCAATTTGTAAGCTGAAGGATGCAGGACCTGAGCCCTTGTTGACATAATCGCACATATATTTGATCGATTCCACAATATACAACGTTCAAGTGTACATTGAATGTCTTCAGTAGGAGCAGGAGGTAGGGTGAGATCCAGGTGTTGTCAATGTTGCGTAATCCAATTTTTACCGTAAATCCTCCATCTACAACGCGGGTATAAAGGATAACCTTCGCCTCCCATATGGATTCCTCTCAGAAATTTCCTGCGTAAACTCTTTCAGCACAAATTGTCCTTAAGATATTGCTATATTCAAATTAAAATCATGACCACAAGAACCGTGCACCATGTGCGCCATCACTATCACCTGCAGGTCTTTGTCCAACTAAGGATCTGGTATTTCAGCTTGGATAATCCTATCAATTTCAGTTGCGTTGATATTTTGAATATAGCCATACCGATAATCTGTGTATGGCAGACCACACTTTTGATATTCAGCTGAGTGAATGTAGCAATTAACTCGTCCAAACACCACGCGTTTTTGCATTAAGTTTAACTAATTCAAGGCGAAATACTCTGGCAATTAGACCATGTCTGGCCTTGGCCAATTGTACGTGGAAATTTCATTGATGATCTCCGTCCACTTGGGGTTGCAAATGAAGGTAATGAAGAGAGCAGGCCTACTGTAGTGCTGGACACACGTCATGGCGTCCTGCGTTCGCCCGTGCAGGTACTGAGGACCTCCGGTAAATGTCGACGGAGGGATACACGCCTAAATTTTTCAGGAGGAACATTGTTGGTCATGCTTTCTCTAAGATGGAAGTATTTCTCTGAACGAAAACGCTTCTGGTTTAGTTTGATGAAGTTTAATCATTCTGTTCTCATCATTGAACACATGTCAACTGCAAACTGTAAGAAAGCGTCTCTAGCATGATTCAGGCGATTAAATAAGTTATTACGGACCATGAAGCGGTATGAATAAAACTAAATGCATGAAACTAATTGCAACAGGATGTCAAAGTGGTACCCATCGGTACCATGCGCAAAAGTAGCGGGTACGTGAGTGTATTTTAGGACCTATGCGTTTCATGGGTTTTATCTCGGTACTGGAGAAGAATGTCTCGTTGGTTGTGTTGCTCTTCTTGATTGACAATAACAATTTCATTACATGCGGGTGCATTAAAACGACCTGCATCCGAGCCAGTCGACTTTGCGTCAAGGTTGATGACTACAGGTGTAGTTTGAAATTTGAAGCTTTTAAAATAACTATTATCTAAATGGAGCATATTTTGGAGTTTCATCAGGAGGTGTAAGTTTAAGCCAGGTGGCTTAGGGATTGGTCGTGGTAGGATCCGAAGTAAAGTTGCGGGAAATGCGCTTCATTATTTTCCACTGGCTGAAGAGATTAAATCCTGTGGTAAACTTGTCTCTGGACTTTAAATATAGGCATAAAGCCACCCTCTCGTACGAAGTTTACTCCGACGGAAGACATTTGAAATACTGAATTGTATCTCTCAGTGTTGTCAAGAAATTTTTTTAGACTCCGTTTTTGAACCTGTCAGTAGTGAATACTAAAGGGGCGGTGGATTCATAAGAGGCGGCAGCTGGTCGTGACATTTATCCAGCAATGTCCTGACGTTTCTCCTTGACCATTTTTTGCGCTGCAAAACGCAGATGACAGACATGCCAACTAGTTGGACATCGGGCAAGACGGCATGGCTGACGGGTGTGTCATAGAGGATGGCTCGTAGTGACCGTTAGTAGGTTTTGGTCCTAAAAATGCATCGGGTGTCATATTCTCGGTGCGCATTAGTGTCTATTCTACTAAGGCGAGTTTGTGGACCCTCTGCTGCAAGTGCAGATGCTGTTGACGTAGAATCTTTCCTCTAGCCTTGCGAACACTGATCACCACGCTCTCCAGAGTGAGCAGCAGCAGTGGAGGTCGCATCTTTCGTTTCTCAGCATCTGTGCTGTTCCTTATTCTGTCCAGCGCGAGGTGCAACAGTGGAGGTGACATCTTTCCTTTGTCTCCTTCTCTCCAATGACATTTTTCCATTGCCGATTCCTGCGCTGCTCTTTGCCAGCAGCTAATATGTATTTCATTTTAAGCTATTTTTGTCGCAGCTTTTCGGCTTCGGTTGTTGTGGTATTTGCATTTCGACTAGCATTTTGTGACAATCTAACTTCAGTCTGCAGTGACGGCTCATTAACCCTCCTTCTTTTGGCATCCGAAGCAGTATCTGTTGTACGGCCAAGGCGCATTCATTTCTTAGACGACAATGCGTTAGTAGTACGTTTAAATTGCGATTTGTTTTAAATGCTCAAAAGGGTGCAGTGATAACCGGTTTTCTTAACGTATTATCCAAAAAAGGTTGAAGCAACGAAAGACAGCTATATGGACACAAAGACGCTGTATATATTATTTTTAGCGACACTTAAGGTAAAAACTGACGCGCTGTGACTGGAACATGTCAAATGTATGAATTTAACTTTTTCAGTATGGTTATAACGACAAGTTTCAACAACAAGAATCAAGTTAATTCAATCATGTATATCAAATGGTAGTACTAACCTCTATGCCGAATCACGTCTCAGATATGCACAAAAGCGAATCAACAATGATGAACTAACATTGGCAGGATCAATTGAACAGTGTTCTTCCAATGAAATTCTGTGAAAATACTGATTGGATAAATGAGCAGAGTGTTCATGTGAAAACGTCAAAGATTATATTCGCAGTTCGCCCCTTATAGTCAGGCCAGGGGCATGGAGGGTGTAAGTGAGTAAACACTAATGACGTGGTATAAGCAGGTATTAATACGAATTAATGGGTCTGAAAGGGGACATTATATTTGTTTACATGCACAGGTGAAAGATTATTTGCAGTCATCCCCTTATTATCTGACAATGCGCAAAGTGTAATAAAAATATGGTGGTCAAAATGGAGACATTATGATCGTGGGCTGCTATAAGAGGTAAGGGAAATCATTAAATACTAAACACGTAGTTGCTTACAAAAATTAGAGGCTGAAAGTGAGGGACATTAATAGTGTTCAGCCCACACGTCAAAGGTAATTCTCGCAGTTCAACCCGGGTTACACACCATGGGTGGAATAAAGTTTAATCAGTTTAATTAAATAGCAGAATTTTAATCACTTTATTGAGATTAATAGCAGATTTAAAGCGAATAACTTGGCAAAATATTAGTCTAAATCAATCCCCTAAGCGTGGGTAATATTCTTAGATAATTTGGAATATAGTAGAGTTTAATCAAATAGCAAAAGTTCTATCAGATTAATCAAATAAATCGCAAATTTAAAACTAGTTAACTTGATAGAAAATTAGTTCGAAATATTCCTTGACGCATAAGTAATATTTCTGCAAAACTTGGAGCGAATCTGTTGGAAACTGCGAAATTTAATAGCAGAAAGACGAATGTTACGCCGTTATTTGCGAATTTTTCGCGATTAACGTGTATAACCTAAAAAAATAAGCAAAACAGTTATTATGTCTTAAGTGTCTTAGTATCAGATTTGGTAAAATCGCTTGAAAAATCAGGTAAATATTATTTCTCCGATTGTGCCTATGCCGAAATCGTCTAAGGTCTCCAGTCTATTATAATTCCATCTGGCCCCGCCGATTTGTTTCTCTTCAATTTGGCCAGTGCGGATTCCACATCAGATTTCATTATTTAAGGTGCAATAATAATTAAAATCAACAACAGTAATGATAAACCGGAAGAGCTAATAGATATATTTCATTAGCACTGTCTAAAAAGCCAGGTGCAAACGAATGCGTATTCCATCGGATATTAAGCTTAGTGAGTCATATGACAAAACTTATCATCCGAATTCTGATGAATAGAATACAAGCAGAATCAGACCAGAAATAAGACAGCAAAATACACTGAGATAAGGAATACAACATTAATCTCCAGAATGTTATCGAAAAGTTAAGTACAAATACAGAAGAATATGTACCTAGGTTTTATAGATTACGAAAAGTCGTGAGATATTTCTGTGTATTGCCAACTGTTCTCTTTCATTGTTTAAGAGTTCTCCTACATATGCTTTCTGTCAATGGTTATTTTTTTTCTTTCTCTCATATAACCGTTCCGTATAAGTATTTTATGCATCTTGTTGATGAGCATGTAGATTGTCCTGTTCTCTTATTTTTCTAATTTATTATGCGAAGATTTACATGACTTACTTTTGTTTTCGTTCATCCCTGACCACGAGGGCATCATTGGAGAGCGGGCATTATACAAGTTCACAAATTACTCCTCCCCTCCCACTAGCCAAATTTGAATGCTTCATATCTCATTCAAAAGCCTTAGAAAAGTTAAGCGCAAGGAATGATTTTCCTTCAGCTCAGATTCGACGTTGTCAGATTATGCGAGGTTAAAAGTACATATTAATATATTATACTAGCCATTATCTTTGCTTCCATGGTTCATGGGTAGCGGTAACTCTTATTTTGCTTTTATCTTCATTATAGCAGTTAGCTTAAAATTTTATAAGTGATAACGAGCGGGCGAAACCTGCCAGTCATATATATATATATATATATATATATATATATATATATATATATATATATATATAAGTACAAGGAGGATAAAAAAGTAAATAAACGTAAAGTACTTGCACGTCTGTAAGTATATTTATTCCTCAGGTGTTATAAATACAGTTCTTAATGTTATGAAACACACCTATAAATATATATTACTAAATATACCTAATATCCAAAATCACCAGCCCAAGAACGCGGTTAATAACGGTCAGAATACACTCATGAATATTGCATTCACTTTCCAA
This sequence comes from Acanthosepion lycidas, assembly GCA_963932145.1. Lineage (NCBI taxonomy): Eukaryota > Metazoa > Mollusca > Cephalopoda > Sepiida > Sepiidae > Acanthosepion > Acanthosepion lycidas. Next base: position 12,610,363 of record OZ010615.1, on the reverse strand, counting down.
AAACCTATATTATGGATATTATGTATATTTACTAATATGTATTTTATATATAGAAATAAGAATAACTATATAGATAACACACACTTAAGAAATTAAATGTATTTACACAATAATACAATGGGTAATACTGGTAGTAAATCCAGGAACGCGGTTAGTCGCAATAATATATATATATATATATATATATATATATATGAAAATATTGTAGAAAATAGGAAAGAAACTGGCTTGGTAAATAATCCAAATTTCCTTAGTATTTTTGTTATTATTTTTAAAAATAGTGCTCGATAAGAAAGTAGAGCATAAATATAATTATTTATTTAAAAATAATTTTAATAAATAAATGTATATATATATATATATATATATATATATATATATATATATATATATATATATATATATATATATATATTCTCGAAGTAGGACTTCCCTAGAGTCTATGTGCTTGTAACTAACTTCTACAAGCGTTCACCCCACACTATTACTCTACCTCCAACTCAATCACAATCTCTGCTGTATATTCTGACTGACACTGGGTATTTAACGCCAACAGTCCAAGTAACACTTTGGTCGAGTCCACTTATATGAAAAAGGGGAGGAATCCATAACAATCTATATATTTATTCTTATTTCATGCGAAATATTCCATCAGATATCATATATAATATAGCTCTTAATAAATATCTTTCCGTTTTAGTTCGAAGATCTATTTGTACCTGATCCATCCTTCCCAGTCCTCACTCTACCATACTTTTGCAATCTCTTTATTCGCTGTTTCTTTCTGCCTCTCTTGGCTTCAATATATCTTCTTATTGTTATACTCCGCAAGTACATTATTTCTTGCCCAGAAATATCACCTGTCTGTTTCTGAGTGCTAGCATAATTGTCGTTGTTGTTCTTATTGTATTTAGAGCTTCTGCTTTACTTCGTTATTCTTTCGAGGTTTTGAGAACACTTGAACTGTGATACTATGTCTCTGTACTTTTGAGGATATAATTCAATTTGAATTTCACCGAGGAAACTGACTATTTATCATATCAGATTCCTCATATCATTATCTTGTACAAATCTAATACTGTACCTGGAGTTAGCGTTTATTTTCTAAACCATGACAGTTATAATGGTATCTATATAAAGTAAAGTCAGAAACTTACATTACAAGGTATTACAACGAAGTGTTTTGATAATATATCATATTTACAAACTTTAAGGAGATATGGAGTGCTATAATCGCCTATGCTCTCAATGGATCACTTAACATCGCAGAAGTTATTCAATTTCACGTTTTCTTAAGAATTTCCTAGTTTCTAGTGTTTTCAGATTAAGGCATCTTTAGCATCCGCCTGCAGTAACACATCTCTGTTTCATCGACACACTTAATAACCCCGTATTAAAAATTTACGCCATTCACTTTAAATTGGAAGACAAAGATGACATAGCAATTGAGATGATCCTTTCCTTAGTTTTCAATAAAATATTTCTGTATTATATTTTGGTTGGTTTCTCAGAGAGCCTATACATTATACCTGTGCTCTTTCGGACATCTATATCACACATTCCATTGTCTATTATTATTAAGTTGGTGCAAAAATAATGAAGTAATAATGTCGTTTTTTGACGTTTTTTTAACGTCAAAAAACTACATTATTACGTCATTATTTTTGGACCAACCTAATAATACCGTTAGATAAAATAATGGTCTATATATTTGGCTCTAAAAACCTATATATTATTATAGAATTTTCAAGGTATCAGAGGATCAGTTAACTGCTAACTACTATCACTTTAGAAATCATAATACAGTAATTCACCGCATTACGACAGTCCTGATTCTTGGTTACGATAGAATTTGCATTCATCTTATTTCGACTTATGTCGTTTGCCTCATACATACGATGCAAACGGCGCGGCGGAAGAACATGTATTTTTAAGCACCTTAAAATATGTACATATGTGTATACATATTGGGATTCCCTGTAAGAGATGAGGACATTTTCTTGTTAAATTATAAAGTTATATTCCCGATAAAATGAAAAGAAACTCAAGATTGTTTTCCTTTCTTTCCCAGAGTGGCTGTTGATTCCTTGTACTGTAAGAGAAGCAAGATCATACATTTCGGCATCTCATCTAACGAGAAATAAATACATTTCCAGAAATAAATATACAAGTAGCTTAAAGAAATTCATTTCATTATGTGTAGTAGATTTATGCCCTCTCTATATTTCTATATCTTACTTATTATAAAACGCAGATTGTGTGTGTGTGTGTGTGTCTGTACATATATATATTGGATCGGATTTCCTACATTTTTCAACCGATTTCAACAAAACTTCACAGGACTACGTGAAATTACCTTGCGGTGGTTCTATCTATAAATTGGAAAAACTCAATTGTTTTTGCACGAAATCAATTTGAAAACACGATTAAGAGGCATCACGAGAATGAAAGGGGGACAACTCATATCGAGTTATACTTATAATAAAACCCAGGTTGTTTGTGTGTGTGTTCCTTTATATATGGGATCGGATTTCCTACATTTTTCAACCGATTTCAACAAAACTTCACTTTTTTCTTTTTCTTTTTTTTTTTTTGACAGGTAGTGTTTCGTATTGTCTTGCACACTTTTTTCTTTATTTTTACATTCAGAATGCTTTAAAAATTCCATTTACAAGACAATTGTTTATAATAAAATTCTATTCAATCGGTAGACTCATAACGATTGAAAACAATGCGTCTCCGTCAACCTTAAACAATAATCTTTGTCAATTTTATTTTTCAGTCTTTATGATGGTCGATACTTGATCTATCTCTTACTGTTATATCCCCGGGCAACGCCGGGCACTACTGCTAGTTTAGTCCTAATTTTCTCATAGAAATGTGTTGTCATGTGCTAGATTGTTACTACTGCGTTAAAACAGGTGAGTGAAGTAAATGTTTACTTACGGAAAATCGTGTTACAAGTCAGCATAGAAATGGAAATTGTCATTTGAGGACCTCCCTGTATCGGGATTAAAATCATTCTACAGACTTCAGTAACATCATATTTAATATATATTGTAATGTTAAAGATAAGAGAGACATTATCAAAAAGGAGAAATTCCATCATTTGGTTCAGTAGATTGCACTGGAAAGAAACGGTTGTCCGACAGTAAATTGCATTTAATCTCGTGAGATGCAACCTGGTTTGTAATAATATCTAAATCGTATCAAGATTTTACTCGTAAAACTTTTACTCGTAAAAAGTGCATCAAGAAGAATTGCTAGCAACAGACTTCACTTGTTCCCGAACATATAGAGCATAAAATACCACAGGACACTTGCCTAATAGATTAAAAGGTTGTTTCATGAAGCCGGTGATATAACGATACAATACTCGGGCTGAGCGGTGTGTATTTGCAATGAGTGGTAAAATGACGTGTAATAACGGGGCAACACTAAAAATAAGAAGGAGACGAAATATCAATAGGAGATGGAAGTAAAACAGTCTAATACCGTAGATTAAGTAAACGGTGCTGTTCGGTAAGCCCTCTACGTTACAGGGATCGACAAAAACCTGATGAAGGACGTATGGCGTAACGGCAGAAGATCTGTGATAGCAACAACAAAGATAAGGACAATAGTCTACTTGTAAGTAATGACAATTCCTTAAAGGAGAAATACACGAAAAATGTCAATGCTGTCAATATGTGCAGTGCGTTTCAAATTTGGCAGCTTCTCCTCTTTACGCGTCTTTGGGATTTCGATTCGTTTATATTCACATTATAAGCGTACTTTTTGTTCTCATTTTATTTAAAGCGTCCGGGTTGACACGTGTTCCTTCCATGATACTCAGCATCCTTCTGTAGAACAACATCTATGTTGTCTTCAGTCTACAATAATGAACTTGTCCAGGTTTCATGACCGTGCATTCTCTTTCGTCAGTTCATTTAATTCTACAGTGTAACCCGGATATAAGAGAGTTGTCGGGACCGGAGAAGAAGTCTCTTATATCCGGGTTTCTCTTATATCCGGGTTTGTTCTATTTTATATACATTAACACAGGCTCTAATTTGAGACTAGAGACAACCTCCCTTATATCCGGGTTACTCTTATATCCGGGTATCTTATATCCGGGTTTGTATTTTCATCTATTATTTACTGTAAATCATTTACTACTGAAAAAAAGGGTGGTGTGAATTTGTTTTAAGAAATAAAATACAATCAGCATCAAGCTTTTTAGACAAGTATTGATATTAATTTATTCTACTGCTAAATCATCATCGTGTACATGAAATATTAACTATGAGAGCATTCTAATTACGACAATTCGGAGTAAAGCAAAGAAAAAATACGAAGAAGAGAAGTTATAAGGGCAATGTAAATTTTATACAAAAGAAATGTTAATACTCGACAATATATAAGGAGATATTCTCTCCAAAACCCTTTGTTCAAAATAATAGTCCATATTTCCATATTTTCGCATATCCGCCCACGGCATTATTCACTCTGTCCGTTCGTTCTTACATGTTCTTTTAGGCTTTTTACCGTTTCGTATCTATTCTCCACTCCTCAATTTCGCTCGCCTGAACTTCGTTCAGCTGGCATCTTCATCCGTTCGCTCATTAATAATATTGTCAGGCATTCGATTTTTTGGAAGCGACATTTTCACTTTAAAATAGTCTTTCTATTTATTTTCTTTTATTCGATTCTTGTGGCGTTTTGAGCATTTTATTCTTTCTTATTGGAATGAATCTTTCAAGAAGCTTTATCTGCTAACTTGTATCGCATCAGAGGAAATGGTACTTTTTCTCCACGCGCAAATCTGCTTAAATTTATTTGTACAATGTTTCTTTACTTCAACATTTCTTCTTTCTTTTTCCTATTCATATATTTTTCATTTCTATCAAACTGTTCGTTTCTCTCTCTCTCTCTCTCTCTCTTTATATATATATATATATATATATATATATATATATATATATATATATATATATATATATATATATATATATATTAGGTTGGTGCAAAAATAATGACGTAATAATGTCGTTTTTTAACGTTAAAAATACGTCAAAAAACGACATTATTGCGTCATTATTTTTGCACCAACCTAATATATCTGTTCGTATCTATCCATCTTTTATCTATATATCTGTCTATCTATCTCTGCATGATACACCGTTTTCTGGCCATGAAACCTGGGTTCGAATCTAACTATTTGGCTGGAGTACTTTGATGTTTACTTCTCTTGAAAGAATCAGACTGACACAAGAGCTATGAATGAAATTCAGTAGAATTTTATACTTGGAAGCCATTGATGATTGTGCTAGCACGAAGTAACACGTCATTGTGACCGAGGATGTGAGTCTAGTGACTTTTCCAGACTCTTGATTACGCCATTTTATAAGCTCTTTTCCATAAGATCGGTTACTGAGAGAGAGAGAGAGAGAGAGAGAGAGAGAGAGAGAGAGAATATAAGAATATTATTAAGAAGTGTGAACAATATAAATGTGCATTATTTTTATAAGTGTGCATGACTTTACATCCACTTTTTCAACTGTCATCTGAACTGAAATTGATTTTCATGGTTTAAACATTAATCACCACAGAGCAAATTCTATCTTTGCGTCCTTATAGGGTGCATATGTTTATTTCGTATAGGTACATAGATCCATTAGAAATAGATTGCCCAATGGATCAACATGTGTCACTGACGCTGAATTTGATATACTGTTATGGTTTTTGATAACAGATTTGAGATTTCTTGTGCATTCTCAGCTTAGCTGCTTGTCACAATTAACAAAGCACTGTAATATTCTAGTGCTAACTTTAATATATCTTTGCCTGCGAGATAATAATGTTGTAGGATACTGACTTCAATAATAATATTAGTCAAAGAGTAGTAATCATTTATGCAAATGCTTCATTGTTCCAGATTTAGTTGAGCTAAACAACTAATTATATAATCGTGTATTAGTTGGTAACACTCCATTGCCACTTACTGCCATTGATCAAAATACTATAAAACTAATATTTCAAATGATTATATTTAAAGACGATATGCCCCCAAATTTATTTTAATATTACCTAAATGCAATGTTTCTACACGGAAGGTTTTTTATGTAGCATTTTACAGCCATTACGCTATATTTTAAATATTATTAATTCATGATACATCCATGAGAGATGTTGCAGATATTTACTTTTACTTTCACTTTCATTTCAAGCGAAAAGTATTTTTTTTTTTAATTGAGAAGACGGCTAAGTCATGATGAACTCAGCAGCATTGATCTCGTCTGCATTTTTCTTGAGGACCACTTGGAAACACCAGGTACTGTAACAAATTTAGTAATAAACCCCGACAATGAAAAATTCTGTTTTAGGAATCCAGAGATGTGGTAAAGCATGGTAAGGTGTACAAGTCAAGCTTGTATTTCTGATTAGATCGTCCTTCTGATTCGCAGGTTAACATCCAGACAAACGACAAGGAGATATAGTCTTTAAATATGGAAAATTGCAGAACTTATTATTAAATGCGTATTATGTTCTCTTCGAATAAATCTGTTTTACAGTGTAACCCAGATATAAGAGACACGGATATAAGAGAAACCCGGATATAAGAGAGATTGTCTCTGGTCCCAAATTAGAGCCTGTGTTAATGTATATAAGTTAGACCAAACCCGAATATAAGTGAAACCCAGATATAAGAGACTTCTTATCCGGTTCCGACAACTCTCTTATATCCGGGTCACACTGTATAAACAAAAAGTCGTCATCATGGATATCACAACTCTAATATTATTTCTGTTGTCTTAACTATTATGGAATCAGCAGTTGATAGTAAAAGCATCACTTGAGCAACCTTCTTAAATACTCGCAAAACTTTCGACAAGATGCCGTATATGCAGTTGTGACACAATATCTGCAGCTACGGTGTTTCTGTTACAGTCCACTCGATTGCCAAATGCATCTCCACAGGTAGGTCAATGAAGGTCGATATTAATGGCTATGACGACCATGAGATCAATGCAGGCGTCCCTAAACTTGTTCTGGTATAGATTAACGGTCGGCTTAAGAACGAACTTAGATAATATGTAAATATATTTTTAGAATGTACAGCGTTTTATGCGAGGACTAAAAAAGATATCAAGATGGAGATTTACAAAACCACAGAAACTCAGACATTAATCGGAAGTACAAATATTATCGGTTTTCTTTTGACGTTCGTCTTTTCCGATTTTTTCTCCCTATTCTTTTAGTATACTTTCTTAAGCGTCCCAGTTCTCCTTCAACTTATCCACTATGTTATTATGTCGTTTCGGCTTTCTTTCTTCTCCCATTATCATTCATTTTTTTTTTTGAACTCTTTTATTGTAAACCTGTATGATTCTTACTTCCTTTTGATTTCCTTTTATTTATGTCGCTTGTTCTTTCTTTCATTATATTAGCTTGGTGCAAAAGTAATGTCGTTTTCTCACATAGTAACATATGTGAGAAAACGACATTATTTTTGCACCAAACTAATTTTTGTTTTTCTCTTTCGATAGTCTTTTATTCCAAGAATACTCTTTTCATCATTTATATTTTTGGATTGTGCGCAGATATTGAATGCTTCCATTTCTTGTTTTAGTAGTAATTTATTTTATTTATTTTTTTTTTAATATATTCTCTTTTATATGTCATTTGCTGTCATTGCCAATTCTCAGCATTTATCCCGAAGATTTAAAAGAATCTCCCAAAGTGCAACTGCAGTCAAAGATTTCCATGTCAACAGTTGGCTAAGAACTTCTACGTGATATATTTTCTTATTATTTGACCCTGTGACATCCTGAGTGTCCAGTGACCGATGTATGTAAATCATGTTTTTTTTTTCCGGCATTCTACATTTTTATAAGCTTGAAATTTAAAAATATTATTATGATGAAACATAGAACTCGAGGCAACACTCGTCTGTCAGGCAATATTGTAAGTATTTCAATATAATTATTCAGATATTAATTTTAATACCTACATTATAATTTCTTCTTTGGCGTATGTTGCATATAGTATGTTACCAAAAGCTCTCGACACTATCCATCCCCATTTTTCGATATCTAAGAAGCAAAAGTTCCCGCCGCAGGTCATTATCAATTCCTTAAGGGGAACATAATAACTTTTTCGGCCTAATGTCATTTATAACTGTAAAGACGGTAAAACAAGGGATACAATATTTTACTCAGACATTATCAGCTTGAGGACGAACGGATATAGCCACAGAATTAGCACTCAGTCGGAAGCAATAAATGAAAAATAAACTTAAATACTGGACATTATTTAAATTATTCGGACTATTGTCCTCATCTTTGTAGCCATATTTATTATAACATTTCGGCCGTTGTAAGCTCTGGCCTTCTTCAGGTGGCTGGAATATCGAACTTAACCCTTTATTTCGCTCACTGGGATAGACTGTTCTAGTTCCACGTGCCATGTTTAATGGATGCTATGTTTAATGGATACCAGCGTTAATTTCCATCTGAAAGTTCTCTACTGCCTTAACCGGGTATTGAACTCATACTCTTTGGGTCCTATCACTGGATCTAACCAACGCCTTTATCCAGTGTGCTATGTGTCCCTGAGGACATCTGTGTATGAATTTCTGGGTATTATAAACCTAATGCCTACAGCAACCTTTTTTTACCAATGCTCATATTGGAATTTTTTTGCTGTTATCATTTCATGTTTTTACCAGAGCTCATATTGCAACTTTTGTCATTATCGCTTTTCTCTGGCACTCCTTATTACTGGTTCCCATATTCTATACATTTCTTTGCTTCGTCGGCTTAGGAGATTTTTGTGGCCTAGCATATGTGCTGATTCCTTAAATTTACAAATTTTCCCATGGT
>OZ010615.1:12488999-12596499 GCA_963932145.1 Acanthosepion lycidas | reverse complement strand
TAACTATGCAATATTTTAATGGAGAAATTGTTATACTTTCGTTCAATTAAATTATCAAGTGACGAATGTACTTGTTTCCATGATGTTTGAATCAATATATAAAAATCATTTAAGCATCATTTTTTAAGCATCCATCCATCCATATGGCTTTCTTAAAATTGAATAAGAAATTTATCGACAAGGAAACATAATACAGAGTAACCCGGATATAAGAGAGTTGTCGGGACCGGAGAAGAAATCTCTTATATCCGGGTTTATCTTATATCCGGGTTTGTTCTATTTTGTTTAGGTAAGTATGGCTCTATTTTGGGACTATAAAAAATCTCTCTTATATCCAAGTTTCTCTTATATCGAGGTCTCTTATATCCGGGTTACACTGTAAATGATTAAATTATCTTTTTGCTAAAGCTGTAGGAATTAAGCTATTAATTTGGGAACGTGTTGAGAGAATGAAAATTATTCAATGCAAGATTTTAGAAAGTAATTACAAATATATTATCCTGAAAAGAGTAGGATGCTTGACATTAGGGCGATCATTAACTATTCACGAAAGTATTTCCTAGTGAGTTTAATCTTCCATGTGATGCCCTTGAAAATATGTTAATGGCGATTTTATTCAGATTCTCAACATTCCGTGACAGGGACAAAAATTGCAAAGAATGTCTTCAGGTTAAATAATCTCTATAATATCTACAATCATTAAACTTGATCTGAATATACTAGAAAACCTAGGTTAATATTTGTGTACGAAGGTATACAGAACTGTTTGTCTAGACATGAATTTATTCACAAATCCTACAAAATAACAAACTAAAATTTTGGACACTGCAATAAATATTAATGTTAATAATAAAAATTTTCCTAAAAAAAGAAACACTTGGAATTCATTAATGCTTTCGGTTGAAATTTATAAAACAATTCTCTTAAAACAATTTTTCATGAAAATACTTCTCTCAAGTCAAGTAGCAGTTATACCTCTTTCCAGTATTGTTGATGCTGATGGCAATTTATTTGAAGTAGAATGAAATGCCAAAGCCTTGATTATGACATTAATCTCATTTCGAGTTACATCTGCTATCCATTTAATTGTTGCTGATATTGTTTGTTCTCAAACTTTATAGGTCCTGTTATTTCATACAATCCTAATTTTAATTTTAATTGCGGTTTGAAGAAGTGTTGTCTTCGTCAACATCCACTGTTTTATCCCACTCAAAGCCATTTTAAAAATGTGGTTGTAAACAGCAGTCAGGTTAGATATGTCTGAAATGGTTGACGCCATATTAAAATCTCGTTCTGATGAAACTATCTATATCCTGGCACGGGTTTTCAGACTGATGTTTTAGTTTTGTAGGAAATTGCCAACATTTTCGCCAACATTTGTGGAATCCGTTTTAAATTCCTCAGCGTAGAATCTTTTCTCTTGCAAAGGTCGCCAGATATATTTGACTTGTTTTAAACCAATATCAATTCTTCCATTGCTACCAATAAATTCTTCCTTCCAGACTATCTTACTCTTTGCTTGAAATATTCCAGATTTCACATGCATGGACTTGGTGCTTTCCATTGGCAGGGTATTGTCTCTCCAGACCCCAGGCAACTCCATCATGTTCTTCCGTCTTTTATTTTTAAACTTTGTTAGCTATCTCTTTTTCCCTTTTCGCTCCCTCTCTTTCCAGAATTGCAGGGTATTTGGCACAATCTCTGACAGTATAGAAAAGGCACTCCGTCCCCATCCATCTCAGAACATTTTTATCTTCGTTGATTTTAATGCGCACAACGACATTCTAAAGTTACCGATGTTGAAAGTATTCAGAATTAAATTTTTCTACATCCCAATAACTTACTAACATTTTAGATTTCACCACTGCTTTCCCTAGCAAAACCAAGCAATCGTCTGCTTTATTTATTTCTTATCTCCTGTCCTCGTTCTTGGCAAGCTTCGCAACACAGCCCTCTGATCAATCTGTGGAATCTATTGAAATTTCGTCCCAAATATCTATTAAAAAGAAACAGCCTATTCATCACACCTCTTTCCGTTACAAGCATGCTGATTGGCACTGACTCCGTGATTTTCTTTGTGACAGTCCTTGAACTATCAATTTAGGTTTCTTCTTGTATCAAAGTCGACATTAAATTACCAGGTGAAACCTAGAGCATCTCCATGATTCACACCAGCCTGCTTCGGCCGCTATAGTCCACAGGAACCACTACTTTTGGCTATACCAGTTTGAAAGCTCCCGTCGTAACATACGGCTATACATTGCAGATCGTAATAAATGTAAACTACACCTCGAAGAATATGTGACCGCACTGCGTCTATTATCGTTGGCTATCATGATTACTGGCGTCACTGTAATAGTGTATTAAGTAAGTGTAATGTCCATATTCCTCAATTCATCAATCAATTTGTGGCGTTAACTTCCTATGCTAATGAAGCTGAATGTTTCGCCTGTAAATTCTCCTCAAACCTTCCCTCATCTGGAGTACCGCTGCCTAAATTCTCACTTAGGACTTTACTGAGTGCTATGCCTATAACCCATTGTATGGTTCCTGCTATCATCATTAACCTAGATCCCTACAATCCATCTGGGCCCGATAGTATTTCTGTAATAATCCGTAACATGTGTGCTTCCGAACTGGCTTCGTTTATCTATAAACTGTATAATAATTGCCCTGATGTCTCTTGCTTGCATGCTTGCATGCTTGCTGGAAGTCATCATCTGTTGTTCTACTTCTTTCTAACTCTGGTGAAGCATCCAAAGCTTCAAACAATCTGTTTGTTAGCCTTATACCTATTTTTGGGAAACTGCTAAAGACCCTAATCTCTGCCGCATTGGTAAAGCGTCTCTCATCACAGGGCCATTATCAGACAAGTGGTATGACTTTTATTTCTTCAGGTCAACTGCTGAGTTATTCACGATAGTTTGGAAATGAGTCTATCATGTTCTAGATAAAAACGGCGAAACTTCGGCTGTAGATTTGAACATCTCGAAAGCTTTTGATCAGAGGTCTTCTTTGTTGCATTTTTTTGTGTATATGTACTAGTGAGTTAGCCCAAATGCCTGGACTCAATTTATAGTCCACCAATAGAAGGTTAACCAATCAGAAGACGTAGAACATTCAATCCGCCGTGTATAAAGGCAGCCATTTTGTCTACTCTACCCGAATGTCCAGTCCAGCTTGTCAGGCGAAGAGAAACAGAAGGACGAACTATGCTCTGCTACTTTTACCAAAATATCCACTGCTAACCTGAACAACGCTTTCCTGCTGTCTTCGAAATATTCACTGCTAACCTCTGGATTCTATACTCGAAGACGACCGTCATCATGAACAACATTCTGCACAAACAGTAAATTTACGGTGTCTCCGGACACATTTTTGAATTGATCCAGTCTTTCCCATAAAACCGTGAAATGAAAGATACGCAGAACGTTGACTCGTATAGATAGTTTCATAATAATGCGGGTGTCCCTCAGGGCAACTTTCATTTTCATTTTCACTAATGACATTCCCAATGGCGGCAACTAGGCATCTACGCTGACGTCACAACTATTTACCTCTGTCTCCATATTAAGGCTGACCAGTTGAATTAGGTTAAGATGGAAGCCGATATCTAAAACTATCTTCAGACCGTTGGTAACTGTGGCAAAACATAATTTTAAAGCCTCAAAAACGAAGCTTCACTCCATTAATCTACTAAGATGCAGATCACTGTCTTCCATGATGTTAACATCCATGAAAAATGGTGCGTTGCCCCTTCTCGGTTTAACGTTCTCAGCTGACATGAAGTTGAAAGATTATATTGAAGCCTTTGTTAAGTCATCTGCTAAGAAAGTTAGTTTTCTATGCCGTGCGAGACAATTTTCCTTTTCAGAATCTATCATATATATATATCTATAAGTTTAGCATTCGTCCCCGAAATAAATATAGAAATTAAGATATTGTCTGGTGCCCTGGATATTGTCCTTCAGCTCTTTGATAAAATCCAAAGACTCAGCAATATTATCGGTATTGATCTGACGTCTCGGCGTCAGTCACTTTCCCACCGCCGTAAAGTGGGCTCACTGTAGCTTCTCTATACATACATTCAGAGTAATTTTTCAGATGATCTTTTCGGTATGGTCCGTAGACATTTTGAATGTAAGCGCAGTACTAGACTGGCTTGGAGATCTCATCATTGTAAAGTTGAGCTGTCTAAACTTAACTGTGCGTTCCATATTAACAGTTTCTTTTTTCGCACTTCTCGCTTGTGGAAATCCCTTTCTGTTCCATGCATTCCAGAAAACAGTCTTCTAAAGATTACTCTATACTGTTTCCGCTCTTTAGTAATGTTTCATGTCCTAATTCTCCATGCCCATTAACTACTTTGTGTGTGTCGTGCAACCTGGTAGTGAATTTGCTATGAAGTTGTGGTGCGTGACAGAATATAGCCAGACATATATTAGCTCAACAGTAAATACAAGCAATGTCGACATTATTCGTGCATTCCTCAATTTTGAATATTTTTATCCATTTCTCAGAACCTAATGTCTGTATGAAGCCAGGTTTTCTGATATGATAATAAAGGTGGGGGGAAGGAATATAAAACTCAATTTTTAGAACAATAGTTTAAATAAAACAAATTTGATTAGGAAATTATGTAAAATAGGAAAAGAAAGAATTATTGTCCGGCTTTAATCAAATTACATACAGACCTACACACACACACACACACTCTCTCTCTCTCTCTTTCTCTCTCTTTCTTTCTTTCTTTTTTTTTGTTATAAAAATATATCATTATCCGATGAACCCCTTCTCTTTTCCCAATTATAACCATGTAAGTGTATTAGTATTTCCAAATTCAGTGATAATAACATAACTGGAAATCGTCAAACCGTGTTAATATGAATATGTATTTGCTGACCGTAGAGTTACTATTTCATTATTAAAGGTTGAATAAATTCTGGAGAGACAATACCCTGCCAATGGGAAGCACCAAGTCCATGCATGTGAAATCTGGAATATTTCAAGCAAAGAGTAAGATAGTCTGAAACAAAGAATTTATTGGTAGCAATGGAAGGTTTGATATTGGTTTAAAACAAGTCAAAGATATCTGGCGACCTTTGCAAGAGAAAAGATCCTACGCTGAAGAATTTGAAACGGATTCCACAAATGTTGGCGAAAATAAGGTTGAGGTGGATAGGTGTTTCTGTTTTTACTAGTTTACTTGTATTTCTTTTCGTTGAGATTTTCATGAGATTTGTGTTGAGGAGAAAGAGAACAGGCCACCATAATTATCATTCTCTGTCTTCCATGGCAATGCAAACTAGTCAAAGCGTATAAAATAGACAAACGTAGAGATAACGGCTGGAATGCACTGCCCTTATTCTTTTAACGAATTTAATGTAATTCTCTTTCTTGTTTTAATCCATGCTTTTGTACGATACTTTCAATATCCTATCCAAACCTATGAGATTAGAAGCATCAAAAACTTATAGAGGGATCTAACTGTCTATATCCGAATAGAAAAACAACTCAGTAAATACAAATAGGAAGCGGCATAAAACGTGGATGTCTCTTCTCAGGCGAGATATTCAATCGTTAAAATGAAGCAATTCTTACATAATTATAACTATATCAGTATCCATTATTAGCGAACACAAATTTAACGTTAGATATGTAGATGTTAATGAGTTGATAGTTGAAAGAGAAAGAAACAGGACATTCTATAGACGATATTAAATGAAAGCGAGAGGAAAATCTTAAAAAATAATTGTGAGAACTCGATGCATGTTTGTCATCAAGAAAATAGTCCAACGTACGAATTACATGTTGAAGAACAGAATTAATGAAGTGCAAAAATTTAAAAAGCTTTTTAACAGTAACGGAGAACATTAGAAACAGAAATCCAAATGTGCATTGGGATATCCAAAAATATCCTTGGAAATTATTAAGGAACAAGAAAATGCTCGATAGAAACAAAAGAAGATTACTGATTTGTTATCTAATATTAGTCCTCCTTTCTAGTAATGAAAAGGTGGACAATCTCATCACAGATAAAAAAAACAAACTTGAGGCAAAAGAAATGAGGTTCTGCATAATTTTAGAGCAACGACGAACTTTTAGAGAAAATTTAAACAAAAACAAGACGTGCACTTAGCGTTAGAAAGAAATCGTGGACACATAATGAAGAAAATGGGCTTAGAAAACTTGAAACTCACAGGATGCAATGAAATAAGAAGGAAAGAGAAAAATAGCGTATAACGTACCGAACAAATTTGAGTAAATGCTTTTCATGTTTTTTACAACTTTCATGTAAAGGAAAGTGAATCCTTTGAAAATTGAACGAAAATAACTATAACATTGAAAGAAAATATTTTTTTACATGTGATATTTTTCAAATAGATCTCTGTGACATTCAACAAAAAAGTCCCTGTGGTCACGTCAAATAGAAATTTTACACAATATTCGTATCATGATTTATTGACTTATAGATTTTTGAAAAAGTCATAAAAGCAGTTGAAATCGAAAACTTCTACACGCAAACGCACATGAGAAGTTTCTTAAAGTCTACAATTTAGTTTTTAGTTGTAAATAATCATCTCCACCATCCAAAGCCCTGCCCAATCGTGATCACTTGAAGACATTTTGACACGACTTCAACCGACAAGCATTTCAATCAATGCAGTAGGCATGTTGCCGGCATATTCAGAATCTTGGATCAAGGCATTCAATCCATTCAGATTTTAACTTTGGGAAATCAATATATTGTCGAGTAATCGATAGCCGCGATCAATATGCACGATCTTGAGCATGTGTAACATTCGGGTGCCATTCAAGTTAAACATTGAACTGAGATTGATTGACGAGAAGTGAATAAATAAAAATTATATTAAAAAAGAAGATCAATCGTCCTGTTCATATGTATGTGCAGGTATGTAAGTCTACACACGCACACACACACAAAAAAAAAAATAAAGCAAACACCTACAAACACACACACAAGAGCCGGGTTACGCATAAATAAATACTCTTTATACATACGCACACACACAAACACACACTCACTCATTCACACACACACACACCCACACACACACATATATATATATAATAGAAATTATTTCTATCATGTAAATCATTGCTTGAACCGGCTTCTAATGATCTAGAGTGAGCGGTTTGGTGATAGAAGTCGTGGCTCCAGGAGGCACAAACCTATGGTTACAGAGAACTCAGTAAGAGTTCCACCACGGAATATGTGATCGAGCAGCGTTATATTGAGTCTGACTTGCAACTTTTTCGTCACCGAGGCACATTGGAACAGCTGGTATGATGTTTGCTTGACAACCTCACTGTCAGGGTTTCAATTCTCGGTAGTGGATGCGGACTGCTGATGAGTCCCAAATATAGGACGTAACGGCAGTCCTGTACTTTCTGTTGGGGTTTCTTATATATATATATCATACGTTGTGTTATATATATATATGAACATAGAAGTCAACACTTAGAGGCGACAGTCTGTTATATGCAATCGTCAGGTGGCCTGATGATTTCATATAGCATGAAACAGACTGTCGCCTCTAAGTGTTGTCTTCTATGTTCACTTTTATATTTACAGACACTCTCTATCTCTGATATTGAGCACTTTATCCCATAAATATAGCACACCTTAAGACTATATTTCTTCATATATATATATATATATATATATATATATATATATATATATATATATATATATATAAGATGTGTTAATGTTGACATACCAATGTATTTGTTGGTGAATGTATTAATATAAGATTTTGAATATTAGCAGAAATTTTATGTGTACTGATTTATTTAATTAAAACATTAACTGAATGATTGCAATAATTTTATAGTTTCGCATGTATTTTTATAAATATTTATTTTATTGGCCTAATTACATAACGTATTACAAAACACATGCTCTCGAGCCTGAAATTCAGATTTTTAAGAAATATAACTTTAGTCATATCGGTTAATTTTTGCGCCTAAATACACATGTAAGCACAGATATGTTAAATATGCAGTCACTTATCACTAATCCAATAAATATTATCATTAATTGCAGTCTAGTTTTCGTAATTTGTATTTATTTTTTGTTCTCAATTTTCATGACTGAGAGATTAAATTAACACATTGATTGATTCGTTTTCTACGAATTATCAAGATTTTGCTGGTCATTTAATAGCAGAAAATATTTTGTTTTCAGATTTTAAGTATTTTTTTTAGATAATAATGGTCCAGTGAAACATGTCTTACTAATTAACACATAGCTGGGGGTGAAGAAGCGGATTCTTACTTTTCCCAAAATATTTGCGCGTAACTGAATATAACAAGTCCAACGAAAATTTGGACACTGCTCTCCTGGCAACAATTCAATGTTATTATCGATTACACCACACGAACACACAAGCTTGCAGCACATGATATTTCAAAGCAGTCCTCCATGTATGTACTGAGCTGGCCTGACGTTGCTTAACTTCACGGACACTATGTTTCAACACGATGTTGCCGTAAGCTTTATATATATATATATATATAAATATATATATATATATATATATATATATATATATATATATATATATATATATATACAAAGAAATCATCACACATAGAATCAATCAGAAGTATTAATGCCATTAATGGTGACATCCGTCACAAGAAACATAATATATGCATTAAAATACTGTAAGTATATTCGTAAGTACTAGCATTTTAACATCAAATAAACTGAAAACTACAGACATCAATGGTTTCGACGAGGATCACTTCACTCTATGGATTAACAGTATTTTAATGCATATATTATGTTTCTAGTGACGGATGTCACCATTAATGGCCTTAATACTTCTGATTGATTCTATGTGTGATTATTTCTTTGTATGTAAATTATATGCTGCCTAATGTTTATGTTTATAAAAAACTTTTGATCCGCAGTACAGAAAAATTCCTATAAAAAAACTACTACTAAGACATTACACTACATAATTGAACTATATGCTTAGTTCATGCCATATAAACTGAATACACTTGTAAAAATAGAATTCGTGGATTTAACACATCACAAGAAATATTTAAATAAAATTCTCACTTAAAATTTTGAAAAAATTAGCGTTGCGTTTTTGCACGTTCCGAAAATTGTTCCTAAACGCCATTAATAGCAGATATTCAAAAAACATCTTTCGGTCGACAAACAAGTATTTCGTCTTCAAGTTTTTGATTTTATAAGGAAAAAAACACATGCCTGATGATGAATAGAGGTCTATTCGTAAGTACTAGCATTTTAACATCAAATAAACTGTAAACTAATGACATCTATGGTTTCGACGAGGATCACTTCACTCTATGGATTAACAGTATTTTAATGCATATATTATGTCTCTAGTGACTGATGTCACCATTAATGGCATTAATATTTCTAATTGATTCTATGTGTGATTATTTCTTTGTATGTAAATTATATGCTGCCTAATGTTTTATGTTTATATATATATATGTGTGTGTGTGTGTGTATGCGTGTGTGTGTATAATATTATACATTCAACTGAAATATACTTGAGCTGATCTTTTTAATGTTTAATTTCCATAGCCTTTAGACAGAATCACATACGCAGTATATTTTACATATTTCTGGTTATTAAAAAAATGTGCCAATTGCCACGGTCATAAAGCGATTGTAAAACGTTCACAGTATATCAGTTCCACGTGTTGTGGCTACGATCCACCCAAAGAGAGAGAGTGAGAAACAGCTGCCACCTATGGAAATAAATACGAGCATAATATTAGGCTGGTGCAAAAATAATTTCGTTTTCTCACATAGTAACATATGTTAGAAAACGAAATTATTTTTGCACCAACCTAATATTTATAAATATTCATAGAATCCAATATGTTATGCATATATATATATATATATATATATATATATATATATATATATATATATATATATATTATTTTTAATTCTGAAAATTATTTCATTTGACATGTTAAAGATACCTTAACAAAAATTTAAGTGTATGTGCCTTTTATTATATATATATATATATATATATATATATATATATATATATATATATATATATATATATGTTTGTGTATATATGTGTGTGTGCACATTTCATTAAATATGATGGACAAGTTGCTTTTATTTAGTTTTTTATAGAACTTCTCATGCGATCTAATAATTTTCTTTCTTTTCTGATGATAATTTATATATATATACATATATATATATATATATATATATATATATATATGCACATTTCACTGAAAACGACAAACAAGGTGTTTTTTTTTAGTTTTTTATACAATAAAAATAGATCGCATGAGACATTGTATAAAAAACTAAATAAAACCACCTTGTTTGTCGTTTTCAATGAAATGTGTCTATATATATATATATATATATATATATATATATATATATCAGTAAGGTGACCAGTCATTAAAAAGAAATATTAAATTTTAAACGATTGCATGGATGAATGATACTTTCTTAAAAGAAATCGGGTTAAAAATTAAATGAATAGATAGGTAGAAGAAGACAGAAAATATATTAGCCAATGACCAAATAAAGAAGTGGTGATATTTAGAAAAAAGAATTGACAAGATTCAGATTCGAATAAGATAATTAAACAATAAATTTTACACAAAATTAAAATATTAGTTGACAGATGATATATTTTCTGTGTTTATTACTTGTAGCTTAAATTAATAGACTGTGTTCGTTCCTTCCTAGTTGTTTCTAGTTTTCCACTCTTGTTGCGTCTTTCACATTTATTACACAAATCGGATGCTGACAGTTCGATGACCCAAAGCAGCCTGTGTTAAAACATTTTTGCGCATTGGCTCCACGCATACATCCGCTTTGCCAAAATAAATTTAATATTATATTGTGACCATTTAGAGCTACTACCGCTCAAAAACCAAAACCTTAATTTCAAGATGAATAAAATCTGTATATCCCCCAAACTCAAATTGACTCAACGCTGAATATCGTTTGATGTCTTACACCGTCATGGTAAGAAGGAAACGCCACCGACTACCACGACCACCACCAATGTCAAATTTTATTTCTAATTCCACACTACTCTCTCTCAATGTTGCCTTAGCAACAGCAACAGATAGAAGTAACCAGTGCTTATATATATATATATATATATATATATATATATATATATATATATATATATATATATATATATATATATATATATATATATTATGCATTTATTTACCCCTACTCAGCGTCCTCTTTTGTTTGACGCCTGGATTTACGTTAGTCGAAGCGGAGAAGGAAATATCCTCCACAAGAGTAAAAACAACATTTAACAATGTTCTGTCTTCTAGGTTACTCATTTACATCCCCCCGGCAAATGGTAACCCCGACGTTTGAGTCGCATCTATAAATACGCGGAAACTTCAGAAAATATAGTGATTTTCCAAGCGTAGCTTAGATGTGGCACAAGGCCGAAATTAGTTGGGCGCCCAGTGAGGATCGAACTCACTACTCAGTTGTAATTGTTCTAGCGAGCCAAGCTTGTAAACCATTACATCGCCTTGAGGTTCCCCAACTTCAGTAAATATATCAGAACAATGCATGTCCGCCACTCTAGCATTCTAGGCAATCGAGCAACTTACAAAAATCCTGAATAGACTTAAAGATGAGTGATTAAGGTTCTCTAGATAGCAAACAAAAACTAAGTTAAGAGAAAACATTGGATTTTATCAAGCTCCATCGGGTGGTACTATTTCAGTCAAAAGGGGTGGCATTTACATTAAAAGCTAAAGTTCTTAGTTGGTTGACAACGTATTGACTTCACACCTAGCGTGGGTGGTAAATTTTATTTTAATCTTTCTCTTCAAACACGTTTTATTTTTTAATAAAATGAGACACTCAGTTTGATTTCCAGATTCGGCCATTTTCGCAGTTTCGCTTTGATTCGATATCCACATAGTTTAAAAAAATATGTATTCCTTCCCAGATCAGGATGAATGCAGAAGTCAACATAATTGAAAGAAATCGTGCCATATTTCGGAACAGAAAAGTAAGTTAAACCTAGATAACTACGTAAATACATATGTTTCTAAAGGAATCTAGGCGTGGAGGAAAATAAAATAGAAAAGTAGATCTGAAGGAAAAGCTTTGTGCGAAGACGGCAGTGAAGAAATGAAAAGAAATTGAAAGGAGAGCAAAGAAAATGACTTATGGAAGAGGGAAAAAGAGAACAGAAATAATAATACTCTCTGTATAGTCGCGTTTGGAAATGGTTCAGGGAGAAAATATAAAGGGAAGATATAAAAAAAAATAAAAAATGCAAAAAAGGAAAACAAAAATCTTATAATTAAAATAGCAGATAATTAAAGAAAGTGTCGCAAAAAACCCCCCAAAAAACAAAAAAAAACCCAAAACAAATTATGGAAAAAGAGAAAGATACTCCAGTTAAGCAACTAGGTAAATTTGACATCTATTTCAATCAAGGATCAATGAATTTAAACACATTAAACAAACACTTTCTTTTTTGATTTCACAATGTTTTCGACCGTCAATCCCTCCGACCTTCAAGTATGTCAATCCGGCTAACATACAGTGAAACCATTATTTAATCCACGGGCATAGATTGATCTCTCTCTGGGGCTCATGTCTAGGAACATCTCGTCTAGTTCTTATTTTTAAAGCTATTTCGCGTCCTGGGTATGACGATAAACTACATCCGTGTCCTGGGTATGACGATAAACTACATCCGTGTCCTGGGTATGACGATAAACTACATCCGCGTCCTGGGTATGACGATAAACTACGTCCAACATCAAGGCTTCAGATAATGTTTTCAGAAAAATAATGTTGCCATATATACGTTTTTGAAACAATAATGTTGCCAGCTATACGTTTTTGAAACAGTAATGTTGCCAGATATACGTTTTTTTGGAAAAAAATAATTTGCCAGCTATGTGTTTTTTGGAAAAAATAATGTTGCCAACTATATGTTTTTGGAAAAAAATATGTTGCCAGCTATACGTTTTTTGGGAAAAATAATGTTGCCAGCTATACGCTTTTGAAACAATAATGTTGCCAGTTATGTGTTTTTGAAACAATGATGTTGCCAGGTATGCGTTTTTGAAAAGATAATGTTGCCAGCTATATGTTTAATAGTACTGTATATTTATTATATATATAGGCATATGTGTATGTATGTATGTATGTATATATATATATATATATATATATATATATATATATATATATATATATATATATATATATATATATGTGTGTGTGTGTGTGTGTGTGTGTGTGTACCTTAATTTGGCATTAAATGACCCACAGTGGTTGATATGCCATAAAACCCAACCAACCAACCAACCTAACGCTATTTCTTGCTTGGTTTACATTGAGTCCAAGTTGCACTGCCTGACCACGGTTTTGGACTCACAATTAATATGTCGCCAAATTAGCGAACCGACGCTTGAACGCACATGGCTTTGTCTCTTTAATGTGCTATTGTAGTAAGTCATGTCTCTTCTCCCTTTGTGATTGAAATGTAAATATGCTTTTGTCCTGTTTATTTTTATGTATTTTATCGACGACGCAATATAGAAAGGACAGTTATTTGGGGACCGTTTGTGAGGGAAATAGCATCATGACACACTTCACTCTGGAAACGACATGCTATAATACTTGCCATTCGCACCGAAAGTTTCAGTACAAATATTTCAGTGTCTGGGTGTCAATCTGAAAACCGTGCAGAGGATTCGTAAATAGTTGGATGATATATCCAGTCAACATGATGTTTGGAGTGGTCACTGGTGATGGCGTCGTTATGCCTCCATTAATCTACCCATAGGGCCTCAAACTCGCTACTTTGAGTAGGTAGTGATGATATGAGTCAAGAGGATGCCTGCTGGAAAAGCCTACATCTGAAAACATGACACTGCACCATAAAGAACAATATAGAACACCTATTTATGACTGTAATAGAATTTCTGTAACCACATCACCGGTTACATATACAAGATATCCCCAAAGGTTCTGTCCGTTTTTAAAGGGGAAAAAAACGCTTCACAGTATGTACACCTTATATTTAGTCATCGAAGTAATCGCCATCGGCATCCAGCACCTTCTGCCAACATGTCTCCAGCTGTTCAATGCCCTTGCGATAGAATTCGGGGGGTTTTGACGCAAAGAAGTCCGTGAGGGCTTTGCGCAAGTCTGCTTCATTGGTGAAGGATTTCCCACGAAGATGATTATCCAGGGAGTGGAAGAGGTGGTAATCGGATGGTGCAAGGTCAGGTGAATAAGGTGGATGTCTCAAAGTTTCCTACCCAATTTGCTTTATGGTATCCCTGACCACTCGCTCGACATGCGGCCTGTCGTTGTCGTGGAGGAAAAGCACACCTTTGCGATTCACCAGTGCTGGCTCCTTCTGGCGCAATGCCTGTTGCACACGTTTCAATTGCTGCGAGTATAGGTCTCCAGTGAGGTAGCAGTTCATACTGAACCAGTTGAAAATCTGTCCACCAGACACAAAGCATAATCTTGCGTGGGTGCATAGGCTGTCTTGCAGTGTGAGGGACAGAATCCTGAGGAGACAACCAATGTTTGGAATGCTTGGAAGTTTCGTACAGAACCCACTTTTCATCACTGGTAAGCACTCGATTGAATAAGGATGGGGTACGGTGGCGAGAAAGCAGCAATATGCGGGCTGCCACTCTTTGTCCCTTGTGGACCTTCAACAGCGTTTGCGGAACCCACTTACTCAGTTTGTACGTCTTATCTAGGCGGTGCAGATGAAGTTTAACTGTTTCAGCGGAAACATTGAACTGTCTTGCAAGTTCACCACACGTTAGATTACTGTCCTCTTCAACGGCCGCCTTCAAGACTTCGTCATTCAAGACCTGTGGTCATCCACTGCGAGGCTCATCATGTAGAGATAAATCTCCCGACCTGAATTTTCGAAACCAACACCTTGCTGCACGTTAACCCACAGCACTTTCCGCAAATGTTTAACAGTTGAGGTGACTTAATGCAGGTGCTGATAAGCTCACTTTAAAATCGTAAAGCAAACAGCTCCGAACGAGATCTCTAGACACTTCCATCCTTCTCACAGCTGTCCGGCTTATAACTGATGGCCGGGCACGGTGCGCGTGTTTTTTTATAACGTCTGATGTTCCTACTTCCGGTTGTCCGAATTTGAAAACAATTGCTACACGTATTTCGTATATATTTCAACTTCATTCAATGACTAATCAAAAAACGAACAGAACTTTTTTGGTTACCTAACTCCGCAAAGTGATACCACCTAGGTTATTAGTTGAGGAGGAGACAAAAAAAAAAACTCCTTGTAACATCAAAGAAAGCAAGAGTTATGACAGCATTCACCAAATTTAATGAGGAGAGCATCCAGAAATGATGCAGGAGGTTCAGAAGTACTTTGGAGGCGGTGGTTGGAGCAAATGGCGATTTTATTGAATTCTTTTTTTAGTATTTCAAAATGCTTTTGTATCATAACGGTAGATATATCAGTTAAAACGAGATGTCATATATATATATATATATATATATATATATATATACATATATATATATATATATATATATGTGTGTGTGTGTGTGTGTGTGTGTGTGTGTGTTAACTCCAATAAAATTTTTAGGTCCCATGTATACAGAGTCACGATAAAGTCCCTGTAGAAACATTAGCATCTTCAAGGGTAGTGTGGTCGAGGGAGATATTCCAACATCAAACGCTTCAAAACATTCCTTCACGCCACATTATCTTTCTCTTCTACACAGAAGAATAAATCGGCTGCTTTTTTATATTAGCATCAATATTGACATGAGAAATGACAAAATACGTTTCATTAGATAATTTGAGTTATGTTTTTATTTTTAATGAAATATGTCCCTAGATTGTGACAAATAAAAATATGTGCCAACGTTGAGATAAAACATGCAAAATGTGTCAAGAAATCATACGTCTCAGTAGAATACGTTAAGACAAGCACTATGTTCTTCGCAATAATTGGTAGAAAATATAACACTTTATTAACTATGAATATGTCTGTTGTTTCAGCATACATACAGAATCGGTATGAGAAGAATAAATCAAAATCAAAATGCACAACTATAATATTCCAACGTGTTACGCTTTGTAGGATAAAATCAAATGAAAACCAGAAATTTAAACCTGGACAATTCTTTTAAAAATTATTTTTCAGCTCTTTGCTGGAAAGTTATGTCTGATCATGAATTACTAGAAGATAAAACCCAAGAAATTTGGACAACACACTTAATGATCTCAGGTGATATTATCTAAGATTATATGAAGTTGACGTGTTTATCAAGAAGTATATTATAAAAAAAAATAATTATACTGTCATGGTATCGTGTCCATAATAAAATTAAAATTAATTATATCGCCAAAAATAATTATAGTAAAATAATTATAATTATAACAATTATAATTATCATTAATTCACTCATTCTAAAGCAATGAGAATCGACTGCATTTGTCACTTCCATACACAAAAAAAAACGTGACATCCTAATTATCGGACAAGCAGTTCACACGGTCAGGTCACCAAATAAACACCATGTGCAGCGATCCATATTGACGAAATTTACTTTTCTGTGGAATTCTACCAGCAGCAAATGATCTGGAATGCAAGATATATATGGACAGCGAATGTGGCGGAAGTCAGTTGCGCAACAGGATGTCAGAGTACTCACTTTCAAAGTAATTTAAGGATGGCTATGAATAAGAACACCAGACATGGATCACGAATGATTGGCCAATACTATACCCCGAAAAGAAACTGGGAAACCCATCAGATTAGTCCCATTAATGGCCTTCGTGGACCGTAGGGAAAGTTGCTCACAGTGATGAACAGTCGCGAGCTCATTAAAAACGTTGATACATTCACTACAATTACACACGTTTGTTCAATTAAACTGAGAGAATGACGGTAACAAAAGTCAAATGTGGCCATACTTGACTTGCGAATTGTGTATCTTTAATTACACTTTCCTGTTTTATTGCGGACATAGCGAAACCTGATGATCAATGGTTGTGCCTAACGCTGTTAGGATTTGGTAATTCTAGCCATGAAGTCCATTACTGAAACCGAGCGGTTACAGGAAGAGACAGTCGGGAGAGCGACATCAAAGTCAATGTGTATGTCAATGACAGCATCATGTCTGCAGATTATGCCACGTCAAAATTGTCAAAATTGTCAAAATTGAAAGATCTAACACGTTTCGAGGATGAGGCTCTCGTGCCTGAACCGGAAGTCTTGTGGAACGTAACATTTTGTGTTGGACGCGACGAAGCGCGATCCCAAATCTTATGACTTATGATTTTTCGGAAATATGGTGTGTGTGTCTATGACTGCATGTCAGTTCATCAAGCAGCGGGGAAAAAAAACGCAGTCATGCGGTGAGCAAGTTGATGACATCCACCTGAAGCAGATGGTGAAAGAAACCATGGACAGAGAGTGACATGACGAAACTTCTTAGGGCTACTGTGTGAAGGGATCTTAGCTAAAGGAGCGTTGCCGGAAACTGATGTACAACCACTGAACAACTTGGGGGTAAGCCACCTAATTTTTGTCTGGAAACATGTGTGCCATAAAATGTTCTTTAAGATGTTCGTATGTGCATTCTACAGGCTGGGTGAAAAGAAAAATAAGATTCTCTTTTTTTCTCCTTTTTTTCTTCTCCCTCTTTTTGTCTGTCTGTCTCTCCCTCCCTCTCTCTCTCTCTCTCTCTCTTACACTTACTATTTATCTCTCTCCATACTTTTTTTTTTCTTTTTTGTCTTTTCAGTTTCTCAGATGATTATTTTTGTCTCTCTGTTTCTCAGACGATTAATTCTTTTCGGCGCAAATTTCTTTCTCTCAAAATAATTTTCTTTTCTATTGCACGCTTATTTTGTTATTCTTTGTTTTATAACTTGTCGTATTTCTCATCGAGAACGAAACAAGTTATTGAAGACAGCTTCCTCATTTTCTTTTATATTCTCGTGTTTTCCGATCATCAATTTCAAGTGTAGCAATGCATGACCGGGTCAGATTTTTCTTCTTGCTTTCTTCGTAGATCTTCTACGCTTATCATTAAACTCACTTGTGTTCTTTCAGTTTTTCGCGAACATTCAATTCTGGGTTAGCGAGCCATATTCTTCCTTCCTCGTGATCTGATTCAAACTTATCAGGATTTCTTCCTTCGATGCGCTTATTACATTCAGATTTTGTTTTCACTGTCGGTTAAGAAACAACATGGCCAAAGTTTCTTATATCTTTCTGACTTTTCACAAGCTTGCTACATGAGTTGGCTTGGGGTGTTATCTTACATTAATCACCAAATAACAGGCATGAAACACGCCTTGATACTTAATCTCAATTTAATTTTAATAATTATATTGAGGTTTTCGGCTCCTGTTTGTGAAACATGAGAACTCTTATGTAGCGAAGGAATCATATTTTTTTTTAAAATAATTATAATTTAACCACTACTTCTGTATGGAGTACTGTTTTTTTAAAAAGTAAAAAAAAATACTAAAGCACCCGGGATTATTTACCTAAAGTGTTCTTTACTATTTTTCTACATATCTGCACACACACACACACACACACACACACACACACACACACACATATATATATATATATATATATATACACACACACACATATATATATATAATTATTTATTTAAAAATATGATTCCAACTCGCTACATAAGAGGCCTCATGTTTCAAAACAAGAGCCGAAAACCTCAAAATAATATTTCACACTATATATATATATATATATATATATATATATATATATATATATATATATATATATATATCAACTCAGCTTGCCTCAAAATATATGTACCTATTTTTGCATTCATTGCCAGATTGAAGGTTTATAAGCATGCATTTAATCCTTATAAACATGCATTAAATATAAACCGCTAATCTTCTTTGTAAGTCAATAAGCACTGCATTTATAGTTATTTAGAGCGTGAATACATTTAGTTTTGAATATCTCTGCCTGCCCCGCGGGGGAACGGGGTTTGGTTAAACTGTTTGACCTTGCTTAACATTCGTTCAAGTAATCTTGTTGCAAAAAAATGTCGTTGCTGTCTTCATTGTATGTTTTTGAATTTCACTCCAAATCTTATTTATCTACACATTATATTTTAGTTGGTAGCAAATTCTTTATGAGTGTTTATTTTTCTTATTAATTGAAGCGAATTTGGTCGCCTTCATTTTTGAAAACTTTGAATATTAGTACGTTCATTTTTTTTTTGTTGTTGTTAACAACGTGCAAATAATGGACGGCATGAGAATTTCCCGGCTCAGGTGTGAGAAGTGTTTGTGCTCAAGAAGTTCATGCTGACACTTAAACTAAGTTTATATTTCGGTTTCAATTCTAAGTGCCACGCACGTTGTCAATGGATTTCTTGTATTTTGCTTGTTTGTCTTTTTGTTTGTTGGTTTGATTTGTTTGTATTGCACAGGAGCTGAGTCTCACCCCTTGTTTCCTGTTTAGAAATGAGTTACCGGATAATTCTCTTTTCTCTATCCTCCATAATACCACTGCCATGAATCTCTTGTGATGTGTGTAGTCTGTGACAACGTCTCATCTTCGTTTGCTGTTCTCAACTGCTAGGAGTCCTAACACGTGCGGAGTAATATTGGGGTGCTTCTAGTGTCATGTCGCGCACGGAAGGGCGTCCCTGCACGCACCCCAGTTGGACAATCCTGAGGCTACATTATGTTCCAGTCTGTGCCAGCTCCTATCTGCACATATCACATTTGATGACCTGCTACATTTAATTTAGGACTTTATATTACCAACAAAACTCAACATGACTATAAACAATCAGAAAAATCAATCTAAACCAGCTCTAAAGAAATTGCTGAAACTTTTTGATATTTTTGTTTCAAACATCCGTGGAACCAATATAAAAACATTTTGATATTTTTGTTTCAAACATCCGTGGAACCACTATAAAAACATTTTGATATTTTTGTTTCAAACATCCGTGGAACCAATATCAAAACATTTTGATATTTTTGTTTCAAACATCCGTGGAACCAATATAAAAAAAAATTGATATTTTTGTTTCAAACATCCGTGGAACCAACGTCTGCATTGTGAAACCGTTCCCCTTTGAAAAGGCTCCTGATAAACTAACTCTGCGAGACCAAACTTAACACATCAATCTCATGCTCTGATATATCGATTCCAGGTTTCTTTTTTCTCCTTAAAAAGGACTCTAAAATCCACAAGTATTGCGTGGTAGTTTATAGCCGGAAACATCTCCCAATGGCTAGGGGAATATCTCTTGAATCTCCAGACCATTCATATATGTGTCTGCGTCTATCTCTCGTCAATTCTGTAAACCAAACCTTCTTAGTCCATCGTTCTCCATCCTCCTAAGACTGTGGTGTACTCGACAGAATTTCCTATAATATAGATAAGGCTATCACTCTACATCCGTATGCACACATTCGTGTTCGGTAACTTTAACGCCCACCATAACATTAGGCTTAAATACTCTGTAACTGAGCTAGCTGGCATACGAACCCTTAACTTTTCAATCACTCAATTCCTCACAGAATTAGTTAACTTTCCTACTCGTCTCCCCAGTAACCTTGAGGGTAATGCTTCACTTCTCGATCTTTGATTTACCTCCATCCCTGACTACTCAGCTCTGCCCACTTGGCAACACTGATCATGCCGTAGTGTCTGTTAACATCGCCTTCAAATAAGAAAATATAAAGTGAAATCGCGCTCATCTCCTTGGTTCTCAGCTGCTGGCTCAGCTTCTACTACTCATAGGAATCACTTCTTCCGTCTGTACGGAAGCGATATGTCGGATTACAACAGACGTCTATTTGTCTCTGGACATAATGAGTACACGCGTGATCTCAATGAAGCAAAGTTAAAATTTATTGAAAGATTGAAACAACGCATCTCATAAGTTTGTTTCTAAAGATTTCTGTCTGCTCTGCAAAAGAGTGCTGAACAACAACAAATCCACAATACCTGATGTATCCAATCAATTTAAGGTCCTGAACTCCTCAGTTGATAAGGCTGAATGCTTTGCTCGGAAATCCTCATCCAATTCAAGGCTCGACTCATCCGGGGTAACCACCCATGATTTTCCCCCTAGAACTGAGGATCTATTGAGTGAGTGAACATTTTTAACCTCGCATATTCAAATGTAATTTCAGTCATCATCTTCTGATGCTTTGATCTTGATCCCGTTCATCCCTTTATCCTTCCCTCAAACACCTCTCTTTTCTCTCACTTTCACTCTCTGTAACCCCACCCTCTTTACTTTTACTTTCAGTCTCTGTAACCCCTCTCTATTTACTCTTATTTTCACTCTTTGTAACCCCTCTCTTTTTACTCTTACTTTCACTCTGTAACTCCTCTCTATTTACTCTTACTTTTACTCTCTGTAACCCCTCTCTATTTACGCTTAATTTCACTCTCTATAACATCTCTCTATTTGCTATTACTTTCACTCTCTCTAACTCCTCTCTATTTACGCTTACTTTCACTCTCTCTAACTCCTCTCTATTTACGCTTACTTTCACTCTCTGTAACTCCTCTCTATTTACTCTTACTTTCACTCTATGTAACTCCTCTCTATTTACTCTTACTTTCACTCTGTAACTCCTCTCTATTTACTCTTACTTTTACTCTCTGTAACCCCTCTCTATTTACGCTTAATTTCACTCTCTATAACATCTCTCTATTTGCTCTTACTTTCACTCTCTATAACCTCTCTCTATTTGCTCTTACTTTCACTCTCTCTAACTCCTCTCTATTTACGCTTACTTTCACTCTCTGTTACTCCTCTCTATTTACGCTTACTTTCACTCTCTGTAACTCCTCTCTATTTACGCTTACTTTCACTCTCTGTAACTCCTCTCTATTTACTCTTACTTTCACTCTATGTAACTCCTCTCTATTTACTCTTACTTTCACTCTGTAACTCCTCTCTATTTACTCTTACTTTTACTCTCTGTAACCCCTCTCTATTTACGCTTAATTTCACTCTCTGTAACTCCTCTCTATTTACTCTTACTTTCACTCTCTATAACCTCTCTCTATTTGCTCTTACTTTCACTCTCTGTTACTCCTCTCTATTTACGCTTACTTTCACTCTCTGTAACTCCTCTCTATTTACGCTTACTTTCACTCTCTGTAACTCCTCTCTATTTACTCTTACTTTCACTCTATGTTACTCCTCTCTATTTACTCATACTTTCACTCTCTGTAACTCCTCTCTATTTACGCTTACTTTCACTCTCTGTAACTCCTCTCTATTTACTCTTCCTCTCACTATCTGTAACCCCTTGCCTGATAGTGGTACTATTGCCATGTTTGGAGTGATATGCTTAAAAAAAAATATGTGTGTCTGTGTTGGTGTGCGTATGTGTGTGTGTGTGTGTGAGAGAGAGAGAGAGAGAATGAAAGAAAGAATGAGTCAGACAGGCAAACAGACAGGCAGAGACTGATCTTGTGTGTGGAAGAGAGAGTGAGTGCGTGTGAGAGACTCTGCGTATATGTGTGAGTGTATATTAAATACTAAAAAAAAAACTAAAAACTGTATATCTTTAAATTAAGCTTATTTCTTATGCTTACATAAAAAATTATCCGATTTGCTGAAAAAGTATCTCTGCTCACCCAAAGAAGTGAATTATCTGTAAATTGCCGATACAGTTTATCTCTTACTTTACAATATAGCTAATTTTTAAATTGCGTAATTCCATTTTTTATGACTATAATTTATAGGTAAATAATGTTCCACCCTTTATAAGTAATTATCTTACTTTCTACTTAGAATTGTTATGTGATGCCGCCTAGTTAATATTATTTATATCTTGTACAGATGTTCGCATTTTAATTTTATATACAGGTTCCTGATTAAGAACTTTCATGAATCTGAAAATATTTAAAATAATTTAATCTGTTGAAATTAACTTTATATCTAACTTCCTGCTCTTCCGTTCAGCCTTCTTTGAAACATTGAAGGTATGTTATTAGTCAACAATCACAATAAATCTGTTGTTTTCTGTAACAGTCAAAGTTGACCTGTCTGAGATCAGCCTAATGATGCCATCAAAAAAGAATTCTCCCACTCTCTGAACCTAATTCTCAATTTAGCATATATCTGACATCTAATTGGTTGATCAAGTCAAATCCAAAAATCTATTTTTAATTCTGATCGTGTGGTTTCCTTCCCCACTTTATCCTTCGTAAAAGAGGTAACATTTTGCTTTTGAAATTTAAAAAAAAAAATTTAATCAACAGTGACTTACCATTCGTTTGAAGAGGTAGAACTTCCTGTCGAAATACAAAAGCTATTGTGTAAGTATATCAACATGCTTTTATATAGTATTCAAAATAAAATTCCAATAATATAACCCTCCTACTTTGTATTGAGCATATTTTACAAAAAGTAAGTGCTACGAAAAGCGCAATTTTGCTTCATCTGTTCTTTCATATATATATATATATATATATATATATATATATATATATATATATATATATATATATATATTCAATTGGATATCATGGACTCTGCCATGGTAGATCGACGCGGGCCGTTGACCAGTTCGTACCAGGGATCGTAAACTTCGCTGTGATACTTCACCTTAGTAACCGAAAACGAGAACGTATGAATTGATTATAGTGGTAGAGGTTTTGTGCAGAACTAACCACACTTTTTAAATAGCCAAAGACAGAGACCTCGTGGAACTTGTGCCACCTTTGTTGCAAAAACGACCCTCCGTAGGTTTTGCTATTGAACCCAGTCTGTCCTTGTCAGCACGTAAGTGAATGTAATAGATTCGACTGGAATTCGAACTCGGCTCTCTAATACCGCCATCCTAGCCGCAATAAATTTCTCCATAACATATTTATGGGATAAAGTGTTCAGTATGAGAGATAGATCGGATATAAGTATAAATATAAAAGGGAACATTGAAGTTGCTGTTGCATGCTGTACGCAATCGTCAGGCCGCGAATGCTGGATTTTTCCTCGGTTATTCATATATATGGGTCAGTGGTAGATTATGTGTAATCTATTCTGGTGGTTATTTGCGGGAGTGGCATGTTTATTTATTTGTTTAAGTTAATTTATTTTACTTGTTTTTGCAGTTTAATTTTGTATTACTTATTCTTTTCTTTTTTTGAGTTTTTACGAAAGTAGTAAAAAACAGGGGTAGGTGAATTACATATGTCTCTTATTTCATAGCTTGTTTTTGTGTGTGAAGATAATTAAAGCTATTTTCGTCCAATGCTTAGATTGCTTGCCGTAGTCTATTCTGTTATTTTGGCTGGTGGACAGTTTTTAATTTTGTTATTTTGTTTGATTTTTTTACTTGTTTTTGCTTATTTATGCTTAATTTTATTAGGTGTAACGATTATTTTAGCGGGGGCGACTTGTTAATTTCTTCATTTATTTTATTTTATTTTTTTTTCATTAATGTTTATTAGTTTTTTATTTATTTACTTATTTTTTATTTTGCATATTTTTATTTGTTCCATTTGATTTTCGATTTTTGAGTAAAGTAGTGATGGGTTTTTTATCGATATATAGCCGTTATAGCAATATTTACGTCCAAATTTTGGATTGGTTATTGTAGTCTAATCTGACGATTATTTTGAAGGGATTGGTTTGTTAATCTGTTTATTTACTTTATTTACTTATTTGTGTTCATTGTTTTTATCTGTTTATGTGTTTTATTTTTTATATTTATCTATTGTATTTCATCTAATCTAACAGGAGTGGTTTATTAATTTGTTTATTATTTGTTTGGATTAGTTTATTTTACTTGTTTTTTTATATTATTATGTTTATGTGAATTTATTCATTTCAATTTCCTATTTTTAAGTAACGTATTAAAATATTGTTTTCACGTCTGCATTTTGAGACGAGCTCATTTATCTTTTATCCTTGTTGTTGTTGGAATTGCTTCTTTATTTATTTTTGAAAGCGTTAGTTAATTATTTGTTTTTAAAAAATGTCGCCTGGGGATATCGTAAGGTTTAAAAAAAGGTGGCGGGTTTAACTGAACCCCTTGAATTTTAAATATATATATATATATATATATATATATATATATATATATAGAGAGAGAGAGAGAGAGAGAGAGAGAGAGAGAGAGAGGGAGAGAGAGAATACAGTAGTATATCCGTTGGCAGATAATCCAGGTGTATCATACTAATAACAAATATTAAATCTGATCCAGAGAGAGCTCGATGCATTTAATATAATGGAGCATATATAGCCGAAACCAAAATTATCTTAACATCAGCATATTCTATTTTAAACAGATCTGAACTCAGTCATGTTCAGCTATTAAGTCTTCGTGTGGACGTGGGGATTTGAATTCTTCAGTATCATTCCTGCTCAATTCCTATTTATGATAAGAAGCTTGTTTTGGTTTCTGTGACTGAGCTTGTGTTATCTCATTACGGTGCGGAGTATTCTGTGGATAGAGTTTTTTTATGGTTACGGCCTTTCGTTGTCTGTAACTAAAATTCTGGATTTACACTAAATAGTATTTAAACCATATGGGTTTAATATTATTAATAATTGATGGTGGATTTAACCTTACGACAAATTAAATAATCATAAATTACTTGAATGATTGATTCATAAATTGTGGGTAATAGCGGTACACCTTGTGGAAAACATCATGCTATCCGGCACATACACATATACATTTATTTATATATATATATATATATATATATATATATATATATATATATATATATATATATATATATATATGTGTACGCACACACACGCGCATCTACATTTACACATATTCTAATGTAATTTTGAATCTGTTTCTATATCTAATTTTTTTTTAATTAGCTCTTTCCGTTGATTTAATAGCTTTCATGTTTTTTGTATTTTTTACCCTGATTTTCTCCTTCAGATATAAGGGCCACCTACCTAAAAATCTATTGTGGGTGTTTGCGAAACCTAAAATTTTCCAACTCATTTGGTGATTCAGACACTTCTCCTTCAATTACCAAATTGTTTTCGAAAATGCTGTTTGGTGGTTTAATTTTGGATTGTTAATTGTGTGTCTATGTGTATTGATTAACTTTTTAATTTCTCCTGCAGAGATGCCGATATAAATATAATAATTTCTCATATTTACTTTAAAGCTAATGGTTGCCTGTTATACTACTTTAGTGGTTATGCATTTGCCTTCTACTTGGCAGTTTTTTTTTTAAATTCTGCAATTACAGGAAGTTTCCATGCAGATTTTTCTTTCCGATGGAATCTTCTTCAAATGTAGTTGTAATGGAATTTAGAGAACATTTTGTGGAAGTGTTTAGTAATTATTTTTAGGAATTTTTTTGCCTCGGGGTTCTTGATAGGCTCCAGAGGCGGATATGCAATGTAGTTGGCCCTGTCCGGGCGTCTCGTCTACAGTCACTTTCTCACAGATGCGCCGTCGCCTCCCTCTGTCTGTTCTACAAATACTTTCATGGAAATTGCTCCGAGGAGCTGCATTCGCTGGTTCCCAGACGTCATGAGTACCATTGACTTACAAGGCTGACATCCCGCTCTCACCCCTTCACTGTCGAAACTCCGAAATGTAGCCGTCTCTTCTACTCTAATAGCTTCATGTCTCGCACCTCTCGCCTGTGGAACTCCCTTCCCTACTCCAGTTTCCCTGAGACCTATAATCTCCAGCTATTCAAGTGTAATGTCAATCGACATCTCCAGTTGCCTTGATCTATCCACTACCCTCATCCTTCCTTCTATCACTCCTATCTGATCTTGCTCTAAATTTTCTGTAACCCGTTGCGTCCTAGTGGCTTCCCGCCTTGCTTGGGGTGAAATGCTTAAAAAAAAAAGTACTGTTTTTTTATGTTTTAGATATATTTAGTATAATTGTAAAACCGGAGGTAGTAAGGCTTTATAATGATGACGGACTCATCCTCATTCCTTTAACATCAAAATTACAAAAGAAAAGCATCAGCGCCTTCAAATTCCTAGTGTTTAAGCTTGATATTACCTCCAAATAATTGACTACCTAGACATAACACATAACATTAATGATAAAACTTTTAAAACTTACCATAAAAATGAATGAAACCCTAAACAATTTTAACATTTGTTCTAACCAGTCCAAAGCAATCCAAATATCAACTACCGTTTGCACCAGTATTGGTATTCTATCGTCCAATGTAAAACAATATTTAATAAATATGAAGAAACATGTAAAGTCTCTCCTACATGTGGTTTCAAAACTAAGCTGTCATATGCATCCCTTATAGATAGCATGACATAATAATTGGAAAAGAATAGTCACTTTGTTCACCACACCAATTCTGCAAACTTTCAAGTATAAATATTACGGAACACTTCCACAAAAATCCAAATCCTTGTAATTATGCCTAATCGGACATAATTACATGGACGTTAAAATGAGTTATTATAATTGCATCTTAATAGTCTTCACTTTTATTTTTGTTCCGATTGACTACAATAAGAGGAAATCATATTCGATTAGAAATTTAAGTTAAGTAATACATAAATACCTCCATGAGATCGTTAAAATAAGAACATAGCATGAGGAAAAAGCCGCCAGATTTGACGAAAACAAAATATTATCGTCTAAATGTTTATATTATTATTAAGAGGAAAGATCAAAGTATATTTTAATTATTTTTTTAAAATGTTTCCTTCTTTTTAGAACATTCTAAATTTTGATTAAAAAAAACCTTGTTCCTCTTTGTATCACCGGAACTAGTAAAATAACATAGACAATTTTTAGCACTTTTTTGTGTGTGTGTGTGTGTGACATATTAATTTGGAAAATTAAAAAAAAAATAATAATTGTCGGATGTTAATGAAACTTTCAGAAACTATTCACAAACAATTGAAATTATTATAAATATGTTTTTTTTTATTATTAAAGTCATGACATTTTTTTATATTTATTACCCCCCCCCTAAATAATCTTATGAAAACCCTAGAAATTCGATCGAGTCAGGTTTTGTGATTACAATAGTTAAAACACAAGGCTTTGAGGAATGCAAATCATGTTTTTTTTGTTTTAAATTGGACCCCATTACCTTCAAAATACTTTTATTTGCTTTACTTGTTTTTATGAATATGGACAATATTTTCTGAAAGCAAAATATTTTTTCGATGAAAAATGAATTTTTAATACAATTATTTGTTATTTCTTAATTATAATAGATTTTTACATTTAAGTTGTTAAAATATTATAAAATTAGTTAAAAGCCGCATCGGGATTCGTCAGTCTCCTTATGAGATAGAACTTTTTAACGGGTTGTAAATTGTATCATTTTGACTAATCAGAAGACCCGCAGTAATTAAGAAATGTAATTTTGTGTTTATAATCGGTCATAAAGTACGTAAGGCCAACCAGATTAAAATTAAGTTGCGTTAATTGAGTTAAGCATTGTTCTTCGCTGTTAAGGTATTTACTTTTGCGGAACACGTGTGGAGAAGTTAATTTGGTTATCAATTTCAATTGAACAATGTACCTACAAGAACCAGTATCATCTTATGAAATTTATATGATCTTATTTTTATATTAATCTCAGTTATGACATTTTTCCATACATGAAATATCAAAATTAATAATAAAATAAATGGAAATACAAATAACACAGTAAAAAGTATTAAATGTACATAAAATTATAGTATTTTATGTACCCTTCGAATAAACTTCATAAGAAAGGTACCTCAAAATTAAATAGAAAAATTTCTCATGAAATATGAAATTTAATGTCACTCTTAACAGTCTCAATTTAATTCCTTTAGAATATATTTTCCATAAAGCATCGTAAAACGTAAAGGTGATAGCTAAGTACAAAAAACAAAAACAAAAAAATAGAGCACTGAAAGTTTTCCTTAAAAATAACGAGGTAAATAATTTATTCACTTAAATGTAAATAATTTCACTTTTCTCCATCCGTAAAACAAATTATCCTCACGGAATCCATCAATATGTCATTCATTGCCTGTCAAGTGGCGCGAATGTTTATGACCTGCTTTGTTTTATTTTCAAATTATATCTTTTCAGCGCAGAAGCTAAGTTAAGCTTGGTTCCAAATTTTTAAATAAACATTATAATTTCTGGTTTTCTTAAAATAAGTTTTGAAAAAATGATA
Source organism: Acanthosepion lycidas (assembly GCA_963932145.1). Lineage (NCBI taxonomy): Eukaryota > Metazoa > Mollusca > Cephalopoda > Sepiida > Sepiidae > Acanthosepion > Acanthosepion lycidas. The sequence goes on along the minus strand of OZ010615.1, from coordinate 12,567,300 downwards.
ATTGATATTTAAACGAATTTAAAAGGTGGATTTTCAGTTTTTTTATAAAATGGAAAAGATGGTCAATTTTGCTGACTAAATAAAAAAAACAAACAAGATTTTTAACGAACATTTCGGACATGCTAGGAACGATTTAAAAATGTCAAAAAATGACCTCAAAATATTTTGATCTTTCCTCTTAATAATAACATAAAAAATTAGACAATACAATTTTGCTTTCGTCAAGTTTGGCGTTTTTTTCTTCATTCTATGCTTTTTTTTTAGCGATCTCGTTGAGGTACCTAATATAAAATAGGCAAGTGATCGAGACAGAAAACCTGCGTGGGTAAAATCATTTTTTTAGATGTTTTTTTTAAAAAGATAAAATGGTTTATTTTTTTAAAATAAGTGTCTTTATATAGTATTTAGCGTAAAGAAATACCTGAAATTCGTTTTGTTATAAAAGTAAAATGAATAAATATATATAAAAATAATGGGGGTCATTAGCTATTACTTCACTTTCTACTTCTTTAAGCTGGAACTCTTAGAAACTGTCCATTTCCAAAGCACAGGAAATGCAGGATATCAGAATTCGCTAATAAAAACCCATGTGCAATCATAGATTTGTCACATATATTGATGTGATATCAAACGTATACCAATAGAAATAGAAAATAAAACATTTACGATTGCATTACAAGGTATCTTATTCATGCAATTCAAATATAAGAACAGCCTGAATGAGTAAATATGCAGCCATGTAAATGAGTAAATCCGTATCACCAAAACAATTTGATCTTGCGGAAGAATACATGAAGCTGCCTTCGTAAAGTTCAACGAACTTACGTACGACATAAATTACCGTATCAAAGATTTCAATTTGTATTTTGCTTTTAGTTTAAGATCATTTGGAAGTCAGTAAAATTTTCATTTCGCATGGCCACAATGCTAGATTTCCTGAATTAATATTTGTCATATAAGTTAATTATTAAAATGAAGAAACATATTTAAGGAAGATATTATGTAAGAGAAAAATCATTTGTGACAAATGTGATTTATCACGCCTGCTCTTCAACGATTTGCAACTTTTCTAAGAATATAAAAAATTATAAAAACAGAGAGAGAGAGGGGGAATGTTTTCCTTCTAAAAGATATGTTTTTTTGTTTTTTTTCACTTTTCCGTTTTCAAGTAGGAAATTTTAAATATCCGTGCAGATGGTTCATAACACTCAGATAACTCTACATATATTTTATATAATTTATTTCATGTATGGCAATACAGCCACATACACAAGAGGTTTCCGAATATAAGAAAAAAAAACTAAAGAGAGAGTACGATGAAGGATTAGAATTAAGTAGCCACAAGATAACGATTGACATTGAATTTTAATTGTTCCGGTTGCTTTTTGGAGAAAAGATTACTCAAACTGGAATTGCTCGAAAAAATTGACAAACTGACACATTTCTTGATTTAACATAAAGCCCAAATATATTTTGGGCATCAGCTCAACAAGTAAATACAATAAATTTATAGAAAGAGTGTAGATGACTTGGTGAATGTGCTAAAAATATCAAACAAAGCTTAGAAGTCTTCCAATGCGTGAAGATTTTTCATGTAAATGAACAATTTAATATCCCTTGAAATAGGAATGACTATAAACAAGAGCGTTTCAAGCAATGTTCTTGGGAAGTGTTCGTGTGTTTGATAGAGTTTTTTTAAACAAAAGATGGATATTTCTGATTGACACTCTGTGACGTTAGTACCAAATTAACATTGATGAGTTTGGTATTATTCCTAACAAAAGAAACTGAATAGCATTTGTAATCTTATAGACATTGATAACCGAGTAAGGTCGTTGAAGGACAAAGCATATAATGCCTTGGACAAAAGGGAATAGAGTTCGTAGTAAAACCTCATTGACGTTTGTATCTATACAAATAGATTAAATAATCAGTCCTTGGAAAGTAATAGAAATCATTTCTTTTGTCTTCAAATAATAATCGCAGAGAAATGATAAACCAAAGTTCGTTGATAAAGCAAAAAAGAAATCACATAATGCGCTTGAATTGTGGAAGACAATGTATGATCCATAACAAATGCATTCAAAATGGCCGCATGTTTATTGGTAAGACAAAATGTTGTCGGGAAATCAATCGTACATGCCCGAAATGGTGACATGCACAGAAAACAGGGTGATGTCACAGAAGACGATTTGTACGCAGGGAAAACTGACATGTACAGAGACACTCTAACTTTGTGTTTTAAGTCTAGGTAAGAAATGACAGGAAAAAAAATTGAAAATTACGGAAATGGCGAAATGCAAAAACAAAACAATGAGCCAGAAACCAAATTAGAAACAAAACGCGGTGTGTTATGATTTAAAAAAAAAACAACAGGAATATTACTAAATGTACAGGCATTGGGGTAGATTGCTCACCAGTAAGGCAGAAACTTAATCGACCGCCTGGAAGGAAACAATAACTTAGAAGATGAATTCTGATTGAGAAAGATGGCAAATCATTTTCGGCACAGCCTAGTCTGGGTAAATAACTGCCCGAAAGCAGAGTGTTCGACAGAGTTCTTCCGGAAGAAGATCAGGCATTTATCAACGTAATCACAAGGCAGGATATGGCAAAAGACCGATTTTTATGTAAGGCATGTTACTCCATCCGAAAATACGGGAGAAAAGTCGGCATTTACCCGACCTCTACGTGAGGAAAAGTGTGACACAAGGCCGAGTTTTATGTGCTGCAATACGAGCCCGTAGGCTCAGGCAAAAATTCTCAGTAGAGTCCACATATATACGGTCGTCATTGTCTACCTCCCCAGAGTAGATTTTCATAGGGATAGCATCGTCTGTGCTCCTCACTGCTGGAAGGCAGAGAGTTCGACAGGGATTTCTTCGAGAAGAAGAGAGGGTATTTCCACAACATCCCCACGAGGCATGATGTGGCACTAGGATAATTTTTATGTGGGTTAACCGAGCGCATGCACTCACACAAAAAATTCCTGTAGACCCCGCATATACGCGGTCGAGTATATATAACGCCCAAGACGAGATTCTGCACGTCAGCATAGCATCAACTGGCTTCTTCTCTGCCGGTAAGAAGAGAGTTTAACAACTCAAGAGCTGCATCCAGAAGAATTGCCTGGGATTTATCTAGAATCCCTCACTGAGTCAGGTTGTGACGCAAGGTCAGCTTTTTACGTGGGCCGTTGGGCTAAGCTGGTCGTAGATTGTCTAAGCTTTTCTAAGCTGGTCTTAGCTGATTATAGGCTGTCTAAGCTAGTCGTAGATACTACAACCGTTGCATCTACACCGACGGGAAGAAAACTTCTCCTCCTCCACTAATGGACCCGAAAAATGCGAAATAAAAATACCCACTGGAATGAGAACTCGAGATTTACCTTGAACCACCACTGATCGAGGTTGTGAAACAAGGTCGGGATTTGAAATGGAGACACGAGTGTTTCCAATCGGGCCGCTGATCTAAGCCGGTCATAACTTGTCTGAGCTAGATATAGGCGATAATTCTAAAGATACGTAACACATGAATAAATATTACAACTGCAGCATCCATCCCTACAGAAAAAAAAGTGTCCTCTTCTGCCAAGCCCTCCGAAAGAATCCGGAAGGAAAGCCCTATCCAGAAGGAAAGCTCCAACAGGACTGAGATCCCGCGATTTACCTGAACCTAACTGAGTGTGGCACAAGGTAGGTTTTAACATGGGAACTCTAGTATTTTGACTTGGGCCGCTAGTATAAGCAGGTCTTTGCATGTCTAATCTGGTCACATTTTATCTAAGCTGATCCTAGCTGGTCATAGCTCATCTAAGCTGGTAGGAGTTAGTCTAAGCTAGTCATAGCTGGTCATACCACCGCTACGTAACAGATGTTACGCAATAGCGGGAGCAAAGCCAGGGAGAAGAGATGGCCTCCAGCTAGGAACAGATATTACAATCTGCAGCATTCAACCCGACAGGAAAAGTCCACTTCTCTTTCTCTGACAATCCCTCCAAAATAATCAGAGAGGAAAGCACCATCAGGAAGGAAATCCACAATGGAATGAGAGCCCGAGATTTGCCTTACTGCGTCAGGTTCTGGGGCCCCAAATGTTGCCACTCCGGCAGCTGGTCTCAGCTGGACTTAGCTTGTCTAAGCTACTCTTACCCGGTCGTACCACCGCTACGTAACAGTTTTCACGCAAAGGTGGGTGTAACGCAGGGAGGAGAGATGGCCTCCGGCACCGAACAGTTGCAATATCTGCAGCATCCATCCCAAAATAAAAACCCAATTCTCCTCCACTGCCCCGTCATATAGTATTCGAAAGGAAAGCTACAACTGGCATGAAAAACGCAGATTGTGTGTGTGTGTGTGTGTGTTCGTTTATATATTGGATCGGATAGTTCTGACAGCGCCAAAATTTAGAAAAAAAACAACTGTTTTTGCACGAAATCAATTTCAAAACACGATTAAGATGTATTAATGAAAGGGGGACAACTCACGTCGAGTTATACTAATTATAAAAACCCAGGTTGGTTGGCTGCGTGTGTGTGTGCGTGTGTGTGTGACCGTGTGTGTGTGCGTGTATGTGTGTTCGTTTATATATGGGATCAGATTTCCTACATTTTTCAACCGATTTCAACAAAACTTCGCATTGTTTTGGCAGGTAGTGTTTCTTATTGTCTTGCAAATTTTTTTCTTTATTTTTACATTCAGAATGCTTTAAAAATTCCATTTACAAGACAATTGTATATAATAAAATTCTATTCAATCGGTAGACTCATAAAGATTGAAAACAATGTTTTTGTTTGAGTTTGGGTTTGACCAATTCGTTAAAAAAAAAAAAAAAAAAAAAAAAAAAAAAACTAATTAAGACATGCGTGTCCGTCAACCTTAAACAATAATCTTTGTCAATTTTATTTTTCAGTCTTTATGATGGTCGATACTTGATCTATCTCTTACTGTTGCATCGTCGGGCAACGCCGGGCTCTCCTGCTAGTCTAAAATAAATGCTACAACAGAAATGGTCTTACTTTTTTCCTCTTGATTTGCTACAGAATACTATGTGGCTTACGATAATTATACTATAGTAAGAAACGGACTGAAACCAATATATCAGATCAGTATCAATAACATTGCAGATTCTTCTTCGAAGTTTATCAAGAATTTCTTAATATATATCAGGATTGCAATGCCACATGTAGCAGCAATATTCAAAGCAATGTCGAATGGAAATCTTATAAATATGTAAATTAGATTCTGGCAAGAAAGATTATCAAGCACGATATTGTGAAACTTCTTAGCTGCAGATTTAGCAAATGATTCAAGATACTATTTCCATATCATATCAGCTGAATTCTTAGTACGAAAAGTGCACTCTCCTGGAGTTTAGCATCAGCATTACTGATGAAAGACGAAAAGAGTTATCTCAGATGATTAAAAGAGAACAGTTACGTTTTTGAGGTGTTTAAATTAACAAACCATTCCTTGCTCTATTAAGCAACTGATTATAGTTCATTTTTTGTGATCAGCTGCCAATTTGAAATTATCCAACCGATCAGACTTAATATTAAAACATGGGTTGTGTCATCAGCATACATACTAAGTCATGATCTGATGACACCAAGAATATCATTTATGCAAATTAGAAACAATGTAGGCCCAAGGACACACATATATATATATATATATATATATATATATATATATATATATATATATATATATATATATGCTTAGATATACATAATCATATATGCCACAATTCATGAAAATCTGTTTAACTCTCTTCATTTTATCATTTCATCTCTCTTGAATTTTATCATCGTGACGAGTAGAACGTGCGATTAGAAAAGGTATCGTCATAGAAATACTAGAATGCGAGTGCTGAATCATCAATCAATTGGTTAATTGGATTAACACACATACATACATACATGGGCACAGACATACATACACACACATACGCATATATTTATATATATATATATATATATATAAATATATATATATATATATATATATATATATATATATATATATATAATTTTGGCTTACAGCCATGTAACAATGAAACACTGCTTTTCTTACTATGACTGGTTAAGCAACTTGGAGGCTGTTTATTTCCTAAATGCGTGCCCTCTTGGAAATACAAGGTGCTTTCATTATGGGTGGTTTAATAGATTATGGCGGGAAATTAGAAATCGAAAAACCGAATTACAGTTCCATTACTCATATTCACTTACGCGCAAATCATCTTGGGAAAGGTATGAATTCACCTCACTCCCGAGTTGACGAAGAAAATTCGACTAAGTTCGGTTGTCGGATGCAATTCAGTCAGTATGAGTTAATTTGTCGGGGTTCCAACCGCGATACCCAAACACGCGTTAACCAAAGAATAGCTTGACGTGCACTTCGTCATAATTTTATCTGTCCACAACGCTGCTTTACACATGCACACAGCCACCCACACAACACCCACACACACACACACACACACATATATATATATATATATATATATATATATATATATATATATATATATATATATATATACTCGGCTCTCCCATCGAATTCGACGTATGAGGGCCAGGACGATCAGTTCCTAGGAAAACAACAGCACATGGGATTTGATTATACTAGTGAAGGTTTCGTGCAGGATCATCCACACTTTTTGAAGGGACGAATACAGAGACCTGGTGCACAAAGTGCCACAAGGTCCCCAAACGACCCTCCGCAGGTTTTGAATTCAGATTTGTCCTTCTCCTAGACCAGTTGCCATCCAAGGCTATAGAACCCAGTCTGTCCTGCTATTTACCCATAGCTTGAGGGAGAAGAAGACGATTCACACCTTTCCCAAGGGTATTAGCACGTTAGTGAATATAATGGATTCGACTCGGCTCTGCGATTCCTCAATCCAAGCCGCTATCCATTACTCCACCGTGCATATATATATATATATATATATATATATATATATATAGATATAGATATAGATATATATATTGAAATAGCAAAAGAAAAATTGAACAACCTTAACAGCAACAAACAGGACATTTATACTTCGACATGAAAACAATGTCCGTATATTGTTTAACATATTGTAATTGACATCTTTGATAATGGCTTAAATAAGCCGAAAGTTTAGATCGTATTAAAAAAAATATGGATCACTATTGTGAATTTCTTTCTTCGTTCAACGATAATGTTATTAAACTTATTAGATGTTACGAAAAAAAATTACATAAAATAAATAGACAACACTTGTCTATATTATTTAATGAAACGTGTATATATCTATCTATCTATCTGTGACGGGTACACACCTGGCCCAGGGTCGAATCCTTTGGTTACGGCGCCAACTGTGACGTCGCTCCTCCTGGTCGCTCCTCCTGGTTCCAAGCGTGCCGCTCCAACCTCTTGGTTAGATGATCACCAGCCTCGCCTTTCCCAACCCGCTTCCAATACCTGGTTGCTAAAGCAACTGTACTGATCTCCGGTCTGTCTACCCACGCTGTGTTTAGATCTTAGACAGACGGGACCAGCAGGGATTGGGCCGTATGCAAGTTGAGTCCGACGGGGGTGGCAAAACACAATAAAAGAAAAAAAAAACTCACGAGACAAAACATTACTGATAAAAAAAAAAAGGTGACAACCTTTTATATCTAATGTCCGTTACATAAAGAAAAAAATTGTTCTCATTCCCGACCCGCTCTGTGGACTATGGCACCAAGCTTCTATCATACAACTTAACGATTTCGAATTGTCTACTCTCCAGAATTGTGTATGTCGGAGTGCGGTTTAGTTCGACACTGGGGCTAATTTCTATCAATCATTCGCAGTTGATTCTTCTCTTCGACTTGAGTTGTATTTCTTCACTTCGATCTGGTTGGGTCGAATTCTGTTCTCGGCTGGGCTTGATTTTAACTTCTTCTTCTTCTTCTTCCGTCCAGTAACTCTTTGGCCTTGTCTTCGACTTGGCTGCAACTTCTCCGCAGCTTTCGAGTAATCTTCTTCTTCGTCGACTTAGATAGAACTTCTCTTGTCTTTGACTTGGGCCGGAAGGATTTCTTGTTTTCGACTTGGGCTGGAAGGATTTCTTGTTTTCGACTTGGGCTGGAAGGATTTCTTGTTTTCGACTTGGGCTGGAAGGATTTCTTGTTTTCGACTTGGGCTGGAAGGACCTCCTGCCGCAACCCAGCCGCAACCCTCCGTCGTCCGAGGTGATCTCTTCTCGCTGCCGTCCGGGGCTGAACTCCTCTTTTTGTCGATTGGAGTCCTGCTTTTATTGACGCCGCAGCAAACCGGGGTGGGTCTGTCGGCGTCAGGGCTCTCTCGATAATCCCAAAAGTCGCATTAGTTCTGATTTACCATTATCGCTATTATTTTCACCCCTACTTCCTCACAGTGCCTCTGGGGGGAAGACGCATACCCATCTCTCCCGGTCTCTCGTATGTCAGGTGACCGTTTTCGACCAATGGTTCTTGATCGAGCATTCTCCCTCCTCTTTCCGCATATCACGTGACCGCTTTCGGCTAATGAGACTGTGGTGGGACGCCTCCCGTCTCCAATCGGGCGTGGCTTACATCGTTCTTGTTCTAAAAAAAAACAAAATCTAATTTGGCCTTTTTCACACGTACGAAAAATGATAATCTTGGCTTTTTCTCACCTGGGTTCTGTCAAAACAGCCTGCCGCTAATTAGATGTGACTTCAGGAAAGAATATTGGCGCTATCTGTGAGCCGAGACAATCGTTTTCTTTCCTTCTTTGTTTTTAGTCAGACCTGATAGTCAAAAATCTTAATTATCTGAATTGAAAATGTCTCCACTTCATCATCGTGGGGTTCCAATTTTTAACAGGTCAGAATCTGTATACAGTTCCACCGGTCACCACCTCAACACAAAAAACACCTTTCCTCCGATTAAAATTTCGTTTTCATTGTTCAAAAAAATCTTTATTGTTTCAGCCAACCTTAACAAAACTTCCATCCTACGCGGACACGGAATTAGTTCAAGTGCTTGACCTGATAATTTTGACACTTGTTAGGTGCTGGTCGCATGTGTGTGTTTTCGCTTATGACCGGGTTTTGTTTTATCTATTCCTCTCTCTCTTTCTTTTTATTATTTTTTTTTTCTTCTTCTCTTTGGATCGCCTAAATACAGTTAGAGAATTATTCTCAAAACTCAATTATTCTTCGTTTCTAAATAACTAACAACTGGTTAATAAACCGAATAAAAATTAAATCATATTTCTATGAATATCTCTTTTTAGTCGATCTAAAAATGCAGGGTGCCACAATCCTCCCCTAACCGATTTGTCATTTACCCGTAAATGACACCTAAACCCAATTACATCATTTAACATGCACCATGCATTTGTCTCATGCAATTCTATTCTACTTTCTTACATGCAATGTAATGTTCTTTTCATCTTCTTTTGTTCTACATGCAATGTAATGTTCTTTTTCGTCTTCTTTTGTTCTACATGCAATGTAATGTTCTTTTTCATCTTCTTTTGTTCTACATGCAAGGGTAATGTTCTTTTTCATTTTTTTTTTTTTTTTTTTTTTTTGTACTACATGCAAAAGTAATATGTGCGTGTGTCTGTGGGTGCAGATGTGTTTACTATGGTTTGTTCTTCTTGGTCAATGTTTTCCTCTCCGCTGTGGGAGGTTTTTCCGCCGCACGTGGTGGTCTCACGCCAGCCTCCTCCGTTGGTCTTTCAGCAATTTCTTCGCCCGTCCTGTCTGAGCGAGGAACACTGCTCGGCATCTCCCTCTCGAGTTGCTGCATGCTCACTAGATTGTCGTTCGCTAATCTCCTCTTACTCTTAACCTTCCATATTAATACACCCCCGATGGCTATAACTAGGAATGTACCCATTACTATTGACCAACTTATCGCGATCTGCTCATCGTCTTCCCAAGCCACACCTTCGTTTCCCAACGCACTTAACTTGTCTCTCAATTGATCCATATCGATCTTTTCTATTGGCTTCATTAATACTGGCATCTTATTTAAGGTAACATTAGAGAATCTCTTCACTATCGGCTCCCATAATTCTGTACAATTGACTAAGCCTCTACCAATCATCTCTATGATTGAATCTTTCTCTTCATATCTTTCTTCTTCCTGGTAATAGGGGGGTAAGGAAATGGATATTCCAACCGCCGAACATCCCATGGGTAGCGTCACCAGGGATAACGGTGGTCTTATTCTTAATGTCCTTGTGGACTCTCCCCCACATACCCTAGACAAGCTGATATGTCTCTGTGTGGCTACTGCCCACACCCCGTCTGAAACACTGATAGCTTGTGGTAATGCCGTGTTTGTTAATACCTCCACTTGGCAGATTCTTTTGATTCCTTCCCTTTTCCCATCAAACAATTCTAGTATGCACATTCTGCGATTACCAGTTTTATAGATAGGGCTTAACGAGGTACAAGTCCCTAGAGCATCATCTCTACACCTTCCAGCTTCTTCAGCTGATAGCAACATGAATTTCGTTCTCCCCGAATTTAAAGCTATGTAGTCTGCTTCCACCTTGTACCTTGCTATCATTCCTAAACCTTTATCTCTTCTGGGGTAGGGGATGGGTAAGTTTATAACCTGGTATATCTCGAATACACTCTCGCTATCTAACAACGGAACAGATATCACAACCAATAGTCGCCTATTTTCTAACAAGGTCACACATCCTAGTGCATTATAATATTTCCACAATTCTTTGGTGGGGTCCACCGGCAGCCTTAAATGGTGGGGTAACTCGGCCTGTATTCTGAGTAGCGCTTCCCTTAGGTGACCCGGGTTTACTATGCTTGGGGAGAGGTGTCCTAATGACAGCATGTCTAATTGCGCCCTCACGTGTTCCAGCAAGGTCGTCAACGACTGACTCGTTTGTCGTACCTTATTCGTAATTGTCATCAGCTGGAAATATTTTTGCATGAATCCGCTCATTTCCTGTAATTCAATCATTACAGTTTCTGTATTATTAATTACCTCTTGTCTCAACCTCGCCAGGTTGTCTATTAACCAATTGATTCTGGCTCTATTTTTGGACACCTCTAACCTTGTCACATTTAATATTGTCACACTCTCCCTTGCCACCTGGGCAAGCGTCCTCTGGTTTACCTCCACTTCTCCCAGTTTCCTTCTTATGAATTTAACGTCATCTTCAGTCACTGTTCCAAACAGGACACTCAATGCCTTTCCCACAATCGGGACTACGGATCTCCTTTCCCGCGTCTGCAGTAACTCTATTCCCTGCAGATAGTTTTGCATGTCTTTCCATTGAGCCTCTATCATAGTGGCTTCTGATTCTAGGGAGTGCAATAAACTGAGATACCCTTTTTGCTTGGGATAATCTTGTCCTACTTTCAACCGGGCTGCATCCAGTTGCGTTAGATCGTTTCCTAACTTATTTAGTAGCGACTCATACGGGTTCAAATCTATCACGAATGTGACCAACCACTTAGACCTGGTTATTATTACTTCGCTCGTTTTTTTAAAAAATGGTGTTTCGGCTGCGCTTCCCAGCTTCCGCCATCGTCACCATCAGCGTGGCTACCACCATCATCGTCATAACCAACCCTTTCATCTTGATCATTCCTGAAAGGTAACGAAATTCTTTTGTTGTTATTCTTCACAACTACTTCGTGTCGCTCAACTCATCACTCAATTATTTTATAACTTCTTACTAAGTTCAGCTCTTCCCTCCTCTAACTAACCTCTAGCGGACAGAATGGTCTGGTCAGGTGTGCGTGGCGCCCACTCTAAAGGTTGTACTTCATGACACCACTGGTGATCAATCAACAATGCCAATGATCTTCTCCCGTCCCTTGTGAGGTGCAGCCCGCGACTCCATCCCCTCCACTCACATCTACCATAGTCAGCCAATAGGATTTTGGATGAGCCAGTGTCGTTATCTGTCGACACTAAATGCTTGTATTCTGCACAGCCCTTTTGTTCTACTGAGATTTGGGGTTCTTCTCCCTCCCTGATCTCATCTTCTGAGGTGATTCCTGTTCAACCTCTAACCTTCTTTCTGTGTCTAACTTCCGTCCAGGAGGTTTTTTTTTTTGTCCTCTTCTTCATCTCCTGATTCTTCTTTCTGTTTAGAGTCTTCGCCTTGAATGTCCTCAATACCTTTCGACTCTATGTCTAAATTTCTCCTGTTCCTTATCCTTTCCTTGAGCTGGGAAAGGGGTATTCGATCCTCCTCCTCCCACTCGCTGGATCCTTCGTCCTGTTCAGGGTGCCTCTTTTTAGAGCCTTCGACTGCTTGATTGGACCTCCTCGTCTTTTTCTTCCTTTTCTTCGGACATGGGGGTGTGATGGCGATCTCACGGGGTCTTCTCTGTACCGATTCAGTCGACGACTGAACATCGCCAATCCCCGCTGAGGGTTCCAACTCTGTCACTCGGACTGCTTCGTTTATCTGGCCAAGTCGACCTATCTCCGCATCCTCCTCGGAGTCTTCTTCCGTTTCCATTTCTTCCGGTTCAACCAGAGTTACTTTCCTTTTCCTTGTCTTCTTAGGCCTCGGGTCGCTCATTTCCAGGTTAGCTATTTCAGCCTTCTTCAGATCATTGGCATGAACCCTCCTCGCTCGTCCTGCCACTTGATCCCATATTACATATGATACTGGGCCCGTCTGCTCTACTATCCGGTAGTACGGTTCCCATCTTTGGTCCAGCTTTCCCTCTCTCTGGTGGATTTTATAGTAGACAGGGTCTCTAACCTTCAATTCTACTACCTTTCTTTCAGCATTCACCCTCTCATTTCTTTTCTTCTGGGTCCTCTTTATTCTTCTTCTGGCCTGTACAAATATCTTATGTTGCTGTTCCAGCAATAGTTGATGATAATCTTTTCCCATATACCTTCTTCGGGGCTTCAGTAGGTTATCCACAGGCAGGACCACGTCTCTGCAAAACAACAAAAAGTAAGGAGAAAATCTGGAGGTTTCGTTTATCGTAAACCTCACGGCCGCCAGAGCCTGCGTCAAATACAAGTCCCAATTTCCAGTGTTTTCTCTGACCAGCTTGGCCAATACATCTCCCAAGGTTTTATGAAACCTTTCCACTTTAGCATTTCTCTGGGGGTGATATGGGGATGTTTTTATGTGCTCTACATTCAAACCTGTCAAAACTTCTCTCATGATGCTGTTCACATTCTCCGTGCCATTGTCTGTTACCAATTGCACAGGGGCACCATACCTAGGGAAGATTTCACTTATTATCAACCCGGCCACAGTTCTGGCCTTCTTGTCTGGTACTGCAAATGCTTCAGGCCAATTTGTTAGCCAATCGACAAAACTCACTATATAGTTGTTTCCTCGTGCAGTTTCTCCATATGGTCCTGATACATCCATACTCACCTTCTCGAAGGGAAAGTTTGGTACGTCTGTTTCCTCCAAGGGTGCCATTTCCTGCCTTCTGCTCTGCGACTGGCACACTACACAACTCCGAACATAGTTAGTGACCTCTCCGTACAGTTTGGGCCAATAGTACTTTCTTCCTATGAGATCACATGTCCTATCAATTCCCATGTGACCCAACCTCTCGTGGCACTGCTCCAATATATCTGGTCTTAAACTTTTGGGCACATACAACTTGGGCTTGACTTCTTCATCCCTGCCTGAGAGATAATACAGCCTTTCCTCTATTATGGCATACTTGGTGGTCTCTCCTGCCTTCACCTTCTCTCTCAGAGCAGCTATTTCACTGTCTGCTTGCTCCTTCTCAATTCCTTCTGTCCAGTAGGGATCGGTTATTATCTGGGCGTCCCCTTCTTCGTCCGATTCTAACATAGGGCGATCTTTTAGCTTATTAGAGTTAATTACTCCTATTCTATAGGCTTTATCATCTACTCCCTGTTCTACCTTTACAGATCTTTCTTCCAGTTGTTTCGGTATTCTTGAGAGTAAATCTGTGCACGTGTTTTCCTTTCCTGCCAAATACTCTATCTTACAGTGGTAGCCACTTAACTTAAGTGCCCACTGTTGAATTTTCTTATTATTTGTCCACTCTGCCTGCAATAGGTACTGCAAAGGTTTGTGGTCTGTTTTTATAGTAAAGACCGCACCATTTAAATAGTAGTCCAGTTTTTGGAGAGCATACATGATGGCATATGCTTCTCTTTCTATTACTGGCCACCTCTGTTGTGTCTCTGAGAGCTTATGGGAGAGGAAGTATATCGGTACTTCCTCTGGTATGCCAGGCACTGGTCCTTCCTTATCAGGACACGGCTGGGTAAGTACTGCCCCTACACACTGCTCACTGGCATCCGTGTATAATATCATGGGCTTGCTGAGGTCTGGGTACGTCAGCAGTGGGACGGTTGTCAACTGTCCCTTTAGCGAATCAAATGCTCGTTGACAGTCCTCTGTCCACTTGAACCTAGCGTATTTCTTCGTCAGGGCTACTAGTGGTATGGCAATTCTTGAAAATGCCGGGACGAAGCGTCGGTAGTAGCCTATAGCTCCTATAAAACCTCTTACCTGTCTCACTGTCTTAGGCTCTGGCATTACCCTTATGACCTTTACCTTATCCATGTCGGGTTTAATACCGTCTCCGTTTATGACAAAGCCTAAATACCTAGTTTCTTCCTTCAGAAACTGACACTTTGACAATTTTAATTTTAATCCGTGTTTCCTCAACCTTCCCAACACCTGTCCTAAATGAAAAAAGTGTTGTTCCACTGTCTCCGAAAATATCAAGATATCGTCCAAATACGCCATGGCAAAGCTCTCGTATCCTCCTAACACTATTGACATTAACTGTTGGAAGACTCCCGGGGCATTAGCTAGACCGAATGGCATCACCCTGAACTGAAACAGTCCCAGGTGACACGCAAATGCGGCCTTCTCCTTGTCAGCCTCATCCAGGGCTACTTGCCAATACCCGGACCTCAAGTCCAACGTAGAGAAGTACTTTGCCTTCCCTAATAATGCCAAAATGTCGTCTATCAATGGCAATGGCACCGCCAACGGCTTCGATATAGAATTTAGCTTCCTAAAATCTACACAGAAACGGTGCCCGCCATCTTTCTTACCTACTATTACTATTGGGAAGCTCCAAGGGGAGATCGATCTTTCGATCATCCCAGCTTCCAACATTTCCTCTACTGCCTCTTCTACAAGTGGTCTTTTATGTATAGGTGTCCGGTAGGGTTTCAGTTTCACAGGGGGGGGGTCTCCGGTGTCGATTTTCATTTCGACTGTGTGGGTCTGACCTAGCTCCTTGTCTGACTGGGCCACCACATCTCGATTGTTCCTTAACAGACCCCCCACTCTGGTTCTAAATTGATCCGGTGCTAATATATCCTCATCTAAGATTCCCTCTGTTTGCTCTACTAGCTTCCTTCGTTCCTCCTCGAATCTCACCCGACTCAGAGTTCGTAGGGGAAGTGATCTCCCTATCTTCTCCCCTCTCCTAACCTTTATAGTCTTATGGGCACCAACTCGGCTGCCTCCACTACCGTTTCGCACAGGGTTACCTCGTTATCTTCTAGGCCCTTTCCTTCTACAGGGACCAACTGCAGGGGTCCTCTCCATACCCTTTTTCCTGACATTAATCTACCCTTTCCCGACACTGCAGTTCTAGGAGGTAACTTTACATCTTCCTCCGCCACTATGGTTATCTCTTCCTCTGGTGGGCATCCCAATGGCGTTCTCTCGCCGTTCACCACCAACACAGTAGGATTAAACTCAATCTGGGCCCTCTGGCTCCGGAGCCAATCTTCTCCCAAGATTGCCTCCGTACACAGGTCGGGGGTTACGTAAAAATTTTGGGTGCTTTTTACTTTCCCAATCCTCACCGGGAGCCTCACCATCCCTTTTATCTTCAGGGGGGCTCCATCTGCTTGCGTGATCTCTATGTCCGCTTCCCGTAACCTTCTCTTCCGTTTCACCCGCCTGTATGTTTCCTCTCTCATCAATGACACAGATGCTCCTGCGTCCACCAGAGCCCTCATCTCCCTACCCCCTATCTCTGCTCTACAGGATAGTTCTTTCTCTTGCGTTAGCGAAGAGAACACTTGAGCTTTCTTCTTCCTGGGTCTCCACCCTTGGGTCAACCCAGCCATGGGTGCCGGTAGTAATAAATCACCTTCATTTTTCTCATGAGGTGGAGTTCTGCGCCTCCTGCACCTGGGCGACCCCGGCCGGACCTCTCCCGGTCTCCCGCGTTCGTTTCTAAGGATACAGTTTCTCTTCAGGTGTCCTGGCCTCCTGCAAAACCAGCACCTTCTTGTTGGACAGCTTGCCGCAAAGTGGCCCGCCCAACCACATGTCCAACATTTTGCTCTTTTCCTTTTCAACTGGGTTGGCCTTGTGTCTATTCCCGGGGGAACCCGTCCTCTATTCAAGCGGTTCGCCCGTCCACTGGTCCAAGTTTTTATTTCTCTTCTTTTTAACTGGGCCACCCTCCCTCTTAATTCCGGGGTGGCCCGCTGGCTTTTTCCTGGGCCGGTCTCTTGGGCTCAGCCTTCTTTGTTAATATCGGTGGGGCACCCTTCCTCAGCCCGCACCACTTGGCCAGGTGTCCTTTCTTACCACACCTGGTGCATCTGTCCTGATCGAAGTCTGGGGGTAACCCCCACTTCGTCGGACATTCCGCCGCCCTGTGGTCCTGGTGCCCACAGGTCCAGCAGACCAGCCCGTATCGACCCGGCGTGGGCTTATAAAAGCCATGCCTGGTCGACCATGCTTTTCTATTGGGGTCCTCCTCCCATAATTCTGCCCGATCCACCTCATCCTTAACCCTCTGATTCCACGCGGGGGGTCTTCCGCCTACCCCCCTCTTTCCAGCCTCCTGACTTGGCATCTGCTTCTTCCCACACCTCTTCACTTTATCCCACACGCCCTGGCTCTCCCTGGCCAGCTCCACCGCTGCCGACAGTCTGAGCGGTCCTTCCTTCAGTACGTCGTGACGAACACGCTCGTCGCTCAGCGCCTCTATATACAGGTCCGCCAGTTGGGCCTGCATAACTGCATTATCCCTGACCACTTCGGGGAATGCCAACGATGATAGCTTCCCCGCTCGGGTCCCTAATTCTCCCGGGGTTTCATCCCGTAGCTGTGTCAGTTCTAAAAGGGCCCTCATGGCCTCTATGGCCGTACCTTCGTCGGCGAACTCTTTGGTTAGCAGTCTTTTTATCTCTTCCCAAGACAAGCAGGGTTGATTTTCCAAGAGCCCCCTCACGAACTCAGACGCTTTTCCCTTTGTGGCATCGTATGCCAAATACAGGGTTTCTTGGTCCGAAAGCTCGTAGATGATTCGGCTCTTCTCAAGGATTGCCAGCCAGTTTTTAAACTCCTTCCCGCTGCCATCAAATACTGGGACCCTCGGTCCACCTAACAGCTTCCTTAAATCCACTGACAACCCCCGCCTTACTTCCTCTTCACCCCCCACTGCTCTATCCGAATCATAGTCCGACATGTCTACAGAGAAAGACAATCTATGCAGCAACAATCGAGGTTGGGAAATAAAATAAGGTGTCCTACCTTGCAGACGATTCTGTTCTTGTTCCTTTCGGTCCCGGTCGTTTTAAGTTCTATTTGAATTTTCAGCAACGGCGGTCGATCGATGTGACGTGACGCGGCTGTCTCAGGGTTGATCCTGGTCACTGGCACCAATTGTGACGGGTACACACCTGGCCCAGGGTCGAATCCTTTGGTTACGGCGCCAACTGTGACGTCGCTCCTCCTGGTCGCTCCTCCTGGTCGCTCCTCCTGGTTCCAAGCGTGCCGCTCCAACCTCTTGGTTAGATGATCACCAGCCTCGCCTTTCCCAACCCGCTTCCAATACCTGGTTGCTAAAGCAACTGTACTGATCTCCGGTCTGTCTACCCACGCTGTGTTTAGATCTTAGACAGACGGGACCAGCAGGGATTGGGCCGTATGCAAGTTGAGTCCGACGGGGGTGGCAAAACACAAGTAAAAGAAAAAAAAAACTCACGAGACAAAACATTACTGATAAAAAAAAAAGGTGACAACCTTTTATATCTAATGTCCGTTACATAAAGAAAAAATTGTTCTCATTCCCGACCCGCTCTGTGGACTATGGACCAAGCTTCTATCATACAACTTAACGATTTCGAATTGTCTACTCTCCAGAATTGTGTATGTCGGAGTGCGGTTTAGTTCGACACTGGGGCTAATTTCTATCAATCATTCGCAGTTGATTCTTCTCTTCGACTTGAGTTGTATTTCTTCACTTCGATCTGGTTGGGTCGAATTCTGTTCTCGGCTGGGCTTGATTTTAACTTCTTCTTCTTCTTCCGTCCAGTAACTCTTTGGCCTTGTCTTCGACTTGGCTGCAACTTCTCCGCGGCTTTCGAGTAATCTTCTTCTTCGTCGACTTAGATAGAACTTCTCTTGTCTTTGACTTGGGCCGGAAGGATTTCTTGTTTTCGACTTGGGCTGGAAGGATTTCTTGTTTTCGACTTGGGCTGGAAGGATTTCTTGTTTTCGACTTGGGCTGGAAGGACCTCCTGCCGCAACCCAGCCGCAACCCTCCGTCGTCCGAGGTGATCTCTTCTCGCTGCCGTCCGGGGCTGAACTCCTCTTTTTGTCGATTGGGGTCCTGCTTTTATTGACGCCGCAGCAAACCGGGGTGGGTCTGTCGGCGTCAGGGCTCTCTCGATAATCCCAAAAGTCGCATTAGTTCTGATTTCCCATTATCGCTATTATTTTCACCCCTACTTCCTCACAGTGCCTCTGGGGGGAAGACGCATACCCATCTCTCCCGGTCTCTCGTATGTCAGGTGACCGTTTTCGACCAATGGTTCTTGATCGAGCATTCTCCCTCCTCTTTCCGCATATCACGTGACCGCTTTCGGCTAATGAGACTGTGGTGGGACGCCTCCCGTCTCCAATCGGGCGTGGCTTACATCGTTCTTGTTCTAAAAAAAAACAAAATCTAATTTGGCCTTTTTCACACGTACGAAAAATGATAATCTTGGCTTTTTCTCACCTGGGTTCTGTCAAAACAGCCTGCCGCTAATTAGATGTGACTTCAGGAAAGAATATTGGCGCTATCTGTGAGCCGAGACAATCGTTTTCTTTCCTTCTTTGTTTTTGGTCATACCTGATAGTCAAAAATCTTAATTATCTGAATTGAAAATGTCTCCACTTCATCATCGTGGGCTTCCAATTTTTAACAGGTCAGAATCTGTATACAGTTCCACCGGTCACCACCTCAACACAAAAAACACCTTTCCTCCGATTAAAATTTCGTTTTCATTGTTCAAAAAAATCTTTATTGTTTCAGCCAACCTTAACAAAACTTCCATTCTACGCGGACACGGAATTAGTTTAAGTGCTTGACCTGATAATTTTGACACTTGTTAGGTGCTGGTCGCATGTGTGTGTTTTCGCTTATGACCGGGTTTTGTATCATCTATTCCTCTCTCTCTTTCTTTTTATTATTTTTTTTTTCTTCTTCTCTTTGGATCGCCTAAATACAGTTAGAGAATTATTCTCAAAACTCAATTATTCTTCGTTTCTAAATAACTAACAACTGGTTAATAAACCGAATAAAAATTAAATCATATTTCTATGAATATCTCTTTTTAGTCTTTCTAAAAATGCAGGGTGCCACAATCTATCTATCTATCTATCTATCTATATATATATATATATATATGTGTGTGTGTGTGTGTGTGCGTGTGTGTGTGTGTTTTGAGTATGTGTGTGTTTTGAGTATGTGTGTTCGTGTACGTCAGTGGAGCGTGACTCTAAGAAAAAGGTTTATTTAGAATCAAGTCTTCTAACGAGTGCATGTAACTATCGCCAAACTGAAACTTTTTATTTCATATATGATTACTTCTGTTAACTCCTGAAAATAACCATGTCACCCATTTTTATATCAAACAAATTATTTGTCACAAACACACACACACACATACATATATGACTGACTTTGTCGATGCAAGTTCATCAATATATCTGTGGACTAATACTGGCATATATAATTATTTTCGATATATTTTCTTTGACAACATAATCTCTTTCAATGTAAATTCACTAAACAGGATGCTTCATAATTAATCTCATTGGCTGAATAGTATCTATTACACAGCGAAATCTTTTATCAAAATTTAGCTAATGTCTGTAAGGATACGAATTTATTGATCAACTCACTATTGTAAAAATCAAAACACAATTACTGTTAGGTTGGTGCAAAAATAATGACGTAATAATGTCGTTTTTTGACGTTAAAAATACGTCAAAAAACGACATTATTACGTCATTATTTTTGCACCAACCTAATATATCTAATTTTTATACTCATAGATGAGATAGTACCATTTTTTTTTCGGTGGTATCCTCTGCTATTTCTATCTTAGATATTTACATTTTTCCACCTACGGCGTAGATTACAAATTTGTATTGAAACGTGAGTTCAATATTGAGAATATCGGGAACTTTTCTATATGAGAAAGATTCCATTTGTTTGTATAAATATTAACTTTATAACTAATGGGTAGGCACCCAGTGTCAAGGGCAGGTAAATCACATTCAATTAACGCCATTTTCAATAACTCTCCCTAGCAATAATCATATCAAATCCATGATAACTGAAGCCTTTATAGCTCTTTCTTCTGATTAAAGTTTCCATCTCATGTCAAAAGGATAAAGTCGACAGTCCTTCCCGGTGTGCGTGTGCAGAATAGGCTCAGACTGTAGGCCCTTTTCCGGACAGAAGTGATGAAGCTGAATGTCTCATTGTCAGGATGAAGTTCTACATAGCATAGAAGGACGACCTCAATGTCAGTGGTGCCTATTGTGGCGGACGGTTTTATCATAAACCAAGATCATTGTCACGTAACAAGTTCAAAAATGTCAAACACTGAAGCTATGAAATAGTGGGACGATTACGTAGAGTATTGGTAGGGTTATTCTCGCTTATCGCCTTAGGTATTTCATTGTTATTCAGGTTTGTCTCAGAATACGCATTTTCCTTCATTTAGTATGTAATAATTGTCAAGAACGTGGCAAAAGTCCACAACGTCATTTAAAATATCATCTTTTATACAGCATAAATAATTTAGGTGATACTTGTCAGAATTTTTTTTCTCATTAAAGTGGGAATATTACGGAATAATTTACGAAAAACTCGATTTAACTGCAGTTATTATCTATTAAACAGTGTTATAATCGGGTAAGAATCTAACTGCAGGACGTTATAATAAACTACAAAGCAATGTTTAGCTTGATCTAGTAACATGAAAGGATGTTAAAACTCTACTATCATATTTTTTTAATAAAATTCCGTAATAAAATATGAATCATTTTATCTAAAGGAAATATTGTTTAGAAATTGTTATCAAAAATAAATGTCGATATAATTTCATTTGTTGGAATATTTAAACATATTTTATATTGAGGAAAAACCTAAAAAAGATCTATATACAATCTATTTTGCAAAGCATTTTATAAAATTGATGTTCGTCAATTTTGAACAATATCAGAGTCCGCTTTAGAAACTTCTGACTGGATCATGGCTTACGTTGATGTCAGCAGGTTAAAACCAATGTAACAGAATGATTAACAGACTTACAATCAGCTGGAAAATATATTAAAACATTTCTTTTAATTCCATAATAAAAGAAACGACATAACTATATAGACCATGATGAGTCATCTCTTATTCATTTTGCTGTAGTCAGGGATATTGTCTCCCATTCTTTTTTGAGATAAAGATAAAGAGAGACGTCTATGGGAGTCACATAGTATACATCTGTAGATTAATGTTGTTGAGTATTTTACAACTACCAGTTCTTTTCGGCCCGAGAAAAAAAAAACGAAGGTAATTTGTTGAAAACTTATATTCAAAAGGAGAAAACTTCGACGTTGTGTAATGGTTATTAGTGAGTGCTATTATCAGTAGGTGCTCCATAATTTTCGGCTTTGTCCAACATCTAATCTAGGGGTACATATATATTGCTTCAAACATTAGTATAATGAATATTATTTTTTTTTAAATCCAAAGACCAGTTTTATGTAAAACAGTGTGAAGTATATCTATCGGCCTGCGCATTCGAGAGAATCCGAAGAAAGAAAATATACTCTGCGTTTTTTATCGAGCAGTCATTTTTCTTTCTAATTGAAACCACCATTTTATCCAGCGTAGTTTGCCAATCAGATACTAAGTGTAACACACATTCTTTAAAAATTGAAAATGCAGCCTTATAGAGCTTTGCCGCTCTTTGTTATTTTTATATTTTTTTATTTAGTCTACCACGCTAGCCATAACTGCTCTGCATGAAAGTCGAAAGTTCATTAGGTAGTCATTTCTTTTCATAATATATATGGTCAATTTAAATGGTTTCTGGGTGACCAAATCGTATTACACCATGGCTATGTGTCTATAACTCGCCATTAGTGTCCTGCAAAGCGTTTTCCTATAAGATTGCAGAGATATCAGGGATGGCTCCAGAAAGCTGTAATTTAGTTGCATTTTGTCTCCAGGAGATGATAAGTATAGCTCTCAACAACCGAGTGTATGTTCCATCAAGTGTAGACTCGACGGTTTCACTTAATATCCAATCAGTGATCCCATATATGAAAACTACCCCTTCAATGGCTCGAAAGCATTTCAGCTTGAGATTGTCTCGTAGATCAGATTTCCATATTGCATCCATTTTAACATTGTGACCCAGTTTTCAGCTATGCAAATTTTCACATTCTTTTCAGCAGAATTTATCTCGCTTTCTGTGAAAAAGTTGACAGATTTTATTGATTAATCTGTGACAGTTTGTATCGAGGTTTGCTGGTTGAAACCTATGAATTTATTTTTAGAGGAATTGACAGAGTTCAACATAATCAGGAGAACGGGAATATTGGTAATGTTGTCTGCAGGAATAGATAGGTCATTTGCATCGTCTCAATATAAACTATCTCCGATTTCTCAATAAAATCTGTTGGACACTTTTCCAGGATATGGACAGGAGATGATTGGTGATAAAATAAATCATAAATGATGATGTTTGTCGAGAGAAGTTCTCAGTACATAGTCAAGGATGATAACAAAGAGAAAATGCACAAGGATGTCAATCTAGAGGTCTCATACTTTGATATTGAAAAAGTTAGTATCCCCGTCAACTATTGGAAAATCCTATCAGCACGGTGGATTATTGAGGGCGTCAGGGTAATGATTCTACAGGACGACTGACTTTTTGGACATAGCTCTAACGCTTTTGATTCTACATGAGGGACAAATAGAAAAGATCCTTCTTGTAGATGGCGTCCCCGTGATATCGTAAATGCCATGATGATATATAAGAATACCAAATCTTTTGTTAGACCAAAGCTAAAGTATAATATATGCACACACACGCGCGCGCAAACACACATGTGCGTTTTAGAAAACAAAATCGGACACAGCGTATCACAGATAACCATGTCGTTGCGTGGTTGGAAAAGACACATATTTGATTGCTTCGAGCTGAAAATATTGTATTTTATACATATACCTGTGATAATAGGGTTCTGTTGCTAACAATGGTTGTGGTTTGTGTTGCTGGTTTGCATAATGATATGGCATGTGCGCAGGTAGGGTGTTTTAATTAACAGATCAGCCTAAACATGTTATTAAGACATAAGAAGTTTACTGTCCCGCTCTCTGTCACCGAACTATTCACTTGCAATTGTTTATTCCAGCAGTATAAAGCACTCTATAAATCGGAAGCAAATCGAGCAGAACCATTTTGAAAAGTGACTTTGAATTCGAAAAAGTACAATAAAAGTATTCATTGGAAGTAACAAAATGATATTTTTATAGTCGAGATCCGATAGTTACAAACATCAAGAAACAGTTTTCGATAAAACATAGATTAATAAAGTTCTTATCCTGTATTGTAGATTCTAGTTTCTGCACGTCGTTAGTCTAGAGTTGATTCTTCATGATGTGGTCGAGTGTTTTAACACTCCACTCCTCCCATATATATATATATATATATATATATATATATATATATATATATATATATATATATTAAAGACATTTTTATGTTCTTTTTAATATAATAAATAAATTGTCGGACTTTGTCCATTTCGTAATATATATATATATATATATATATATATATATATATATATATATATATATATATATATATATATATGTTTGAATACAAACAGACCCCTTTAAGGTTCCATGTAATAAATTATTTACGCCTCCTTGGGTCTACCCATACGGATTACCTAGTTTTGCATAAATATATATATATATATATATATATATATATATATATATATATATATATATATATATATATATATATATATATATATATGTATATATATATATATATATATATATATGTGTGTGTGTGTGTGTGTGTCTGTGTGTCTGTGTGACGGCCAGACGATTGCGACTGGCATGAAACAGACTGTCGCCTCTGAGTGTTGAATTTACTGTTCACTTTTCAACCTTAATATATTGTGGGCCGTTTCCCCACACTGAAACAAGGACAAAAGTCCATATAAACACATGTACGCAAATCCTTCGTTTTTAATTAAATCAGTGCCTACAAGACTGAGTCATATTTTTTCATTCATATACATTTGTGGCTAGAGTGTCTACAATGTTTAAAGTGTGTAGTTGTAATTTAACAGATAAATATTTCGTTTAACAATGGAAGGATATTCATATAGTGAGCAGGCAGATATGATTTTTACACACGACTGCGCTAATGCTAATGGGCGCGATGCTTCCTGGCTATATCAGATTGAGTTTACAAACCAAATGAAGCCGACATATCCAAACTTTAACGCTGTTAATTATCGTTTTGCTGAGAAGGTATCGGTGACATCACAAACTATGGATTGAGAAAGAACGATATTCACTTATACACAAGAACACGGAAAGATATTTTGCAGGCTGGGGGAGACGATCCATGTATCAGTGCACATCAAGTGATCATGCCATGTTTTTATCTCATACTAACTTATCGGGAGTACTTTAACAGCAGTTCCTGTATCCGTATCATTTGCAACGTGTGCAGAGTCTTTCATCCTGTATTCAATAACCATTGGAGAACTTTGCAGAGTGTTTATTGCACAAACAACCGATCCATTGTTTATCTCCCCAGTCTTGTTTACGGAAGAGGCAACATTTGGAAGAGATGGAATAATAAATTTGCAAAACTAAAATTTATGGGCAGATCGTAGTCTCGATGGTACGATATAAACGAAATATCAGCGTTAGTTTCCGATTATTTATTGGCATTGTCTGGTAGCTACATATGTTCTAAAATCAAGTAACACGGGAGCTGTCCACAGGGAATATTTCGAACACAATTTTTTATTGTTTATATGAATTTTAATCTTTGTTTTGGTTTGAGCAACCCACCCCAAACTGTATAAAATTATTTTGTATAGACCCTATATATATATATATATATATATATATATATATATATATATATAAAAGTGAACATAGAAGTCAACACTTAGAGGCGACAGTCTGTTTCATGCTATATGCAATCGTCAGGCCACGATTGTATATAGCATGAAACAGACTGTCGCCTCTAAGTGTTGACTTCTATGTTCACTTTTATATTTACACACGCTCTATCTCTGATATTGAGCACTTTATTCCATAAATATAGCACACCTTAAGACTATATTTCTTTATATATATATATATATATATATATATATATATATATATATATATATATATATATATATATATATATATCCGTGTGTGTGTGTGTACTAATGCCCACTAACTTCAACACAATGTGGCGACAGTATTTCCTAGTTGAGCGCAATCATCAGGTTATTGTAAAAGCCTGCAGATTGCTTTTCAAGCAGGAAACAGACTGTCGCCACTCGGTGTTGACGTCAGTGTTCACTTTTATATTTACGCTCGTTCTATTGATGATATTGAACATATTTTCACATAATTGTTGTTTTCCATAAGATAATTCTTAAAATGTTTATATCCTCAAGGATATGATATATGATTTAATATTTACATTAGAATAAGTTTCACGTTTAGTAATTCAGAATTCTTCAACGAAAAATTTGTAGAATGCATCCACCGTACTAAACTGATTATAATTTTACAATATTGATTACATTTTATACACAGCCAGTTGTTCCATTAGACGCTCATGGAAAGGACGAGATGCCTCACAAATAAAACTTACTTTACATTTAGTGCAATCAAGTTTATATACAGACTTGGTTTAGAATCAGTTAGTATTTTATCAATATTTGAAAACAGGGTCCAATTTCCTGGTACGCAAAACAAATCCTCAACTACATCATCCGTACAAATATTTTGAGCAAATCATTGATGTTAAACGGAAATCTTTTAGAACTGCGCTTCAGTTATGGACGTTTAAGACAGGTGCGCCTGTTTGTCACATGTTCTGTTTTCGTTAAAATTGTGCTTCACATAATTAAATGTTAAATTTGCTGGTAATAAATATCACGGATAAACTTAAATGGAAAACGATTTTTGACGCAGAGATGAAAAAAAATAGTTAAATATTCTTCTCTTGAGACTTCAGGGGTTATTGAGCCTCGTTCGATGGCGTTCCTTCGGAGGATTGGCGCGATTGCGATTGCGATTGCGTCTCGATTAAGGGATGAGCCTCGTGAAAAGGAGTGGCTCTTGCAAAGTGTCTCACTGGCGGTGGTTCGAGGTAATGGCTTCTCCATCATTGCGGCTGGCAGAGGATACAAAAAATTGTTTATAGTTACGTTTTTCTGGAATTGTCATCAATGGTCAACTGAACTTGTTTTGTTTCAATAAATTTTTGTAATAAGAATGTAACACGTGACGTTTTTGATCATGCAGCTATTAGTTATTTACCGAAAATCGGTAGTTAAAAATAATCGCGATTTTGAACTTTAATATATTTAAAATAGCAACGAATATTGTTTTACATAATCGACTGTGACACTGATTATTCTAATGTTAAGAATTCAAATAATTACTGAAGGGCTGAACTTTACAGATTGGTAGAATATTCTTTACCTCTTAATTAAAAATATATATCACCAATATAATGAAATTCGATTAACAAACTCTCAGCAAATTAGCCAGGAATTAAATTACAAAGAGCAGTAGCTAAAAGATAATCCATTCACACTACATCAATGTTGGCAAAATATTCACCATCATAAAACAAACAACTTAAACATTAGTCAAACCTTGATAGTTATTTTTATTGTCTTGTTAATATTTGATAATTAACTGCTACATCTGACATGACATAACATGATACTGCTACATCTGACATGACATCTCGAATAATATCGTTGAATAAACTAACTATATTGAAAGAAACTATGTCTTCAGTCTTTTTTAGATCCGTTAATAAATTTACCAGCATAAGAAACCTAGCAGTCAATGTTTAATATTAATACTTGAATCAAATACATCACTTAAATATTTACCTAGACGATATCAATAAAATCATTCAATCATATAAGTTTTAATGGTGATATGGTTTCATGTCGTGAAATCTATGTAAGGTAAGGAGTTCATCTAATATCCTGGCACCGTTCCTGCTTGAAAAATATTTTATTATTTCTATTTTCAATGTGACTTAAATTTTAACGATCGCAGGGACAGTTGCATTTGCTTAAAATATTTGAAATTTTATCATTCCATCATTTTTCTTTAAAACAATTTTATTTATCTGTAAGCAAATTTCATAATCTTTTGAGATAATCATACCTAATTCTTTTGTCTGATTTTGACATCACACGATCTTTTTCAGCTTTTTAAATAGCATTTTCTTACAAATACTGTTTATTGCTTTGTATGAATTTATATAATTATATTCAGAAAAATAATTCCTCATCGACAAATTAGGAGTTTCTGCCCTTTACTTTCACTACTAATAATTTACAACAATATAAGTGTTTTAAAATCCAAATATCCATAAATGTGCCACATCATCACGAGGTCAAAATGATCCAATGTTTTTTACCTGAAACTGCACAGTCTTTTATAGTTTATGAAGTTACCATCCATATCTACTTGCCCCTACTCACACGTAGGACTCTGAAAACGTTGAATCAATTCCCATTCATGTTCCTCCGCGAAGAGATAATTCATAATAAATCCTCTGTCGTCAGCGTCGTCCATAGGCTGATGTTATTGTAATTTATTTCACAATAAATAGAGGGTTGATGTAATATTCCCTGTGCAAAACTCAGCTAATGTGTTTTGTTTCCAATACTAACTAGAAGGAATGGATTGTCAAATCAAACATAAATGATAAATATGTTCAATACTGTCAACATATCTGCAGTGCATACGAGCTGAACTAGATCATAGATACGCCGCCTGGTTTTCCCTATACAGCTGGTGAATATGATAAACTTCTAAATCATTTCTTTACTCCTTTCATGAACAATATTCCGTTTAAGTGTTACCCCACTCAGACACTTTAGACCACTCAGGGCTAAATGTTCAAATTGATGCGAAATCTTATGCATACCGATGTGACATTCTGTAAATGTATCTACCCATTCCAGAAAACGTACTGAAATAACTTCAGTAGTTACAATAAATAAAAGAGAAAAGTAAAGCCTCCATGACATTAGAACGATTATTTGTGTTATTGAATATTTTATCACTTACAAAATGAACCAACAATGGACGAATAGCAAGACTCGTTCAGTTTCAATGTGCTACTTTCCTACCTCGTTGTAAAAATATTTTTTTTTATCAGAGATAATTATGCAACAGACATTTACCGTCATAATTACAAAAGAGTACTAGTAAATTCTAAGAATATATTGTAGAAGGATTCCAATCCACAGTGGTAAGGTTCTCAATATAGACATAGCATTAGTACATGATATTAAATCTTCATCGTCATATAAGACTGAGAATTCTGAAAGTAACTTGTCTTCTGGCTACAATTTAGAAAGGTGTCATCATCTATTATATAAATTACGTCACAAAGAACGTTTGCAATTGCTAACTAAGCTAGAAATTCGTAGAAAATATATCTGAATAACCCAAAAGATATTCTAGGAATAAATGTCTGCATACAGATCGAAAATGAATTCAGTCAGTACACAAAACTAGAAACGGGCGTATGACAAGAATATGTCAATTCCCCAGACATATTCAACTTTTAAAGTGAGTCCATTGTGAGAGAATTGGAAATCCTACTAGGATTATTGTTAGTGGTCACAGTCAAAACAAGATATGCTGATTGCATAGTGTTGATAGCCGACACAGAAATAGGAAACTACAATAATTGCTAGAGAAGTGATTGAAGGAAAGCGAGGGTCAAGGGCTAAACATTAATTGCAAGAAAATAAATGTATGGGTATCAGTAACAAAAAACAAAAACATTTTAAATCAAGGAAGTAAGAAAATTTAAATATCTAGGAAGCCTTTTAACAGACGACGGAAAGTGAGACATTAAAATTTGAAGAGTCATTGTGATAATGAAAGATACATTCCGATAGCTAAGAAAAGAAAACCAAGAAAATGGTACTTAACATTTAAGCAGTACCACTCCATTTACGGGCGGGGATACCGGACAGTCTCATCACATATAAAAAAGATATTTGAAGCATCAAAATTCTGGTTCTACAGAAGGATGATAGGAATACCATGGACTGAACTTGTCAGTCATGGGGAAGTTTTAGAGAAAATGGAAATAAAGAATGACACTTATATTTAACATCAAAATGAGATAGTTGAAATTTCTACGGTACACAATGTTGAAAGAGTGATTGGAAAATCTTATCGTCACAGTGCATGCTGAAAGCAAGAGAAGCAAAGACAAAAGCGTAAACCTATCTAAGGACATTGTGTAAATGGATGGCAAAACAGGGCTTAAGCGAGAAAAAATACTGAGATATAAATGGCAGATAATTGCGGAAGGCGACGACCACTAAACTTCTAAAGGGACACGGCACAGAGCAGAAAAAGTAGTTTTAACTGATATTATGCCTAGAAACAATAAAGCGCTTAACAATGAATATATTATGGTAGAACAGGCTTTGATATGTCGAAAAAGATCTCCGGTTATTCTCCGGAAATCTTCTCAATTATCACTTTCTTCTCATCGAGTAGTTCACTGAGAACCATTAGTAATGTGTCTGTACATGAGGCCAATGAGTGTAAGGCAATAATGTGTATCACATTATATCAACATTTTAGTTTCATAAACTATGAGAAAAATATTTGTTTCAAAGTGAGTCCGTCAGGGTAAAGATTAGTTTCGTACAGTGGTACATTCATTCAAATTATACTTTATTATTGACCACTTAGATGACGGGTTCCATGGACTGAAAATGAGCTCACATATCGATCTATAATGCGACAGAAGACTTGAATATATAGTAATAGTTAATCGCAGAATGTCCACTGTTGTGTGAAAACTGGCTCGGATGCGATGTACTTGATATTTGATGTAATGAGTGGAAGGGATATGCAAAAAAATTATGAATGTTTTTATCATTTCACACCAAGCAAGACTGAAATGTTACTATTAGGTTGGTGCAAAAATAATGGCGTAATAATGTCGTTTTTTGACGTATTTTTTAACGTCAAAAAACGACATTATTACGTCATTATTTTTGCACCAACCTAATATTTAGCGTATTTGATGGTATAAAAGTAGACCTTGGAGTATCAGATTAGGGAACATATCAAGAGAGCATATTTAAGCAATACAAATAAGAAAGCAGTTCACATTTTAATTAAGTCATCAATACATGACAACATTTTTTAATTCCATCTTTAGCTATAGAAGAAATAATTACTATATATAAAAAGCAATATAAACATATAACAGAGCATAATGCAAAATATCAAAATAATGAAAATATACCACATTTTTTATTACTATAAGAGCAGCGAATCTAAACCTCACCCTGACTTGATTACGGAAATTATTTTAATACCTTCAATAATAATAAAAATGTCCTGAGTTTACTGATATTAATCGATTCTACATAATTTGTTCCGTTGAATTAAGATATTTACAGAGAGTGAAAGTGAGAGAAATGACTGGGTATGGAGGGGGGGGAGTTGAAGAAAGGCTAAAAGATAAACGCGATTCAAGAAGATAGACAATGGAGTTTTTTTTTTCTGCTGATCACTTAGACAACACACTAATTCCCATATAAACCTTTCATTTACGATCACGTGGTCTATTTTAGAAATAGAATCGCCTGTGTTTGTTCACTGATGATCTGTGTTCAAACTCCAATGTTGTCAACGACACTTTATCCATATAAAACACATACACTTTGAGATGAGTTAACCTGGAATCTATACTTTTTCAGCTTTGGTTCGATGGTTAGAAACTCTGTTGGCATTCTTTTCCGTTTGAGACCCTTCGTTGAACAGTTCAGTTAATGGACGTTTTAGCTGATCCGGAGTCTCTCATGTTCCGATATTTGTCGCTGTACAATATATGACATTCTTCCAGTCCATTTTTTGTTTAATAACGCCATGTTCCCAGAATTCTTTTTCGCGCTGATACATCTTGAAAAATACTTTGTCACAAAGGTTGAACTATTGCTAATGATTTGAAAAAGAACTTAAATTCACTAGGCGTGGATTGTGTCCCGATATCTGAAACGATAGTCAGGAGCACAAAACCTTGCAAAAATCTCGTGTAAGAATTTTATATTTACTGCGGTAGTTGGTCTCCTACATTTCTGGCCATTTAGTATAACTATCGACTACTACTAGATAGTAAGTTCCGTTTATCGGTCCTGCAAAATCAATATGTATTTTAGACCATGGTATATTGGTTGTCAGCCAAACTAATTGGGAGTTCCCACAGATCAAACAATGCAACCATCCGTTTTACGCCGGAGAGCTGGGAAGACATATTGTCACAGGCATACGCAAGATTAATGGACACAAATTGCTTGGGAGCGATACAAGTCGTCAATTCGCCAAAAAATACCAAAAGGGGTGCACCTGAGGACAATGGGAGAAGGCGGGAGAAGCAATTTCTTCTAAGCCAATTCCACACTGATGACAGTCTGGCAAATCTGCCTTGCTCTATCTGAAGAGTACGTCACTGAGAGTTAGCATGTTCCGAAAACTCAGAGTTGCTGAGATGATCTGCCGCTGGCGCCCAAGATCACAAGGAGCGCAACTCTGATTCTGACAATTTGAACTGGTCCCACAGAAACCCCTACACTAATTCATGATACAATAGTCTCCGAGGCCGAGAAAGGTCACTGGAACGAGGAATGACCTTCACGGTCGACCAACACGATGAAAAACTCCACAGCCTTAAATGACTGCGACGGCGCTTCCTCCTCCCATAAAAAATGGGAGGAATGATGGTAAGGCTAGGGAAAGCGTCCCTGACAACCTTGAGACATGGTGATGACTCGTCAAGTGTGGCAATCACAGCATCCCATGACACGGATACTGGTAACAGGCGTGTTTACGGACCCAGTGTTTGCGACCACGCCATATGAGGGTGATCAGCAAACGCTCGATCGCCTCTATACGGGTCCAGCAAAGAGGAAGTATAACTAAGCGGTAAAGGATGATGGGGAAGACGTAAGTGGCATACGTCTCAGGTCTACCCTTTAAGGATAACATTCTTTGGAGCCAAGTCCGGAACGACGTTGCTATATTTGCTTATACTTCTGACAAATTGTTCTTCAGCTGGAGTCCCGGCCCGAACCAAACCCCAATGCTGACGGGTCCACCAGTTCAACCTAACCGCGATCCGGAAGTTTTGTTACAGTTAACCTTGGCCCCTGTCATATTCTCGTACCGTTCACGCGCCTTCTTTACCCTCTTAATGTTGCGACCTTTACACCACGAAAATGGATGCGTTATCGGTGTACGTAGAAACCCTAGCTCGATCTATACCAGGAAAAACAGCAATTCCTCGTAGGGCCGGACAGCAAGCCCTGTCCTTCAGCCGACGAAAGATGTGCTCCAACGCCAAATCATAAACCAAGGTTAATAGCGGACAACAGTCTCGTACCGATCAAGACAGCGCAAAAGCGCTAGACTACTTCCCGTTCACCTGTACCACAGCACTGGGAGAGTGATACAGGAGGTTGATCCACTTGCAGATGTTGGGTTCGAATCGGGCATTCTGCAGTACAGCAGCCAGCTATTGATGGTCAACCCTGTCAAAAGCCTTGGGCTGATCACCATGGCTTGCTTGTCGTCTTTTACCCCGTCTTTGAATCTCCAATTCAGGCCATGAGTGAATAATCATAGATGAAAGCTTATGGATGAAAGTAACAAAAACATTGTTGATAAAATATTGTATTTTTATATTTTTAAAATTTACACTATATTTTGACAATATTACTGTGATATTAATTAGATAGTGCCATTCATACTCTCTATTAATGAGTCTTTGTAGTTTCATATTCTTGATGCAACACCCTATACAGTCGTATAAAATAATTATCTTTTAACCAAATAATCTCAGTAATCCTTTTGCATCAAACAAAATCATACAAACATTTTCGTCCTGAAAATCATGTTATGGTTTTGCGCGTAATTTATACATATGTAAAAGAAATTGTGCTATGGCGTAATATAGCTACTGTAAAACGTTTAGTAAGATTATGTTTTTCAAATTGCTAGCTATCAGAAACCTACAGAAGTACTGATCCTTTGGTAATTCCGAGATTGTTCTCATGAGAACTAGCTGTAACGAATATCCTTCGAAAATACCGCTAATTCCTGAAATTATCCCCAACAGTTTATGAAATATAGTCGACAAAGAAACTCTACTATTCAAACAAGTAAAACACTTTACACTTCCAATAACGCAACACTGGAATTCCGTGTAATGTTTGAGTAAATTATATATTCTATTATTTATTATTATAAAAAGTACTGAATTATTTTTCATCTTTCAGCTATTTTAATTTTCTGGGTACATAAGTGTTTGTGAGTGAAGTTTATTGTGAACATGGTAAAAAAGAAACACATGATTGCACTATGTGAAAACAGGTCTTATAAAATTATAATCATTAAATGAAAATGAGAAAATAAACAGGAAGAAGAGTAGGGATGTGTTTGAAAGAAACGGATAGAGTTTTTCGCCAAGGGAAAAAGATTAATGGAATGATTATATTTGACTGAATCTTATACCGAGATTAAGTTATCTTAATGATATCCATTTTAAACGAGTGTTGACATAGATTATAAATTCATATAGGTAAGATAACTTCGATCAGCATAAGGCACTGTATAGGCAAGCAGAAATTATGAAAGAACATTAAGAAATCAACGTTAAAAATGTTGAAATCCATTGACATGCAGTTTACGAATTTTTCCATATTCAAGACTGATATCTTACCTATGATTTCCCTACTATCAGCATTGATTAATCAAGTACTGCTGTCAGCTAGTGGTTGGGAGTTCAATCACATGATCTTCAAGTAGAATCCATATGCACTGTTTAGCAACAAGTTTGAAAAAGCAAATACAGTGTAACCCGGATATAAGAGAAACCCGGATATAAGAGGGATTTTCTTTGGTCCCAAATAAGAGCCTGTGTTAATGTATATAAATTAGACAAAACCCGGATATAAGAGAAACCAATATATAAGATAAACCCGGATATAAGAGAGATTTTCTTTGGTCCCAAATTAGAGCCTGTGTTAATGTATACAAATTAGATCAAACCCGGATATAAGAGAAGCCCGGATATAAGAGAGATTGTATCTGCTCCCAAATTAGTGCCTGTGTTAATGTATTTAAATTAGACCAAACCCCGGATATAAGAGAAATCCGGATATAAGAGAGATTTTATCTGGTCCCAAATTAGAGCCTGTGTTAATGTATATAAATTAGACCAAACCCGGATATAAGAGAAAATTCGGATATAAGAGACATTACTTCGCCGGTCCCGAAGACTCTCTTATATCCGGGTTATACTGTATAAGCAAATTTAAGCAATTTAGCATAAGGAACAAGATGTTTCAAATGAATGTCAGTATAGAAAAAAAGGGATTATACCCAGATATATAATGATTAGATATTTAGAAAACGAAACAGTTGAAATGCTGATTTATGTCAAAATTACAATTATTCAATGCCACGTTTGAGTTAGACAATCTGTGAAACGAGCAATGCATTCGATAACGATTTACTTTGTGCATATTGACAAAACAGGAATCAAGAAAATATTGTAAAGTTGATGTTCATCATCAATTAAGGAATATATTTCATGGGACATCGATTTAAATTTCATCAGTTGTAGCATGCCGGAGTCACTTCATATTTTTCAATGTGTCGTTTTCCATCAGTACATTGGCGATCATGTCTCTCCACAATTTTCTGACTTTTGTATTTTGTATTTTTGTTAAATATTGCCCTGCAATCCACCGCACAAGCTGGTTAACTAAGTTTTATGCGGATTTTTTCTGTCCTTCTTATCATCAATCTCTCCTGTAAGTATCAAATGTTCCAAGATATCTTTCCTCATTTTGCACTAGTAACGTCAGATGACTCTTTCTGATATAAAGTATATTTTAGTCTCTAGATCCGTTTTCTCTAAAACTTTGTCATGGCTCACAAACTTTTAGTTTTATTATAATTTAATTAGCATTTTGGAAGTCATTTTCTTTACTCCAATACGTCTTCGGATTTCGTAGTCGCACTTTCAACCCTCTATTAAATCATTTCTTAGATATCTAAATTGTTTTACTTGCTTGATTTTTGTATCTTCCATTGGTAAATTGTATGTTTGTTCTTTCTTTTTACTGTCAGCCATGTATTATGTCGTCTTGCTGTTGATGTTAATTTTTCTGGCTTTCCTTCCTGTAAGAGTTCCTGAAATTTTCTTTTCTGTGTCTGATAATACACTGTGTCATCTGCACATCTTATGCTGTTATGAATGTGGCCACCATTATTGAATACTGGTAGGACTTGTAATTTTCTCAGCATCGATGGTCATTTATTTTAATCAGGTCTTTCTTAAAACATATATAGGTACAGTGTTGTATTTAAAAGTTTTCTTTTTCCGAGACTAGTTATCATTTAAAAAGGAGTGAAACCTGTCTGCTTTGATATTTAACCCATAGCGGGAATAGAGATATATCTTCCTATCTTTACCAAGGGTGAAAATGAAAGTAAAGAGTTTCGCTCGAATTTGAAAATTTCCGAGTAGTTAACTGTAATAGGACAACAACATCATCCTTCCTATACTAAAGAAATCCAAAAGCCTGGTTACAGTCTTCGTTACTTTTAAGCTGATTTTATTATTTAAAAAAAATATGGTTGAGTGTACATTTTCAGTATTTATAAGTAAAATAACAACAAATCGTTACTTTAAATTAACTTGCTGGCGGATTTCTCTATTTTAGCCGTTTAGATTTAACCCCCGTCAAACCTGTAACAATCATTGTAGGCTGCATTAATTTAAAATTGACGCTCCAGTAAAGAAAGGGGCAAAATATATTTATTTCTATCTGTGGAAACTGACATTTAAGGATCCTGAAATACCAATAATGCTATGGCAAATTTCTATCGTTAAAATTGACTTTTGTTCTACTTAATTATTGCAAGCATTGGTTGAAGGACATGTTAGAGAACTTCAATGTAAATAATACTTTGATCATAAATTACATGTTTGAACTTGAAAGTGTTATGGGACCTTACCCATAATAACATAATGGTCTATCCCATACGTATATATCACACATATATCCGATTCTTCTGTACCGACTCTCTGTGCTTCCACTCCCGTATGCCAGACTAATGTCATTAGTACGGACCTTGTTCTCTTTCTTGTGGAGAGACAAGGCCCCTATGGTATCTCGCGAGATCTGTTGCCTTCATCCCTCTGGGGGTGGTCTGGGTATGCCTAGCATTGAGATTCGTCAATATATACTTCGCATTACCTTTCTAGACCGAATGTGTCGCGGTTTGGATGAAGTGGGCACCTTTTGGAAAGAAGACGTCTGAAAACATTTCCCATCCCTGAGAAGTGTGCACTCGTGCGAGGAGGAGGCCGGCCGTACACCTCGTGCCGAGTGCTCCTTCTCACCGCGAATGTCATCGTGCTTTGAAGGTCCTCTTACGGAAGACGGATGGCCTCTCCGACGCCCAGGCGTTGTCTCGTAAGGCATTGTATCGATTGTAAGTTAGTGGGGCCGTTCAAGATGATCTGATCGACGAGCTCGGTCTTACGAAGCAGGAGGCTCGCTCGATATGGCCTTGGGAGCCTGGCTTTAAATGTTTCAATAATGATGAGGCATCACTCACCTTGCTGATGTTTCGTGGGGCCCTCTGGGTCGGCAAGAGACTTTGTTCAGCAGGCTTGGAGAAATATCCAAACTGTCGTCGCTGTACTGGGGAAGTCGAGACCATTGGTCACGTCTTTTTTCAGTGCAAGACGGTAGTGCCGTTGTGCAAGTTTGTTGAAGGCCTCATGGTTCGCATGCTGCAGGGAAAGTTCTTTGTCCTGGAAACCAGTTCTGTTTGTAGCAATGTGGTGCCGCAATTGACGAAGGCTGAACACTATGTGTTCTGTTGCTTACTAGGGATTATGAGAGTCGTGATTTGGACGACGCGTCAGAAGGAATTCCATGAGCGCGAGAAGTTCACCTCTTCCCAACTGATCTTGTTCTTTAAGCATCAGCTTAAAGTCAAGATTAGGACGGAAAGGCGGCGGCTCCATTCATCAGAATTTGGCAAAAGGTGGGTAAATCTTGCGCGAATGTGTAGTGAAAGTGGCTGACCTAGAGTGGCATTTGGATGTCGGTTAGGCAAAGAATTTTGTCCTAACAGGGTTGAACAGAGGCAACCCACCCAGATATTAGGCTAGTCTAGGTTTTCTATTTTGATTCTTTAGTTTTTCCGTTTTCTGGTTAAGTTAGCTAGGGTATGCATGCGCATTGGTCCCTTTTATTTCTGTCCCTATTTTTCTTTTGTTTAATTCCCCATCCCCTCCCTCGTTAGGTGGTCAGTGATATCAGTTCTCTGGTGGATGCGGGGCGCCTTTCTTTTGGTGTGTGTGTTTTTTTCGTATTTGTGTTGTGTATGAATGTGTGTGTGCCTGTGTGAATGATGAGGAATTAATGTTTTTCTTATTTTACATAAGTCCCGCATTGACTTCGTCCAATTAACTGATGTTTCTGCCACATTTATGGTTTGTGGGGTTTTTTATTACTAACACACCTTTTGGTTTAGTTTCTTGTAAATATTTAAGTATTATTGTATATATTCATTTGGGGATCTTCTTAAAAAATGGTTGTTTTATGCCCCTTCCCCCACGAACAATATCTGTATATAAGGGGACTAGTTAGGACTTCATAGAGATTCTGAGGTATTATGGTGGACGCAGTAAGAAAGGTATGTGTTGTTTTGGTGATTGGAATATTGTCGGTATGTTTGGGTCCGTGTCTGGGACTAGTTAAGGTTAGATTTAAGACAAAAGAAAACCGTCCTTCCCCAACCCCCTTTTAGGCCTTGTGCCACATTTTATACATTGTATAAATAAATACCGTTCAGCCTGAAGTCGGACCACCGGCTGGCCGGCTGATCGGTTGAACTCTCTGCCTTCGGGCAGGGAGTAACCCGAACGAGGCTACGCCGAAGGGCGGAGTCTCTTTCGGGGAGGTAAACCTACCCTGAACCCGTTTATACGGGTTCAAAGGGCATATTTTTGGCCGAGACCACGGGCTCAGAGATCCCACGTTAAACCGGCCTTGTGCCACATGATGTCATCGTGAGGGGGGTGACAAAATACAGTTCAGTCCGAAGTCCGGCGATCAGCTGATCGGTTGAAGTCTCTGCCTTCGGGTGGGGAGGAACCCGAACGAGGCTCCGCCGAAGGGCGGAGTCTCCTTCGGGGAGGTTAACCGACCCTGAACCGGTTTATACGGGTTCAAATGCCATATTTTTCGTCGAGCCCACGAGCTCGGAGATCCCACGTTAAACCGGGCTTGTGCCACATGTTACCCTCGTGGTGGGTGTGACTAAATACCGTTCAGTCTGAAGTCTGGAGTGAAGTCCGTCAGGAGTCTGTCAGTCAGTGCGAGCGAGTCAGTAAGTCGAGTCAGAGGCAGTCCGAACAGAGTCGCGTTCAGACAATTACTACTAAGCCTGCTTGTTCATACTAACACTTCTACTTCTCTGTATATATTCCTGTTTTTAATATATCTGTGTTATTCCATACCTGTGTTCGAGTTCTTCTTTATTGGTTCTACCTTGGACTATCACCGTGGTAAATGGAACCGGACCATAACAGGATCTTTAGTCATTACTTCTCGTTTTTCTTTCCCTGCCTTCCTAATGGTAAGTATGAATAAACATTTTTATTTCCATTTTCTATAAAACATCGACGTTGTTCACATATTCAGTTTAGGTCATTTTCAAAATCCTTCTGTGCAGTGAGATTTCTAAGTCTACTGTTTGTAATATATCTGTGTTATTCCATACCTGTGTTCGAGTTCTTCTTTATTGGTTCTACCTTGGACTATCACCGTGGTACAAGGAACCGGACCATAACTTAAAGTACCCCAACTGGGACATTGTGTTTTTCATCTTCTAAACGCCTCTCTCTCTCTCTCTATCTATCTATCTATCTATCTGCCACTGAAAAATAAATTTCTGCAAAATCTTACTAGAATCCTCGCCAGTGCTGAAAAGTAGGCTCATTATAGTTATATCAAACGAAAACATATACGGTTAGTACCAACAGAAATATGTTAATCCACCTGTAAATCAGGACGACACCGAAAAAATATTTTGCATTTTTATCATGAAGTGCTGAACCAAAACAAAGCAGTTAATGCAGAAAAGCATCGTTGAAAATAGAAGTAGTGCACAAGATAAGGATCGTTATCCGTTAATCTTATATGTGTATCGCTCTTTCACGTTAAAGCAAATCACACAGAATAACATTGTTTGTTTGTTTGGGTTTTATGGCATATCAACCACTGTGGGTTATTTAATGCCAAATCCAGTTTATATATATATATATATATGCCAAATATATGAATTTTAAATGCCTATTTTGTATGGAACATTTTTAGCAAGCTAGAGCTTATTTGCTTGCACACTGCAAAGTAATCCTAGGTATGTTTGTTTAAGTCAAGAATTTCCATTTGATAAGGACAATTTATTTGCAAAATGGTAAAAGGTAGGATATGATGTTTATACATCAGTCTATATCTTTGATAGGAGACCAATTCTTTTTAGAAAATCCAATATATTTTTTGGTTCAGTTTTTGCAAATAATTTCTTCATGTTCTTCGTGTTATAGAAATTTCTACGGATGTGTGTGAGGTTTGTACATTCTATTAGTATATCTTTTACAGTGTATTGTTTTCCACAGGAACAGAGAATAACATTATGGCAGTAGATATGGAATATATTTTTTATCCCCCTTCCACTTCCGGCATTACTCTATCTATCATCTGTTCAGATCATTACAAGTATTTTTATAGTAAAATGATTATTTGTGAATATGCTGGGCTTTCATATTCATCAAAACCAAAGGATCATATAAAAAGATATTATTTTATCGATAAAGATCGAAAGTATTTATATAAATTGTTGCATATGTTTATACATACATATATAAAGTCATCAACAGATAGACTGTTTCGCAGCTCTTCAGTGTGGCTAGACATCACGTTGCCTCTAGCGAGGATCGAACTCCGGCTGAATTGGCGTCAGTTGGAGATTCTACCACTAAGCCGTCGGAGCACAGCAGGGATGAAGGTGAATTTCAGCGTATTTAATTTTATAACAACACACACAGTGACCGACAGTGACTCAATTCGCTTTTGCCGAAGAGTCTCGCTATATCAGCTATAATAGTCACTATTTACAAACCCACACCTCTTTCCCAGAGAGCTCAACTGAAATTAATTATTTTAAAAGCCTATATATATATATATATATATATATATATATATATATATATATATATATATATATATGTATATATATATATGTATATATATATGTATATATATATATATATATATATATATATATATATATATATATATATATATGTCTGCGTGTGTGCTTGTGTGTGTAGGTCTGTGTGTTACTAGTCTACCCCTCTTATCACAAATGATAATTTTTTAGAATTTTAGAAACATTCAAATTCAATGAAACAAAAAAAATCATTAAAGCGGAGATAAACAATTTACAATTAAAATAGAGACTAATGAACTGTTTAATTAATCTATCTATTATTCATTGATTAATCTCGATATTATTTCAATTTCTTATTAGTCAATATTGCAGGTGTCTAATATAAGAGTGAAATGAAATATGCCGGACGAAAAAGATTAATCTAAATACAGATACTTCATTAGTATAATTTATTAATCAGTCATGTATGACTAAGTCAATTTATACCTCTCTGTGTTGAGTCTGAAAACCTGACGAACAATTTCGGGAGTTAATTTCTGGAGTTAAACATAAAGATATATATATATTTTTTACACTAGTTTTCGGAGTAAAGAGTTTATCATCAGATGTACCACTTAAAGAATTACTATTACATATATTTAAAACGATAATAGAAATCGATAAATAAATGATAAATACATAAATGTATCGGTCGTCTGGAGTAAATCATGAAGACAAATCCGCAGCTGGTGTGCCGAAGTCAATGCGATGATATTTCAAATTCGTTCAGCTAAATCTTGAGACGAGGTCGGTTCCAAGCCGTATTGGTTTCTACCTTTGGACATTATCGGTGGCGTGGTGAGAAGAGATGTGCTGCATGGACAATTGACGGTCTCTGAGAAAACTCTTGCACCCTGGAGAAGACACATCGTCAACGGAAGCGAGAATTGAAGCATCTGCACCAAATAAGAGCTACGCCTTTTATCTTCGCTTCGATACTTATTCTGGGTAATAATTGGTCCGAACGGATCAATAATGCCATAGCTCTCAACCGTGTCAAGTTACCGAGTCTATAATCTTCCAGCTCGGATATATACACCGTACAACGGATGAAGGATTCGGAATGCCTTTCTGTACAGGGAATAGGTCACCAGCAATTAGTCTTTGAGCAACCTCATCCTCGCTTCAAGGACACCTGCAAAAGGGACTTGTGACCTATGGATATGGACATCGAGATATGTGAAGACCTCGCCAACGA
Organism: Acanthosepion lycidas; assembly: GCA_963932145.1. Lineage (NCBI taxonomy): Eukaryota > Metazoa > Mollusca > Cephalopoda > Sepiida > Sepiidae > Acanthosepion > Acanthosepion lycidas. Next base: position 12,525,230 of record OZ010615.1, on the reverse strand, counting down.
TCGCTCACTCTGGAGGTCTCGTGCGAAGAAATGACTGTGTAGCATCGAGGCAGAGCGTCTTTGCATGTATCCGTTGCAATCGAAACTGCTACTCACGTAACAACCATTACAGATGAAGCGTCGTCATTAGCAGCTAAAGCATAACAATTTGGGTACACATTCCTGGTCTCTTGAGACAGACAAATGCCTCATTATAGAGGTCAATGATTTAAATGGCGCGAATACATCTTCGCAACAATTTCAATAAATTGCAAAACCCCCGAACCTGTATAGGAATGATATGATCCCTGTTTGTAAATTCCAGTTTCATAAGGTCTTTTTTAGTTTTTACAAGCTTTCGTCTGTTCCTACAGACATCTTCAGGTATGGAAATAGATTTGTTCTTGTGTTTTACTTCTCGGTAATAAGAGGACAACGAAAATATAGATGTAATCCGAAAACTAAAAAAGACCTTATGAAACTGTAATTTATAAACAGGGAGCATATCATTCATATACAGGTTCGGGGTTAGTGAAACTTATTGAAATTGTTTGCGAAGATGTATTCTCGCCATTTAAATCATTAACCTATATATTTGTCTTTTTATGAATGATTCATGTAATTATATATATATATATATATATATATATATATATATATATATATATATATATTAGGTTGGTGCAAAAATAATGGCGTAATAATGTCTTTTTTGACGTTAAAAATACGTAAAAAAAACGACATTATTACGTCATTATTTTTGCACCAACCTAATATATATAACTGATATAATAGAATATGCATACATACATATATATATATATATATATATATATATATATATATATATATATATGAGGAATTCGTTACGAGCTGTTTACGATGAATCTGTGATATTTTTAATTATGCTTATTTATTACAGGATCATAGTTTCATGTACATTCACTTTACTGACAACGAATAAATAACTGAGGAGTCTACTTGAACAAACATCTCACTAATTATTACTCATCATTGAAAAAGTGCACAATGCAAATTTGTACAAAAATAATTCTTTGAATATTAATAAATACTACTAACATAAAAAAACATTGATATATTTTTTAGTGAAAATAACTCTCTTGGTTTAGATTATTCCGTTATAGCACAGTGTATTAACCAATATTAATGATAAAAAAAAAACATATTAATCATATGCTTATCATATCTTCGGTATTACCTATGGGTTTACTAAACACTGTTAATTCTCCTTGTTTTTTAATAATAAACCTTTAATATGCTAGATCTATTTTAGCAGGGTGGGTTTGAATGGGTTAAATTTTCTGGTACTGTTCAGGTTTTTTCGGAATGATCAATGGAAAATAAATCATAACGATGTACTGCCGGTATCATGGGAGTTCAACAAACATTTCTTGTATACTATTTAAGAATCCATGTGTGAATCAACGAGAAATGTACTAAACTTAAAACGAAATAATGAATGTAATCAAAACAATATCCTACGAAAGCGAAAATGTATATAACTCTCTATTTTAAACTGAAACACATCAGTATATTTTATGTTAATCGACCAGATATGATATTAAACAAAAAAGAATAGTCTCTCCCGCAGGAAGTAGGCACTGATATTATTACTTACAGGTCATGTAAAATATGGGAAAATATATGAAATTTTAGAAACAGCTCGAATTATTCTGTCGACTGATGCGTAATCATAGGAATGTTCCGAACAGACAACATTTTCAGCCCCATGTATAAATAATATCAACCTATAAACGCTGCGAAAATTTATTAAAACTTAATAGTACAACACTTTATTGCCATGGGGATTCTATAGATTTATGTTTTCGGGACTATTCCTAGACGTATATTTTTCCTCATGACATGCTAGTGTTCTCTTAATAAGCATCGGTGTGGGGCACTGATTCATTCCCTGTGTGTTTTTTCATAATTTCGGATTTTGTTCCTTTTTATGGCCTATTGAAAGAAGAATCTATGAAAAATAATAAAATAGAATAAATGAAATGTAATATTAATCGTAACCCATATCTTAGAGAAAAAAGCCAACACATACTCAGCATATTGAAATATAAACAACCAGTGGAATTTCTGAGCTTACGACTTGTCAAATAAATCAAAACAAATTTTGAACGAAAAATGGACATTATTTCTAAACCTAAGGCAACGCAGCAATGTCATATTTCTATATATGGGGAAGTATATTAGATCCATAAGCACTGTAACGAACGAGATAATAAAAACGAAATAAGTCAAAACGAAATGAAGCAAAGCAAAGTCTCGTAAACCGACCGTACATGGTATAGAAAATCACCAAAAGAAATATTTAACAAAACCTTTCAAAGACCAAAAAATAAATGAAAGAAAGTAAGAAAAATTTACCACTCCAGAGGAACAAATGGTAATGATTTACACTGAGTCTTATTTCTTGCAACATTGTTTTGAGAGGTTAAACGAAGTGCGTCAGAAAGTAAATGGCAATATCTAACACGTCAGTCGTCTGTTACAAATGTGTAGCAAACAGGAATGATGTTATTTTCATCAAATCGTGACCGAAATACTTATAAACGCAGATCCATGAGGCATAATGTTGTTGAAGAGGAATAACTATCCAGCCCTGTATTTTAAAGTGGCACATCGCCATAACCATATAGAGGGCCAATGAAATCTTGTAGTGCAATAACAAACTAAACGTCATTGTTAAAATATCAAAAAAATCAAGGTAAAAAGCATAAACAGATTGGTACGTGTAGGTGGTAAAAACATATCCACTATTTCTGTCTTCTGATTACTCGGGCCAAATAAGTTTCTGAAGATCATCATACAGATTACGGATTAACCAAGCCAAAAAAGAAGTAAACTTAAAATAAAAACACAAAAAACAGGATATATTCCGTAGACATAAATACCAAAATTTAACTGCTACGTTATTGAAAGAAAATTTTTTGGATAGTGTATGGGTATGTCTATGAGTGCAATTCCTCAGTTTCATACCATTAATCTAAATACAAGGATCTGATAACATACAACAGTTCCTCTTACACAAAATGATTATGCTTATTTCTAAATCATGATTTCCATTCATTTTGGAAAACAAGCATTTTTTTTTAATTTCCAATACTGAATTAAGTGTTTCCCTTCAAATAACCCAACAAATAGGAATGAATTACAAATGTTTGAAAATAAATATAATTCTTTTTAATTTTTATTGTTACTATGCTCTTAATCATGACTGGCATGGACAATTATGTGTTATTAACACTTGAGACAATTTGCTGGCTATTTCTGAACCTTAACAGAACATAAACGAAGTTACCACTTAACGAGAGGTCAGAACTTCTGTTCAAAACCGATTTCTCAAGAAATTAAATAAAGCACAAGAAAATCTTTTATTCACATGTGTGTAATAATAGAGGAAAAAAGTAACTAATGAATATTCTTAATATATTTCATTAGTCGACAGAAAAAAAAAAGATTAACTTCAATGAAACAATCTAAATGATTGTAATCTAAGCGAAAATTATGATTCCTGGGGGAAAAAAAAAGGGAATTTACAGGATCAGTGTGGAAAATAGAGGTTACCATATTTAAAATGCATGAAGAATCGAGAAAAATGTAATATTAAGTAAGGAATAATCAAGTATGCAAAGAATTGGACGCAAATACACACGGAGTAAACGTCATTACCAAAATAAAACGTAAACAAAACAACTAGAAAACAATTAATTAAAACTGCCAAGCTACCAAAATAGGACATGTTGATTGGGCGACGCCTTGATTGACGTCTCAATTAGATCGGTCATTATTGCACTGAAGCCTCATTATTTGCTTTGATTGATTTATGTAATTGAATGAATTTGTTTGATTAATTCAGCAATTATTCACATAGATTTGATTTCCATGCTTTGCAATGTTTTGCAGCCAATCGCTCTCGTTGAAGCATTCGAAATAACATTTCTACGTTAGTGATGTCAATATTAAATCCAATTTTAGGAACCAGTCAGAAATGAATTTATACTAAAATACTTGTCAGTTATAACTCAATGCCTTTCTTTTGCATTTGGCATCAAGACAAATCGGAAAATAGTGTTAATACTCTTTCCTTAGACTATCTTCAGCTCCTATGAAAAATGTAAATATTATAGAGCATAAACCCTATTTAATACTAAAATACATATTTGTTCTATATGTATTTAAATTAATGATGTTAAAATTATGCACCACCAAATTTATAAATGTGAGTCTCTAAGACGTCTTGTTGTTAGGTATAAGTAGTTATGTACATTCCTTAAAACAAAATAGATTCTGACTATCAATTAATTTAAGCAATATATTTTTTAAGTAGTTCTTTTATCAGCAATACTTTAGTAACAGTATGTTTTCATAGACTTGCTGCGTAGCTAAAAACCTGCTTATCTCCCGCCAAATGTATAGATTGCGTGTCAATTTTACGTCTCTGTAAATCCTCTTTCAACTGATTGATGTTGTGAAGTCATTTTCCTTGTCTGCTTCTTCTTTTTCCTAAGTTGGTGCAATTTCTGATGGCAGTGGAATCACTGTTGGTTCCACTACTATGTCCACTTTCTCTTCTTGATGACCGTTGCTACGTTTTCTAATGGGCCTTGTTTGACTATGTATCTCACTTCGTCATTTGCGATGAGTTCTCTCTTGGAGACGCTTAGAATATTTGTTTTGCATCTCATTCGTAATATTTGGATAATTCTTTGGAATTATTTTCATGCAAGATTTTCAGGGGTAAAGAAAGATTGAGAAAACCACTGCATGCATAGACGTGATACTTGTTTTCATGTCGAGGATCGTGAATTTCAGATGTGATTATTTTTATTTTTGCGACATTTTCCCTTTATTTCCTCTTGTTGAATATATTTCTATCCCGCGGTCCTTTTCGATGGTTACTGATCCAAGATATTTGAACCGACTATCTACTCCATATACATTAACATTGCTTTATATCTTGCTCGCTTTTCGCCGATTGTTCGTCTTGAATTTGATGTTTGATTTTAATCTCTTATACATATCTAGATGAGGTATAAGATATTTTCATCGTAGCCAAATTAACAATCACGTCTCAGAGGAACTGTGGTTTTTTTTTTTTAAAAAGAGGAAATTCTAATTCTGCGTGTTTTTCTTTTAATTATTGTTCGAAGTTTTGGATTTCATCCATAAACTTTTTATGCATTCGTCACTGAAGCAAAAGATGTAACATCGCCGTTATATAGCTCGCCCGTTTTACCATTCTTTGTTTAAAATCCACTCGGTTTCATTAAGTTCTGATGTGAGTTTCCAGCAAATGTAGATTGGTTTAGTATCATTGGCGATGTATTTTAATGTTGATAAACAAAGTTTCTAATGCGAAATCACAATGAGAAACAATATAACAGTTGAAACAGATTTCCCTAGAAGTAAAGAGACGTGCAATAAAATATTATGTAAATGAGATGAACAGCCGCCTTTCTTCATCCTTGGTGCAAACTGCTATTGGTGCGACCATGTTCACACTGTAACAGTAGCAAAAAAAAAAAAAAAATGTCTGGCATGATCACGCGCAAACTTCGATCACTTAACCACAGTAGAACCGTATGAGGTGTAGACAGTTTAACAAACCTAAACATGAAAGTGCTGATAATTTTAAAAATTAGCCACGTACACATCAATAACGAAAAAAAATATAAGGCTGAAGGTAACAGTTTTCATTCTCCGTAATATAGGTTAACTTCTAACAAACACGGACAACAAAGAAGCAAGCTTCATCATTACCCTTTGTTTTTCGCTTTCGATGTTTTAAATATCCTTTCAAATTATTTGTTATCCCTTTCCACGTACAGAAAACGGTTTTTATTATTGCTTAGTAATGCGATTAGAATGCCATTATACACGTCTGTGCTCTGAATGTCTATCATTTTAATGTTGGAAATACTAGAGAATTTACAGAAAATATATTTGAAATCTAAATATATGCATTCGCTGATTCCATTCTTTTTGCATTATCTGCCTCTGAATCCTTTTTCATTTTTCTTCTCTATTTCAGTTCTCTTCGATGCACATTTGAAGTCACTGTACAAGTAAATATCAATCTCTATAGCGCATCACTCAGGCTTGCCTGTAATTTTGAATGAATGAAAGTATAATAGAAAATATTAGGTTGGTGCAAAAAAAATAATGACGTAATAATGTCGTATTTTGAGGTATTTTTAACGTCAAAAAACGACATTATTACGTCATTATTTTTGCACCAACCTAATATTTTCCAACAATTTTTCTAAGAAGAAGATAAATATTTTTTGCTCAGATTTGAAATCCGTTCACATTATAGACAAGCGGACGAAAAATGTCGTCATAATTCGTTGTTAGCGTTCATAGTTTATTCATATTTTCTTGTCTAAAACATTTCCTTCATTTCCGGATAACTATAAACATATATAAGTTACATCAACCGCTTCAAGACAGATTCACACTCACTTTGTTTTGTCAAAAAGCTTATATTTCTTTTTGTTAGCTTTGACGTCACGACTTGTCAATGAGCAGGTGTTTGTATTATAAGCATTCGGTTTGGTTGGACAAGTTAAAAAATACAAAGAAACTAATACAAATACAGACGAATACAAATGTACATAGAAACTAAAAGAGAGTCCAAGATGGCTACTGGCACATATATAAATAGGGAAAGGTGATGTATACATACAGCTTGTTCAGTGGCGCACGAAATCAGGCGAGAGACATCATACGATGATTCCACTCCTAGAAATATGAAGACAAATTGGACGCGCTTCAGAAGACGAAAATAACTATAATTTCTACGACTGTTTACAAGAATGAACTTCGACAATAGAATTACAAGCGTAACCCTCCCTGTATTATGGGTTTATAAATTATTGGATGTTCCAGAATAAATCTCCACACTCGATTCTGTCGCTCCAAAGAAGTTGACATCGAAGTGAAATATTTCTTGAAATTAGAATAAGGATGATTGACACATGATCAAGAAATGTTTGAAAGAAAATAACATTTCTTTATGGTAGAGAGGATTTTGAATCGACACAAGTAGAGAATTGTTTTCTTTGAATATTTGGTTCTGCTTTCAGATTAAAAAAATATTGATGTGTATCGGTTTATTTAATTGATAAAAATGATTTACAAGAGAAGATGACTAATTCAAAAGTTAAAATACTAACAACGTCAATATATTTATTTTAATTAGTTTTAACCCGTGAAAATTTCACGGAATTCCTATTTGAATATTGTCATGAAATTTAATTATTGAATTAATGATAGAATAAGCCCATAGAAAGTAGTACAAAATTAAAATATTCTTAGAAATCCTTCTTATCGCATTCTTAAATATTTGAGCTTAAGACCTTTAACAACATATTGTAATAACTGTCGGATGACGGATATTTGAAAGATTAGAAGGTAAAATTGAAAATATTTGAAATTGTAAATATACATATTTAAATACGTCTATCTTCCATTCATTGATCTTCTCAATTGATCATAACTGAAGTGTCATTATTTAGAATTTAGGTTATTTAACAGTTTTATCTTTTTTTCCTTCTGTTAGACATTTTCATGACGGTCGTCTACGAGTATAGAATCCAGAGGTTGGCAGTGAATAATTCAGAGACAGTAGGAAAGCGTAGTTCAGGTTCGCAGTGGATATTTCGTAGCAAAGTAGCAGAGAGTAGTTCTTCCTTTTATCATCTTCGCCTGTTAAGTTGGCACTGGTCCTTCTGTAGGGTAAACAAAGATGGCCGCCTTTATACACGGCGGATACAAATGTTCTGCGGCTTCTGATTGGTTAAACTTCTATTGGTAGACTATAAAGGAAGTTAAGTCATCTGGATTGTAACACTAGTCATATATATATATATATATATATATATATATCCCAAAAAACCGTAAGAATTTATTTTTTTAAATTAAACCAGGTAACGTCGCTGATGTGTCTTTTGTCTTTCCACGCCATCAAAACGGAATAGTCCATTATTTTTGAGGTAGTTGTAAGGTGTAACTGTTGTGCATATTATTGAATTGGTGACAAAATAATTATAATAATATTTTTTAATGGCTGAATGTGTAATCTAGAAATGATTTAATTCCAAGTTTAGGGAGTTTGAGTAGAATAGTTATAAAATATTTTACTACATATATTATGCAGTTGATAGTTATATAATATCATTGTATATATGGCATGGAATTTGCTGTAATTCGAGAATAAATGACAACCAAAAGAAGTATCAGAATAAAATAAATCCAATACTGCCTTGTCTGCTAGTATGGTTAAGACATATTTACTTCTTATATATTTGGTCGACGCTCAAGTAAAAAAAAATAAGGATTTCGGATACTGATTCTAAAGGCAAGCATGCTATAACAGCTGATTATAGTAATGAGCCAGTAATGAACTGTATGGTTTAATCATAGAACACTTTAAATATTTCTCATTTATTGATCGAAAAATATATTCATCTTTAACGATTAATTGTTTTCTACGTCTTATCAAGATTTTTCCGATAAATTACAAGTATATATATATATATATATATATATATATATATATATATATATATTATTTAAGTGCAATAATTTTGGGGATTTAATAATTAGTTACTGATACAATCATAATAATCAACCCATAACTGGGGAGAAGAAGATGCAGATTTGTACCGTTCCAACGGGTATATGCTCGTTAGTTAACGAACCCGACTGGGATTGAAACACGATTCCGTCTGCAATTCCGAGCCGTTATGCATTACACCACGGCCGCATCCAATCTTACATCACCTAGTATTCCCAAGTGCTACTTACAAGATTCTAAGTAGCGTAACTTCGGCGATTCTGCGGAAAGTGGTATCCAAATATTATATGACCGTAAGCGTAGATTTAGGGTAATATAACGCAGTAACCTTGCAAATTCACACAAGTAATAGGAAGGCTGTTTTGCTTTTTTATTTCAGTTGATTAAACTCATCATATTCTGGAACATATAATTTAAAAATCTATTATGAAGAAAGTAATGCAAATATACACTGCGTATCTGTTGTAAAACCGAAGACGATTTTGTTCAATATATATTTAGTTTGATGATAAAGAATAAATTCTTCTCCATAAAACTATTGGCATACTTTAGTAAAAGGTCGTCACGAGTAAGTAATGAACATACCTCATATTGACATAGCTTCTGATATTCGGTAAAATTATGCGGCATTAATTTGTTCTCTTTTGCAGCATTTTTATCACACACAAATCTAAAAGTGCAGTAATAGAGACACTCGGATATTTGCAAAAATATATCTTTTAATTCTGTGTTTATTCCGATAATTACTTTTGATTGCCGTCCGTTTTGTTAATGACCGTTTCGTTTTCTCATTGGAAAAGCGATATTACCTATTTTCTCATTCTATAAGAATTATGTTCTTCTTCTAACATGGCTGAATATGTAAAAGTACATGTGCGTCTATTAAACCGCTGTTTCACCATGAAATTATATATATTATAAATATATGTAGTCGAAATGAAAGTAATCTAACGATTTGTCTTGTCAACATTCAACAGGTATACAAATTAGATTCTGTTTAAAGTTACATAATTTACCACAGAATGTTATTAACATTACATACTCCAATTCATTAAGGCCCTCTTTGTAATGAAACTGTTATAAACGAAAAACGTGGAAACGCCAAGTCGTATTCAAACTCCATCCTTCTTTGTTGTGTTTACTTTCGCTCTAATGTCACTGGGAAAAACATGAATTCATCTTTTTTCTCCACAGCAGTGTGAGATATAGTAAGGCAGAGTATATACACTAATCTTAGGTGACAGTCACCCTAAGAAAATTCCTAATATGATTTCAGTAATGAAATATATCATAGCAATCCCCAGATTAAAAGCGAAGGAATATGTTGAAAACGACGATCGCCAACGAATCTGATATGAAAGGGAAATTTTTGCATCTGTGGTAACGGCTGTATGCATTTTGCTATATGCATTTTTATTTTTGTATTTTGGTAACAATTACTTATTATATTATACGGGAAACAAGAACTAGAGAGAACAAAAATGAGGTAATCTAACCTTATCAGTGATGACAGACTGTCTGAAGGTCTTACATATTAATATTTGAGACTTGATGAGAGGAACAACTATGAAAAACATTTAGCACGGCTACGAGTATTTGCATACTGATAAATTGAAGGAGAGAATGATTTATTTATTATATCTCATTACGTTTCAGTATGGTGAGAAAAAATATCTGTTTAATGAAAGAACTCTACGAATGAGACTTAAATATTTTGGTCCCACTCACTCCCAATAAATATCTGACCAAATAGCAATATCAGATTTGTTTTTTACCTTTTTGATAAATGTTACTTGGTCTTTCGAAATGAAATCCACAAAATCTTTCTTCCTAGAATGAAAAATAATATTATACGCTGTATTAAAATTTATTTATAATTTTGCAATTATATTCCGTTTTTATGATTTTTTTTAATTATTGAAATCTATGGCAGTGTCATGCACTAGCGTTAAAATTCACTGGACTAGTATTTTTTTTTTTATTTATAGTTGCAAAACCATTACCAGAAATAAAGCCTCAAACGCTTTGAAAAGAACATATCAACAAAATAACACGTTTTCACACTTCGCCTTTGCGTATCAGATACCGATTTGATGCAAACGACAGAGAAACTTGGCGAAACGTTTATAAATTCGTCTCGATTTTTTTCAAAATCTGGAGAAAGTCACGTAAGGAAGATGATGAGTATCTTTTTATTTGAAGTACAGTAACTCTTAACAACTCCATCAGGCGTACAAGGCACGTATTTTGTATACACTTGAAGGTAACATAGAAAAATGTTACAGACAAGAAGATGAATGTACACGTTCAGTTAAAAAACGCTCCTCCTTACTCTTTACGCGTAGGCCACGCAGGCCTCGCAGGCCTCGCAAAAGTTGAGCGGATCATTGTGTCAAAACGTGAAAGACTGAAATATAATATAATTATTAAACCGATTGAAGAGAAAAATATAATATAAAGAACGCCTTTTAGAATTTACAAGATTATTGACAACATACAGTGTCCAATGTGCAAATTAACACCCTTTTATATTTTTAATTTGGTGCATGCGCTTCGACTGTTTTTGATTTTGTCGATTGCAGAGTTTAGTAGTGTTAGTTGGGCCCCGTCTGTCAGAAAAAGAGAAGAATGACGCAATTGGTATTCACGCTGGCATCTCCAATACGAATATTTCGGAGTATCTGCCGGCCAGTGTGAGAACAATGCAGAGGATTTGAAAAGAGTTGGATGAGTCTAATGGTGATTACGAAGAGATTGATAGTGATGGCGACGTTAAGCCTACATTCATCTTCCCACATAGCCTTAGACTCAACACGGAAGAGTATATCAATTGCTTTGAAATGGTAGTGCAGACCTGTGTGAATGGGGTGTCTGCTGGGAGATCTTAAATCTGGCAACTGGATCTACATTATGCCACTCAAGCAGGAAAGGTCAGTCATGACTGTGGGACTATTTCTGCGACCACATCACCCCTTACCTCTGGCCACATAATTCCCGAGCCTGCAACCGCTTTTATTTTGTGCTGGTCGCAGTTGAGCAACAGACCAGAAAATCTCCTTGTAACACCAAAGATGAATGTAAGACAAGGATTATGGCAGGATTTACCAAATAAAACAAGGAGGATGTCCAGAACAGATGCAGGAGATTCCTAAGTCGTTTGAAGGCTGTAGTTGATGTTGGGATTTCCTTGAATAGATTTAATCCAAAACATTAAAAGATACATTTGTGTAATTTTTTAAAATATATCTGTTGGAATGAGATGTCAGTGATATTTTCATTTTTTCGTAATTTAGTCGACATTTTGTCCATCGCATCCTGTATATGTGAGGTCCGTTACTTTTGTAGAAAAATCATTAAACAAGAGGTATTAATTCATATATATTCTAACATGCATTATTAAAATTTCGGTTAATGTCTGAAGCAAGAATGTTACTTACATCTCTCTCTATATATGGTAAATTTACTAATTTAAAAATATGGTCCCGTCGCTACACCTGAATTACCATGTTTCAAAAACAGAAACTAAATCTTTAAATTTAATTATAGAACTAAATTAATATCTCTAGTACTGTTTTATTTTCAAGCGATTTTGGAATAATTTATTTTTAAATTTACTGAGATTTTAAGCACATACATTCTTGATATTAATTGCTAAAGTTACGTGAAATTTACTCATTTTGTTAAGGAGTTGTAGTGTATTAATTTTCATAGAAAACCTGTTTATGTGTTACTCTCAAAATATGGTTAAGTTCAGGTAGAGTAGGCGTTCTCAGAAAGAAATAAAAATCTACTGCTGAAAAAATCTGCCTCGTCAGTCATGTATCGCAAGATATATACTCTCTTCAGCATGTATCAACTGACTGATGAAGTGGAGTAAATAAGAGCATGTTAACATGAATGGACTAGGCAAGAACTCAGGAAGTTCGTTTGAGTCAGTCGGAGAGAAAACTAATGACGTCACGGCATGAAGCCTAAGCCAGACATAATATTATAACGGCTGAGAATGAGTTATTAATATGGCAACAAATGATCGAAAATCGCATGGAGTAAGAAAAGTTAACTTTTGCTTCGGCGCCCATGATAAGAGTGACGACGAGAAATTAGAAAAACTAGTTTATTTTTTACTTTGTGGTGTGTAAAAAAGAAAAAAAAGATTAAAAAGAAAAGAGATATTCGTCAAATATGGAAGAATTATTAGCAGAAGCAGCAATATGAACAAAATCAGATGCTTGAACTTCCAAATCAACAACATTTAATTGAAATAATACCGAAGAAAATGGAAAATTACCCAAATTCGTTAAGTTAGTAGACGGTGACAAATTCCATATCTGAATTCACATACAATTCGGGTGATATAATTTTATTTTCTGCTTATTTTAGAAAACATGATCACGTTTTCAGAGAAGAATGCAATGACTGGGAAGGTTTTGTTTTGAAAGTTAACACCAGTAGAACATATAAACTACTTCAATTTTCTACTACCGATAAAAACAGGAAAATGTTGACTTGAGAAATAGTAAATATTTCCAATATTCTGGAATGGTTAACAAGGAAGGTTTTAATATTCACATTAAACCAACTGACTCATGATATGTTTAAAGGGTTAATTTTCGTTCAAGAGTTCACCGCGAAAATGATGAAGAGAACCTACCATTACAGGAAATGTCTAACGAATGTCAGAGAATCATAAATCTGTGACACAATATGGAAGGAATTGAAGAAAAAGTTTGCGTATATATACAAGCTAAAATAATGTGGAAAAACAATTTTTTATCTATGTTCCAGATAACGAACGTTGCATCACGGACTGTCCCTTTAAGGACTTAATGTGTTACAGTTGTAGAAGAATAGGACGGAAAATTTCACAGTGAAAAGCTAAAGCAAGGAAAAGTTCTCACACACAAAAAAATATCTCTTATATATTGTATACACAAATAGAGAAAACCATTGAAAATTTGTTTGTATAAAATTTATAATGTGGATGTAAGATTGCAACAAGACACACTGTATCCCGCCCTATGTATACTCTGTCATACTATGTGAAATTATCGGAAATAACGCAGAAACACACGTAATCACTGATACTTTCACCATGATAATGATCGGACCAACAATATAAACGTGAACATTTGAGCTGATGGTTTTACTGTTTCCCCAGTAAAAAAAAAAACGGTTTGGTCTGCTTAAGAACCCAAACCTACGAAATCTTTTTGTCTCCTAAACTTTCTGAGAGATGGTAACAGGGTAAAATGGAACTGTTGGGTATGTTCAACATATCTAACACCCAGGCAATGTCGGGTAGCCCCCGATAGTATATATATATATATATATATATATATATATATATAGAGAGAGAGAGAGAGAGAGAGAGAGGGAGAGAGAGATAGAAATACAGACATAATGAACACGCAAACACCCCTTGTCTGGTTGAGTTGGATTTCTCTATATCCTTGGAAACGTGAATTACGATTTTTGCTGTGTCTTTAAAAGCCAGTAATTTTAAAAGTTACTCCAAAATTCGCTTGACGATAAAATAGAACTAATGTCCTTAATTTAATTACAAAATTAAATTCGGAGCTTTCAGCTCCCATTTTTGAAACATGGTTAGAAATGTGTAGCTAAAAAAACACATTTTAAATCAATTAATTTATAAAAGATCCTGTTTTATAAAAAGATCTAACGCGACGGAAATTTATAAAACATGATCTTTTCATTCATAAACAGATTCGGGGTTTTTGTATATTATTGAATTTTTCGTGAAGGTGGATTTCTCGCCATTTAAATCATTAACCTTTGTATTTGTTTTATGTATGAATAATTCATGAATTTGTAAATTTCACCTTTACTGAAATTAAAATAACTGATCCAAGTGCAACTTTTGGATAATAAGTGCGACATTACTGTAATTATTGAACAATATAGTTCATGCCACTTTGACGGAAAATTTACCAGTTAAAAAGAATTCTCTTATCACTACATTTGTACATAAACGCAGAATTTTAACCTTAAAATTTAAATTCAAACTCAGCGTTGCGATTGCACGCTCCAAAACTATAACACACATTTCTCATAGCATTTTTCGGATTACAACCTTGTTTTCGTTTGTCCACTTATTACTGAAAGTATAAACAAGAACACAATATTTCATACCTGAGGATGTCTGTAGAAACAGACGAAAGCTTGTAAAATAAAAAAGATCTAATGCGACGGAAATTTATAAAACAGGATCTTTTCATTCATAAACAGATTCGGGTTTGAATTGTTCGCGAAGATGGATTTCTCGCCATTTAATCATTAACATTTGTATTAGTTTTATTTATGAATAATTCATGAATATATATATATATATATATATATATATATATATATATATATATATATATATAATAAATAATTACAAATAATAGGAATAAGAAATACTGATAAAGATAATAAACGATAATCTTATAAATAATCAAATACATCCAAAGATCCATATATTCATGTGGGACCAGCACATACAAATTAATATACACATGCATACATACGAACACATGCATACATATATGTTTGTAAATATATGTAATTAAAAATATAATTCAAAAGTGCGATACCCGCAGTATAAATGGTTTACAGTAATTTAAATCTATTTTTTGTCGATGCTTCAAATATATTTATTCATTTGGTTCAACAGTTAGCTTGAATTTTTGCATTTAATTATTATGTTTTTTTTCCTGTATGCCTAAATGGCATCTATTAATATCACGGAAATTGTTGGGAGATTGAGAACGGATATTCTATTTAATCTGTCGGGTGAAGCCTCTATCTTTAAGCCTCCAAAAATGCTTAGAGAGAATATTTTTGAGCATTAAATTAGCATTAGAGAAGGAATGACGGGCATTGTAGAATCTCTGATTCCATCTCCTAGCGAAGATACCGATGTATATATTTTTATCTTTAATATTTTCTTTGTGGAAAACTAGATTTGTTTACAACATTTTCTGAATTGTAAATAGCCCCAACTGCGCAGTTTTCTTTGATTCTCCATATCCAAAACGGTATCTTGGTTATCTGGTATGTTTCTGGCATAAAATGATTTTAATATTTTATTGTTATGAGAGTCAGTAATATTATATATGTCGTTTGTGCAGGATTAACAAAATTTTAGCGCTTTTCTATTGAAATATTTATGTAGTGGGTTATATAATTTATATGTATGTCTCTGTGTGTGTTGTCCGCCATTTTCTTTCTGCATTAACTCTGAGTATGTAGTTATTTCAGGGCTAAAATGAAGCACTGTCAGCTTAGATATATTTCCGAGATACACAATCTTTCTTTTGCAGTCGTTTATTATTATTCTGCATTGGCGATTATTTAAAGGAAATCCATCAATAATGTGTAATAAAATAGAGTATATTTAAAAAAAAAAATGTCAACACAACAGAGAAGAAAGCAAACTGATATTTCAGCGAATAATATCTTTCGTAGTTATGTGTGTTATTATAGAATGTGGCACCATGAATATACGGAATGGCTGAACAACATTATAAGAGGCGAATCTGGACAGGAAGCATAATAAACCTAGATACATAATGTAAAATCATAAGGAAAATTACTAATTGGAAAGGCCATGCATTAATGTCGTACACCAAAGCTACCTCAATAACTAAAGAAAATATGAATATACAGAATGATTAACCAGATTAAAATTAATCTAAACCAGACGTACGTCTGAAGAGAACGGTTTCGAGTAACTATAAAACAATATATTTCTAGTATATAAATATGAGAAAAACTAAATTTAACATTCATCGATAAAATATACAGAAACAATCCCAAATAACAACGGATAAATTAGCAACGGTATTCATATATTAATAAAATAAATGGACGCTGTCCTTAAAACGCTGGGTAAGAGATTCCCTTAACAAGAGATAAATTCCAAGACAAAATAGTTTTAAAGCCTTCGAAGTGGGTGAGTGGGTGTAACTTTAACCAATTTCAAGATCTGACAATGACTATCATTCAGGGAATATCCAGATCAACACTAACATTCATCGACTCCATAAATCTTATTTTACGAAACTAAATAGTTATTCAGTTTTACGAAATCACGAGAAAAGATGACCCATTGCCTCAGGATGAATGTCACAAGAACTTTTCAAAATGCAAAAGGAATTAATATTCTAATATAAACGGCCAGGATCTTAATGAAAGCTATCTGAATCAAGTTTGGTAACGGAAAATATAGAATATTGACTATTTATTAATAGCCAATATTCTATATTTAGTAAGACGAAAGAAGGTCAAAATCTGGATTAGAGAGTCGGCGGTTTGACAGGGAAATAATCTTACAATTATCTGCATAATTAAGAAGCAGAAAAATACAAGGAAAGAAATCCTCAAGGAACACATCAAAAGAACTTTAAAAAAAGGGAAAACACTGTGAGTTATTGATTTAAATATTTCTATCCTTCCTTCTCGTATGGATGAATATTGGCTTCCTAAGATTTTCTTTACATTAATGTGCAAGGTCACCATCATTTTTAATTTATACTTGTTTTTTTCTAATAATATTCAATATCCATTTTAGATACTACTACTTTTTAGTCACAACTGTTTTTTTACCATCAAACGATGATACCACTAAGACACAAGGGATTACTGAGAATGATTGAAAATGAGTAAATATTAGTGAGGAGAAAGGTCAATAGAAGAACAAGATTATCGGAGACTGTATGGCGTATGATGCTACATTCATATTGTAAAAAAGTATAGAATTTAAAGTTACATATTATTATATCAGCAGTAAAATGAGATGGGACCGAGTTTCTGGTCTATAACTAAACTTAAAAAAATAATAGTCGGGGTAGAAAAGATTGTTCATTAGAAAATTTGAAGTAAAAATTTATTGAAAAGAGACATGTAAACACTTTATGGTGGTAATAAAGAAAATCTGAAAAGCAAACTAAATGTCGACATATTCCAGGAGTCAAATTAAAATAATAGTAGAATAATCTCTATAGATTAGGGTTTCAACAGGGATATTTACGCAGAATCGCTGTTAATATGAAAAATGTAGAAGAGCTGGCAATTAGAAATCTTATATATACACGTGTAAATACAAGACAGTCACTAACATTATAATCGAAGGAAACAATAATGGGAATGATTGTTTGGAACGAGTAATCTAAGAATTCGAATATCAGATCAAAGTATACTGGACTGAAAATAAGAAAACAAAAACATTATTGACTAAAGATGAATGTACTAAAACATGACAAAGTTTTCATCAATCGCATGTATAAATAAAATATCATTATAAAATGAACTATAATAATACATTTTAGAATCTTTAAAAGTGTCCCAAACTAGAGATTACACATTATCGTTTCACTATAATGTGATGAAAAAGAGAATTGAATCAGCAGTAGTAGATCTCGTCAAAAAATATATATATACATTTTTAAACAGACATACCCCCTTGAATACGCTAGAATTTAAATATAAAAACACTTGATTTCGTTATTGGTAATTCTGCATAGAAATATATTGTGCGAATCATTTAAAATAGTTTCCCATAGGTGGCCGATATACATTAATATGTAAAATGCACAAATATTTTTCTTGGTAAATATTATAATGGAATTTGAAAGAAATGATTTAGGGATTTACAAGTGAAAGCAGAAATAAAAGGAATGTATTCAATTAGAAAACGGTAAGGTAAGAATATTAATTGGTAAATTTACGACAATGATCGTGAAATGATAGAAACAGATCCCAAACAGATGAAAGAGAAATGCATTCAGTTATATGACAAGAGAATTATCAAGTTTCTAGAGACACTATTAAATAATTATCATTCTATAAAGTATCAATTCTGGGTTATTCTTTGACTTTGATAAATCGGTTTTGTTTGTTTGTTTGAGTTTTATGGCATATCAACCACTGTGGGTTATTTAATGCCAAATCCAGTTTATATGAATTTTAAATGCCTATTTTGTATGGAATAAAAATGTATAGCTGGCAACATTATTGTTTCAAAAAAAAAAAAAACAAAAAAAAACAAAAAACGTATAGCTGGCAACATTATTCCTTTACAAAAAAAACGTATAGCTGGCAACATTACTTCTTTACAAAAAAAACTTAGAGCTGGCAACATTATTGTTTCAAAAACTTAGAGCTGGCAACATTATTTTTCTGAAAACATTATCTGAGACCCTGCTGTTGGATGCAGTTTATCGCCATACCCAGGACGCGGATGTAGTTTACCGTCATACCCAGGACGCGCATGTAGTTTACCGTCATACCCAGGACGCTTGATAAATCGGTTAAAAAGTCTTAAATGTATAGATGTATGATCTAGGAATGTAATAACAATTGATAATAACTTAAGCAATGGTTTCTTTATACGTATATAATGAGCTCCAGAATGCTAATTCAGTATTGTCTATTCTGGCGTCAAAAATCGGGCTGATCGGCTGATCGGTTGAACACTCTGTCTTCGGGCGGACAGGAACCTGAACGAGGCTACGCCGAAGGGCGGAGTCTCTTTCGGGGTGGTAAACCGACCCTGAACCCGTTTATACGGGTTCAAAGGGCATATTTTCGGAGATCCCACTGGCTCGGAGATCCCACGGGCTCGGAGATCCCACGGGCTCGGAGATCCCACGGGCTCGGAGATCCCACGGCCTCGGAGATCCCACGGGCTCGGAGATCCCACGTTAAACCGGTCTTGTGCCACATGATGCCTTCACGGGTGGGGGTGACTAAATACTGTTCAGTCGGAAGTCGGGCAACGGGCTGATTGGCTGATCGGCTGATCGGTTGAACTCTCCGCCTTCTGGCAGGGAGGAACTCGAACGAGGCTACGCTGAAGGGCGGAGTCTCTTTCGGGGAGGTAAACCGACCCTGAACCCGTTTATACGGGTTCAAAGGACATATTTTTGGCCGAGCCCACAGGCTCGGGGATCCCACGTTAAACCGGCCTTGTACCCTATGATATCCTCGTGGGGTTGACTAAATACTGTTCAGTCTGAAGTCTGGAGTGAAGTCCGTCAGGAGTCTGTCATCAGTCATAGCGAATCTGTCAGTCGAGTCAGAGGTAGTCCGAAACTGAGTCGCGTCAGACAATTACTACTAAACCTGATTGTTAGTACTAACACTTTTATACCTATCTGTATATATTCCTGTTTGTAATATATCTGTGTTATTCCATATCCGTATTCGAGTTCTTCTTTATTGGTTCTACCTTGGACTATCACCGTGGTACAAGGAACCGGACCATAACAATGCTAATGACTGTTTTTGTTCCTTATTTCTTCTTTCTTAATCAACTTTCGAAATTTGGAATATTATTCAGTTGGCGGGGGTAGTTAAACGGATTGCTGCTCCCCTAAACTCTAACCTGCTTCATTTCACATCTGGCACCTCGACTTCGCACAGGTGGCGCCATATTATCCCACTTCCTTCTTTTTTCTCGGCTTTCTCTCACTGCCTATTTTTAAATCGTGTAGGCGAAAGGGCGTAGTTTATTCTAGTCATTAATTTAATGATCTTGTTTCCCCAAGGAAGTGAGGAAATTATTCTTCCATTTTCGGACATATGCATGTCTAGCGTAAACAAACCAGATGCCATTGCGAAATCTGCTTTCGTAACATCGAGCATCACAAGAAAAAGTTCCTCCTGTGAAGAATACCTGCATGACCATCTTCGTGATAATTAGAGTCAAAGACAAAGCTTCGACGTTTTTTTCTAAAGCTTGAAAGAAGTTTTCAGTATTGACCGTTAATACATCGGTGGTTAGCATAGCAATATTGTTTGTTTTAAAGAAGAGACTTTGACTTGAGAGGCTTAATATATTCGGAATTGATAAGAGCCACTTGTATTTTACCAAAATGTAATAGAAACCGAAGGGTCAAGAATTCGA
The DNA here is from genome assembly GCA_963932145.1 of Acanthosepion lycidas. NCBI lineage: Eukaryota > Metazoa > Mollusca > Cephalopoda > Sepiida > Sepiidae > Acanthosepion > Acanthosepion lycidas. The sequence goes on along the minus strand of OZ010615.1, from coordinate 12,504,729 downwards.
ATGATCACAGGGTTCACTAAATTATGTTTATAAGATCTCCGCTGGGGATTCCTAAAAACCCGAAGTATTAGACTGAGGACTTGATAATAGGTTGCGTTGAGTATTTTAGATATGATTTTCTGGCCGCCCATATATAAAACTAGCGTAATCCAGTTTTGAGCGAAGTAGTGATCTGTACAATTAAATTAATGTTTGTAGATATGCTCCCCATTCAGTACGCAGATTTTGAGGTCTTTACTACATTGTAGTTTTAAATATTTAGATGTAGAAAGAATGCTAATTTTCTGAGTATATGTAGCATTTCACTTTCAACTATTTTAAGCAATGGTTGATGAGAAATATGTTTCATTTGCAGAAATGTAGGCATTTGGTTTTCGTTTTAGAAAAGGGAAAATCATTTTCTTTGGCCCATAATATTTAGGCATTGCTGGGGCTGTCTTTCTAAGTTATGCCTTATGTCGAGATCTGTACATTATTAGAAAGTCATCGATATATATTGAACTGCTGGGCTTAGAGATTTATCTACGGAGTTAATTTTGTCGTAGGAATTGGTCACCGAAAAATACTTACAAGTGGAAACGTTTCATGGTATTGCAGTTCTGATAACACAGTTCATATACCGACTTGAGATCTTTGGTTTTCCAGGAAATTCTATATGAATTGAGTCAGACGTACTTTTAGGCGCAGTTCATGCAGGTTTTTCAAGATAAAAATTTTTCACGTTGTGTCATAAGCTTTTTGCAAGTAAAGAAATTCTGCCATGAAATGTTCGTTTTTAATAATGATAGGGAAATTTACTAAGGTTTCCAGGTGGATTAAATAGTCTATGGTGCTTACTTTTTCCTAAAAGGAGTTTGGAATTCGCTGATTAAGCCTTTAGTTTCCACATACCAATCAGCCGGTTGTTGACCATTGTTTCCATAGTTTTACATAAACAACAGTTTAATGCTATCGGTCTGTAGTCAACAGTTTCAAGTTTTGGAATAGGTATGATGATTGACTGTCTCCATATTTCTGGGAAGTTGCCATTTGTCCATATTATAAAATCTTAAGAACAGCTGTAATGATATGTTTGGTAACTGTTTTTATAACTTCCTAGTGGTTAATGTAGACCCACAGTTGTATTCTACGCTTTTATTAAAGATTCATTTAGTTCATCCAGAACGACTAGTAGATTATAACATTCGGCATTATTTTATTTAATATTTTTTTTGTTATTCCGCTTTTTGTTTGAACTTTAGAAATTGATGTCTGACATTCATGGCAGATGAATGTTCAGACATATTTTTTTTCACTAGTGGTCAGCGATATCCTTTTACCTGGATAACTAAGTTATTTATCGGGTGTTGATATAAAATGTTTGTTCGGTATTTGCCTGCTATTTTCTTTATCATATTTGAAACGGATATATTTTTGCAGCAGAATTAAGTCTGTTGACGTAGATTTTGCATCATTATTTTTTTGGTTTGTTTAATTATTTTGTGTGCATTTGCTCGAAGTTACTTAAATTTCAGCAAATTTGATGTTTACGTTGTTTGTCGAATTCTCTGAGCTGCCCTTCTTAGAATGATGGCGTTTTTTTTTTACATTTATCATTGAGCCAAGGTAGGTTGTTTTATTTTTGGTGCTGAATTTTTTGGAATGCCTCATTTTTCTACCGGGATAACAATTTCCGTGAAATGTTTAACGTTCTTTGTATTTCTTCTTTCAATTAGTTTTTCTGAATATTGATATCTAAATTCTTCCCGATTCGTTCCGCTAATTTCCAATAGAGAGTATATTTGTCATCATGTCCTGCGTTTTTATAGGACGATTAGTAAGTGATAGCTACCCCATGCGCCTACCAATACCTTCCAAAAGAATACCACATAAATTATGGATCACAAAAGAATAAGTATATTGTTGAATAGCTACCAGAAAATAGATTTGTTCATGTAGGCCTATTATCATTATAAATCGTTGTTATAAAGTATTGTTTCTAGGATCCTATCATTTGGGTTTTTGTCTGTGCAACCCCATAGGGTATTGTGACAATTAAAGTACCCTAGTATCATAAAATGTGCGGGGAGTTGCTTTATGATTTGCTGATTTTTAGCTTCATTCTCTGGTTGATTCGATGGGATGCATACTAAGTGTAAAGACTTTTTTTTAACAGCAGTCACCTGTAAAGTAGCTAGATTTATTTTACTTTGAGGTAAAACTTTCTTAACTGGGATGGATTTACCGCCTGACGGTCGAAGTCCGGTGTCATGTGTGTAGATGTATTTTTTGAAATCTTTTATATTCAGTTCGTCATTTTGCTTAAGGAATATTTCTTGAAGGCAAACAACTATCGGTGTCTGGACTGTTATTAAGAGAAGCTGTTGATTTACGTTTATAATTACAGCGCTGCAGTGTCGTTTATTTATTTCCTGCATGCTTTCTAAATGTTATTGAGCTGTAGTTTAGCATGCTTTGAATTAATTGTCCACTTCTTTTGTGTTTCGTGGTTTTATTCGTAGTTTTATGTATTTAAATTTCAACATAACCACGTATGGGACAAAATGTTATTCTGCGTAATTTAAAAGCATTTTTACTTAATTTTCTTACAAAATTTCTGAAACTCAAATATATATTTTAATGGACCTTAAGTTCTGACTCTGAGTTGTTCCATATACAAATTATGTAAATTCGCTCTCTCTCTCTTATATATATATATATATATATATATATATATATATATATATATATATATATGCGTATATATATATATATATGTATGCGTATATATATATATATATATATGCATATATATATATATATATATATATATATATATATATATATATATATATATATATACACACACATATATATATATATATATATATATATATATATTGGAATTTATGTATTTAGGCAATAAATTAACTTTTAGGCATGTCGGATTGAATAAATTACAGACATTATGTTTGCTAATTTTAATAAAATCAGTTCATACTCACGAATAACCATCAGTGTATTCATTCTAAAGAATGAATGAAATAACTATTTAAATTTCTTTTATTTTCAATTCACAAGTACTTTCCATCTTTCTTCCAAAATCATCTTCAGGGATGCAAGTAGCACAAAACTGTATGTTGTTCAGAAGTACAAGTTGTTTTTAGCAGATCTGCATTGCTATCCATTACGGTAATATTCCCTTATACTTTTAAATGCAAATGGTTGACAATGTGCTGAGCATTCATTAGAACGTGAAAAAAATATCCATCCGTAATTTTTTCTTCTATGTTATAATATCATGGCCATGCGCATTTCAAGGCATGAGAAATTGTTCCATTATAGTTATTTCAGAACATTACTGCATTATTCATATTTGATTCTATTCAGTGTCGGCTATAATTTTCTAGTATAAATTGGTTCTAGGATATATAGGTTGAATTAAATGAATTTCTTTTATATATGGCAGTTAGGTCCGAGGTTGATTAGTTTTTTTTGGTTGTCATAAATCCTAGTCAGAAATGTTTATAAATATTTCAAAATTTTTCGGGAGTAATATAGTTAATTTCTTTGATGTATTTTTCTTTGAATTTTTAACCGATATTTACATTCCGATGTGCTAGTAATGTCTTTTAGTCTATATATATATATATATATATATATATATATATATATATATATATATATATATATATATATATATATATATGTGTGTGTGTGTGTGTGCAATATGTTGGTAGAGAGATTGAGATGAAGGTTTATGTTTAATAATACACAAAACATTTATATATGCCGAGAGACATATAGGGCTACATAGCGTTAATATATATATATATATATATATATATATATATATATATATATATATATATATATGTGTGTGTGTGTGTGTGTGTGTGTGTGTGTGTGTAGGGAGAGAGAAATGATTGGATGGATTTTAGTCGGAAATAGATATGTTGATGAAGAAAATGGCCTATAAGTAAAATGAAAATAGAAAAAGCATACACAGTGAATAGAGAGGAAACAAATTAGTAGCATTGGGCATTTAAATAAAGAAATATTTTCTTACACAGAACCTCCTCATGTATTCGCTCTCAGTGGACTTCTTCATTAACTATTTGCTCCAGTCACCACAGTGCAGTAGAAAATCGCGTCTTTTAATCTTCGTTTACATTACAACACTATCTCAAAATAATTACAAAAAAAAGAAAATGGAATCCATTCATTGGACTAATTAACACTAGTTAAACAGCGAGGTAAATAGCTTCTGTTTTTCTATATCATGACAGTGCAAATTTAAACAGCCCCAAATTAGCTGTTCATTAGTGAGAACGTCAGGACTTTAAAGATATGCGGCACAGACTTTCATTTGTATCCACTTTATCAACTTATCGCCGCCATACACTTGGATAGTTGGATAATCATTTCCGCTAGAAACGGAAAAATAGATAGCAGACTCGTTACTATGTGCGCGTCTGTATATATATATATATATATAAATATATATAAATATATATATATATATATATATATATATATATATATATATATATATATATATGTGTGTGTGTGTGTGTAGGGGGGGGCGCACGCGCGTTGGATGACAATTAGTCCCGCAATCAGCATCTTTAAAATCGATCTTTTCAATATTATCCTTGTAATCAGTCATTTCATCCCATTAATTATTATGTAAGGCAATAATTTATTTTTTTCTGATTCAGTGTAAACTTATTTTTGCTTTGTCGTTTGCCTAAAATTAACATTAAATATGCGTATATTTAATGAAGCAAAATTATTTTGTATACGCAGATATGTATTTAAACGCAAGGCAAAACAATTCTAAATACTTTTCGGTAGAAAGTGACGATAGACATTTAAATTAAGTTAATGAGTCAACCGATTTGAATTTTATTCTTGTATACACGTGTATATTCTATATATGCGCAAATCAAATCAAATTAAAATTAAATAATTATTAATATTAATACTGAGAGACATTCCTTTAAATTCAGTTCTAAAGTATACACTGTTATTTTGAAGAGGAGTAGATTTTTACGAGTTGTTTCCTGTTCGAGTTTGAGATTTTGGGTTCCTTCTAAAGTTGACTTCAAATCTATAAGCCGAAAGTCACCACCTGGATTCTTAAATATTATTCGCTTATTAAAACTTGAATATTATGACTTATTTTCGATAAATAGAAAATATAGCATACTATTAAAAAAAAAAAAAAAAAAAAGATTACAAAGAAAAACGCATGTAATGTGCTATTTTTCCGTTACAAGAGGAAAGGATTTCTCCAAGTGTGTGTGGTGGTGTACATATATATATATATATATCTATCTATCTATCTATCTATCTATCTATCTATCTATCTATATATATATATATATATATATATATATATATATATATGACATCTAACGTAGACCTGTTTAATAGGTGTAATATTGGAGGAATTGAGACTTTTATCATACAGTCTCAGTTACAGTGGACTGGTCATGTCTTGAGAATGTCTGATGACAGGATACCCAAGATCCTAATGTACAGCCAGTTAGATCAAGGCTACAGGAATGTAGGACGCCCATGGCTAAGTTACAAAGACAAGCGGAAAAGCAACTTGTCAGCAGTTAATATACCACATAACACTTTTGAGGGCTTAGCTTTGGCTCGGGTAGAATGGCGATTAACGTGTTTTAGTGTACTCAGCAATTTTCAATCTGCTTGTCTGAATCATCTTCAAGAAGCGAGAGCAAGACCTAAAAGGTCAACCGGTCTAACAGTGATCTCATCTCACAATTCTCACACCTGCTCCATATGTGGCATTCTTTGTGAATCACTAGCGGGTCTTAAATGCCACATAAGATTAGCGCATAAACTTTCATAACTGAATCAATATGCTGGCAGATGCTCATACGTCGAAACCGACGGGAGAGAGTCCATTATATATATATATATATATATATATATATATATATATATATATATATATATATATATATATCATAATAATAATAATAATATATATATATATATATATATATATATATATATATATATATATTGAAACATAGAATGACAGATGAAAATATTTATGAACATATCTTTTATGGCATATATATATATATATATATATATATATATATATATATTAATCAGACATACTTTTATCAATTTCAACTTTACAGATATTGGATATTTCCATTAGAGTAGCCGCCCTCTTTGTTTATTAATGAGTATATTTTCCTGCATCAATATGAAATTCGGGAAATCTTATTAAAGGAAAATTAATCGACAACAGTAATACTTCATGCTAAAACTAAATATACAGGACTAGAAAACGTCGTAGAAGCATAAAATATACTGTAGTGTTGAACTCAGTGTAAAATATTTCTAGGTTCTATCACTGATATTTAGCTCTTTTACCTGTAAATAGATTAAACCTAAAACTATATTTCTAACATATATATATATATATATATATATATATATATATATATGTGTGTGTGTGTGTGTGTGTGTGTGTAAGTAAGCAAATATATGGATATAGATCCGATAGCACGAAGAAAAATATACGGAAAAAACAAACAAAAATCCTAATATGCAATTATGCTCTTTTAATGTTAATATAATGTCAACGTCGTACGTTTCGGTCTAATAGACCATCTTCAGGACATATTCATAAAACATAATTAACATTAGACCATATTCAATTCAACATGAAAAAGACGATGGACATAAGAGCAAGACTAATCCAAACAGAAAACTTAAATCTTTTATAAGATCAGCGTTACGTTTAAATATGATCACGTCGTTTCACTTTTTAGATCACAATAAAATTCTTTTCGTTTTTCATTCTAAATACTCAAATTTATGGAATACGTTTTCACAACATCGCCCGGGTGACGACGACGTGATCATATTTAAACGGAACGCTGATCTTATAAAAGATTTATGTTATCAGTTTGGATTTGTCTTGCTCTTATGTACATCGTCTTTTTCATGTTGAATTGAATATGGTCTAATGTTAATTATGTTTTATGAATATGCCCTGAAGATGGTCTATTAAACCGAAACGTCCGCCGTTGACATTATATTAACATTAAAAGAGCATAACTGCATATTAGGATTTTTGTTTGTTTTTTCCGAAAATTTTCTTCATATATATATATATATATATATATATACAATCATACATACACACACATATATATATGTGTGTGTGTATGTATGTATGAGTTTTTATAATCTTTTAATATTTATCACGTAAGCAAATATAAGTGAACAACGCAAACATGTTATCAAAAATTGTATGTAAATCTTGTTTTTGTTCAGTAAATCTTTTCCCTTAAATTTCTTTGAAACAATGCGCCCTTTGGTTAATTTCTATGAAAATTGTTTACCTCTTTACTTTCTTTCATTTCCACACAGTTAATTTCCCACTCTTTTTTCATTTTCTCACACATTCTTTCCCGTCAGTTTGCCATTATCATACAGCATACATTTGTTATTCAGTCAACATCAAACGCCATATCATGGGCAAAATGTGACACTCGAAAAGTTTATGTCGATTTGCTGTGTGTGTTGGCTATTATCGCGTTGAAGTAGCCATTTACATTTTATTTCCATCTTAGAGTATGTGAAGACATCAAAGCAAATATTTTTCTCATAAGTTTTGTTGTACTCAATAATAGATTCTTCGTATGGAACCAGGTGATCGACACATGATGTATCTAAAACTAGAAAAGAATTGCAAATACTTTATATTTTATCCTTCTAGGGACGCATTCTATGCTGAATATTTCAAATATATTTTGTGACAGCATCGAGAAGTAGCTAAAATATGGTTCTTCACGTGAAAAAATCAAAACACTAAATTACAAATAATCATGTCTTTTCTTAGATATTTAATGGAAAGCACCACATACTGCATATAGGATTGAGAAAAAAAACGCTATTCATTTATAATTAAAGATATATATATATATATATATATATATATATATATATATATATATATATATTGTTGTGGATTCCGAGATGAATTCGGTCTCCAAGGAATGACAAACGCAATAATTAAATATAAGAAATAAAATGTATTTACACAATCATACAAAGAGTAATACTGTTAGTAAGTCCAGGAACGCGGTTAGTAGCAAATACAGATACATATATACAGTCTCGAAGTAGGACTTCCTTAGAGTCTAATTTCTTGTAACTGACTTCTACAAGAGGTTACCTCACACTATCTCCGTTCGTATATTCTCTCATTCTCCGTATATCCGCTCACTATCCGACTACCGACTAGTATTTAGTCACCCCCCACGAGGGTATCATGTGGCACAAGGCCGGTTTAACGTGGGATCTCCAATCCCGTGGGTTCGGCTAAAAATATGCCCATTGAACCTGTATAAACGGGTTCAGGGTCGGTTTGACTCCCCGAAAGAGAATACGCCCTTCGGCGTAGCCTCTTTCGGGTTCCTCCCGGCCCGAAAGTGGGTAGTTCAACCGTTCAGCCGGTCGTCCGACATCGACTGACATCCGACTACCGACTAGTATTTAGTAACTCCCCACCCACGAGGGCATCATGTGGCACAAGGCCGGTTTAACGTGGGATCTCCGAGCCCGTGGGTTCGGCCAAAAATATGCCCATTGAACCCGTATAAACGGGTTCAGGGTCGGTTTACCACCCCGATCGAGATTCCGCCCTTCGGCGTAGCCGCGTTCGGCTTCCTCCCCGCCCGAAAGTGGGTAGTTCAACCGTTCAGCCGGTCGTCCGACATCGACTGACATCCGACTACCGACTACTCTTACTGACTGTAACTCTGGGTATTTAACGACAGCAATCCAGGTACACTTGGTAGAGTCCACTTATATGAAAAAGGGCTGGACCTCATAACACACACACACACACACACACACACGCACGCACGCACACACATATATATATATATATATATTAAGACATTTTTATGTTTATACATTCTTTTTATAGATATAAATACTTAAGTAAATGCTCTGTTTATAATAAACTGTATTAAACAACATTTACCGACCTGAACGTCCGAGAAATTTTCACAGAAAATATTCGTCCTTTGACAGGATTGGAATCTGTATCCAGTACGGAACCGTCCTTAGCTTGATGTGCCTTAACCGATTTGGCTACAGAGGAGGCCGGTAAATGTTGTTTAATACTGTTTATTATAAATAGCATTTACTTAAATATTTGTATCTATAAAAAGAATGTATAGACATAAAAAAAAATGCCTTAAAACAAAATTGCCGGCCTTTTTCCATTTCATAATATATGTATATATATATATATATATATATATATATATATATATATATATATATATATATAATTTAATTTAAACAAAAACGGATCACTTTAAGGCTCTATTGTAATAATTTATTTCACCAGGGGCTTTTATTGTTCCCTGGATCTTCAGGCATCACTTTCAAAAGGTGAAACGAAAAATGTATATGGTATATGTATGAAAAAACAGAAGTTTTTGTTTTTACTGTTTTTTCATACATATACCACATACATATTTACGTTCATGTACATGTGCAATTACACATATAACCACATACACATGTATCGATATACACCGGTATTTTACTATTAATAGTGTAACCCGGTTATAAGAGACACGGTTATAAGAGAAACCCTGGTATAAGAGAAACCCTGGTATAAGAGCGATTTTCTCTGGTCTCAAATTGGAGCCATACTTACCTAAACAAAATAAACCAAACCTGGATATAAGAGAAATCCGGATATAAGAGTATTCTTCTCCGGTCCCGACAACTCTCTTATATCCGGGCTATACTGTACCTTCATATCTTACTCCATCTTGATTCGAAACCTAAACTTTAATTAAGAAATATTACCAATCTAAAAATATCTACAAATTAAATTCATTAATTAGACTCAAACTGATAAAGATTTTACCTTAACAGTCAGTTACAATATTAAAATATTACTATAAGTAAATATTTATTTTTTATTGTTGTTTATTAATATAATATTCAACTTACATGAAATCACTAATTTATTTAGAGAGAAGTTGAATATTTAAATTGGTAACAAGCATTAAATTAATTTCTTTTTGGAGATTTTTAAGCTTTTAATTACTATCAAACGTTAAAATCTATTTTTATCTAAATTGCTAAAGCTATACCAACCCTCTTCTTCCACCGAAAACCCTAAGTACATCACTTTTCTCTTTTTATTTTTCCCTTTTTTTCTCTTTTCCTTTCTCCATATTATTTCCGTTGAGATGACCGATTAAATAGTTCAATGTCTTATCCTTACCCACTCTTTCATCAATATTAAGTATTATATTAAAAAGAAACATAAAAATAAATTTTAAAACTCTCCCGTCCCTCTCTAAACTCAACCATGTCTCTCACACCCTTCCTCATCACACTCTAATTCAACTGTCCGAAGATCCAGGGAAAAATAAATGTCCCTGGTGAAATAAATTATTACAATGGAGCCTTAAAGTGATCCGTTTTTCTTTGAATTAAATTATTCAGTCTGAATTAACACTGAGCTCTCAGGATTTCATACTCCTTGGAAATATCCACACGGATTACCAATTTTTTTTTTTTTACTTATATATATATATATATATATATATATATATATACAAACACACTCTCATGTACGGCAAGATCAAAACTTAAAAAGGCCTTGTGCCACAATCGATCCCGTGGGTGGATTGATAAATACCAAATTGAGTAAGTAATCACATATACATATATATGAAGAAAAATATACGGAAAAAACAAACAAAAATCCTTATATGCAATTATGCTGTTTTAATGTTAATATAATGTCAACGTCGGACGTTTCGGTCTAATAAACCATCTTCAGGACATATTCATAAAATATAATTAACATTATCAATTCAACATGACAAAGACGATGGACATAAGAACAAGACTTATCCAAACAGATAACTGAAAGTTTTATATGATCAGCGTTCCGTTTAAGCATGGTCACGTTGTCGTCAAGTGGGAGACGCTGTGAAAACGTATTCCTAAAATTTGAGTATTATGAATGAAAAATGAAAAATGAAAAGAATTCTATTTTGATCTAAAATTTATATGTACGCTTGTCGAGCATTAATCTCGCTAGAAAAGGGGAAATACTAAAGAAGTGAATACTAGACCTGGCTTCTTTAGTATTTCCCCTTTTCTATTGAATTGATAATGTTAATTATATTTTATGAATATGTCCTGAAGATGGTTTATTAGACCGAAACGTCCGTGGTTGACATTATATTAACATTAAAACAGCATAATTGCATATAAGGATTTTTGTTTGTTTTTTTCCGTATATTTTTCTTCATACTGTCGGATCTATATCCATATATTTGCTTACATACATATATATATATGCTATTGTTAATGAGTTTACTGAGTTTGTAAAAACACGGATGTTCTTATAATTAATTCAGTAGATTAATCTTATTTTAATTCTGTTTGTGTTTATATACGTAACTATCTGTCATATATGCGTTATATAAAAGAATGTCTTCTTTTTCTCTTAATTCCTGTAATTGAATATTTCAATAATTCTTAGGCATGAAGTGGGAAAATATGGTGCGATTACTTAACAAGCTTGTGTGATCACAGAGGAACAAATTTTTCATCAATGTAGGTTCTAAGAATTTTTTTTCTTTTTTTCATTTCTCTCCAACATATAGGAGGGGAAAGACAGAAGATGGACGTCACATCACGGAGATCATTGACTGATATTAAAATGCATCATTTTACGCCACAAATTACAACAATGATTTAATATCAATCACCATTTTCTTACAAAAATTTGTGCTGTGTGACATGTAGCATGGGGCGTGTAATTTGGCTTGTAAGATATATATATATATATATATATATATATATATATATATATAATATTTTTTGTTTAAAAATATGATTCCTTCGATACATAAGAGTTCTCATGTTTCGAATCGAGAGCCGAATCCATCCAAATAATTATTAAAATAAAGTTGAATAAAGGTGTTTAGTCCCGTTTCATCTTCAAGCGAAATGTTAGGAATAAGCTATCTCTTGGTTTACGTGAGTTTTAAGCATGGTTCTTTATAAAATTCGTTATTGTGGGAGTGAAAATACTAAGGAACTCCGGATTATGCACCCAACGTGTTCTTTTCTATTCTCTGCATACCTGCGCATTTACATATATATATATATATATATATATATATATATATATATATATATATATATATATATATATATATATATATATATATATATATATATATCATATACATTTTTATGTTTAACGTTCTTTTTATAGATACAAGTATTTAAGTAAATGCTCTGTTTATAATAAACAGTATTAAGTAACATTTACCGGCCTGAATAAATAAATTGAATAAATAAATTGTCGGATTTTGTCCATTTCTTAATATATATATATATATATATATATATATATATATATATATATATATATATATATTGATACAGGTTTCATTAAATATTATAGACAAGTTTTGTCTATTTATTTTATGCGAAATTTTTTCGTAACATCTGATATATATATATATATATATGAACACTTATGTTTCTTTCCTATGTGAACTAAATTGAAAACTATATAAGAGAAATAATTGATATAGAAAAACATTAAACATTTTCCCTTCAGTTGTATGTTAAATGTTAGGTCAAACTGGAGCTCTATCTATCTTACTGCCAAACAATATGTGATAAGGACAATTCTGAATCCCAAATACTGGAGGAAGGCAAGGGAACACATCTCAACTTTCGTTCCGATGAATTCATGGCTTCTTGCAAATCATAGGTCAAATGAATTTATGAAAATTCAAGATCACCTACGTCGTGAATGGACTTGCAATTAACTAAAAGAAATAAAATAGAGAAATGTTTTGAAATAGAGAAATAATTATACTTTGGAGAAAAAAGGACATATATTTAATTGCTCTTTTGCAATATTCTCTTTATGCTACGGGCAATTAAACTCTGTCTACGATAAGATCTCTTCCCCGAAGCCGCGGTTTCCATCCAAATTCCGCTGATATGTTTAGCAGACATTGATCGATGGAATATTTTCGATGAATGCGTTGTGTCGCGTCAGTACAGACGTCGAACGAAATATTGAAGACTGAATTGACCATCAAATCGTCTCAAATGAAATGAGAGGAGGAAAATGATATGTGCGATGAGGTGAAAAGAGAAAGAAACAGCATGTCCTCGAATATTCTCCAAGAAATATTGAGGAAATGAAAGGAAGATGGGCTCAGGATATAGTGATATCAATGAACAATGCTAAATTCAGATACCGAAAATTTAAATAAGTTAGGAAATCATCAGAGCAGATAAATTTAATAAAGATTTTCGGAGAAAAGAAAAAATAAAATGAAGTGTATATCAAGAAAAAATATAAGGGGGAACTATCCAGAAATTGCGAACTCGGAGGAAAGAACTCCTTAAGAATCAATTGACATTTAAACATTTGTATAAAATAACATTTAACTTTGTATGGTATATTTGCAAGTGACTCAGTCTTTAGCATACATGTGTAGTTATCTAAAAATTATGAGATGACGATTGCAACCTAACTTCTCAGACAGTAGAGAATTATTTGCAAAATTGGATCAACAAAACCGTACCCTGGAACGATTCTATTAGCGTAATGTTGATATAAAATATTTCACTTATAATGTTATATATATGACAATATAATAATAAGATTGAAAGAAAAAGTTTATAGTGGTCCCAACGGGAGAAAAGTGTGTATATTAAAAAGAGAGGTACTGCAAACTTTTTGGGTTGTAAGGTGGATTTTTTTTCCTAAAAGAAATATTATGATTTTATTTTTCATAATTTTACTACACGTGTTTCTGGCCTCGCGACCGTCTTCAGGTAAAAGGCGGAGATTTCCACATATTATTAAAAATAATTAATTATTTTCCTTTATGTTTTTCGATGTTAAATATTCTCGATATGAGGCATTCTATGGTTGTGTGTTGGCAATCCGAATGTATTTCTTGAATTGGCAGTGAAGAGTTCTGCGCGAAAGGTCATAAAACAACTAAGGTTGGTCCAAGAGAAATGATGAGCGAAATGATTCGAACCTGTATCCTATATGGTACTGTGATTTAGCCTGACGTGTTGTTAACCGATCGAGCCACAGAGAATCGTTCCTTTAGCAAGTTCGAATTATATGCTTTTAAATTTCAATCTTCTATGATTCTCTCACGTACATTCATATCTGCTCATGACCATATCCAAATGTAAACAAATTACGTCACACATTATGAAATGTACAAAGTCCGATTGATTTTACATATGCATATATATATATATATATATGAAGAAAATTATACGGAAAAAACAAACAAAAATCCTTATATGCAATTATGCTGTTTTAATGTTAATATAATGTCAACGTCGGACGTTTCGGTCTAATAAACCATCTTCAGGACATATTCATCAAATATAATTAACATTATCAATTCAACATGACAAAGACGATGGACATAAGAACAAGACTTATCCAAACAGATAACGGATATGTCTTGTAGTGTAATTTTTGTAATTTAATAGAGGGGGTTGAGAGTGGCAGTTAAACAGGCAATATAAATTATAGGGAGTATACATTTTCTACATTTCACTTCCGTTTTGTTAACCATATAAATAGGTTAAGGTTCTGTCACTCCTCCTACTCCAATATAATACATACTTAAGAGAGATATAAAATTAACCCCTCCCTATACTTTATATTATCTGTTTAACTGCCACTCTCAACCCCCTCTATTAAATTACAAAAATTACACTACCCACCAATTTCTAATCCCATTTTTCCTCTCAATTCGTTGTTGGAAGTTTTACCTGATGATCCTGAATCCTTAAAAAAGGATTTGGGGTGAAATAAATTATCGTAATGGTACCTTAAAGTAGTTTGTTTTTCATTACATATATATATATAGATAGATAGATAGATATGTATGTATAACTATGTATATGTATATTCAAAACAAAGGCGCTCACTGTTATTTGCAGGCATATATTATATTTTAAATTTGTTTTCTATTTTGTTTAATTTTGACGACTTGTTTGTCTTTTGACCTTAGTTATTATGATGATTAAATTTTGACAACTGTGTTTTTTTGTCTCCCGTATATTTGCGTGCTAATATATTCAATCATATTTACGTGTTAGTGTATTATGACGTCATATCTGTCTGTCTTGTCTCCCATAAAACTTTCTTCCTCGTCTACTCAATCTCTAATAACAACCCTGTCAATGTAACTAAGTTTCTAGCCATATATTTCATCTATTACTTCGTCTCAAATACAGACGGAACAGTTAATATATCAATAAGTACTATACATACAAATTTATGCATATTTTCTCCGTCTTTTTTCTTTCTTCATTTTTTAAACTAAAATTGATGCATGGTTATTTTTAGCGTTGAATAAATTTTACTTTTGAATTACGTAATAATTTCGATGTAATTTGTTATCCTATACGGAACCGTCATTTAACTTGACGTGCCTAACCGCTCGGCCACAAAGGATCGTGTGGTTGGCACGGTCGAATTTGCTGCTTATAAACATCAATCTTCCAATCTTTGTGGCCGAGCGGTTAGGCACGTCAAGGTAAATGACGGTTCCGTATAGGATGCAGGTTCGAATCCTGTCAAAGGACGAATATTTTCTATGAAAATTTCTCGGACATTCAGACCGGAAAA
>OZ010615.1:12363999-12478999 GCA_963932145.1 Acanthosepion lycidas | reverse complement strand
ATTTTTTAATACTAAACATCTGAATAGATATTATAACATGACTTTGTTATCGAGCTTTTTGAATTTTCCTGTACTTGTGTTCTGATTGGTTCATCTAGCCTTTGTAACAACGTTTTCCCCTTGCGTAGAATATTAATTAATTTGAAACTTTTAAAACCATTTATTTTACATTCAACGTCATCACTTGATAAGACACCGAAGGTGTTGAAACAAAATGGCTATTTTTGTAGTGATTTTATAACATATTTATGTTATAAATTTTTTTTCTTTAAAAATAAATAATTATATATATATATATATATATATATATATATATATATTGCAAAAATATAATTGTACAAGCTACCTGTTAAAAATATGTGTGAAGATTTAAACGAAGAATTGATAAAATATTTCCAGGATGCTGAGTTGGCACTTTGTTCTAAAGTCTATACGAAATTTCAAGGAAAAAATGGTCGACGCCAGAATTTAATCCGTAAAATAAGTGTACCCGTCACAGCTTCGGAAAATTCAACGAAGAATTAGACTTATGGATAATTGAAATGATTGTCCATTCAAAAATGCACACACACACACATCCTGCCCTATATATATATATATATATATATATATATATATATATATATATATATATATATATATATATATATATATATATATATATCTGTTGAGCGAGTGTGATATAGTTTTCATCATAGAAATAGGTCCCAATACGAAATGAAGGAATATAATTTACCAAACTTCGTGGTGGTGACGCAATGATTTAATTTACTGAAGTTGTATCTCGTGTTGATACATCAATATCACTGACGGTAGATATTGTATGTTTTTGAGAAGTCACTTTTTGTAGTGCTCGAGTTTAGAATAAAGTAGCTTGAAAACAATGTATACGTGTTCAGGCCATTTTATTCCTGTTTTACAAAGCTGACTCTTGACTAGATAACAGATAATTGATACAAAGCCATCGAATTAACGTAAACGCCACTCAGCCTGTCAAGATATCACTCCAGTAGGAAAATATTTGGTTTTATCAATTAAATATATGTCCAGCATTGTACAGAAAAATATTCAATAAAAACAAATCGGCGTAGCTACAGAATATAACCTTACTTGTAGCTATTGGTACAAGTAAGCAAGTTAGAAAACCTATTCGCAATGAAGAATGATGAAGTGTACAGTATGCAAAACAACCGATAGAAACATGCAAGATAATAAACTGAAATAAATCGAACATGATGCTTAATATTTATTGCTGTCTTCTGCATCATTTGGATTTATTTCTAAATACATATGTATTTTGCACATTTTTACAAATTAAAACCATACAATCGCAAAATAAGTTATCATCAATATTTGTAGAATAATTGCATACGAAGGTAAATAAAAAATTAAAAACAATTTTCATTGAACATCTTTATTTCACCTTAGGAAAAGAAATGAGTATTTCACTTTTCAGCAGTCATCCTGTACGGCGATGCGCTTCATGTATGCTGTAACGATCTTTTTAATATCTTCTGAAAATTAACTTTTACGATTGCTCAGTAAAGTACGCCCGCACCGTTTACTTATTAGGGAAGTAAAAGTTACCATGCTCTATGGCTTGTGTAGATCCATGGCTCATGCTCAAAATTGCCGTCATTTTTGCTAATTGACTTGTTCGTCTTTTCTGATCACGGTATCCTTCTCTCTGGATGTCTTCTTCCGTGCGCGATGTTGTTGATGACCCGACAGGCTGACGTCCGCTACACTAGTTCTTCACACTGTGATACCTTCTAGCCAACAATAAGCTTTTCGTTGATTCATAGTGCATGCTCAACCTCAGGACAACATCGGACGATTTATTCCCGAAGGTTTGACTCTCTCTACCCACGGAAAGGGCACTACGGCGCGTTATACTTCGATAGTTCAATCGCCGAGTGAAGCTTTCATACGTCTGACCGTGTTGCTTCCTGTCACTCGACTCAATGTATTAACAATAGATGTATAAAAGTAACAAGAACAATGATGTCCGTAACAAAAGAATGTTAAAATCTTTTTGGTTCAAATCATGGGAATTGATTGAATATGCATATACAAGTTTGTTGTTCATGTATGGTTTGTTCATTCATTTCCCGATGGGAAAACGCGTTTTCCCGTGAGAGATTTACATGCTGACGTGTAAGCGGAATAATTAAGAAGAGGCTGCGAAAAATTATCGCAGATTATTTATAAAGGTGAAGAGCGCCCCCTAGTATCGGTTTTAAGAAATTAAGTGGAGTTAAGCCAAGATTTCTATCAAACTCCCTATAGATTATACCACACACACACATATACATTTTAATATATATATATTATATATATATATATATATATATATATATATATATGAGACTCTTCGCCAAAAGCGAATTGAGTCACTGTCGGTCACTGTGTGTGTTTATCTAAAAATAAATACGCTAAAATTCACCTTCATTCACCGTGCGACGACGGCTTAGTAGACGGTAGAATCTCCAACTGACACCAATTCAGTCGGGTTGCAATACTAGCTAGAGGCAACCAGATGTCTACCCACACTGAAGAGCTGTGAAACAGCGAAACAGTGTGTCTGTGGAGGCCTCACACTTATACACTCACTCACACGAATATACACACTTACACACATCATATGCACTCACTCCCTAATGAGCCAAATGATAACACACACCCACAGCAATACACACGCTTACACATATCATACAAACTCACTCCCTAAGAACCAAATAACACACACACAAACACTAAACAGAGACACATCCCCTCATCAAGTCCAACAAAACTGTCAAAGTGACCAGAGAATTCATAGCAGCATGTATCTATCCAGCTCTTATCTCAAATAACAACTTAAAAGAGACTGTTTGACCAACACAAGGAATGTTAAAAGATTCATGTTAAAAAGATAAAAAAATAAAAAAAAACAAATGAAAACTACAGACAAATTTCATTTCCTCCATCAAGACATTCATTTCTGTAGTTTAGTGCTAGCAGCAAGCAGAAATATTTCTCCTCCCGATGATGGCCATTTCGGCCGAAACTAGTCGAGGAATCTAAATGGAATAATAATAAAAAAAACGAAAGAATATTAATCTACAACCCAGTGTGTCTGAAGATTTTAATTTTTTAATTTTTTTTTCAATATATATATATATATATATATATATATATATATATATATATATATATATATATATATATATATCGGGCGTTATGTCCTCCGGCCATCCTCAGGTTTATATATAAATATAAACCTGAGGATGGCCGGAGGACATAACGCCCGAAACGTTGTGATAAAAAAAAAAAACAGAGAGTAGTACAATAGTCCTAATATAAATAGGGTAACTAGTGACAAACCCACATCTCAAAAATTCAGCCTAACATATTTCACGTTATATATTCTTCTGAGATTTCGTTTAAATATTTATTTTTTATGTTTATATATTTTGTTTATTTCATCTCGTATATAATATTTTATTTATTTATTTATTACTTTTGTATTATTTATTTGTTTACTTAATTTAATGATATATTTATTTTTTTCCTATATTTTAATTTTTGCATATTTGAAATTTATGACTGGAATGTCCTTGGTCGTTTAATTGATGTGGTTGTTAACGTAGAAATTTATATTCCTTACATTTAGAAATTTTCCAAAAATATTTTTGCAGGAGTATAAGTTGTATTGAAAAGCTGATTACTAGTACATTTTCTTTTATGTAAATGTTAGTAAGCTAGAAGTGCTGTCTTAAGTTCATGCATTTTCTTGCATATTACAAGATCAGCAAAAAGGATGTTCAGTTTTGTCCTCCTCCCACCTTGTTCACCAAGGTAAATATATTTATACCCAGTCAAGCAGTTGTGACACTTAAAATATTAGATTGTGGCATGAACACCTCATGCTGTGTTTAATTCTATGTATACTCTGTAACTTCACTCTATCTCCAGAAGTACTCTTTCTATATAAATACAGCAAATATGCAACAACATATATACTTGTTTATGCGTACATATGTGCGTGAACGTGAAGAAGATTACATTTTAAACGTAATATTGTGACGCGCATTTCTTACAAAAATTTACTTCATTGATTTAAGACATTACATTTGTTTAATAACTACTTGTCTGGGTTCAAGTTTTGATTTTGGAAGGATGGAGGCATGAAACCACTTGAAAATGACGAAATATAATGTCAGAATGTGACACGCATGTGGCTGTATATATATATATATATATATATATATATATATATATATATATATATATATATATATATATATATATCGACACACACACACACATATATATATATATATATATATATATATATATATATATATATATATATATATATATATATATATATGTATATTATTTTTATGTTATAATTTTTAAATAAATAATTATAAAAAAAAAAACATTTATTTTACAATCAACATCATCACTTGATAAGACACCGGAGGTGTTGAAACAAAATGGCTATTTTTGTAATGATTTTATAAAATATTTATTCTATATATATATATATATATATATATATATATATATATGTGTGTGTGTGTGTGTGTGTGTGTGTGTGTGTGTGTGTATAAAAGAAAGAGATTATAGTAGTTCCAACGAGAGAAAAATCTTTATATTAAAAAGAAGAGAGGTAAGGCAAATGTTTATGGTTGTAATGTGGATTTAAATATATATATATATATATATATATATATATATATATTATGTGGAAAATAAAGCATAATATATATTTTTTTAAAAATACACATTACAACCAAAAACGTTTGCGGTACCTCTCTTCTTTTTAATATATATATATATATATATATATATTGTTCACGTCCAATTTTCTCGGGAGCGATAGTTATGCCAAATTTACAAACGTTCAGCGCCACAAGGCAAAGAATATTAAGGAGAGTGATTGTAGCTAATGTCTTGAAGGAATACGGAATATAAAAGACGACAAAATAATATGAAACTAAAAAAAATGTTTAAAACTTAGCACACTCTAATACACTCAAGTAATACGAGACTTGTATATATTATTTGAAGAGAGTAAACATTTACCAATTTTAAATCAATTCGAAATATTAAATTTACTCATAACGCCATTTCATTATTTTAATGAAGTATAAAATTCTATGGGTATTTTTTTAAAAAATTTTCATAGTCAAGGTAACTTTAAAATTTGCAATACCAGAATTTGGTAATGCTCCAATCAACGACATAATGCCGAATGAATGAATGTATATATATATATATATATATATATATATATATATATATATATATATATATATATATATATATATATATATATATATATATATATATACAAATTTGTCAAAAAACGACATTATTACGTCATTATTTTTGCGCCAACCTAATATGTATATGTGTGTCTGTGTGTGTGTGTGTATTATAATATGTATATAAATATTAGATAGAAATAGATAATTTGAGAGACAAAGAGAGACAGAGAGAGCGAAATAAATTGTAAATAAAATGGAAGGAAATAATCTTAATATGAACTCAAAAGTTTTGAGGAGTGACATATCTAATGTAGATGAGTGTTAATACAATCGTGTAAGGTAAATGTAAAAAGAAAAAAAAAACCTGAAATAAGAATACATATGTTAAGTGAGGGATCTGATAGAATTGATAGTTTCATGGTTAGACGTATTGGAAGATATATTAGTCCGAATCGACTTTAAGTAGGAGCAGAAAAATAGATAGCATAAAAATAACAAGTCCGGGTAAAAAAGAAAATCTATTCATTCTCTCGCTTTTTTCTGAAGCGGTCCGGTTCTTGTCTGCACCGCGAAGAATCGAAGAGAAATCAATAGGTTATTAATACAGATCTATCCGAAATGTCGACCATTAGAGCTGGAAACAATGTTTGGTCTGAAGAGGACAATGTGCCGTTTTAGCTTTTGCGCGGACGAATCAAAAAGTACCGATAAATCAGCAAAGTCACGTAGCCTCGTGATCAAAGAGGGGAAATTGATATTATTGTAGACGCTAAGTTGGGAGAAAGAGTGGACCATATAATGTAGCCGGTATAGCAAGGAAGGGGAAAAAAGTTCAACTATTATTGGTATTAGTGCAGTGCAATCTAGAAAGTGAATTTAATGCTGTCATTGTTATTGAATTCGTTTATGATAAGTATACTTGTGATTGTTGACATAATATCATTGAATACTTGGCGGGGACATTGCAACCCTTTCCTTAAATACCTATTAACATTTAAAGCCAGTGTTGAGATGGATGGTTCGTTCGTAATTCTAGAAGGAAAGTACCCTTATATGTTCTACGTTGTTATACCCACTAATCAATGCAATACTCATTGTCCTATGTTTTCAGATGAAACTTGAATATGAATTACAATATTTGAAACTATCATATTTGGATTCTTCGGAAAGTTAATTTTTCCGGCCTTCAGGGAAACGCATTTTTCCATTTTTTTAAAGTTTTACTTTTACTACATATTTAGAAAAATACAATGCTTGATTATATGTGCCATTTTCTTTGAAAGTTTGCGTACTACTGTGCAAGTGTCTGCTTTAATTGCTTGCTATCTCCTCTGGGTAAGCAATACACTCACATTGATGAATCTCTTGGAACAAATGCAGAAATGTACATTTGGCACCGAACGTTTGCTGAATGTGTGATTGATGTCCAGGGAATTCTTCCTAGTTTGCCTTCGAAGATTGAAGTAATAAAAGAAAGTTGGTCTTTTTCCTGACATCTTGAGATCGATAAATCTAATCTGCAAATCGTTAAAACTTTAAAGAATCAAGACATTCTGCAGACGACAAATGTGCCTTTTAACCTGATGTGGCACATGCTTCATTCAATTAAGTATTTTCGCTGTTTTTCTCACTCGTGTGATTGGCAGAAGAAAAAATATTTTGCGGTTATCTTAATAAGTTATGAGAGCCATTTTTATTTAATAAAGTATCTGGATTTCGACCTCGTGAATCTTTTGCTATACGAATAATAAAACAACACTATAAATTTCAACTGATAAGTCATCACAAAAGTAAAAAAAAAAGAACATATCGATAAATTTTAAATAATTAGCGAAATTAATTTCATTACTGTCAATAAATGTAATCTTTCAACGTTAATCTATTTAAAAATAAGACAAGAATCATACAAAATGACGTTCACTGTATTTGATATCATATAGTGGCGAAAATTTCCATGCGTCTTATAGCGATTTACTAAGCATAGCTTAGATGTGACACAAGGCCGAAAGTATCGAGCACCCAATGAGGATTAAATGCATTATTCAGTCGTAATTGATCTAGCGAGAAATGTTTGCTAAGCATTACACCATATTTAAGTGCCGCAAAGGATTTCCTAAGTGGAAATTAGATTCGGCACGAGTCTAAAAATGTAGAGCATCTAGAGAGACTCGAAGTCACTTCTCAGTTGTAACTGCTCTAGTGAGACGAGTCTTCTAAGCATTTAATCATGTTGAAGTGCCCATCCCTGCACCGTATGTATAAATTTGAGAACAGGACTAATATTGAGAGGCATAAACCATAATTTTATGTAAAATCTTCTCTATCGCCTATTTCTATAATAATATTATTTAAATATACATTAATATTTTTCTTATTGAGTGAGAGTAGTGCACCCCAAGAAAGCGAAACTGATCTATAAATATAACAAATCTAATATATCAATCCTGACGCCCCGTCTCAAAAGTGTATATCAGACACATGCATAGCAGCCAATATACCTAATATGGGTTTTATAAAACTCCAGGTAGCTATCTCTGATTACTAAGACGGTCTCCAGTCGAGTGTTTTCAAGTGTCTAATTGTGACACAGTTTAATTTCTGATAAGTTAAAACATAAAAAGCCCAACAATCTCCACACCAGTTTATAATTATACCACAACAGATGTACCGTAGGTTTGGCTGTAAGCGAAATACAGATCAGGTTAAGGTCACACAAAAAAAATAGCACATCTGCGATACGGAACGTTAAAATTGCTATAGGATATCCTTATTCAACGGAACAAATTATGTAGAATCGATTAATATCAGTAAACTCAGGACATTTTTATTATTATTGAAGGTATTAAAATAATTTCCGTAATCAAGTCAGGGTGAGGTTTAGATTCGCTGCTCTTATAGTAATAAAAAATGTGGTATATTTTCATTATTTTGATATTTTGCATTATGCTCTGTTATATGTTTATATTGCTTTTTATATATAGTAATTATTTCTTCTATAGCTAAAGAGGTATTAAAAAATGTTGTCATGTATTGATGACTTAATTAAAATGTGAACTGCTTTCTTATTTGTATTGCTTAAATATGCTCTCTTGATATGTTCCCTAATCTGATACTCCAAGGTCTTCTTTTATACCATCAAATACGCTAAATATTAGGTTGGTGCAAAAATAATGCCGTAATAATGTCGTTTTTTGACGTATTTTCTAACGTCAAAAACGACATTATTACGTCATTATTTTTGCACCAACCTAATAATATTCTTTAAAAATATAATTTATTATATGAACAATGTACATGATAACTAATTAAAATCATCATCATCATTATTATTATTATTATTGTTATTATTATTATTATTGTGATTAAAGATATTTTTATAGCCTATTGTACATACTATATTTTCAGTACTATGATTTGTAAGATTTCTAAAATCTTCTTAGAAAGTGTAATGAGCTTTGGCTATCCCAATGCGCCATTCGTTTTCGGTGTCGTTCTTACGTTAAAACATTTCTGAGATATTTAAATTGTTGTACTTGTTAATTCTGCTTCCTCCAATTGATAATTTGCATGTCGGGATTCCCCTTTTGCTGAAAACATTGCATACTGTCTTCTTGCAATTCATGTTTAATCCTTTCTTCTTGCTTTCCTTCGGAACATTATGTACGAGTTATTATAATTTCTTTTCTGTGTCTGCTATCAACATTCTTTCATTTGTATGTCTTATGTTGTTAAGATTGTTTCCGCCAATAAGAAATCCGATAGGACTTCAAATTTACTCAGAATTAATTCCCTGTATAAGTTGAATAAATCCTTCGAAAAGACAAATTCTTGTCTTAAACCACTTTGTTTCAGAATTGTGTCACAGTATAATTTCGGCGAGAAGACTTTACTTGTTTTTACCATTTTCTATTTTTGCATATTTACTGTATCATTCTTTTATCAATATGAATAATTTTTGCTGCAGTATATGTTCTGGGTTATTTTCACATCCTTTCCAAATATGGGAAAGTTACCGAGACGTTACAGCAGTTCTTTACGGATTCATAAATCGTTAGTAGAATATGGATTTTATATACACAAAATAATATATATATATATATATATATATAT
The DNA here is from genome assembly GCA_963932145.1 of Acanthosepion lycidas. NCBI lineage: Eukaryota > Metazoa > Mollusca > Cephalopoda > Sepiida > Sepiidae > Acanthosepion > Acanthosepion lycidas. The sequence continues at coordinate 12,469,628 of OZ010615.1, read as the reverse complement.
ATATATATATATATATATATATATATATATATATATATATACAAGTATATGATTGGTGTATATGGAATGAATTCCAATAACCAACGTCATATGATTGGTGTATATGGAATGAATTCCAATAACCAACGTCATCACTTGATAAGACACCGAGGGTGTTGAAACAAAATGGCTATTTTTGTAGTGATTTTATAACATATTTATGTTATAATTTTTTTTTCTTTAAAAATAAATAATTATATATATATATATATATATATATATATATATATATATATATATATATATATATATATCTTTAGATTCATGGATTTAAAATCTGAGTTCATTCAGATGGAAACACTAATAATGTTTATATAACGATATATGAACATTTTTGCTAGTAATTATTTATTTATCAGCATATTACGAAGAATAAAATATGAAATACACATAATAATCTCCAAAGACGTTGCCATCTTAGAGAAAAGACGAGGAAATAAAAAAAAAAATGAAATTACAGACTGAAGAGATCCTTGAAAAGCGTCCCAAAAATGGAACTACCGATTCATCTTTCCTTTTTGTCGTTCCAAAAATTTCGGTAAACATGTCCATAGTTGATATTCTTCCATTCGCCTGAGAACAATGGCCGAATCAATTTTAGGACGGTCTTCTTATTCCTAGAATCAATTCCCCCATCACGAATACCATTTTTTTTTAACTTTTACATAGATGTCTTATTAACCGATCTTTCCACCATTGCATTTATCGAGAAGGCATTCTCAGACTATTTTAGATCGTGCTTAAACTACACATGTCACTGTCTGTCTGCAAAATAATTGCACCATTTTTTACAAGTGGAACATATTGCTGGTTATCTCCATCTCTACATAATAATAGGATTTCTATATATTCGTGTGTGCGTATATATATATATATATATATATATATATATATATATATATATATATATATATATATATATACACACAAAACACACACGCGCACACAGACACACAAACATATATATATATATATACAAACAAACATATATATACATATATATATATATATATATATATATATATATATATATATACACATATATATATATATATTTATATATATATAATGTATATATATATATATATGTGTTTTCGTCAGAAAAGTAGGTATAACATTTTATCAATGTTGTTTTATATTCTATAATTTTCACAGACAATAAATACGATATTAATTGTTATTGTCTGAGATTTTAGTGTAATTTGAGAGGATAATACAAAATTTATTGATTATTTAGTGATTTACTGCAAAATCCATGGCGGCCAAAATGATCAGAACAGTTGCTTTTACTCTTTTGTTTTAGTATATTTAACCGGCGAACTCATTCATTGTTTACGTGACTGTTCGTTTATTAAAAAATTGTAAGAATATCTGCAGTGTACTTTGTTAATATAATGCCACTTACTCTGTTAACAATTCGTCAGCAGATTATTAAGCTTCGAAAGAATGATAATTTAAGTATTGGATCTATTGCAAAGATTGTTAACAAGTCAAAAAGTGTTGTTCATGCTTTTCTTAATGTCTATAATGATTGTGGTTCGTGTGAACCAAGACAGTCTACAGGTAGGCCAAGAAAAACGACCAAGAGAGAAGATCGTGCTATGGTAAAATTGGTTAAAAAGGACAGATTTAAAACTGCTGCTGCATTTTCTCGGGAAATGTGCATTGTACTGAAGAAAACTTTATTTCGAAAAACTGTCTCGTCGTTTAGTTGAACATGACTTACAAGCTAGAGCACCTGCAAGATCAGCTCCAAGAATAAAAAGTGTCGTCTTACCTTTGCAACCGAACATGTGTTGTGGTCTCAAGAAAAATTGCAAACGCTGCATTTCAGTGATGAATCTAAGTTTATGTTATTTGTTATAAATTGTAGAATATAAAACAACTTTGATAAAAAATTATACCTACTTTTCTGACGATAAACAATGCCGTTCTGAAAATTTGGACTGCAACTAAATATATATATATATATATATATATATATATATATATATATATATATATATATATATATATATATATATAAATAAATATTGCCTTGAAGGCAATGATTACGGCAACATTCATTAACTGAAGACCGCTCAGAAGAGACGCTGTAGATTCCGAAGTCGTCTAGAGGCCGTGGTTGAAGGCAATCGTTATTTTATTGAATAAATTCACTTTATATTATTATTTCAAGATATTCTGTGTAAGTTTGGAAAATGTATCTGTTCAAATGAGATCTTAGAATTATTTTTATTTTTCTACAATTTAGACGTCTATTTATGCACCGCACTCTCTATAGACACAGGTACACACATATCTATCTATCTATTTTTATATATATATATATATATATATATATATATATATATATATATATATATATATATATATATTAGGTTGGTGCAAAAATAATGACGTAATAATGTCGTTTTTTGACCTATTTTTAACGTCAAAAAACGACATTATTACGTCATTATATATATTGGCAATATTACAGGCATTCTGTCTTCTAATTTTAAATAAAATCCGTTAATACTCACGAATAACCTTCCGAGCATTGATACTAAATGTTGAGAGAAATGTGCTATAGCTTTTTAAATTTCTTTTATTTTCATTTCCCAAGTAATTTCGATCTTTTTCCAAGATCATCTTCAATGGTGCAAATCTATATGTTGTTCATTAGTATAAGTATTTATATAAATAATGTTCGTTGTTATCCATCACAGTATTTTTTTCATTATGCTTTTAAATGCAAAACGGTTTACAATGTGCTGTGCGTTCATTAGAACGTGAAAAAATTATCCATTATAGAATTTTTTTCTGTTATTATGTCATGGACATGCGCACATTGAAGCGTGAGAAAGTGTTCCTTTATAGGAAATTCAGAACATTACTGCATTATTCATAGTTGATTCTGTTCAGTGCTGGCTTTAATTTTTTAACATAAATTGCTTCTAGCATTTGTAATCTACATTTGATGTTTTCATTGTGTAGGATAATTGTGCACTCGATTAATAATATTTTTATATTGTGAATGTTGACAGAACTTTTGTCTCGCAATAGACGGATGATCAGACATGTGGAATGTAAGACGTCTTGTTAGTGTATTTGTTTTATACCCAACATATATATTTCTTTTTTATCGTAGATACATTTTCCCAAGGAACGAAAAACAAATAAATAAGTTTGGTATGCGACATTTTGTCCAAAAAAGTACAGGTTGGAATTTAACGAACTTTTCACAGAATGAATGCAACAGTTATATGTGCATGCCTTTTCAAAAGTTTACAATTTCGCAAAAATACAGAGAAACTACGGTCATTTACCTAATTTACTTAAATTAAACTGTCCCAAATTATTAACAATGTGTAACTAAAACTCATAGGAAGAAGAAAATAACGCTGTAATTGCTTCATTTACAGATTGTTATAGTTACATTAAGTTATCTACATGGAATAAATCGAAAGTACTATATATTTAAAAAATAATAATAATAGAGCGTGTTAATAAAGGATATGTAACCCTCTTCATGATATTACATGTATAAGGCGCTGGTCCATGGAAGATCTTAATTTCTGCATCTCTTCTAACGTAATTCCACGAGATGTATTCACTATTGCCTCCCGCAAGTCCTTCTAACTTCTAAATTGCCTTACATCGTAAACCCGTTGCTTCAGAATTTATCGCAATTTTTTGATTGGGTTTGAGTCTTCGGATTTTACTGGTCTGTTCATTTTCAGTGCTTCACAGAAACCTAATTGTTTCAGGTCCTCCGTAGCTGCGAGGGAGCATTATGTTGTATAAATATGATGGTTCTCCTGGACGTGATTCTTTGTTTCTTTAAACATATTTCAAGGTGCACTCTCAGGAAGGCTATATAAGCATCTTTATACGTTTTAATACCGTTGGGCATATTTCACGGACCAATAATGATACCTCAAATAATACAAGCTAAAATCATGATACCCCCTCGAAATTGTTGGCCTCTCAAGCGTTGATGACGGTTTGTTTACGATACAACCTTTGCTCTAACCCTCAGTGGTATCAGTGGTAAATCGAGATTCATACGTGAAGAAAACCTTCGAGAACTAAGCCTACATGTTACCTTCTGCCCATTTCAGGCGCTTTTCTCACCGGTCTCAATGATTTCACGACCTTTTTCAAAAGATCAGAGCCACTAGTTCTGGACATAGTTGCTTCTCGAGTGCACATGAAAAGTTATCCGCTGGTCAGGCTTGGATTATTTGCAGCTTCACGTTTAATTTGCGACAGAGAAAGTTGAGAAAAAAAAAACTTTCGACTGACGCTTATAGGTATACGTGCATTCGTAGAAGCTGCACCAAACCGTTTCACAGTTTAGTGATATCTCTTCCAATCACTTCCAATGTTGAGTTCCCTTTTGCAAATTCAGATTTTATAACAGACTTCACAGAAGCGGTTACGTCACAATTGCGATCGATAATTGAACGATTATGAAGTCATTCATTAAGAATTTTTAACACTGAAGTATCGTGTTACTCTAGCAGATGCCTGCGGTTTGTTTACACTTGCGCATAACCTTACAGTTTTAACAGCACGCGCATATAACTCCCGACATCTTTCTGTGAAAATTTCGTTAATGAAAACGTGTATTGAACAAAATGGAAAATTGTCACGTTGTTAAGAATTCGTTACACCGTGTACACACACACAGACACACACACACACACACATATATATATATATATATATATATATATATATATATATATATGAAAAATACATAAAGAAAAAAATAACCTTTATAAATCTAACGTGCTTTGAATTTATTGTAGCTACATCACATAATGTGTTATGGAAAATACATTATTTTATTTTTGTGTGGTTTGATTGTCATTGGATAGCCAGACATCACGTGCAGTTGAATAGTTAAGCAGCGTTCTAATGTGTGTATATGTATCATAATTTTAGCCTTTCTTTGATGGATTCGTATGATAATGTGTGTGTGTTTGTGTGTGTGTATCTAGTTCGCAGGACAGAGACGTTAAGTAGCTTTTGACGTTTCTATAGTTGGTAAAATCTTTTATCAGTTTTCCCTCGATGTATTTTCAGCGTAAAGAATTATGTTCTTTTTAAATTGGGGTTGCATTTGTAACATCAACGTTATAGCCAGTCATGTTCTTGCATATTTCAAGTGAGTGTAAATGTCTTTAAATGCGCTTGTGTTTAGCTGTGTCTGCTTTTACATATCGAGACGTCTATCCATTATATATGCATTTGTATAGCAAGCTTGTTATATGACAAATCCCGTCATCTGAAGTAGTGTCGTATCTATTTTTCGACATAATTCTGTCTCCGTTTGCTTTTTCAGATAACTAAATTATTTTCAAGCTTTGTACATAGTGTATTGAGTTTAAGATTAGGAATATTGTTTTGTTGTTGTTCTAATTATTATCCTCACTGTGTAATATTTGGGATTTGTGTATTTTGTATGCGCATTTTCTAGCGTTGATGAGGAATTTACGTGGGGTTTGAAGAAATCTGATATTTTTTTTTCGATCTGTCTATATTAATTCCCTGTTTTCGTGGCTTCGCATACAAACATAAATATATTCATTTTCCTCCACATCCCTCTTCATGAGGTACTATCCAAAACCTGTTGAGAACACTTGGTCAGACAGTTATTCAACAACCACATACTGAAACTGTTGTTCGTCCTGCAACCATGATAAGCGGAGCTTAATTAACTTGGGTAGAATGCTTAATCAGGCATTTATAAACTTTTTGAACCAGTTCAGTGAGGCCAGTAATCCTTTAACGTAGCTTTCAGACTTGTGCTGACAATTGGCGGGTTCCAAATAGTTCCGCTCACTGGTATAGTACTACACGTTGGAATCGCTTACCCAATTATTATCAAAAAATAACTTCCCTGACATATCGATCATTGTGAGTTTCAATTCCTGTTTCTCGTGATTGAAAAGCGAACGTTGTAATTACTCAGCCAATATTCCATGTATTAAATTTAATGAATCATATTCCAATTGCATAATAATATTTGATAACAATAAAAACTTTATTGTAAAAAAGGTTCAATTGAATCTATGCAAGGAGGCAATCATTAGAGAACTGAAAATCTTTCCATTAATTATAACTGGTAGAGATAATTTTAAGATGAAATCGGAAGATGTCAGATTGTCAATGGCAGATAAAGAAAAACTACAGCAACTAATAAACAAAATAAAAGAGGGGAACCTTAAGAAAAACCTAAATGCAAGATAGAAAAAATGTATCATCTTTACCAAGAGTTACAAAACAAGATATTTGCTACGAACCTGACATGGAAGAATCAATGAATACAGAAATTTAACTACTGTAAAATTGTATTTTCCGCTTAAAGAAATTTATTGCAAAAGGCAATTTCATCAAATGGGCTTCCGGTGTAACACAAAAAAAAAGACTTACTTAGAAATATCGGCCGCTTTATAGCATTGATGGCGATTGCCGTGAACATAATAGGACTAATTTTATTAATAATACCACTAACACATATCGGAATTGAAATATTAAATTATATATATATTTCAAAGGGAAGGCATAGAGTGCATCCTTTAAATGAAAAATTCAAAATTCATATTCAAAATCTATGCTAGAAAGAATCTCCGATGAGGAAATTTATTAAAAGTCAAGAAATATACAAGCCAGTGTGGCTGTTACAATTTGAAAAATTAAATTTGCTGCGAGGGAGCGTGAAAAGTGTTCATTAATATACAAGGATAAAAATTAAATTTGTGATGAAAACTAAGAACAGAAAAGCTTTTCTTGTTGACGAAAACGTGTATGGATGTGAGCCTGTGTATAGGCATATTCTGTTTGTGTATGTGTTGTCATATGCGCAAAAGAAAGTTCAACACGCTTATTACCAGGAAACAAAATCCTTATTGCTGCAGGTAACACGAGACAGTATTTGAGTCAAGTTTGATTCATTACATCGTTTTCTCCGAAATGAAGGGTGGCGCAAAAGTAGGTATATAGTTGTTTACTTATACTGACTTGACATGTTACAATAACAGTCACTTAAACATGCTACGCGATGTTGTATTGCAACAATTCTGAAAGAGGGCTAATTTCGCCTCAAATCTTTTGTCTCTTTCTCTTTTCTTCATCGTCGTTTCTACATTTTGAGCAACGACCCAACACTTGCAACGTTAAGGCAAGAAACCGTTTTGAATGGATACCCATTCAAAGTGGTCTAATGGTTGGCATTTGCCGCCAGTGAAATGTCACGTGAATTATCGTATTCCCGACAATAAGTATCCTCGTGTTGACAGACAATCTGCGGGTATCGAGTCGCGAAGACACGTTTCCCGTCTCTCTCTCTCTCTCTCTCTCTTCACCATACGTCTCTCTCTCTCTCTCTCTCTTTTCATACGACTCAAACACCTAGACTTCGGTAATAGATTTTTTAAATTCAACTTCTTTGTTTGAAACTACCTTCACCATCCTTGACACGACCCGAGCTCAACATTCCGACTTTCTTATATAATACGAGATTCTCTAACAAAAAAAAAAAAAAAAAAAATGCATCAAGCATTTGTTACGAACTTTTCCAGAATGTCCACTTGTCAACTACAGCGACAACGAATATTCAAGTTCTACGTACATACATCCATACTCGTTGAAGAATCGTCGCACGTAAGAGAATTCATTTTTCTATCAACATTTAACCGTTCTCTCAACGTTAATCCATCGATGGCAGGCAATCTAGCATCTTTTAAACAACTCTTGCCACAGTATCAAGTAAACCTTATCCCTCATCCAAAGCAACATGAAAGCCGTGAATTCATGGACCTCCAGACGTGGTCCTTGTATTTTCTTGATCTTTTCCTAGCACTATACTTCATGTTGACAAACATTTCTCATGCAAACTCTGTGATTCTATCCTGGTCGAACCCATGCCGGAGTTTCATAACCTACCGTGTCAATCTGTTTCTAAGTCTCTACTGAGACTTCTATTCTGTGCTCCTAAACTAGCAACTGAAATACGGTACAAATTTGTCCTACAAAAAAATTCATAGAAAAGTTGCCTCCTTTCTAACAGTTATTAAAAAAAAAGGAGATTCTTACAATTAATCATTCGCACTTCTCCGGCTCTTTTCTTCTTCAGGAACAGTTGGCGCCACCCATTACAATTTGGCGCGCAATAACGTTCAACTTAAACATCAACCGCACGCTTCACAGATTCATCAGACCTTCTATCCAGAAACCAGTGGGCACCTAGAGGCGGTGTAATGGTTAGCAAGCTTGGCTCGCTAGAACAATTACGACTGAGTAGTGAGTTCGACCCTCACTGGGTGCCCCCTAATTTCGGCCTTGTGCCATATCTAAGCTACGCTTGGAAAATCGCTATCCAGAAACCAGGAACCCAACACCGCAGTCTTTCCTCCTTCATTCTGTCAGTTTGTTATTCAATAAACCTATATTTGTTATGCCTTTCATATACCATTCGTGTTTGTTCATTTTCTACCTTTGCTAATTTTGTCGAGAAACGTCGATATCATTAAAGAGTATCATCTACGCTTGTACGTAGGAGTTTGGTGTTCTGGCACAAGGCAATAAAAAAAGGTAACCACACTAGCCAACCAAGCTTCTACTACATCCCATACATAGATTGCACAGTTAAGAGTTTCATACTTTCTACGATCGTCATTATTAATTTCTTTATTGATTTTCATGAAAGATAGAGTTGATTTTAAAAGTGTTTACTCCATATCAACATAAAATATATATTCCCTTCTTCACAAACGGGCCTCGCCCAGCGAGATTTCGAGTTCAGGTCCTGATCATTCAAACTTTCTAACAAGAGTGCCATTATCAGTCCGTTTAGGGTTGTGAAGATCTGTTTTTCTGGTGGCTTTGTTAGGACCAGGAATAAAGACGCAAAGGAGAAAATTGAGTTAAACAAATATATAAACAGAAACAGTAATACAAACATATACAAACGTGAGTGTTACAGCAAGAATGTCAGATCTGTCTGTTGGAAACTGCTCCCTCCAAAATGCAGTACCTGCTCCTATTTAAAGTTAGCAGAGTCCAGCAGGTGTACATTGCCATAACACATGTTTTTATAGCATTATTGTCAACGATGACTATTCTATAGAGGGCTACATGTAATACGATTTAATACCTCCAAAATCATACCCGACTTTCCCTGTCATTTGTACGTTCCCCACCCCGTACAAATTGCGCCGTGGGAAATTTATTTGGTGCTTAGACATCTTCGTCGGCATATTGACTAATGAACAAGTTCTTTGGTTGTCTGACCCTGTTTTCGTAGCTTTTGGAGTTTCCAACCTCGGCCGGAGAAATTCGACAGACATTCTCCCGTAGACTGTCATGTAGTTTGCTTTGTTTATTTCTATTTTCTATCTGTCGATTGACTGTTCTGTTGTTTTTATGTTGGAGGCATTTCAATTTTTTTTTTCTGGAGGAGACAGCCGGCGAGTACGATATCGGGTGTAAGATGTACTTTCCTAAAAGGGCCAGGATCATGCAGAATAATTTTACAAGGGAACGTCCGTGGATGGCGGTTTTGACGATAATTTTTAAACAGGATAAGATCATATAGAGCTCGTGGAGAGAACTGCCTTTTTAGGAGATGACGATTTCCTGTTTGTTATGGAGTGTGAATGTTTTTCTTCCTCCGTATGAGTTCGAATCCTCGTTGCCAAGTGTGTTATGGAGTGGTTTCACAGTAGAGGCTTGTATTTGTACTAAGTCGGTCCTAAAATAGGTTCGACGTACAAAACGTTAGGAACTTCATATAATAGGAAATGACGCAGAGAAATCTAGTTGTGGTCGCCGATACTTTAGTATCCGACTAACGGTCGTCCGGCATCGACTGACTGACCGAACCAATGAGCGACTCCTACTACTCTTACTTATTATAGGTGGGGGAGTCTATTAACTATAGAATAGGTGTGTTCCCCTATAACACTGTTAGTGTCTAATTTGCTCTTGAGCTTTTCCAGTTTTCTCAAAACCGTCATCAGCTATGTTTTCCTCCAAAGAAGTATTTGCTCAAGGGAACGAGGCCTAATTTTTAGCGCCGGCAGAGAGAGCGAGACTTTTAGTGCCTTTCCTTCCTAGTGTCTCGCGTTTTCCTATGACGTTACCAGCAACAAGCCATCCCCTCTGCCCTTTCTCCACAACTGTACTAGCAGTGGTCGTAGGCTTTTCGGGGAATCGGGGCTGAGAGCTCGACCGGTCCCAGATGCTGACTTACCCATAAAAGGCGTGGTGCAAATTAAAGACGTGGATATAGGTGGATTTTGGTCAACCGAAGCCAGACTTCCATATGCCTTGTTCTGTGGGTAGGATGAACAGCCTCTGCACATTTGCAACATGTTGGTTAGCGTCTGGTCACCATGACCGTCAAATTCAAACACCCTACTACCAGACAATTAGGGATGGAGTAGAAAACTTTCCGATTCAACATTAATTCAAAACTCCATCCCACGATCAGGCTATCGCAAGAGGCACCCAGTATGTCGCCGAACTGCGAAAGTAATACAAGATGTTATCCGATAACCTGAGGCGGCAACTCTAATTTTGATACGAGGTCCTTCGCCTGCTTTCATATTCCGTTCTAAGGATTAGGTCTTTTGAGATAAGATCCCGACTTGAAGCTTTCACACAGACTTCTGGCGTGGGAGCAATATGTTCCATGTAAAGAAGCCTTAATCCTTACCAATTCGTTGTGGCTTAAGCCCTAGGGATTCCCGTGATTACACTTCTGTGTATTTTGTGAAGCGACAAAATTTGCGCGAGATCATGTCCACTACGAAGACTGAAACTATACTTGTTTCAACCTTAGTCCTTCGGGGTCTAGCAAGAGTCTAGTTACCACAATTACAATACTGCTATATTGATAATGCATTGCGGTGGGGACATCCAACAACAGAGCGATTTCTCGGTCTCGGCATTTACATTTATTTTCTTTGATTGTTGGCTTTTTGCTTCCATACTATTTTCCCTTTATTCAAATCTTTAGATTTGGTACTGGACATATCTTGGCCATAAGTCGGCCATTTTGGATTTTTTTTTGGTTATAGGAAGACTAATTCAAGTAACGTGTTTTCATTTTCTTTTTTACTTTTTGTAATTAAGCTAAGGAAGGGAAAGGAGGGTTGGAAGAAAAAAGATTAAAAAACCGATAAAGAAATTCAGAAAACGAAAAACAGGCCCAAAATAAAAAAAAGTATGTGTAAATAAAAGTTCTTTTTTAAACTAAAAGGCAATTAAAAAACAAAATTAGAAAAAACACAATAAATAAAAAGATATATCAGGAGAGAGCCAAGGTGAAAAGATCAAATATAAAATAAAAAGTAAACGTGAACAAATACAATTACAATTCACACTTAAAAAGGAAATAATAAATAGAATAAACTAAAAATCAAATAAAAACGGTTTTCTGATGAGACTTATGTCTAAACTGAAGAGGAAAAAAAGAAAATGTCCGAAACCAAAAAATAAAACTGGGAAAAAAATGTTCGCCCATAGGCAAAATAAATTACTAAATGCTGGTAAAAATTAAATAGCACAAATGTCCTTTCTCTAAAAGTTACTTCTAATATATTAAAATAAGATAAAGTATACAATAAACACAAAGTAAAAAAAACAAACAAAAAAAAAACAAAAAACTCTATTAAGACTTAAATCCGTCCAGGTAGAACAAAAATGCAAATGGCTACCGAAAAAGAAAACTAGAAAAATTAATGCTCGCCTAAAGTTTAAAAAAAAATATTTTCGCACAAACAATAGAATTCTTACAGGTCAGGAATTATAACACATACAGAGATTTTAGCTGAAAGCAAATGCCCACCGGCACTCATTGAGGAAAGGGCTCACATAAACAACTGCGACTGTCGAGTTTGATATAGATAGTGACCAGATTTCGTTTATGTTATCGTGTTTAAAGGTGTGAGTGCAAATGCGAATGATTACAGAACGGATGCATGGAAATCATTTTATTAATACCGCAGTACTTTTTCGTCCAGTTAACTGTTATCTCTACCAAGCTTAGATTGTGTGAGAGCCTATTACTAATACTAGTTACATCATGCAAATTGGGGATATGTGTTCTTAGATTTTTTTCAAACCTGCCGCCACAAGAAAAACCTTGTACATATAGGATTAGACAGACATTCTTAGAGAAAATTTGGCATTGTGCTATATGTGTATTGCAGTGATGTGTGGATGATATTTTTAGTAAACGGAACAATATACATACATTTGGGTCAGTAATTGAGGATATATATATATATATATATATATATATATATATATATATATATATATATATATATATATATTCATACACGTTTCATTAAATACTATTGTCAAGTGCTGTCTATTTATTTTATGTAAATTTTTTTCGTAACGTCTGATAAGTTTAATAAGATTTTCGTTGAACGAAGAAAGAAATTCACAATATTGATACATATTTTTTTTTAATACAATCTAAGCTATCGGCTTACCTAGGCGTTTATCAAAGATGTCAATTACAACATATTAAACAATATACGGACAAGACAGCGATGACAGTCTGTCAATGTCCACATAGATGATCTCCAAGCAACGACAAACACGCGCACACATGACGCCAAAAGCGAAAATCGCACCGCATCCCACGACGTCACACATGACCATACGAGAGCGAACTGGAGAAGTATGAAGTATGCAACGCCGTTGGTATAAACCAACGGCTTCTGTTACCAATTATAGATATCCAAGAATTTTTGTAGAGATGCCATAATTGATTTTGTTTTGTTTGGGTTTCAACTGTTTGATGTATAATGATTCAAGGATTTTTAGTTTCTGTCTATTGTTTTAATGTCGAAGTATAATTGTGTTTTCGACAAGTATCTTACGAAACCGTGTGTGAGGGCAGGCATGCTGCTTTAAATACCCAAAAATGTTAGAGCTTTCATTCAAATATATGTATGCATAAACATTAACTAAATATGAAAAGCGCTAGAAAAACATTTCAATTCGAAATAATATTTACGAAATATTATACATACATATATATATGTGTGTGTGTGTGCGCGCGCGTGTGTGTGTGGGTCTGTGGGTCTGTGTGTGTGTGTGCATGAGTGTGGATGTGTATATATATGTGTGTGTGTATGCGTGCATATATATGTGTGTCTGTAAATATGTATGTGCATATATCTGTATGTGTATACAGTGGGGGTAAATAAATATTCGTACACATGAAAAATTGTATTTTTATAAATGAAAAAGCCTTAACTAAAACAAATTTTGGTACATTTTATGTGTAAAGATACATTTTATTAAAAAATAGTAATAAACTTAATTAATTCTTATTCTAACAGAAATTAATGCATTTTTTTTTCATTTTAACTGATGAAAAAAGTATTCGTACAAAACGAAAAAAGCATATCAACTTAATTTAATATTTTGTGGAATATCCTTTATTGAGTTCAACAGCTACCAGTCTATTCCTGTACGTCTCAACTAATGATTTTCACACATTGAGTGGTATTTTGTCCCATTCTTCTTGGCATATTGTCTTCAAATTCTTGATATTTGTTGGTGCTCTTTTCCCATTTTGAATTTTCAAATATCGCCATAAATTATTGATTGGGTTCAAGTCTGGGGATTGACTTGGCCATTGCAAGACATCAACGTTACTTTCAGCTAACCATTTCCTTGTAGATCTAGCGGTATGCTTAGGATCATTATCCAGTTGGAAAACCCAATCAGGAGGTAGCCGAAGTTTCTCAACAGAACGCATTAAATTGTCTTGCAGGATTTTCTGGGAACTTTCGGCATTCATCTTGCCATCTATTATTGATATTCTGCCAACACCTTTACCGAAAAATAGCTCCAGGTCATGATAGTGCTACCACCAAACTTTAATATTGACAACGTGTTCTTTGGTAAGTAGGCTTCACCGTCCTTCCTCCACACATGATTTCGATAATTATGACCAAACAACTCTATATTAGATTCATCTGTCCAAAGTACTTTTTTCCCAAAACGAATATTCTTTATTCTTATGCTCTCTAACGAATTTTAGCCTAGCATTTCAGTGTCGTTTCTAGAGGAGTGGAGTCTTCCTTGGGATGCGTGATTTCAAACTGTTTTTGTCTAGTTCATTACTTATTGTACGCTGGGTTCCTTTAATCCCTAATGAACACAGATGTTCCTGCAGCTATTCTCGGGTAACCTGTGGATTTTGTTGGATCTGGCGACCTAATATCCTTGCTGATCTTAGAGAAACCTTCCTCTGAGCACCTGTTCGTCTTTGGTTTTCGACGCTGTTACGAGTTTTAAACCTTTCAATGAACGAAACAGTTGTAGTAAAAGAAATATTTAGGTTGTTAGAAATTATTCTGCAACTGTTCCAATCTTTCCAAAGAGACAAAATGTGTTGTTTTTGTGAAATAGTGAATTTTTTACATTTAGGCATTATTAGAAACTTCTCTAAAGACTATAATTTGTAGAATGCTCTGATAATGGCTTATAGCGTTAACTATAATTACTGATAACATTACTGAAATATTCTAGAATATACTTTTTTCATAACTGATTTTTTTCTTCTAATATTTGATTTGTACGAATACTTTTTTCACCAGTTAGAATTTTTAAAAAAATGCATTAATTTCTGTTAGAATAAGAATGAATTATGTTTATTAGTATTTTTTAATAGTATGTGTCTTTATGCATAAATTGTGCCGAGATTTGTTTTATTTAAGGCTTTTACATTTATAAAAATACAATTTTTCAAGTGTACGAATATTTATTCCCCCCCACTGTATATATCTTTATATGTAATTGTGTATATGTATCTTTATATGATAGTGTATGTATATATGCATATATATGTGTGTGTATATGGATGTTTTTTATATATATGTATGTGAGTATATGTATGTATATATGTGTGTGTATATATTGTTATATATATATATATATATATATATATATAAACATTGAACGTCGAAATTATTCGTGCACTCCTCAATTTTTAATGTTTTTTTATCCATTACTCAGAATCTAATGCTCGTAGGATGCCATGTTTTTTATGTGACCCGATATGAAGAGGGAAATAATGATGATCATCATCGAATGGATTTAATTATCATGTCCCTTCAGAATGTAATCGATCATAAATCTAAACAGCTTCCGTTTTATTTTCCAGCTGTGAATTGTCATGACTTCTTAGTGAAGCTAATGAATTCAATTCTCGTTGTCTTTTCCAATTTAAAGTAATCATCCCCCGAGACTGTTTTCTACCCGAGTCCAGAGAACGACATTTAGCCTGCAGAATAAAACATCGCATATAGACTGAGATGAAATGAATACACACATTTATGTTAATGCTAATACTTCACATTATCATTGTTTAAAGAAAATGAAACAGGCACATACACATGTCAAAAGCAATTGCTTATTTTTTCAGCATCAGAAAAAATAGCAATACTAAGGTAAGTGTAAGAGTATTAGCCGTTGTTCGAATAGTGGCAACGAAAACGAAAACATTTTAAGTTAGTCAAACCATAAATTTGCACAAATACTATATAAAAAATATCTCAAACCATTATTTACTTTTTAGTGAAGCAAACATCTATGTTGAAAATAAATAGATTACGAATTCTGAAACGTGACTCAGCATTTCGTTTATTTGATTTTTTTAAAAAAAAAGCATTGAAAGAAATGGGCATAGATATACAAAACAAAAACTTACATAATTGTTTTATTCGATCGTGGATATTTGTTATAAACGTATTTATTTCTAAATGTTCAATCTTATCTAATATTTTTACGCTTACATTTATTGCATTAATACTTTTTCATGTCAGGAAACATTTATTTATGTAAAGATACACGCATATATTTAAAATGCAGTACATATATGAAATAGAAAGTAGCATATTTGTATAAGAATGTTTGCAAAATTCTTCGTCATTATCTAATAGAAATACCACCCTTATGATATTTGTGCTATGTCTTCAATAGTTCTGCGCAAGCGTATGTGAACATTTAAGATTATATTTAAAATAATTGTCTCTTTTTTTCCAGATAAACAACAAATCTTAATTAAATTATATATTCGTTAAAAAAAAATTAATGAAATCAATTACATTGGTTTCAAAGATATTTATCAAGCTGGAATAAAAACAGTAATTAAAAATTAAGATGTGCAAATATCAAAAACCCTTACATTTATACTCTGTGTTTTTGTATTACATGGTTGTCAGCGTAAATAATTTTGTGCATGTGGAAAATCAAAATGTCACGTTTTTGGCAAGCTGTGCATTCTGCAGTCAAACAATATAACTCATTGTATATGCAAAACTGTGCAATTAGAGACTACATTCAAAATATATATGCAAAGATCAGAATAACTTCTTGATGCTTTAAAAAATCATATAGTTGCAACCTATAATTATGGAGAAGGATACTATAAATCTTTGAGGACTATCTGAAGTATAATTTTCCATCCTGCAACAAGTTATTTATAAATGGAAAGCCTGTAGTATGACGGCATCACAATCAAGACGTAGCCGTCCGCGAAAAATAACAGTAAAAACAAATAGACAACTAATTTGGTAAGCCCAGGCAATCCTTCTGTGAACTTTGCGTTCCTCTAATGATCATTGGCCAATGTTGGAATCAATGTGCAAACAGCTACAGTAGCAGAAAATCTGAATCTTCATGGTAAAATGCTAAGAAAAAAAAACACTGTTTAAGAAATAGCAGAACCATGCTCTCGTCAACTATATAAAAGCTCATATTAATAAGCTAGAAACATTCTGGCAAAAAGTTATATGGTCGGATGTGACAAGACAAGCTGGAGCAGGCAAAATAGTGCGCATTGACAATACAATGGACTCTACAAGTTACAGGCAATATTGAACTAAAGTGTCTTGTGCTTATTTCAGAAATCGGGTTTAGGTCTGGGGTGGAACTTCCAACAGGACAACAATTGGAAGAATCAAAGCAAATCAGCAAAAGATTGGCTTCGTAAAGGGAAATTGTAAGTCTTGAATCTGTTCTGATCTAAACCCAACCGAAAATATGATTCAGGTGAAAGAAGTCACTCCATACAAGAAACCCTGCGAGATTTCTTTCATAAAAATAGTCAAAATTTGACAGAACCTTATTAAACATTATAGAAAAGACTGATTAATGTCATAATCTCATAACGAGCAGTCACCAAATATGAAATGTAAGTGTTTACTTTTGCGCATGTTAATTTTAAATTAATAATATTATTCAAATTTTATAATTTTTTGAAAGTTATTGTAATTGATTTAATAACGGTTTTCCTTAATGATATATAGTTTAATTAAGATTTGTTGACCACTGGGAAAAAATTGAATATTATCTTAATGGTTCCCTTACTTTTGCGCAGCACTGTATATTTAAATGTATTCATTTCTTGTTTCAGAATCTTTTAGTACAAGTGTTCGATTCATTTGGGTTTAACGCCATTAAGTTTTGTAATATACATATTCGGACATTTATTATTCTTTATCTCAATTTATATATCTGTATACAATAGAATGTATGCTCTACAAACGCTTGTCCATGCGCATGTGTACACATAATTTTATTTATATAGATGGAAGTCGCTGGAAAAAATTCACAATTAATTTATGGTGGCTGGTGTTAAAATGATGTATTTCTGTCAGGTAATTCACGAGTATATAGGTCACCATAGTTTTCTTCTTAAATTTATAGCATTTGAGCGAATCTCTAAAAAATGTTTGCTAATAATGCTACAATCACATTCGATATAATTAATAGTTAATGAGTGCAAGTATTTTATAAAACTCGGATTTACAAAATAGCCGTAAGAAAGCTATTTTGTAATCTCTTTATCAAATGTAAATAAACCACATGAATCGTATACGAAGATAGATTAAGCCGTAAAAATAATTTTCTAATAAAGCTACGATTAAATATTCAATATATTTCATAGCTATGGAGCTTTTGTATCATATAAGATCTGATTCATGCGAAAAATGTGAGTTTGACATTACAACTGGAAGTAAATATTCCTAGAATTTTCAATTTATTTATGGGACTGGAATTTTATCAAATTTGGAAAAAAATGTTGGGATTTTCTACGCTGGATTTGAGACTGTGTTGCGCCCATCTTGTCGTGCGTCTTTTTTTTTGCCTGTGATTATTTAACCTGTAACATTTATTTAGATTCAGTATGACATATCATTTCAGCTATAATCGTTTCTAACGAATTTTCCGATATCTTAACATGTTAGATAATTTTTGTAATATCCCTTTAACTATTCTGATATATTTTAACTAAACTTCCGCAATAGGGAACTTCAGTAGCTTGCTTTTGATGTCTTCATTTCGGGACTCACACTATTGGCTGATTCTCTTACTGATCTTCTTATATTGAAATTTTAATCCTTTTTTTCCATTTGTGTTTTGTACATTCTCTATTAGCATGTCCCATTCGGTTACTTTATGTGAAGTTATAACCGACGATAATAATTTGTGCTATGTCTTCTAGTTCCCTTAGGATCACCTCTCTGCTTTTAGGAAATAAATTCCGTCAGGATACGAATCCTTGTCTAAACAGCCTCATTCTGTTCTTGTGTACTTATTTATCTCGTTTTCTGTTGAGGATTGTCCACTCAAATTAAAATCACTGGGACTTGTATGCCATCAATTGGAGTAATGATTAGCTTTCTAATCTAACAAGCCATTATATCTGAAGATTGTTTGCGCTTAATTGGGTGTTCAACATTTGCGAAGTCTAGTCTATATTAATATAATGTACTTCATTATGTGTGGCTATTTAGCTATAGATATAAAATTTTGATTTGCGCTGTAGTTAATTTTGCATACCACATATATTAAACTCCATAATTAAATACTACAGTTAAATAATAGACATTTTCTCTCAGCTTAAAATATATCTTCATCCAATTAAACCAAATTTTAAAAGAGCGATAAATCCATAATTTTAACCATATAGATTTATGTTAACTTAAAATCCTACGCTCACATGTTACTCAGGATTTCGATATTTCTTTAGCAGATGGGATAGACTAAAATGCGAAATACGAATTGGAAATATTAAAAAGAAGTAGACACAATAATTTGGCTAGTATTTGACTAGAATTTGACTAGTATTTGACTAATAAACAATGGAAAATGTGTTGGTACTAAACCGCAGAGGGATGTTGATTTAAAATGTAAAAATACATTTTTGTGTCACAAAGCCGAATGGGAAGTGTGGAAAAGATGGTCTTCATTGATTATCATTCTCCTATTTAATGTGATTCTCCACTCTTTGACAGTAAGAAGTGACTCAATCCTAAAAGAACCCAACTTTCTACAGCCAGTCCAGCATTTAACAAAATACCACATATTCTCTGGGAATCTACTAAAAGTACTCATGGTATAAAAATTTTGAATATTTACAAATATATATTTGTTTAATTTTTGTAAAAGTCCATATAAAAATGTATCACGAAATGAGGGGAAGGGGATGGACCCAATAAGAAAAAAAAACTAAAAAAAAAACGTTCTAATTAAAATAAAATTGTAATACTAAGACCGGTCCACACTACACAAAATTAAGAGCGGCCGATGTGTTCTACCAATAAGCAGAATGAAGTCTCTTGTTTGTGAGAGGCGTGGGAGGGATAAAATAATTTTCGGAGTGGGGAAAGTCTGTTTCGGTAAAAATGAAAAAAAGACTAGAAACAAACTGAGGATATTGAGAATTTTGTTGATTCGTAAATACGCTTTTAAGTAGGCGCACAAGGGGGTCGTCAGTGATGTTTTGACTTGATTCATCAGGGAGTTTCGGGTCTTTCAACATCATACTCCCCATCACCAAGTCGACCCAATCAGGGGAGATCAACCCCTGATTCCCCCTTTTGATTGAACACAAACAGCTACTCTGGCCTTTTTTAAAGAATAAGAGGAAGAAAGACCACGTGTTCCGCACATCCGATTGGATGTTAGTAACAACCAATCTGCTGCGCGGACTAAGTTTTAAATGGCCCGCGGTTGGGACTGATTTCTTTTCTTATTTCGGTGGATTGCAGTTTCGATGGATAATTGAGGAGGTAATCTTAATATTCCTAAATCTTACCCTATTTCCTTGAGTATTTTATGGTTTAATTATTTGCCGTTTTCATTTTGTACTTTTTTCCTTTTGACGGGGATACTTGAACTCAACGCTATTATCACATTTTATCGTTAGCCTGTTTCTTAATACAAATAATATATACAAAAGAGGGAAATATTCGTATAAATAAAGATAAAATAAATTAGACAAATGTCTTACGTTCGAATAAACATTTTTTAAATTATATTTATATATATGTATCGCTAAAAACCGATGACAAACTGATAAAATAAAATGATATATATACAAACGATATATGGTAATGATCAAGAAGAAAAACACTATATACGCGTTATGGTTCCGATTTAAAATATACAAAAATGTGAAATGTTCGTCTAAAATAAAATTAAATAAATAAATTAGACAAAAGGTCCGACGTTCGAATAAGGCCTTACGTTCGAATAAAAATTAAATAAATAAAAAGACAAAAAGTCTTACGTTCGAATAAAAAAAAAAAAAAAAAAAAAAAACATAGACGAAAGGTCTTACGTTCGAATAAAAATTAAATAAATAAATAAATAGACAAAAAGTCTTACGTTCGAAAAAAAAATATATAAATAAGTAAATAAACGAAAGGCCTTACGTTCGAATAAAAGTAAAAAAGTCTTGCGTTCGAAAAAAAAAAAAAAAAAAAAAATATGAGAATAATGGACAAAAAGTCTTACGAGATTTATCGCGCCGGAACCGCTAAAAAAGGTAAATAGTAACATAAAGGGTACCGCGTATAATACGGGTTTGACATAAAAACATATTTACAAATAATACAATTTATAAATTGACGAGATATATTCTTTGGCTGTACTTGTACAATTCAATTCATGTATTTACTCACATTCGCACGCAAAAAAAAAAAAAAAATTATAAATGCTTTAAATTAAAATGATTATAATATTGCCATGTTGCAATTATATTAAAATTATTTATGGCTTGATAATTATTTGTTACATTGATGTCCAAGAGCTATCACGCTTTATCCATAACCATTTTGCTGTCCTTTCTGCTGTATTAGTTATGGTCCGAATCGCCTTTCTTTTGTTAGCACCTACTACGCCAATATCAGTTAGAGCTTTGCATAGGGACCTTGCAACAAAACCCCTTACTCCCACCTCGATTGGCAAACAGCTTGACTTCCACCCATTGTTTTTGCAACTCGCTAATAGTTCGTCATATTTTAACATCTTCCGTTCATGGGCTTCTTCTGCATGCTCTTCCCAAGGCACTGTCAGTTCCCACATTATAACCTTTTTAATATTGTTAGAGTAGAACACTAAATCGGGGCGTAATAATGTTTGCACGATATGGTTAGGGAATTTTAGTCTTTTCCCTAAGTCGACCCTTAATTCCCAGTCTGTTGCCTGTGACAGAATATTTGCTATGTTCTTGTACTTTTTGGGGGGTTTCTCACCAGCTCTATGGAATTCTATGGCTCTTTTATCTGTGTTTAAAGTATTGGTGCTGATGGCCATATTAACTATCTTTGCTATCTCTTTTAATATTTCATCATGCCTCCATCTATACCGGCCTTCCGTTAGTGCTGTCTTACAGCTACTTAGAATATGTTTTAGGCTTCCTGGACGCGAACACAAGTGGCATAGTGGCGATTCTGTCTCGTACCATCGATGGAGGTTGGTAGGACTGGGAAGTGTGTCGTATACAGATTGAATCAGGAATTTTATGTTGATGTCATTGCTCCATATATCCGACCATTTTATTTTCCTATAAATCATGGATTCCCAATTGGTCCACGCACCTTGTTGCCTTAGTCCTACCATCTTTGCCACCCTTTTCTCCTCCTCGCCCTTACGTACTTCTTCTTGTATTAAAAGGTTCTTTTCTTTACCTTTGGCTCTGTCCACCCGAATGGTAGGAAAGAACCCTAGGCCAGCTCGTCCAGTAGCTACGGCACCTAATATGGCCTTTTCGCGGAGTCTTTCTTTAGCGACACGCAATGCGTTCTCTGCTCATTTTCTTCCTGAGTAGACTTCAATGCCTGCTCCAGCCACCTTTGGGTCTTTAGATAACTCATACTGCATTATTGCTCTAATTTTGGTGACTTTGTATTCCTCTACTAGGCTTTTGAAAGGAAGTTGCAGAGCGTTTGTGTTGCCATATAGAGCAGCACTGGTCAAACTTTTCGGTAGGCCTAACCATCTTCGTAGTCCTGTGCTAATTCTTTTTTCTAATTGTTCTATATGAGAAGACGTAAATTCATAAATAGACAATGGCCATAAGATTTTAGGAAGAATGGCATGCTGATAAATCCAAGCTTTAAATCTGCCTGGCAAGCCGGATTTGTCAACTCTCTTTAACCAAGTTTATAGTTTGTCTTTTGTTTCTTGGATTGCTGTTGCATCTTTTAGAGAGTGATCTATACGTTTGCCAAGGCTTTTTACGGGCTTTTCCCTGATTGTTGGTATGTCTCCCCCGGTTAGTCTGAATCGCTCCTTATCTAATATGTTACCTTTCCTTAAAACGAGTGACCTTGATTTCTCGGGGTTGAAGCTCATTCGGGCCCATGTGATCTGCTTTTCAATCCCCTTCAGTAGCCATCTCGCGCCAATAACGGATGTAGTAGTTATTGTCATTTCATCCATGATGACTCTTATAGGAGGTTGCCTTAATCCTGATCTGGTGACCGACCCTTTACATTCTGTTTCTGCCGCTTTAATTAACATGTTCATGGCTAGACAGAACAGGGTCGCTGAGATTGTGCATCCTGTTATGATGCCTTTCTCCAATTTATGCCATGCTGAGGCTGTATTTCCTGATAACGTTCTCATTTGGAAGTTATTATAATAATCAGCGATTAAATCAGTAATTTTACTTGGTACGTAATGGCGATGGAGCGCTTCTTCTAGTAGTTTATGTGGTATTGATCCGTAGGCGTTTTTGAGATCTAACCACACGATTGCTATATCGCCCCTATTTGCCTTCGCTTCTTTTAACAATTGCGAAACAACCCCTATATGCTCCATACATCCCGATATTCCTGGTACTCCACCTTTTTGCACGGAGGTATCTATGAACTTATTTTTAAGAAGGAAATCTGCCAAGCGTCGGTTTAAGATGCTAACAAATATTTTACCCTCTGTGTTCAACAGGGAGATGCATCTGAATTGGTCTATCCTTCTGGATTCCTCCTCTTTAGGGATCCAAATGCCTTCAGAGTGTCTCCATTGTCCAGTTATTTTCCTCTTCTCCAAATAACTTTCAATAACTTCCATAACATCCGACGGAGCTTTGGACAACGTTTGTAAACTATGTAAGATTAATTACGAAAAAAAGAACTCCAGGGTAAGGTCGGGTACAAAAGTTATTTACATATTCTAGGTGGACAAATCTAGCTTAGCGAGGGGGGGCGTCCCTCAGTAATCTGCCCCATCGTGTTTGAGGAGACTAGAAAAGTGAATCAAGATTATTCCGATTCACAGGAGCTAGGATCGTAGATTACAAGCACGTTTCACTGAAATCTCCCCAGAGGAAACGCTTTCTGTCAGTTCAGATTTTATCCTAATCTGAAGTCTAAATATTCTAATCAGATCCTAATGAGATTATTGTTCGTCTCATAAGATTTATCCGTGCCACACACGCCACCATTTTTCCATGAAATGTTCAGGATCAATATAAACCGTCAACTCACCGATATGGCCCCAGATGATGCGCACCAGCAGACAAGAGACGAAACCGTGGCCAGTCGTTTCTTCTAAACCAAGATTATATTAGGTTGGTGCAAAAATAATATCGTTTTTTGACATAAAAAAATACGTCAAAAAACGATATTATTTTTGCACCAACCTAATACCTGACCAGAAAGAGCACAACTCGGCAAGGGATAAGTGGAGCTTCCGAAAGTTTGGGTCAGACATGACTTCCCAACTCGACTTCGCCGATATAATATCCTTCTGAACTGTCATTGAACCGAGACTTACGACGACGCTCAAACTTGTAATGACAATGAACGATGGTAAGGCTAATGAAAGCATATTCTTCTCACCTACAGTAGACCTTCGTTCAACGTGCGGTGTAGGAAAATCTCGACGCCTATGGGGAAAATCCAAATGTGTCATTCCAAGCCGTCCGTGGCACGGACACAGGACACAGACTGTTTTTCAGACAATAAGATTGACCTACTCCAGAAGAGGGAGAAAAGGAAACGGTCGAGGGCCTCCAAATGATTCTTAAGTATCTTCCGCCACTTATCCACAATAATTGCCTTCACTAAATCCAGTTTCACTAATCTAGTCGGCTATGGCCGAAAGTCTTCTTTGTCTAGTAATGTTTCGTTGAACTTCCAGTGTCCATCCATTCTAGGCCTTGAGTTTAACGCCATTCGGGCACAAATGAAATTTGTGTCCGAATAGTGCAAGGTAAGATAATCTCACAGATCTATTAACATTTTATCCAGGTAGCTGAGTACCCGGAAAGACGGCCACTTAAGCGACCACGTCTACCTGTCCTTCCCAGGTAATTGTATCTATTGACGAGACCAAAAACGTCGATTAGATCAACCAAGATACCATCTTGCAAACACCTGTTAGCTACCCGCATCCTATCTAATTTGAAGTACAAGATGCCCCTCCGGATCTATCTGTAAAGAGCCCAAATGATGGAAGAACGAACAATGGCCTATCAAACTGTTCATAAACGACATGAAATGGACCAGTTTCATGGCATATTCGGCTACGACCAGACCTCCCATCTGCACTGATATCGACAACGTCCAAACTCATATCACGTCTACTTTTCACCAGCAAAGAAACTCATTTGAACAGCTTGTTTCCGTGTGCTGAATCGGGCAACTATTTAGCTAGACAACACAGAAGCATCGGTGTCACAAACACAATGAGTGTCCTGTTTCGCAGCGACATTCACACCGAGGGGCAAAAGATCACGAAGCAGGTAGATAGCATTACACCGATTTCTCGTGCCCCTTGTATTCAAACATGCCAACGTGACCGCCATATTCTAATGCCTAAGCACAGACTGAATGAAAACCTGGATGGTTCAGCGATCACGTGTGGAACTTAACCAAAGCGTCCTTGACAACCCTGCCTTTGCCTGTGCGGAATATTAATGATATTGCTCTATATAATGAGGTTTACGATATACGAGGGCTTCCCAAGTTATTGATTTGACACTTTCTATTGCACATGAAACCTTATTTGTGCAATGAAGAGCTCGGGAATGGATTATTTGCAAGTAAGGATTAATCTACCAGAGTTTCTAATCAGGCTTATCATCCCATGTAATTAAGCAAAGTTTTTTGGTGCATCCGTCGACGAGACGTCGATGGACGGGATCTTGAAGAAAGGCCTCGAAAGGGCCTTCCTCTGCGAAGTATCGTCATATTCCGGCGCATGCATATCCTCTTCCAATATTGCTTTCCCCTTTGGGTAAGTCCATCTTTTATTCAGCTGCTGTTGCTGGATCTGTTATCGTTGCTCCTTTTTCGTCACCGGTTGCTGCTGCTGTTTTTGGTTTCTCGGAGACAAAGTGTTCAGCTGTCTCTTTTCTGCTTGTAAGACATCCTGTTGAGAAGGAAGGTTGTCAGCCTCTGATCACCATCTCACAATCTCCTTCCAACTATAGGCTATCGTAGCAGGGGTGTTGGGGTGGTTTTGCCGAACTGATTCTCCACTACTGCTTCCTTTGATGTCGCTGGTTGAGGT
Source organism: Acanthosepion lycidas (assembly GCA_963932145.1). Taxonomy (NCBI): domain Eukaryota; kingdom Metazoa; phylum Mollusca; class Cephalopoda; order Sepiida; family Sepiidae; genus Acanthosepion; species Acanthosepion lycidas. The sequence goes on along the minus strand of OZ010615.1, from coordinate 12,443,753 downwards.
TGAGATTGTGGCGTCACCAGAGCAACATTTGGGCCTACAGCCTTCTACAATTCAAAAGATCATCCAGCTACGTCAAGTGAATGTGCCGGGGATATACATAAACTTTTGCGTGTCATTGTTACATGGAGAGAAAATCTATAGTGGCAATGCTCTTTTTTGCTCATAACAAAAGGATACACCCACGTCTTGTCCATAATTCGAAAAGACAGCACCAGTTGTTTCTGCTTGATATCCATGAAGTCACCCTGTAAAGCGACCATCCTCTTGTTGATGTTCATGTACTCCGTCTGGAGATGGACCGAGTTAGTTTCCAAAATTTTGTCATCCAGCTGCCTAACGTCCTCCTCATTTTCCAATAGGTAATCCCACATAGCATTGGAAACATTTGCAATGAAGTTGGTGTCTATTTACAGCCTTTTCACATCCTGCTCCATAGCTTTCATGCTGATACAAATGAACTTGCGTATCTTGATGTGTGTTGCTAGCAGGAAATGGTCTTCGTAGTCACTGAATCCAGAGCTTTCAGAATGGTAAGGAACTCATTCCCGTTAATTTACTGGCGGTAATGCTCCTACATTATCGCATAATGTTCCTAACATTTTTCTTGGACTTACTTGAAGACGAAGCTGATTTACTTTACATGTTCTTCCTCTAGCCGTGGAGACCTCGCTATTTTGGTCAGGGCTAATACCGACAATCAAAATGGAAAAAAAAAACATTGAATGGAAGGAACTTTTCAATCAAATAGGGTGGGGTGGCTGCAAAACATCACCTTCCCTAAACTTATAGAAAAATTGAACTGACGCATGCTGTGATTTTTAAGCCTGCCATATAAAACAAACGGTGTCATCAGCCATAATTTTATTCTTTCTTGAAGTAAAATCACTGCCTTCACTTGTCTTTATTACATTTGTATGTTAATATCAATCTTAGTTTATCAATTTTTGACACATTAATGTTGTTTTTATCTAGAGTTTCCATATATTGTTTGATTAGTATTATTTTTACACTGATCTGTTCTTTCTTTTGTCATTGTTCATTGAAAAAAAATCTATGAATTCTTTTTGTGGGGAATTTCTACCAATTACATTTAACCCTGACCAATTACTCCACAGAATGGGACATGTTCATCCGAAGGCGTAAGGCAATAGCACAAGGTGCTTTTCAAAAACTAAAAGAAGCATTAAGAGATAGGCCATTACTAAGAAAAAAAAAGACTGCGGAATTGCTGTGTAAAATCATTCTTAATATATATTTGGACAATTTCCAGACAGATGATTTCGAGACTGAAAGAAACCAATGTGGCTACATTGAAAATGCTGAAAAGACCATGGAAGAAGTGTGTAAACAACGGAGTAACTTTTGGGAATATGATAATGAAAAAGTAACTCAAGCATAAGATAAAAATAGACAACATAAATTTTGTGACATATAAAGAAAGAAGATATATTGTAGGATTTGACACTTACAAGGCATAATCAAAGCAAAAGGAAACTAGCTAATAACCTGCCTAACGAACATGTAATTGGGGGTAATATTATTTGAACAAATATTGTTTAGCGCCAGTATAGGAAGTTATACTAAGACATGATCAACTCTGTCGTGGAACACCGCCTATGAATGAATAAAAGTGTAATTTGGCAAGACGATGTATACTTTCGGATCCCCAACCGTTTATGCCAATGCGTTTATATCATCGTAATAAATACGTTCTAAAGTGAAACATATGATTACATAATGATCGTATTATCAGCCAATCAAATTCAACAGTAAGTGATACTCACGAGCAATGAAATAATTGTATGATTAGAACAAACAGATATGTGTACATATCTTCAGAGGGAAATGTAAATAATATATTCGATAGAAAAGAAGCAAATACTATAATTAAACGCACACACACACACGGGTAAGAATAAATGGAGTAATATAGACAGAAATATGTTCCAAACTAGAGATTGTAACGGACGTAACTAAAATAGATAAATATATATATATATATATATATATATATATATATATATATATATACGAAAAACCAGAGAGAAAAAAAGTGAGAGGGATAGGAAAAGAAGAATGAATGATAGTTTCAAATGAAATGATCAGCATACATACACATACGCGCACAACATACGTATCATGATTAAGAAACATTGATGTAAAGGTTTTGTGAATAGAGACACAGACAGGCATATATTGAAATTGGTTACAGATGAGTAATATTAAGACATTTTTTTTTGTTCAACAGAATGCGTGTGCGGCGCGTACAGAGGATAAGAGACCAAATATTTTACAGATCCCACGACATACTTTCTTTCAGCGTAGGTTAATGTGCCAAATCAGAAATTTATCGGGAATGAAATACCAAAACTTGTTTTTTAAGCTTCATTAACAAAAAGCGAAAGAGAATTGAGTTATCAAAAATTTCTCAGCTCGACCGAGGGACTTTTTCTCTGAAACGTTTTATATTTGCTGTTTTGGTTGTTAAGGAGATGCTGTTAGGATTTTTGGGTACGTTGGTACTAGTGAGGTAGCCAAAATGAGCTGACTCGTTTTATAGTTCACCAATAGAATAGTTAACCAATCAGAAAGCACAAAATATTCAATCCGTCGTGTATAAAGGCAGCCATTTTGTTTTTTCTCCCAAAAATATTTTCACTCCCAATCTCTGATATCGAAGACTTAAAGAATTACTTAACAGCTGCTACTTTCTCCGATTCTTCACTGCCAACCTCTGATATCGAAGATTTCAAGAATTACTTAACAGCTGCTACTTTCTCCAAAATATCTTCACTGCCAATCTCTGATATTGAACAGATTACGTACTTCACTGGATTCCATATTCAAAGACTACGGCAAACATGCTTAACAGATGATTTGCGTGTAGTTCAAAGTCTTGAAGCGTCCAAAATGTTTAACCGCAAAACAGATACATTTGATATTTTGGCTATGTGTGAAGTGCCTGGCCCAGACGATTTAGTATCTCCTGATGGATAAAGAGAAAGGCAAAGCTAAACATGGATCTAAATTGTAGATAAGAGTTACACTTTTTGCTTTGAAAATAGTCTTTTAAATGTTAGTTTGAATACCGATCCCTACAATAGATGAGATATGCACATCATTTCAACTACGAAGCATGATTGGCTATTGACTAAGATTATATTAGGTTATTATTTGCGCAGTTTGTGAGGATCGAAATCATTAATTTCCTGTGAACAGAATTGTATGAAAACGAATCCTCTAAACACCACAAACAGGATCATCAAAGTAGGGCGAAAGAGATTACTGAGAGTGAAATAAACAGAGTGACCAATAAAAGAACAGGTTTGAAGGAGACAGGACATGACTATTTTCTTTACATTTACATTTTAAAATATCGATCGCATAAGCTGCAGTAGAGATCTGCAGACAAGAAGTGCGAGAGAAGAAACTATTGACCGTATGGTTACAACATGCATTTTCGATTGTGATATCCTGAAATCTAAATGCCAGTCCTTCACGAATTCGATGCAGTCAAAACCCAGCAAAACAGAAACGGAACTGATTTAAAAATAGGAAGGTGACGTACAAGGTATATCATCCCCCGTTGAACGCAGTAATCAAAGCCAGTACTGAACAAGGACCTCAACATCAGAAAAACCATTAGGCGGATACCATACTTGGACATTATTGCCCGAATCGAGAACATAACATTAAAAATTCCTCAGCTTCGGGCGGTAAAGTGAGACGGATACAGGAGAAAACCAAACCGACCAAAAAAAACATCACGGAACTGTGGAGTCTGGCAATAAAACACTACAGATGAATAATATAATCACCATGTTAACAGCTAATATAGGCAACGTGATTGCAGTGATAGCCAAAAGGGAACATACAGAAAAAAATGGAATACCCCATTAGAAGTGGTAGCTATTAGGTTGGTGCAAAAATAATGACGTAATAATGTCGTTTTTGACGTATTTTTGACGTCAAAAAAACGACATTATTACGTCATTATTTTTGCACCAACCTAATATATTATGTTAAAGAAAGATCTAACAACTGATCGAATAACTGTCGTAACAAGTAAAACTTCCTATCTTAAGACATACAGGAAATTGTCACCACGTTACAGTAACAAAAACATTATTTTGCACATTTATTTTGTTATAATTATATGTTTGAAACACCACACACTTCGTGGAAATAATGAATGGTGATCATATAAAATCCAACCAAATGATGAGCGTGGACGTGATGAGTTCGTACAGCAAGGTACCCATGGAAGGGGCACTATTGGTAGTCAGAGACTGACTGGCTTCAGAGAAAATACCATTACACCAAAAGATATGCTGATGAAATTGCTGATGTCCTGTACACAAACTTCAAAATTCGAAATCGGACCAGTTTTATACCGACAGGATGAATGTTTTGCAATGGGCTCGCTATTAAAACCAGCAATGTCTAATATATACATGGAATACATCAAATAATTGGCATTCGAATCAACATCACTATATCTATCTCTGTTGCTGATTTACATAGATGACACTACCATAGAAATACGTCCAGCTACTACTGGACCATGTAAACTCAATACTACCATCGATACAATTCCCAATGGAGAGGGAAAACAACAACAAAGTAGTAATACTGGAAAAGAACAACAAAGTAGTATTACTATTTCAAAAAGAACACGGGTTAAAGATATCTGTATAAACACACACAAGCCAACATTCACCGGACAATATTTCAACGTCGTCTTTCACCAGCCATACAGTGGAAAGAAAGAGATCATCCGCTGGCTACAGCATCGAGCAGATGTTATAAGTGGTGACCAGAGATATGTGAAGAAATAATGATCAGTATAAGCAGTACCCTACAACGTATCAATTACACTAGTTACATGGCAGCAGTTACGACAAACTGGAATATATATATATATATATATATATATATATATATATATATATATATATATATATATATATATATATATACATATATATATATATGTATTTTTTTTTTTAATTTGTAGGTCTGATGAATTAGATCGTATTTACGATTCCAATGGAATAAATTATGACCATGGGATATTAGTGTTTACGCCTTTTTATTATATATATATATATATATATATATATATATATATATAGGGTGTTTCAAAAAGAATACGCCAAAATCATCACGTGATGTGTCAATAACGAAAAAAAATTACAAATCTCTAGCATGACCACATGTGTTGTATATACATTCAAGTTTCATTTCATGTTTTATAAGTGGCCACTACCGGCAGACAACATCAAGCCGATATGAGAATTCCTCCCAAACGCGCCTCAGCATGTCATGGTCCACCGTGTTGATTGCAGCTGTTATTCGATCTTTCAAGTCATCGATAGTTGCTGGAAGTGCTGGAACATAAACTTGGTCTTTAACATCCCCCCACAAGAAAAAGTCACACACAGTGAGGTCCGGGGAACTAGCAGGCCAAGCACAGAGAGCAAGGTCTTTAGCACCTCTCCTCCGAATCCATTGCTGAGGCACGTTTTCACTCAGATGAGCTCTAACCCCGAGATGCCAATTGGGTGGTGCTCCATGTTGCTGAAAAATGAAGTCATTCGAATCTGCCTGCATTGTGAAAATGGCATTTGTTTTCACGAACTCAAGCACTGTTTTTGCGTGCTTGACTTCGCGAAAACAAATGCCATTGTCGCAAAAACAAATGCTGAGGAGTCGCGATTTTGATTGATCTTCCCACAATTCAGCTGAACCGGAAGTTATACTAACGACAGTGGTGAAACTGACACCCAATCAAACTTTGATAACTACTCTATCAAATAACCACTGATTGAGTCCACTACAGTGCTATAGACCTGAAAAAATAGCGCAATGATTTTGGCGTATTCTTTTTGAAACACCCTATATATATATATATATATATATATATATATATATATATATATATATGGGGGGAACACAAAAGATCTTTTGTCAATATAACATCAGGAAGATCTTTAAAATTGGTTCAACACTTCGCAGACACTTTTTCCGAGTACGGCCTCTATAGGGGAGAATATGACTAAGGACTTTGCGTACGCTATCGTATGCAGCTGTAATAAGAAAAATAAAGAAGTAGATCGCATCCTTAAGATACTAGTGTGGAAACAATATAAAACCGCAAGACGAGGGGAAATAGCGTGACTGACCATATATGATCACCGTCTCCCCCACCCCGAGGGAAGAGCTTAAAATAAAAGATAGAGAACATCATTGGAAAATATGAAAACTTTTTTTTTCACACCAAGCAAGGCGGGAAGCCACTAGGACGCAAGGGGTTACAGAAAATTTAGAGCAAGATCAGATAGGAGTGATAGAAGAAAGGATGTGGATAGTGGATAGATCAAGGCAACTGGAGATGTCGATTGACATTACAGTTGAATAGCTGGAGATTATAGCTTACAGGGAAACAGGAATAGGGAAGGGAGTTCCACAGGCGAGAGGTGCGAGACATGAAGCTATTAGAGTAGAAGAGACGGCTACATTTAGGAGTTTCGACAGTGAAAGGGTGAGAGCGGGATGCAAGCCTCGTATGGCGCTTGAACTCATGACGTCTGGGAACCAGCGAATATAGCTCGTCGGAGCAATTTCCATGGAGGTATTTGTAGAACAGACAGAGGGAGGCGACGACGCGTCTGTGAGAAAGTGACTGTAGACGAGACGCCAGGGAAGGGCCAACTATATTGCATATCCGACTCTGAACCCCGAGGCAAACAGAAGGGGCACCAGGACATATATGGCAGCAATACTCCATGCAAGGGCGAATTGTTGATTTCTAGATCTGGAGGATCGATTCCGGGGAGAAAAATTTCCTGGCGCGGCTCAGGGAGCCAACTTTACTTGCAGTGGACGAGGCAATTGACTCGATGTATTTATTCCATCTCAGGTCAGCAGTCAAGGAATCAGCACATATGCTAGGTCATTAAAAAATCTCTTTAACCGGCTATATATAGAAATGAATTCAATATGGGAACCTGTGTTACAGAGTGCAAGAGAAAACCAATAATATCGACAAATTGCAATATGATCTCTGGTAAAAATAAATGGTTACTAAGACATTAGGTTTATAAGTCACAAATTATCATGCACCTCAAGGATATATGTGTCAGTGAATAAAAGCGTTAGTTATGACTAGACACAAAGAGTTGTGTGTTTAAAACCTGGGTAAAGTAGTGATGAACACTAACTAGCAGAACTGAGTTAAAGTGAAATAACTGATAGTGAGATATCCAAAAGAGGCATGTCACGTGGAACTAGAGCAATCTACTTCAGTATAAAGTGTTCGATCGAAATATCAATCAACAGAAAAAGGCTGGGGAGTACAACGGTCGAAACACCGTGAATATGGCTGCAAAGATGAAGACAACAGTCCCAACAATGTAAATAATTACAGTATCTCATCTCACAAATATTGACAGACAATAAGTGCAGCAAAGACGAAGACAACAGTTCCAAGAATGTAAATAATTACAGTATCTCATCTAAGAAATATTGACAGATAATACGTGCAGCAAAAAAGAAGACAACAGTCCCAGCAATGTAACTAATTACAGTATCTGATCTCACAAATATTGACAGATAATACTTGCAGCAAAAATGAAAACAACAGTCTCAACAATGTAAATAATTACAGTATCTCATCTCAGAAATATTGACAGATAATACGTGCAGCAAAGACGAAGACAACAGTCGCAACATTGTAAATAATTACAGAATCTCATCTCAGATATATCGACAGATAATACGTGCAACAAAGACGAAAAGAACAGTCCAAAAAATGTAAATAATTACAGTATCTCATCTCAGAAATATTGACAGATAATACGTGCAGCAAAGATAAAAACCTCAGTCCCAGCAATGTAAATAATTAATGTATCTCATCTCAGAAATATTGACAGATAATACGTGCAGCAAAGACGAAGACAACAGTCCCAGCAATGTAAATAATGACAGTATCTCATCACAGTAATTTTGACAGATGATACGTGCAGCAAAGATGAAGACAACAGTCCCAACAATGTAATTAATTACTGCATCTCATCTTTAAATATTGACAGATAATATGTGCAGCAAAAATGAAGACAACAGTCCCAGCAATATAAATAATTAATGTATCTCATCTCAGAAATATTGACAGATAATACGTGCAGCAAAGACGAAGACAACAGTCCCAGCAATGTAAATAATGACAGTATCTCATCTCAGAAATATTGACAGATAATACGTGCAGCAAAGACGAAGAAAACAGTCCAAACAATGTAAATAATTACAATATCTCAAATAAATATTGATAGATAATACGTGCAGCAAAGACGAAGATAACAGTCCCAGCAATGTAAATTATGACAGTATCGCATCACAGTAATTTTGACAGACAATACGTGCAGCAAAGATAAAGACAACAGTCCCAATAATGTAATTAATTACTGTATCTCATCTCAGACATACTGACAGATAATACGTGCAGCAAAGACGAGGACAACAGTCCCAACAATGTAAATAATTACAGTATCTCATCTCAGAAATATTGACAGATAATATGTTTAGCTTCATTTTGTGGAACCAACTAATGAAAGCCAAACGGCTGAAGTTTTATAACTGTAAAATATGGAAGAAAACGAATTGGTAGAATGGTGATTTAGCAACAAATTTAAGCCAAGTAGATAAACAATTGTATTAAAAACCGCTGAAGTATATATGAAATATGTAGAATAAAATATATTAAATAAACTTATACGAATCGAGGTTATAAAAGGGAAATTATCGACAATTTTACTTACGATAAAAGAGAAAAATAAATCGGAAGAAACATGGAAACGTGAATCATGAGAAAAGCTAATAAGTTAAAAGTAATAAAGGGTACGGTAAAGAAAAAAAAATAGAAAAAAGAAATTAGCATAAAATATATTGAAATAACCCCTTGAACAATAAGAAGTACACCGTACAAAATTGCAGAAGAAATAATAGTACAAGGTAACTGGAGATGTCGATTGACATTACATTTGAATATTTGGAGATTATAGCTCTCAGGGAAACAGTAATTGGGAAGGGTGTTCCACAGGCGAGAGGTGAGAGGTATGAAGCTATTGGAGTAGAAGAGACGGCTATATTTAAATGTTTCTACAGTGAAAGGGTGAGAGCGGTATGCCAGCCTCGTAGTGCGCTTGAATTCATGGAGTCTGGGAACCAGTGAAAGCATCTCATCGGAGCAATTACCTTGAAAGTATTTGTAGAAAAGACAGAGAATTAAATTAATCTTAATTAGAAAGGCTGTCCAATTCGTTTTAGCATGTCTTAATCGCATCATGTTATTTTACGCAAATTATTTTGCTTTATTTCGACTTGAGCTATATCACTTACATTTTGGCTGTTTAAATCGATATTCAAGCATAAATTCTTAAAAAGGACAACAATGAAAGGATCCTGTAGAGAATTATTTGTATGACATACCCTTATTACAATTACATTAATATTTGAAGATAATCCAGTTAGACCCAACATATAACAAATCAATTTTGATTTAAAATTACAATAACTATAATTATAAAAAAAGATATTGTCTTAAACTATTCGGTTTTGGAGAATATCTTTTCAATAAATTCAACCAAAAAAATGTTTTCCTTAATTAATACTCAAAGAAAATATATCATTTCTGCAATAATCATTCATTTATAGCAAATAAAAGAAGCCAGCATGATACGTTGTTTCCAGATGGATAATATTCCTTAATATTAAATGCTAACAGATATACTAATGTTATTCTTTCAAATATTTCGCTTCAAAAAACGACTAGGTATAAAGGCCTTAATTGGAATTACAATCTTCTCGAATATTTTCGTTAAAATTTTATCTTTAATCTGGTTATGTCATGCTAATTTACAGAATCTATTCGCATGCATATTAATTTCTGTACACCAAATCCTTCCTGAATAGAATGTGCGTCTGCATAACCATTTCTATTTATTCAATAGGTAATAATCACGTAACTCAGTTATATGCAGACACTTTTGCTTATAATAAATAAATAAATTCTTATCCGATAATGCCAGACTATTAGGTCGGCTAATCAATCGCTCTTGCAGAAGTCTGTTCAGGCACATTAGTGTTTGTTCAACACCCACAAAGCCCATCTGTGGTTTACACGTCGACTGTTCTGAGCGGATCTATGTTGCAGAGAGCGCCGTATCTAGCGTGATAAACATTAAGAAGAAGATCAACAGCTCATAACCTCAGTCACGATGATTATTACTTCGTCCTAACCAGTTCCGTCTACCCAATTTCAATAACAAGGCTTGCGTCAACGCGTGGTATTGTTTTCAATGGCGGTTGGGATCAAGAAGTCATCTTGCTCATAAATCAACCATGGTCAGAAAGCGGACGTACTAACTACTCGCCCAAGAGCCTCAAACAATAAATGATGTCTATTAATTCAATGTACAACGTTTATAGACAGATACATGATTACGAGTATATCAAGTTGATACGCTGTTATATCGTGCGTATGATCACCGAAGTCAATTAACGTCGAGCCTCGTCAGTTACTAAATGGGTGACCATTTTGAAATATCATGTAATGTAAACTTGGGTGGTTTAATAGATAACGGCTCGGCATTCGAAATTTTAGAGTTACATTCCAATTCCCGTCCAGTTCATTTAGGCGCAAAAACACTTGGGAAACGTATAAATGCACCTATTCTCATCTGCGATAGCTTAAATAGTAAGACATATATCAAGAAATGATTTTTCTTGTTATATCCAGTTAGTTGGGGCCCAGTTAGAAAAACATTCAGTTTAGGTAACGCAGTCTTTTCAGACAGACTATTATTGAAAGTGTTCCGAATTATCTAGATTTAATCCCCATGTCGCTTTAGCATTCTCATCCCTCAAACGTTCAAATTTTTAAGCAAAGTTTTGACGGACATTTAGCCGTTATCGTTTTCTTCCTTCCTCCTTTTTTTTTCTTGTCTCTAAATTTAGGATTTGAATGCTAAGCCCATGGTAGAGTTTATCAAGCCTGCGTGTAAGGCGTATGTATCATTCCAATATCTTATTTCAATTTTTTTTAAACATACACATACAAACCGAAAACACCATCAATGTGTGACTGACAACGAACAGGTATACTTTTATGAATTAGAATATTATCATTACTGCTTAAAAATTTATTTTGTGCATCATTGTTTTTGTAATCACATACCGTGTCAAAATAAATTGTCTAGGGAACGTGAAGGATGTGAAACTATTTTGTTTCTAATCAGTTAAAAAGAAAAATATAGCTGCTAAAAACAAAACAAATCTTAAATGGGCAAATTTCTTCTCGTGTGGGCTCTGATTTAAAAACAAATACTTTTGTTTCCCTGGAGAGATAGTGTACAAGTAATGTTTTTTGATTTCCTGTTGAGTTACTTGCTTTGTCAAACCCGAAGATCCAAATAAAACAGGAATCGTTACAATCTTTAAGTATTTTTGTATTTCCACTTACCATGATTATATTTATTTATTTTTACAAAAAACCTTCGCGGATATGTTTTTTTTTTTTCTCACTTACTACGTTCATGTAACTTAGTGTGCAAACCTTTACTTTTCTATCGTTGATAATAAAGTACAGGAATTCGATCTGTTTTGCTAGAAAAGTCCCAGAAGAGACCAACATCTGCTTACAAAATTACAGAATCAGCGATTTGTATACTAGTTTGAAACTGTTTTAACATAGTAGTGATGACAGATCTCTAAATGGAGACATTGAACCTTCCCTTCTTTGGATGAGTCAACATAATCGATGGTTTAAATGTATTGGTCACAGAAACGACATTTATATTATCCAGTTAGATCCGTGCTTTTATATTATATATATATATATATATATATATATATATATATTATACAGTTGAGTTTATGCTATTATATATATATATATATATATATATATATATATATATATTATACAGCTGAGTTTATGCTATTATATATATATATATATATATATATATATATATATATATATATATATTATACAGCTGAGTTTATGCTATTATATATATATATATATATATATATATATATATATATATATATATATATATATTATACATTTGGGTCCGTGCTATTATATTATATATATATATATATATTATACAGTTGGATCCGTGCTATTAAATATATATATATATATATATATATATATATATATATATATATATATATATATTTATATATATATATATATATATATGTATGTATGTGAGTATGTATTATACAGTTGGTTCCGTGCTATTATATTATATTTTATTACATCATATATATATATATATATATATATATATATATATATATATATATATATATATATATATATATATATATATATTTGGATCTGTGCTATTATATATATATATATATATATATATATATATATATATATATATATATATATATATATATATATATATATATATATATATTATACAGTTGGGTGCGTACTATTATATTATATATACATTATACAGTTGCGTGTAATCAGGCTTTGGTTCTTTGTAGCAAAAATTAACCCGTTATTATTAGACCTGATCCAGTCATGACTCCCTGGGATCCGCGAATTATGCAGATATTTATCAGTCACTATTGTAGCAAGCAGTTAACAGAATTTTGAATTCATTTGCCATTCAGCAATAAGCCTACATTTCCATCACCATATATATTGTAACATTAGAGAAATACTGAAAGATCAAAAAAACACTCTTGTTTTAATATTGAAACTTAAGTGATCCCTGCAAATACTCACACTGTCAAAATCAGTATAAATCAATGATAGCATTTTCTTTATATTTACTCTGTTTTATATTTTTCATGTGAATTCGGCTGGCTGACTACATTCTATTTTGTTGCTTTTATTCGCTAAGACATGAAATAAATTGTTCGTTGTAATTTATAGTATATTATAAAAATTGATATAGAAAAACAGAATCTAAACATTTCCGAAGAACATTCCGGTATACAGTGTAACCCTGATATAAGAGACATAAGGGAAACCGGGATATAAGAGAGATTTTCTCTGGTCCCAAATTAGAGCCATACTTACCTAAACAAAATAGACCAAACCGGGATATAAGACAAACCTGGATATAAGAGAAACCCGGATATCAGAGACTTCTTCTCCGGTCCCGACAACTCTCTTATATCCGGGTTACACTGTACCGATTAAAATTTTATGTTCAATGAAATATTGAATATCATTTAAATTTAACAACATTGCGATGTTTTTATCTATGTATTTCCTTTCCTATGCGAGGGTCAAATCCATTTTAGTTTTATTCATTTGCAGGTTATTCGACAAGAAGGTAAGATGTCATACTAGATACTCTATTATTGTGCATCCGTTCACCTCCAAAAATATATAAAAAAAAGATGTATTGTATATTATGTTCATTCCGAGCCAGACTATTCTAATTTATTTATTTATTGTTATAAATGTTTTCAACAGTGATTTCCCTTTCACAACTGAGAGCGATTCTTTGATCGACTTTTTCGGTTTAACTGCACTTTGTGGTTGATGTAAAGGCGAATGATATTCTTTTGAATTTTAAAAATAATTATTTTCTATAAGAGTTATAACAATGATAATTTCCAAATACGATTTTTTCTATTCAATTCGCAGTTGGAGGTGGAATGAATTCATTTCATTCACAAGGTCATTTTACGTGTCAATGAAGGTAATCGAATTGACGGGAATTCAATCTCAGTCCTCGGATTTCTCCTTCTGCACCGCTCTCGAATAGACCATTCGTGCACTAACTCCCAGAGGGAAAAGTGCATGTTCTAGAATTTCTAGTGTATTGATCTAGTCTCGATAACATAGCTAATTTTTAAAATCACATACGACAGTATAGTCTTGCGTCTTTTCCGAACCTCTTATAGGATACGGTTCTTCCGAATATGAACAGCACAGACGAAATATTAGAGATTTCATGTACAACAAAGAGCTTTGTTAGAAATAAGAACGGCTGATTCCACCGATTTATACAAGACCTCTTCAATTACGGCTAACATAGGATATATTTGTTAAAAACATTCTGTCATCGAAATTCCTGCCCGAATAAAATCGGATTTCACGTTGGATGTTATAAGAAATATGAAGCAATCTTGATTATAAAAGCTTCTTTACTTTGTCTAAATTCTTTGGTTAGTGTAAGACCCTTTTGCATTTAATTATTACATTTTCTAAAATATCTTAGCTGGAAATGTTTGGTATTTTCTAATGTCTATTGTAGGGTTCAGCGTACAATTAAAAGGAGAATTTAATACGGGATACCCTGCCCACAAAATACAATGCAAATTTCAAGAAGAAACAACACGATAAGAAACGATTGTAGAAAATAGAACATTGTATATTTATTATCTTGTGAATAGGGTAAAAAAGATTAATGCTTTAGTTCGTTTAAGCAAAATGTGATTTTGACAAAAATGTCTGTGTTCGCTGTCTTTCAACAGAGTAGCAGAGTAATGTCTGTTTCTTTTGTTTTTGTATAGGTGTAAAGGAAAAATGGGCGATCAATTTAAGTTGAAAAAGAGAATGTGGATGAGAAATAAAAGATAAGAGGAAAATGTACTTATCGTGTTGAATTGTTTTGGAGTCAGTTGTAAATTTGTTGTTGTTTTCCTTTCCTACTCCACTTTCGTCTCTTAGTGTCGGGTTGAGTCAGTGATGGAATTTACTGTCAGTCTTCTATGATCTCTGCGCCCTTCTGACTGCTGATTGACTTGAGATTCTCTATTTATTGTTGACTTTTTTTTCACAATGGCTCGTTATCTTTTTTTTTAGTTTAGCAAATCGCCTCCTTTCATTGGTCAGAAAATCAATTTCACACCTTATTGCGAAATCTGTTTTTAGTCGTTTTGATCCGATTTTGCGGGTGTGCAAATGTACTTTGTGTTTTTTAGTCATTTGTTGGAATGATATGGGATTTGTATCCTATACTATGTTATTCCATTTTCTTTATTATTTTTTACACATCTAGTTATTTTCATCGGTATACGAAATATCTCAAATCTAAGAAACGTCGTTAGTTTTTCATTTAATATTTCGGGCTAGTTTTCTCGAATTGCACGTAACAGATTTCATTAAGAGATATGACATTTCAAGCAAATACCACCTGGTCATCATCAGATTTACATTGTTTTAGCTGATACTGGATGACTGTGCGTTATTCATTTTTAAATTTACCCTGTGATTTCTCTTATTCTTTTCTTTTGAACAATTACATAACAGTTTGATGTTGGAATTGAATTTCTGACGACTATTTGTGTAGTTTTGGAGATTTCTTTATGTTCATTGCTTAAAAATTTGTATATCCTGGGGTTCTCGAAAGATTTTCAATATTTTCGTATTTCAAATTTATTTGCTGTCAGATACTTATTACCTTTAAAAAGCGAGTTAAATATTTAACAAGAGCAAAACACAATTTATATGCAAGCGTGTAAAATCTGAGCTACCCTAAATTTAGTTTGAGGGCTAAAAATAAACGCATTTCGGTTATATAATAGCTGTTTTTTTTTAACTAAATGAAAAAGTAGTTTTGAAAACTGCTTTGATTTTAAATACACTTACACATTTCTTTAATCGAGAAATAATTTATATTAATATTAAAATACAAATTTCACACAAAAGTGAGTAAACAGAATGAGAGTAAATTTATTTAATAATATTTTTGGAAATATATATGTACTGATATTTTGGTTCGCAATTAGTATTGTATTAATACGTTATATGAAAATGGTACACAATTATAGCCGAGGCGCCTTCGCGGTTTGGAAGCGATTAAATCTGCTGTCTAAAAACTCAGGGGATTAGAGATCCTGCTAGATAATCACTTTTTTTAGATATTACTTAGCTATTTCAGAGAATGCATTTTTATTGTTCGTAAGAACAATGTAAAAAAAGTTCTCTTGAGATAGCAAAATTGATTTCTCTGCAAACCATGAAGAGGAGCTAAAAATCAAGCAAGAAAGTATAAGGAAAATATCAACTGTCATATCGAACAAGAATCAAAAATGATGAGCTGAGTGTGGACACATAAAATTGAGTGCACAGGGAACCCATCCAAAATATAGTCGACAAGAAACGAAGTATTTCCGATTGAGCTAAGTGAGATAATAATGTAGATTTGATCAGATGAGATAACACACTCTCTCAATAACCGTAACCGTCTAGACATATTGACTACAAAGAATGCTTTAAAATACATATACACACAAATTGTGGTATTATGAATACGTACATGTAAGAGAAGTAATGAATTTCGACTCGGATTGAGAAAGCCTAGTTCAAATTCCATTAGAATCCATTATTTGGGAAAGGTATGGATATTCTTCTTCTCCTACCAGCTATTGGTAAATCGCAGGACAGACCGGTTTCTAATGTCTTGGATTGCATCTGGTCTACTGCAGAAATAAATGGCAATCTACTGCGTGAAAAAATCTGCCTCGTCAGTCATATATCGAAAGATACATGATCGCCTAAGCGTGTATCATGCATGGCACATAACTAACTGACTGTAATATAATAAACAGTGGATATGTTGTAAGATACGGCTTAACAATATTTTGAATATTATTTAGAATCAGAAAAATAGTTTTTTATTGTAATAATTATTTAGTGATAATAATGATTTTACTGACATGTCATATTTTTAACCCATAGCTGGTAGAGAAGTGATAAATTATCAGTCCTACATATAAATGCCCGTAAATAAATATAAAAAAAGCACGATTGTAATTGTAACTGTTCTCTCTGATTTTGAGTGGTTATCTAAGAGACAGCCCATCTGCACATCAAGGATCGATGTTATTTAACGTGAAGCGGGTTTTTAACTCGTTAAACAGAGCAAAATTTCAGATGAACAGGCTACTAACAAAATTACAGTAAAGCTACATAAAATGTTGTCGTTCACGGTTGCTTTTCATATGCACACGAGTCTTACTTACACATAATGACATATATATATTTCCAGTTGGAAATTCCCTGAAGGATATTATGGTCGTAAGCCCGGATGAGCAGAATTGGCCTCGGACTATATTTTCGAAGTAATATGAAAATTTAAGCGCCCGGAAAATAAAGCAGGTCGTTGAAAGCATTGTACACTTGATATTTCAGAGAATACTGGGAAAGCTACCTTGAGGGCGTTTTCAGTCACCTGGCAGACATGTATGTTGAAAATAATTGTATTTCTTAAGAAACAACAACGAAAATCTAAATACAAGAAGGAGAAACAAGAGGACAAATTTAATAGAAAAGAGAGATAAGAACAAATATCAAGAATGCAGACATGAAACATTATAAAACTGAGAAAATTAAAATAACAAATATACTGGAAACAGAAATGACAGGTTAGGATCAGTTATCCAGTGGAAAGTATGCAAACATTATTTGTTCATTTTCGATCCATTATTTACAATCCATCTAATGACATCATCTTAGTAATTATTACAGCAAAACTTCGGATATTGTGTTTTTCCGGCTTCCCATCCTACAACGGCAGGTACTCAGGTGCCTGTCAATCTGGGAAGTGAATTTCGAACTGAAATATTATTTACGATGATAAATTGTTATCGTCTTTTCTGTCCCTTTCGAGGGATACCTCATTATGTTCTTTTTTATGCTGCCTAGTGTTTATCAACTCTGTTCAGACTTTGAACTTTCACTTTAAATATCTAGTCCTGGGGATTAAATGTCCCTTCTTAAATCCAATCACATAGTAATTATGCGCTCAATCCTTGGCGTCGCTTGTACAGATTCTGACATTAGAAAAGTGAAATTGAGAGCAACATCCGTTGATTAAATATATATTTCCAGTTGGAAATTCACTGAAAGATATCCGCATCAACAGACTCCCAAAGATCTTTGCAAGGAAGCAGGCGCCATTACCATAGTTAAACATGCTTGCTGAAATTACTGCCAATCTGAAGCTACGTCACTATACTGGATATTGTGTTTGAAGCAGTTGCCATACTCAACTTCTCTACTGTTGGACTACGTTAATTATCATTATCTGTAAATAAGCCTAGTGTGCATCTGAAAAGCAACCGTGAAAGATAACAGTTTGTGTAGCTTTTACTGTAATTTTGGTAGAAGTCTGTTAACCTGAAATTTTGCTCTGTTTAGAGTTTCCTAAAAATACGAGGCAGATTCAAGTTATCGAAACATTCTTGTTTCCACACTACTGGATGAAGCGAACATGCCGATCGTAAATAGTATTCGAAAAGAAATTCATAGACGCAATTTTCTCTTCGTTCGCTGTCCAGGTTTGGCCTTTCGCTTCCACTCGGCACACAGCCAATGTTCTTTCGGTCAAATACGAGAAACCAGTGATATTTACACATCATAATTCCCTAGTCGGCAACTCGAAAGATTGGCGTTAGGTGACGCCTCTTACCTTTGTTCAATACCAGTTTAGAGATAATTACAGGCCAGCCGCCATGATCCGCTTCAGTCCTGAACAATAGAGCGCCACTCGTCTCGATACAGCTGAATCTTTTGTGCCGGCATACCCATTGCCGTCAGAAATTCGTTGGGCTTTGAAAATTATTCATAGAAAATTGAAACATAATAATAATAATAATAATAATAATAATAATAATAATAATAATAAATATTATTAGGTTGGTGCACATATAATGACGTGATAATGTCGTTTTTTTGACATATTTTTAACGTCAAAAAACGACATTATTACGTCATTATTTTTGCACCCACCTAATAGTTCCTTCAATAAAATATAGTATGCCAACACAAGGATTAGACGTGAAAGACATCAAGTTAACGAGTCCTCTTTAAAATGTTCTTAATATTAATTCCCAGATTACTGGAAATTGGTTTGCGTCTTCAAATACATATTACTCTAGACGATTTCTTATAACAGACCAAGAACAAGGCTAATCATTTGGTAGTGAAATTTATGATTTCTTGGCTTTCCTTTGAATTGATTTTGATAAAATCCTCCAAGCAGAATTGCACACTATAGCAAAACCATTGTTAGGTTTTCATTATTATGTGTAACGTCTTCTATTTTTGTTTATTTCAGATTCAGTAGTTTTTGGCAGAACCAGCCTAATACTGCCTCTGACGCTGGACATGGGTTGTGTCCTGTTCACTGACGACGCCACGACGACATGACGTTTGGGAAATTGTTGGGTCTATTTCGGAGAAGAGCATCAGCAACATTTATGACATCAACAACGGCGGGATGTAGTTATTGTTGGCTGGTATCATTGGAAAAGACTTGCTGTCTCAGTCACGGTAACTGAAGAGGTTAAAGTGACCGCTGCCACCTACTGCTATCTCCTAAAGGATGACATACAACTGTTACTTCCAAAGAATCTATTATTCAGCATGAGAACGCTCCCTCCCATTCTGCCAGGGTTTCCCAGGAAGTCCTAACCTCTTACGGTATAGAAGGTGAAAAGTTTAACATGTTAATAGCCGGCCACAGTCATATCGAAAATCTTTGACCCATCTTTTAACTGATGGGTCAAAGATTTTCGATATGATGTGCATGTCGACTGGCGTCAATTAACGCCAAAAGATGTCTTATAGGTGACCATCAAATCTGCAGCAGAGGGAGTCCCACCTGCTTGATAAAAAAAAAAGTCATGACGAATAGGGATTTTAGTGTTATTGGTTGAAATGTCGCTGATGCAGACAAATACTTAATTATTACAATAAATCGTATCATAGTATTATGGTTTTCTGTTAAATGTATTCTCAAGGTATGCGTAATTTGAATCATAATCATTCATTTTTTCCAAAGAAATGTCTAGATGAGCGATTTTCAATAGAAATAATGAAGATCTACAGATGGTAATGCCCTAGTTGCGAAAGGTTTTATCAAAATCAATAGCCTAACCGTGTCCACATGATGACCTAACTTCAGTGGCATGAAGAGAGGTGCCTTTAACATTTTCCTTGATGACAGACTTTACTGCATCGTTGAGGCCTTTTCCACGTCACATTGTCTTTTGAGCGCAGAGACAGTATCAACGTGGTTCAGCTAAGAAGATGCTGAATCTGAAATAAAAAAGATAAATAAAGGAGGTTACGCGTAATAAAAAGGAAGCGTCTTATAAAAATCAATGCACAGAAAAACTTGAAATCCTTCATTTCACTACCAAGCTATTAGCGTGATTAGAGGTGCATACTGGCATAACTGATTGGCCAGCTTCTTGAATCTAGACCTTCGGAGTTTACAACTATATCATTTTGAAAAGCCGGTTCTCATACGGTCTGCTAAGTTAAGAAACGTCGAGCCTGGTCAGTATCTAGATGGATGAAAGTGTCCTGAAACAAGTAACGGAAGAGAGGAGTTCAAATTGCGGTTAGTTATATTAACTTGCACGAAAATACTCATCAGAAAGGAATGGTTCTGGCTTAAACGCCCCAAGCGGAAGGTTAATTTGTGAGACTAGTATCAGTAAATCAATATTATACCCAAAACATTCACACGATCTAAGAATATTTTCTGGATTTAAATAATCAGCAAATCATTGGCAATCATTGATAAACCGCAAAAAAATCAAAGTCGATCAGTCAATATTGCCGATTGGAAATATTATTATTGAATGTTAATTATATGTTAAGGAAATAATGTATATAACTGACATGATTAACAGCAATACAAGTGTATAGAAATAATATTTATGTCTCCAACTAGAGATACGTCTCTTTTCTAGTTTATCTCTATAGTTTGAATTATATATTATGATAATATCTTAACGAATCCGAATGCAGCAAATACGCATACAGACGCAGGCCGATATGCATGAAACAATTCTACTAATCAAAAACAAGTTTATATAAGTTTATGGCATTCACTAGCACAGAAAATCCTCATAGAATTTCGTCAGACAATTAATATGCAATGATGGGACTAATTGGTTCATGTGCAGACTTATTGGAAAAAAACTAACGGAAATTAAGATGTTCTACGGAAATTAATTGCCAGTGTTTCTCAGCTGTTGCTAAACTCATACGCAGTTCTGACATACAGATGTACACATGTCGGCTCATTAACTTATGTCTCTCTATCTCTTTCTCTCTCCCTATCTCTGTCTCTATATCTGTCTCTCTCTGTCTATATATATATATATATATATATATATATATATATATATATATATATATATATTGTCTCCACCGAAATTTAAATTAATTCTTTGTATATCATGCGTAGATACTCTCGATATTAAGATTCACAATGTATGAGATAGGGTATTGGTAAACTACTGAATCTTTGCGGCATTCATAATTCAACGAACAATTTTCAGGATTTCTACAGTTACCTCATTTTTCTTTATTATTTTTGATTCTTATTTATTCATCTCTATTTCTTTGATTCTAGTATAAGTATTTATTCAAGATTTTATTATTATGATTTTTTCAGAATTCTTTCTAAATTTTCCGTTCAGCTGTAACATAATTTTAGAGTATTTTTATTTAAAAAATCCTAAGTTTATTATTTCTAAAATGTTCATCTATTTAAGCCATAATTTCTCCTCTAACTTGCTATTAGCTATTTGGTTGAACGATGGGGTGATACTAAAGGATTTTTCATATTCCCATTTTTTCTCTGGTTTCTATTAACATTTTTTTTTATATAATTGGTGTTAGGACATATATAGCCAATATTCTTTAGAGCTTGATTATTAAAGTTACTGTGTTCATAGAATTTTTTTTTCATAATAGAATTTATACTTATTCTTTTTTTTCAATAGATGCAGGTATGTCATTTATTATAGATAGAGAATGATTTGACCTGTGCTGTATATACAAATGATTAATATTTGATTTTTATAAGGTTGTATTTATTATTCATAAATTTAATGTAACATCGAGGAAATTTACTTTTTTTAATTTTGCATTAATAGTAATTTTCAAATTTACGCTTTTATCTTTTTAATTTCATGTATTTTAAAGTTACTAGATTTCCTCTCCACCATAAGGCCATCATCCTTATAAAGTCCAATGTCCTTAATATTAATTTCACGGTGTGTACTTAGATTATATATTATGAATAAACCAACAAGGCCAGAAGACTCTGTAGATTCTAATGAACTCATTGGGATATCAAAATGATCTTTAGATATTTTAATCCACTAGTCTCCATGAAGAATGAGGACCGAGTTTTTTACATTCATAATTAAGTTTTTTCTTCATATATTAGGTCTAAATAAAGTGTAGCAAATTCCAAGGCAGTAATGAGAAGTTCCGCTGATACTGATGAGTAGTATAACTATCAAACTGTAAAAGGGTACAATGTGATTTATCATTAATGATTATCTTTAAAGAGAATTTCATTTAGCTTTACTGATAATAGAAACCAGAGATAAAATAGGGATAAAAAAATCATTTGTTGCATACCCCCGTTCAATTAAATGGTTAATAGTAATTTAGGAAAAAAATGTATGGCTTTAATGGATAAACATTTACCTAGAAATAATAAACTTTTTAAAAACTTTTTAATAAAAATAGACTGAAACTAATAACTTATAATTATGTTTCTCTGAATAGAATTAATAATCATTTAATCGAATCTCTTAGCTACTTTTAACTTAAATTTCTTGGTTAATTATAAAAAAAAAGCATATACTAATTTACATTAAATATTTTTTTAGAAAAAATCACTAATTTCGAAAAAGAACTCTTATAAATGTTCTTACCAGACACTTCTTTTAAATACTATTTGCATAGAATTTGTTGAATGAAATACAAGGGGTTAACTCCGATCTAACTTTTCCTTAGTTTAAAGTACATTTATATCCTGCTAAATAATAATAAATACATCTAGGATATAAAAGTTCAGGTTTTTAGGTATATAATCTTTATAAATATGATTTTTCCGTTAATTATATAAAAATCTCACGAAAAAGTTCTCCGTAATTCCGAAATCTTTAAAAATGTTCTTTTATGAATATTATTTACAAAATAATTGTTGAATGAAATATATTGGAATTGGAATTTTGATCGTTGACAGAAATCGATGTGATTGTTTCCAATTCACAGTGAATAAACTACACTTTGTGCCCGTCCCTCTTCATCAAATGACATAATAATGTTAAATCTGAAGTCACTATATCAAAATACGTCAACACTATCTGTCTTTTTCCATTCTCTAAATAATATAGCAGTATCACTTGATATCAAATCGAAATATTTTTCAATTTCATTTGGGATTTTGTTTTTAGGTTTTGAAGATTGATGTATTTATGTCTATAATTAACATTTATTTCGAAACTATATTGATAATTTAGCATTAATATTCTATCCATTATATAGTAGTGTATAGACTTGGATTTCACAGCATCTAGCAGAAGTCACACCAGCAAATTCTATAAGAAATAATGTCTATTCACAGAAAAATAATTATGTAGAGTGCTAGGAGCCCTTTCATCATAATGTCATATTTGCATAAAAATATCCATCATAAAGTTTTCTAGATTCTTTTTTTTTTAATTATCTGTATTGCCAAAAGTCTTTTTGACGTCGGTATTTAAAATGGACGTAAAATGACGGATAAATCTGAATAGTTCATTTTACCATATTTACATTAGCTGTTCGTGAATTGGGCTCACATTTGCTGTTAAATCCATTTCTAGACGTGAAATAACATTTACTATATTCAAATAAAATAACTTATTCGTATATAATATTGCGTTTAGCGGTGTCAATCTAATATTTAGTTTTGCTCTGCAAGAACCCCATTATTGACAGTTGCGGCACTCATGAAATAACTATTTTGACAGCTGATTGTATTTTCGTATCCATAGGTTTTTTCACCATCACCATTATCTTCTCTAATCTTATAAACTCTCTGGAATGTTTCGATTCCTTAGTGCCTTCCATTTCATTTTAAGCCGACGAGAGACTTACTCTCTGAACAAGGAAAATCTACCAATGGTAAAAAATGTCTAATGCAGTGGCCCTTACTATTATATGATTAGACTCTTCACATTTCATATATATACTAGATAACTTACAAACTATCAATGGTTTTCTGTATATAATTGGTTATGTGGCAGAGTTATTACAAAGGTGTGAATAAATACAATCTCATTCGTTATAAATGACAAAATAGTCTCTTTTGATTTCTTTTAGTGTTTTTGCTTTGACTGCGTTAATATTGGAATCTAAAATAATTCAACAAAACTAATATGAAACCAAGACATGTTTTTTATGAATAATGATGATGCATAAAATCTGGAATATAGGACCTCAATTTCAGTTTCTAAACTAAATTATTGTTAAAATATTTATTATCACCAAATGTTGGTCAATACATCAGAACGACAATATTCATTAAATGGTCATAAAATATTTCATTAAACAGTAACATATAGCAGTGCAATATATCAGAATAATTTTTCTGTCAATCATTTACAACAATTTAAATAAACGAATCATATAAAGTAAATGCTTATTTCTAACTATGAAACGTAGGATGAATAGAAATTGTCTATTAATATTACATTATATCTTATTCAAATACAAAAAAATATATATATCTATTTTTATTTAAATCCGGTTTAAAATACTTTTTACAGTTCTCATTCGAAAGCTTTATTTTTCTTTCTGTGCAAAACAAAATTTCTTAGTTCTCCCTCTTTTCAACAGATAATATTAGGTATCTACATGACGGCTGACGATCGATTTTCTGTCAATTTTTCTGATTAAAAAAATTGAAGATTTTTTACGAAAATTTTGGACGTACTAGAAATTATTAAAAAGTGTAAGAAAAATATTCAAAAAATAATTTGATCTTTCCTCTTAATAGTAACATAAACATCTGGGCGATAAAATTTTGTTTTCGTCAAGTTTCATGTCTTTTTCATCAGACTATAAGCTTTTTTTTTATCGATCTCATGTAGATACCTAGATAATATTATTCTAATCAAGATATGCGATTATAGCGAAGAAAAATTGATTCGTCTTGAATGGTTCAAATGTTGGCCTAGACTATTCTCTTCACTTTCAAAATATTTTCCTTGGGAAATTTATTATTCTTTCTATTCACCAATATCTACGGAGTATATAACAGAATTAATTTTGCACACTCTGACGTTGGATTGTAACCTGTATAGCAAGAAGACAACAACGAATACAAAACCGTAGCTAATAGAAATATAAAGTCCAGGATTAGTTGTCGCCTAACTCTTCAATGAATATTTCATTTTAAGACATTTCGTACGACTTCCCGATTTATGGATCAGTTACAATAAATTTAGTTGACTAATTAGCAGACTAATTAAAACAAAAAAAAAATAACCTGAAACTTCTCATGTTCTTATAGTGACACATCAAATCGAAAGATATGAATCTCAGGGAAATTGGCGACTGAATAAAACTGCTTCCTCGGCTCACTTATTAAAAATGGCTATGAGTGAATTAAACCAATATCTTTTTATCAAAGACAACACTTATAAGAACCTCGTGGACGGGGGTCATAGAATACAAAAGAGAACGTATTAAATTATATTAGGTCGGTGCAAAAATAATGACGTAATAATGTCGTTTTTTGACGTTAAAAAATACGTCAAAAAACGACATTATTACGTCATTATTTTTGCACCAACCTAATACAAAAGAAATCTTACTGGAAATAAATATATGAATAACAAAAATGAATATTAGGTTGGTGCAAAAAATAATGACGTAATAATGTCGTTTTTTGACGTTAAAAAATACGTCAAAAAACGACATTATTACTTCATTATTTTTGCACCGACCTAATAGAAACTACGTCATTTGTGGATTTACAACAGCAGCAACGGACATCGCATGTAACTCAAATAGAAAACAATAAAGTAATCAAGTAATTCGTGTGTATCGTTTCATTAAATTTTACATAGTTGATTTTTTAAAAAAGTACGCTTTCCGTTTCATATTAAATATGAAATAATCAGGGGTATCGAAGAAGCTTTAAATTTTTTTTCAGTTCATTTCAATTAACCATGTAAATACCGACACATGAACTTTCTGTTTGATAAGCTACAATATACGGAAGATCTATAAATAAAGTTGAAATTTACTAAGGACCTGTTAGGAAAAATACTGTGGATGATGGATCAGTCAATGCACCTTCTATATATTTTCTCCTTGGTAAATTTATTTCCCTTCTAAGTTAAATGGCATTTTTAAATTGAAGTTGTGGTCAAAATTATTTTCTGAGCGTTTAATGCAATGAATGTGTATTTTAAATGTTATAATTTTGTTCGTATAACCTTATTTAACTGCGATGTGGTCTCACCAATTTGTTCGTTTTGGAATTCATTACAGAATATATAGTAAATTCCGGCTTCACGATGTAAATTCTTATTTGTTTTGTATTAATTAATTGATATTGTTTTAGGAATTGTTGTAACACATCTTGTTAAGCTTAGGGAATATATTTTTCAAATGAATTCCAGATAGATTTGGCAGGTAGAATAGTATATCTTAATTTGCCTGAATAAGTTCACTCCTCTATATTGAAACGTTTTACAATCATTCTGTTTTGCGTTGAATGGGAAATAATTGCGGTGTTAAATATGCTTAGAGGTATTTTCATAGCATTTCTCCTCATCATGTAAATACTGAGGGTTAAAAATTCTGAGTGCTTTTAAGTAGAATCCGATAATTATTCCAGGTTTTAGTTGTTAGTTAAGATGAGAATCAAATAATATGAGTTACTATTTTATTAGTTTCTTTACGATGGAAACTTACTTTTTTCGTCATTATCAGTACGATGTAAAAGAAAATAGTTCTCTGGAAATTAATGCGCTGTTTAATTTCTGTTTTGTAAGCAAATCCTACGTTTAGTATATCAATGGGTGAGGTTGATTTGTGGGGATATATTTATATATCATCATTTGTATAGTGGAATGTGGTGATTGCTTATTCTGTAATGGGTATGAACGATCAGCTTCCTTACATAGAGAAAGGGAATATTTAGGACGCTGTTAATAGATTTGCTAAGATTGGAAATAAATCGGGACTAGTTTTCTTAAGAAAAGCAACAGTATATTCTTCAGATTAGTACCCTTCAGAGTGTAATGGATTTGATGAATCTGAACTCGATTTGAGACAATGTAGAATTTTAGAGGGTTCTAAGAAAAACCCATTTGGAAAATTTCCATTGCGGAATATTGCCCATAGTCAAATAAAAAGAGTGAGCTCGGTGAATCTAATGTAAATGAAGATATTAAAAAAATAATAAATAAATAAAAAAACAACATTCATTTCTCGTTTTATAATTACTAATTTTGACACAAAGTATCATTTCTTTTTTGATATATTCTTATTTTATTATTTAAAGGCAAATCTAAATGACGAGAATATTAGTAATATAAGAAGACGATAGATTTTCTGTTTTACGTTTGCTTTTTCTAACCAAAACTACAATTTCTCTATTTATATATGCTTACCTTTTTGGAGTTAATACAATTTTGTAATTGGTGTAAGTTGTTTTTTTTTTCTTTTTTTTTTGTTGTTGTTGTTGTTGTTGTTGTTGTTGTAGGGGTACATTTATTTAGTGTATTATGGATATCTTTAATTTTAAAAATTAGTTGTTAGCTCTTTCGTGTTGTTCCAGTGAATACTACAAATAATAACTCTCTCTCTCTCTGTCTTACATATATATATATATATATATATATATATATATATATATATATATATATATATATATATATATATATATATATGAGAAAGAAAAAGAGAGAGATAAAGAGAGAGAGAGAGATTTAGAAAGTTACAATCAAATACGGATAGGGTTTCGAAACAATGATAAGATAATGTATAGGAAAATTTTGCCAATCCAACATGTTTCACTTTTATTAAAACTTCATCAGACATATGAGGGAAAATAAATAAATTCTGATGTGTTTACTTGTGTTGTTTGATTTTCATTTGTCAATCATGTTCCACGTTCATTCTACTCTTTGAACCAACGTTAGTATAATTATATTATGAGTCATGTAAATATTTTTTTAAATATTTTTTTATTCAATTGACATGCGGAACAAGACAGTTCTTTGAAAATAAATAATTTTCGATAATCGATATTGTTTTTTGAACAGAAGAAATATATCCAATCCAACAAAGGTCATTTCGAGAAAAGCCAGTACTTTGGCTGAGGCACGTGAGCGGTGTCAACTACTCATGTTATTTGACGCCTGCTATAAGGCTGAAGGTATGTAAATAAAAACATTTTTACAAGTTTTCTTGTCTATGTTTTATGAAGGACATATATTCGAGAGTATAAAATGAGCCATATTATATGATAAGAAGAAAGGAAAAAATGCATGCACGGGAGATATCGATATATAATTTTCTTGCACAGATACCTGTCAGTAAAAGTGTGTATAATTTCGCTATTTTGTCTTTTGTGTAAGAATCAAGACATGATGTTGGAGCCTATAATCCTGGGATTTGATTTAGTTATTTTCACAAAACCAAAGACAGCTCTTCTAGATTATTTATTATGAGATCATTTACATAATATAGGAGTATTTGTCTACTTTTCATTAGATCATTTTGTTATAGTATTACTTCAATTTCCTTCATATTTGAATCGCATTAGATGTTTTTATTTCATGGTTTTCCTTTTTGAATTTCTTCATTATATCAAGATAAAGCTCATTGTGAGTTTCACAGTAATGAAATTCCTCTAATACCTCGTGAAACAAATCAGCTTCAAAACCTACAAGAAACCTGATTAATAGTAATGCCAATACTTCCTCATTAATATGAATACGAGTTCTCATTTAAAAAAAAAAGGGTACATGAATATATTCAAAGTTGACAAGTCTTCCGATTTCAATTACGCAGTAATTTAAACATCAGAATGTTAATATATACTGTCTTCTCCCTTGCTTGATCTGTTTATATATTATATCATAGGTTTATATAATTTATTTTACATTATATTAATATTTTCAGAAGTTATTTTTTTTTTAATTTTAAAACATTTTATTATATCTAATATTCATTTATATATTAAAGATAAAATTAATCTTCATCGTCGTCTACTATTTGTTATCCGCTTTCAGGTCTAATGATCTTAACTCATAACGACTTAAATCTTACATACAGACCCCTCCAAAATATTGGAACTTGAAGGAAACATCCCTTTCTTTTTCTTATTCACTGAAGACATTTGGGTTTGAGATCAAAGGAGAAAAGAGTTTAGAAGTTTTGCTTTCATTATCTGGGATGTACATTTAGATATATTGAACAATATAGGACATACCACTTTTGTTTAGTTTCTCTCATTTTTAAAATGAGAGAAACTGGTAGAACACGTGACTGACAAGTGTTTCCTGGTACCCAGGTGTTTTCTTTTAAATTGATTGTTTGAACATTAAAGAGTTCTGAATGACTACTCTTGGTTTTAGCCTTGGATTCCACCTGTAATGACTTCATTTCTTGTTAAAATGATAAACCATCATGAAGATGAACGAGCTGTCTAGGAGGAGGGAAAGTCTGCAGAAACATTTTCTTTACCAATTTACAGACACATTTATTCAAACCAATCGGGAGAAAGTTTATCATGCAGCAGGAAAATGGCGGAAAACATACTGTTAGAACGAAAAATGGACAATTTTAGACTTGCCAAGTCAGTTATCAGACAAGAAACCAATAGAACTTGCATTTCATCTCCTGAAGAGGAGACTGAAGATGAACCCCCCACCAGAAAAACAAAGAAGAATTGAAAGAGGTTGTGTTAAAATCACGAACAGCATGACAAATGCAGAATGCAAGAGTTTGGTGATGTCAATAGGTCGCAAGTTTCATGCAGTTATTGCAAGCAATGTTTATGCAACCAAATATTAAATGCATTTTACTTTATGACTAATTGTTTTGTTTTTTAATCTCACTTGAAATATGGCGTAATCTGAGACAAAAAGAGGTACATCATAAGCTGCTCGACACGCCTGAATTTAAATATCATGAAATAAAAGCTGAAATTCTGAAGTCGTATCTTATATTCATCTTATGATATTAAACACAAATATATTCAGTGAAAAAAAATACAAATAATTAGCATTGTCGTTACAATACTTTTTGGATATGCAGGGGACTGTATAGTGAAAAGTTTTCTATATTTATTATTTTAGCTTTCTATAAAATGATATGGCAGCATCTATAAACCTAATTTCTATATTGAGTATTATTTGTAGAAAATTGGTGGGATAAATATCTTCAGTGAACAAAAAATACAAATAATTAGCATTGTCGTTACAATACTTTTGGATATGCAGGGGACTGTATAGTGAAATGTTTTCTATATTTATTATTTTAGCTTTCTATAAAATGATATGGCAGCATCTATAAACCTAATTTCTATATTGAGTATTATTTGTAGAAAATTAGTGGGATAAATATCTTCAGTGAACAAAAAATACAAATAATTAGCATTGTCGTTACAATACTTTTGGATATGCAGGGGACTGTATAGTGAAATGTTTTCTATATTTATTATTTTAGCTTTCTATAAAATGATATGGCAGCATCTATAAACCTAATTTCTATATTGAGTATTATTTTAGAAAATTGGTGGGATATTACGTTTCAGAAGAAAATTTATTATTCTTTATTATTATTATTATTATTATTATTATTATTATTATTATTATTATTATTATTATTACATGAATGATAGTGATGTGTTACGTACTGCAGGCAAAACTGTATAAAAAGGTGTATTCTGTAGTTGAGTCTAATCTTTCAAAAGCAGACAAGCTATACTGGTTTTAAATTAAATCATGAATTGCTGGGAATTTCCAGGTTACATGTTATTTAAGTAAAGATTATGAAGATGCAGTGTTTTACAAAGAACAATCTTCAGCAATACTGTACTAGTTATTATTGTCAGCTCGTGAACTATAAAATATAACATGACTCCAACAAAGTAGGATACCTTATTTTATAAAAAAATAACAATATTCATTTTAAATGATTATGTTTTTAACCTGTTTAATCGCATTAAATTTGAACTTGCAAATAAGAACGCAAAAATAAACGTTTTTCATTATCAAAGGCGGACTATTGATAGAAGAGATATGAAAATCCCAGGAAAGATACGATTACTTGAATATCTATGACGCTGTTAATTTTTCACTCAACAATAGCATAGAAGTGTCGCCTACGTCTAATGAATTTGGAAATACTTTTATTCTAAAAATGTAACTTAATAACGGTAAAGTAATATTAGCCGTTTCCTTCTAAGAAACTGTTAGTGGGTGCTAACTTTCTTCTCCCTATAAAGGGTGATAACTCAAAATATTATTGAGTTACGTCCTTTGTCCGCTAGTCTGGACGTGGCACATCTGAATTAATCATGGTAATAAACAGACACACACGTGGAACTCATGGTTTAAATTCAAAAGATCACTTGCTGTTCTCATGCAGTAAACGAATAAAATTTATTTTATTGTCTTAAAATACAGTTGTCTTTTATTTTCATTATTTTTTGTTCATTCCAACAGCGTGAGATATGACAGAAATCTGTCGCATTAATTGATTGAGTAGGCAGTATTAATGTCGATTGAAATTTATACAATATTTTTCTTGAAACAATTTTTCAGAAAATAAGTTTGTGAAGTACTCAGCGATCTTTTCAGTAATGATGGGTATTTATTCCCTAACCTTTGCTTTGAAAAGATGACCGTCAGCATCTTGCGTGTGTCTTTATTTTCTCTTCGAGGTACCAATTTTAGATGTTGCTGCGATTACATTTTCGCAATTGATGCAGTTTCTGCGATTAGGGACAATCCTTCGTTGAGGATAATGTAGCGCCAACTCACAAGATTCGAACAAGGGAAGTTTTCCCCATAATCCACAGCGTTTGACACGCTCAAAGCCATTTTTAAACATTCAAATGAGAAATGGGCTGTATTAGCAATTACCCGTGGATTAGAAAGAGTTAATATAACAGATATTTATCTCATTTTCCGCTTATATTTTAACATACCATAGTATTTTATAAGCTTATCATCGCATGACATTGGTCCAAGGTTTAAGTCATGCACTACAGTTCGAAACCAGTAAAGGCTAGTCAGGGGTCTGTTAGAATGAATTGATAAAAATAATACATCACAGATGCTCACTTTTCGAATTACCTATTAGTATGTACTGATAGGAAAAGGTTATTTGCTTTGGAACAATATTACAACAATCCAGAACTTAAGCTTGGAGCAATTTTTCTGCATACGGACGTAAAAGGAATTGAAGCGCTGTAAAACATGGAATCTATTTAACGTTTGTAGAAAGGCAGTCCTAAATGAATTAGAAGTCCTATGGGAATTAAATTCGGTGAATACACTCTTGAAAATTAAAAAAAAATAAATGAGATGACACCATGTTGCTGGAAGACAGAAAGTAAACTACTGGGACTACTACAGAAGGTAGCAATGAAAAAGATCAAAATTGGAACTACGAATTAAATATGTAACGATTAACACAAGCACAGAAATTATTCTTTAGAATCAGAAGACGGACATAAATGCAAAGGTTAATTGAGAGATACCTTCTAAATGATTATTCGTAATTCTTATCAAAACAAAATGGTTGATTGATTGCCTTATATTTATTTATTTATTTATTTATTTATTTTTGCAAAATATTTAAAACCAGAAAATATTATAAGATTGTATCAATATTTTCGAGATAATGGTTTCTGATAAAAGTCCTATTAAACGACGTGAGGAGTTGGATCCATACCTTTACCAAGAATATTTGTATATATCAACCGGACAAGAATTTGAACTCGGCTCACCGATGTAGAATTAGGAGAGGTTATCCAATACTTCGCCTACTCATCCAAGCTGACAGCACCGGGGATTCAATGATATATGGACTTTTAAGAAATAGGAAATTAACGTTATGAATAAATAAAAGACTACTGAAAGCCTATGAAATACCAAATTTCCTATATGAAAAGAAATGCTTGACAATACCTACAGAAGAATGCCAAAAATAAGAGGGCCATAAGTAACGAGAAAGATTTAATGAACATGAGAAGGAAAAGCACATCCTGTAATCAGAAGTTGCAAGAGTTTGTTGGAATTGCTTGGAAACTTAATGATAAAGAAAATTTCACTATCAGGATATATACTGGAACTGAGGCAAAAGTGAAGGGCCTTTTTAATGTAAATATAACGTAGGAATTATATACTATATGTCTATATATCTGAGATGAGGTATCATGTACACTATTTATATTATTCGTACTATTGTCCTCATCTCTGTCGTCATATTTATTACGACGTTTCGGCCGTTGTACGCTCCGGCCTTCTTCAGGTGGTTGGAATGCCGAACTGAACCATTTATTTCGATCACTGGGGTAGACTGTTCTAGTTCCACGTGCCATATCTAATGAATGTCAGTTATCAGTTATCTCCTGTTGATTCCCCCCCTCCAAGTTATCAACTGCCTTAACTAGGCATTGAACTCACACTATTTTGGTCCTGTCACTAAATCTAACTAGCGTCTTTATCCACTGAGCCATGTGTACTTCAAGACATTGGTGTATGAATTTCCGGGTATTATAAACCATAATCTCTCCCTACCATTTTTACCGGTGCTCATATTGTAATTTTTGCTGTTATCAGAGTTTTTACCAAATCTCATTTTGCAATTTTTGTTGTTATTATCGCTATTCTCTGGTACTTCTTACTGGTTCCAATATTGTATTCATTTCTATGCTTGATCGTCTCAGGAGGTTTTTGTGGTCTAATTAGGTCTAACGTGCCGATTCCTTAAGTTTACGGATTTTCCAATGGTGTTCTTTGACTATGATCTCAACCTGATCCCACATAGGGCAGTGATCTCTCTTTTCTCTCCAGATGTGTTCAACAACGCCTGATTTTTCCACTTCGTCTCGTGTTACAGCTTTCTGGTGTTTCTGAAGAGTACCTTAAGTAGGCGGCCTGTCTCCCCTTTATATTTATTTCCGCAGCTGCACGGAATGGCGCATACGTAGTCTTTAGTCATGTTCTCCTCTAGGGGGGTATTACTCGGAAGAGATATCTCCGAAGCGTCATCAAGCTTTTGAAGGTTGTCCTGATGTTATATGGACTGCAGATCCTTTGTATTTTCTCTGATAACCCCTTCACATTAGACAGGCAAACTGTTTTCTGAGCGTTGTTGTCCTCCACTTGTTCCCGTCTATCCCAGTTTTTTTGGGGGGCTGCCATGTACCCAGGGTAGTTGTTATGCTGGAGGGTACTACTTACACTAACCAATTCCCTTTCTAATGTATCTGGGTCGCTACTTATGACTTTTGCTCGGTGTTGTAAGCGGAGGACGATCCCTTTCTTTACGCTGTATGGATGGTAAGAGTTGAAATTAAAGTACTGTCCGGTGAATGTCGGTTTACTGTATACGGATCTCTTGAACCGCCTTCTGTGGAGTCAGGTTGCTGAAGACATTAGGTTTACAATACCCAGAAATGCATGCACAGATGTCCTCAAAGACACATGGCACAGTGGATAAAGACTTTAGTTCGGTCCAGTGACAGGACGCCAAGAGTGTGAGTTCACTTCCTGTTTAAGGCGGTGGAGATGTTGGAGCGGGAAATTAACAGGATATAACTGATAAGTGACATCCATTAGGCATGGCACGTGGAACCAGAACAGTCTACCTCTCTGAGCGAAATAAAGGGTCCAGTTCGACATTCCAACCACTTGAAAAAGGCCTGAGCGTACAACGGCCGAAACGTTGTAATAAATGAGTATGTAGTAAGATTAGGACAATAATCCGAATAATTTAAATAATGATTTATATAGCCACATATTCATGGATCTGAAACAATTATCAATTGAAATGTAAAGAAATGTCCATTTATATTAGATTAAATTAGGAGGAAATATATTATATTTTATTTAATATAATTTAAAAACTATAATCTTCACCTAAAATATCTTTATACTTTTGACTTGTGCAGGTTCGACTATCTTCTAGCACATTCCACTTTATTCTTTTTTTAAATGTATAGATTATGGGTATTCGGTTCATTCTTATGAGTTTTAATTTTATTTAATTCTCAGTGCTACAATGGCATGTAGATTTTAAATAGGCATCGATTAAATGCTGTGAGAGATAAAGAGACAGATAGAGAGGCAGACGGGCAAAGAAATAGAGCGAGAGGATGGCTGAGAGATAGGTAGGCACACTGATGTAAAGAGAGACAGAAAAGTAGATAGAGACGGTCAGGCAGATAGTGACAAACACAGAACAAGAGATAGACGGGTACGCTGATAGAACGAGACAGACTAGAAAACTGCTGAAGAGACAGGCTGGCAGATTGATAGAGAGAAAACAGACTGATACAGAGACACACAGACAGGTCGATAGTGAGACAAACTGACAGGCCGATAAGACTGAGAAAAACAGGCAGATTGACCGACAAAGACAGAGAGAATGAAAGAGAGAGAGAGAGAAAGAGCGAGACATAGTGTGACAAAGGCAGAGTGCGACTGAGTGACTGATAGAAAATCAGTTGGCCAGCCAAACAGACAGAGTGATAGACAGAGAAAAACCGGAAGAGACAGAAAGATAATATGAGAAAGAGGAAAGACATATTTAGATAAAATGTGCAGGAGAGACATGACGCAGAGAAAGTGACAGAAACAGAGATACATGCACATAAAAAGAAACAAAGAAATGGAGAGAGAATAAGAGAGAGGGAGATATACAAAGAGAGAAAGAGAGAAAGACAAAGGAGATATATTGAATGAACGAGAGACAGAGAACTTGCGACAGACAACAAGACAGAGATTGCGATAGAAAGAGACAGAGATTGCAAAAGAAAGATACAGAGATGCGACAGAAAACGACAGCGACAGATAGAGACAGAAAGAGAGAGATGACGACAGAAATAGAGAAAGGGTGACAGAAAGAGATGGGGCGACAGAAACCAACAAAGGGAGAGAGAGTGACATAGAAATACATACAAAGAGACAGAGACAGAGACAGGTATACAGACAAACAGGCAAATACTAGTAAATAAACAAACAGGCAGACTGATCGAGAAAGAGGCTGGTAGACAGGCAGACAGACATATAGACAGACAGACAGATATATAGACAGGCAGATATGCTGGTAGAATTAGAGACAGGCATGTAGATAGAACGAAATACAGAGAAGCACGCTGATAGAACAAATCAGATAGGAAGAACTATTTATAGAGACATTCCTGAAGACTGTTAGAGAGACAAGCAAGCGCACTGATAGTGGAACAGAAAGGTAAACTGATGGATAGAGACACACCGACACACTGATGTCGACAGATCAAAAAGACTGTCAGAGAGACAAAGACAGACAAATAAGAGTGAGAGACAGATAGATTGATAGATTATCAGATCGACAGTCAGGCAGCGATTGACAGAAATAGATATAGAGACAGATAGAAAATCGGATAGACAAATATATTAGGTTGGTGCAAAAATAATGACGTAATAATGTTGTTTTTTGACGTATTTTTAACGTCAAAATCGACATTATTACGTCATTATTTTTGCACCAACCTAATAGTTTAAAAAAGAGAGTGAGAAACAAAGAGAGAAAGTGACAGAAACAGAAAGCGACATGCGCATACAATGAGACAAAATGAGACAAAGAGGAGAAAAGAGATAAAAAAAAATCAAAGAGACAGAAAGAGATAGATCGATAGATAGATAGATAGATAGATAGATAGATAGAAACAAAACAAAGAGAAAGTTAGAGACAAGAGAAAGAGAGATAGCAAAGAGAAAGAGAGATTCACACAGACAAAATGAGGAGGAGAGAGAGAAAGAGCACCAGAGTGAGACCGATAGAGAGGCATACAGAGAAAGAGATAGATAGACAGATATACGAAGAGAAAAACAGACAGGTAACAAGAAAGAGACTGCGTCAGAAAGATAGGGAAGTCAGAATTAGACAAAAAAGGAGATACAGTCAGACCATGGGACAGATAGAGACAGATTCACTGATAGACAGAGAACCAGCGGGCAAACTGATAGAGAAAGAGCCTGGCTGATAAACAGAGTGATATACAGGGGAAATGATAGATTGTCCGTCATATAAAATAAAATATACTGTTTAATAAAATAAAAAAGAGCATCTCAACAAATACTGGTATTGTCTAAAATAACGTTTATGTAATAATATATATGTATGTGTGTATGTGCATGCGTCTGTATACAGACATCAGAATTAACTGCATGATGACTATTTGCTTGAAGTCTCAATACGATATTAAATGTTATGTGAATCGCGATGATTTGTGTAACTAACAGCAATCATACATTGTCAATTCTATCGTTCATTTCTGTTAAGGCTCTTTTGTTAGTGATTCCGACATTTTACACGACAAATATTGGAATCTTTAAAAAATATTTATTCACACACACATAAACACAAACAGATATCTATATCTATCTATCTATCTATCTATCTATATATATATATATATATATATATATATATATATATATATATATATATGACATTGAGTGAGTGACATTATCTTCTCGAATATATATATATATATATATATATATATATATATATATATATATATATATATGACATTGAGTGAGTGACATTACCTTCTCGAATATATATAAATATATATATATATATATATATATATATATATATATATATATATATATATATATCAAGTTTCTGTCACTCCTCCTACTCCAATATAAAACATACTTAAGAGAGATATAAAATTAACCCCTCCCTATACTTTATATTGTCTGTTTAACTACCACTCTCAACCCCCTCTATTAAATTACAAAAATTACACAATCCACCAATTTCTAATCCCATTTTTTTTCTCAATTCGTTGTTGGAAGTTTTACCTGATGATCCTGAATCCTTAAAATAGGATTTAGGTGAAATAAATTATCGTGATGGTAATTAAAGTGGTTTGTTTTTCATTACATATTAGCTCTGTCCTAACATTGAGCTCTCAGGATTTCATCCTCTTTGGATTTACCAATTCGGTTTACCAAGTTCCTTATAACTTAATTATATATATATATATATATATATATATATATAAGTAGACAATTACATCAATCAACACCCTGGGCGACAGTCTCTTTCTTGGCTTGACGATTACGTTTAAATAATTAAACCGTGTTGCCTCAAATCCATTTTTATATTCAAATACGCTCTTTCTCTAATATCGAATACTTTAACTCATGAATACGGCATCTCTTTTAAATATATTTACATGTATGCGCGCGTACACACACTTGATATATATATATATATATATATATATATATATATATATATATATATATATATATATATAATAATCAACAGACATCATTTTTGGAGGTGGCAGTGAGAGAAGTCGTGAGTGACCTTATGTACCCCAAGTCATCTCACTGATTTCCTTGTACACATTAATGTTTCTTGAAACTCATAGATACGTGGTTGAGCCTGCTGCTATTTTACTCTCATTGTCTATTAGCATTCACACGTTAAGTAGTAGTATTGATGGCGTTAAAGTAACAATATATTGTAATGATCCTCTGTATATTCTTAGCCACTGGTGTTGATAATGTAGCTGCGATGTCCGCCAACAGTATGTATAGGACCTAATTAGGAAAAACGTGATAGACGCAGGCGTTATGTCTCGGTTTGAATGAGGAATAGACTAGCGTTTTATATATATATATATATATATATATATATATATATATATATATATATATATATATATATATATATATATATATATATATATAACAATGGCGGATACAAGTCTTTTCTGGTTAACAAAGCAAAATCATTTTGTCCAAAGGTTGTTGATATATTGGCTAAATCAGAGAAATGATTTAAATGATTTTTCATTTGATATGTCTTCAATATGGGCCAGCTACAACCGATGGAACATATCGCCATAAAATGCACTTCTCTCTTTTCTCTGTACACGGTTTCTCCATCTTTTTAAAAATTATATTTGTAATTCAAGTTTTTCTATTTATACATTTCATGTAATATTGCCACCTGTCGTGTATGTTTTTATTATTGATTTTCATCGATATTTTGGAGATATTTGCAGGGTTTACCCAGCAGTCAATTTTTCTTATTTAATTTAATATTTCAAGTATGCTTTTCTGTTTAGTTAATGACAAAATAGAAACCGTGTCTTTTATCTTCTGTTTTCTTGATTTCGCACTTAAAACCGTATACTTGATACTTCTATATCTATCAGTCTATCTATCGATCTATCTGTACAGCTATATTTACCGAAACTAATACGGAAGCCTGATTAAAATATTTCAGATGTAAAATTGTTGCTTATTAAAATCTTGAATTAAAATCGACGTTTAGCTATGTGGTTTATGAACTTTCACCAAACGTAGATCGCCACTTCGAAGGAACCAGAGATATTATGATATTTTGTTCTTGTTATATATATTGCACTCCCCAGGTTGTCCCACGCGTACACATCCTGAGCTATTTATATGCCGTGTCTCGGTGATCATCTGACACATAGAGAGGCGATCCTAGTAAATAACAGGTCATCACAGATGATTATCTGAAGCCTAAAGTTACTTATTGACATGAAAATCGATAAACATTTCCTGGCGTCACCCACAAATTCCATAAATAGAGATCATGTCTTGGCTCCACTCGCTCGATCTCCCAAGATATAACTATCCAGATTCCCACGCACACATGCATACACACACACACACACGTGTGTGTTTTCTCGTGTGTATATATATATATATATATATATATATATATATATATATATATATACATACACACACATTAGGGGGAAATAAATATTCGTACACATGAAGAATTGTATTTTTATAAATATAAAAACCTTAAATAGAACAAATCTCGGCACATTTTTTGTATAAAGACACATACTATTAAAAAATAATAATAAACTTAATTAATTCTTATTCTAACAGAAATTAATGCATTTTTAAAATTCTAACTGTTGATAAAAGTATTCGTACAAATCAATTATTAGAAGAAAATAATCAATTACTTATGAAAAAAGTATATTCTAGAATGTTCCAGTAATGTTATCAGTAATTATATTTAACTCTGTTAGCCATTATCAGAGCATTCTGCAATTTCTAGTCTTACGAGAAGGTTCTAATAATGCCTAAAGGTAAAGAATTGACTATTTCACAAGAACAATACATTTTGTCTCTTTAGAAAGATGGAAACAGTTACAGAACAATTTCTAACAACATGAATATTCCTTTTACTACAATTGCTTCGTTCATTGCAAGGTTTAAAACTCATAACAGCGTCGAAAACAAAAGACGAACAGCGGCTCCGAGGAAGGTTTCTCTAAGATCAGCAAGGCTATTAGGACGTCAGATCGAACAAAATCCACAGGTTACCCGGGAAGAGCTGCAGAAACATCTGCGTGCATTAGGGATTAAAGTAACCAAGCGTACAATAAATAATAAACTGCACAAAAAATATCTGAAATCACGCATCCCAAGGAAGACTCCATTCCTCTAGAAAAGACACAGAGATGCTAGACTATAAAAATAAAGAATATTCGTTTTGGGAAAAAGTACTATGGACAGATGAATCTAAAATAGAGTTGTTTGGTCATAATTATCGAAATCATGTGTGGAGGAAGGACGGTGAAGCCTGCTTACCAAAGAACACGTTGCCAACTGTAAACTTTGGTGGTAGCACTATCATGATCTGGGGCTGTTTTTCTGCAAAAGGTGTTGGCAGAATATCAATAATAGATGACAAGATGAATGCCGAAAGCTACCAGAAAATCCTGCAAGAGAATTTAATGCGTTCTGTTGAAAGACTTCGGCTACCACCTGATTGGGCTTTCCAACTGGATAATGATCCTAAGCATACCGCTAGATCTACAAGGAAATAGTTAGCTGAAAGTAACGTTGATGTCTTGCAATAGCCAAGTCAGTCCCCAGACTTGAACCCAATCGAGAATTTATGGCGATATTTGAAAATTCAAATTGGGAAAAGAGCACCAACAAATATCAAGAATTTGAAGACAATATGCCAAGAAGAATGAGATAAAATACCACTCAATGTGTGCAAATCATTAGTTGAGACGTACAGGAATAGACTGGTAGCTGTTGAACTCAATAAAGGATATTCCACAAAGTCTTAAATTAAGTTAATATGCTTTTTTTGTTTTGTACGAATACTTTTTTCATCAGTTAAAATGAAAAAAATGCATTAATTTCTGTTAGAATAAGAATTAATTAAGTCTATTACTATTTTCAATAAAATGTATCTTTACAGATAAAATGTATTAAAATTTGTTTTAGTTAAGGCTTTTACATTCATATAAATACAATTTTTCATGTGTACGAATATTTATTTCCCCCACTGTGTTTGTGTATATATATATATGAAGTAATATAGTCTTAAGGTGTGCTATATTTATGGGGTAAAGTCCTCAATATCAGAGATAGAGCGTGTGTAAATATAAAAGTGAACATAGAAGTCAACACTTAGAGGCGACAGTATGTTTCATTCTATATGCAATCGTCACTTATATATATATATATATATATATATATATATATATATATATATATATATATATATATATATATATATATATTGTAAGTAAGGTTTGATTTAATTCAAATACTGTTATTTTTGTTTTATTGAGGTCCAACAAAGAGTCAGTAAAGGGAGAAGAGCAATATATATGGTTGCTTTAAAAGTGAACAGGGAAGAGTAAGTACTGCAAATTATAGTGATATTTTCCATAGCCAATGGCTGGCCTTTATTTGAAGTATTTACGATAGTAGCAAACGAGGAAGCATCATCTCGGGAGCCTGTTCCTTAAAGTGAATGCTCTGAAGAAGAATCTGCCTGAGCAGAACAAGAATGGAATACGTAGTTTATGAGGATGTTTGAGCATAGATTTAAAGGTCTTAACATGAGGAACTAAGGAATGTAGCTTATCTGAACATTTGCTGTGAGATAAATAGGATTCAAGGCCGCGTTTAGGATTATGATCTATAAATAAATAGACAATGGTGATTGTGTAGCTTCAAACTATATATGGTATCAATGCTCAGTTTTTGTCTTATCTGA
This sequence comes from Acanthosepion lycidas, assembly GCA_963932145.1. NCBI lineage: Eukaryota > Metazoa > Mollusca > Cephalopoda > Sepiida > Sepiidae > Acanthosepion > Acanthosepion lycidas. Next base: position 12,401,611 of record OZ010615.1, on the reverse strand, counting down.
CACTATTAACGATAGGACATAGCAAAAGTAAAAACACGTCCTGCTGCAGTAAACGCTTGAATCCTAACAGACGTTCGTCACAAGAATCCTCATATAGATTACAAACGTCCATCAGGACTGTAGTAAATTTACGGTTTGCACGTTGGTGATGGCACGCTACCTTCTTTGTCTTAGAGGGAATGAATGGTAAAAAATTGGTCTTTACCCTGCTGAACAGTGAGAGGTAAGTCAGAGGAAAAATCAGCTGGTAATCTAAAATTTTGTATAAGTGCTTGTAAAATGCGGTTTCTTCTGCATCACTGCGCTCTTCGTAAAAGTATTATTTTATCTCATATGTTAAATCATTAAACTTTATTCTTTACTTCTTGTTAACATTTTAATTATACTTTACATTTCAAACTAAATATTTATTTATCCCTCTTTTACATCGAATTTACATCGAATTTACAACGAATTCTATATTCCAGTCTCTCAATTCATAGAAAAGTTATTTTTTTTTTACTCATATCTTTCATCTTCACTAAATGTTCTTGCATCAACAAATGTCATCAATAATTAAGAAACTCTAACAGATTGGACAATTCAGACAAATATATAATCATCTTATGAACGTAATCAAGTTTTGTTAAAAGGAACATATGTCTAAATTTTTTGCCCAATTTTATAGTCATGATCTAAAAAGTTACTCGGTCTCCAATGCCGTTATGAATTGAGAAAACTTTAAATAAATACCTTTTGACAAGGCTGACTTATAGCAGTAAATTTAATGTTAAAATTCTTTATTTTGCAGGTAAGGTATAATGGCTACAAGTTTTTTTTTTCTTTTTAAATTTAAACGAATATCACAAAATAAAAAAGTAGTGTAATACACAACACAAAAGACAATCAGAAAAAATATGTTTTCTAAAGTGAAAAAAAAGCACCACACACACGCACACACACATACATATATATATATATATATATATATATATATATATATATATATATATATATATATATATACATATATACGGGAGGAAAATTTTTAAAAATTATGCACGTTCTTGCCTAAAGATATGATATGCAGATAATTTTTGATTTACCCTCGTGTGTCAGGGTATATCAATATATATATATATATATATATATATATATATATATATATATATACAATTTGTGGGATTGGTTGGTGTAGTCTATTCTAATGGTTATTTTGGTGGGATTCTTTTGTTAATTTGTTTATTATTATTTACTTTATTTATTGATTTGGTTTTAATATTTTAACTAGTTTTTTTATGTAATTTATTTCTTATTTTTATTGTTTCTATTTCGTTTATTCTAACAGAAGTGTTTTGTTAATTTCTTTATTATTTGTTTGGGGTAATTTATATTATTTCTTTTTTATATTATTTTGTTTATTTGTATTTATTCATTTCAGTTGTCGATTTTAAAGTAGCGTAGTAAAAATTTGTTTTCATGTCTGCATTTTTAGATGAGCTCAGATCGTTTATTTATTAATTTATGTTGGTCTGGGAAGGTAATAATAGCTATTTTTCCTCCTAGCAAAGTTTGCAGATTTTTGATTGATTGTTGTAGGCTTATGATCATGAATAAGACATGCATAAAAATAAGTGAAATTTTCTTGTGTGTTAAGATGCGGTCAGATGTGGGAAGCAGAGTGTTTGCCATCGCTTGTTTTTAAAGGCGAAGCCACTTCGAACATTTGTTTTCATAATCATGTTTTACCGGAAAAGGTGGGATGCGCAGGTAAGCCAACTTGTCATTTAAGGAAGGCCTTCCCTCCATTGTATTCTTTTTTTTTTTTTTGCAAGGGGTCTTTCTGAGAATAGATGATGCTATTCCATTTGTGTTGTCAACAAGTATGTTACGAATAGTGTCCGGTAGATTCCATTAGAATTTAAATGAGATCTAATTGAGAAAGGTGAAGAATCTGCGTGTCAAACATGTGGTAGTGTGGCCTATATAATTGACAACACAAATATATTAGTATCATCTTGATGCAAGAAAAGGATAAAAATAATGGAAGCCTTATTAATAAAAACGAAAACATAAATAAGCTAATACTTTTAACTATGAACATGGACACAATATCTTGACCGTATTATGAAAAATAAAAATACTATATAAATACTTACATGCAATAAAATATTTCATACTTAAAAGTTGAAATAATTAATCATTATTATTAACATATGAAAAAAAATAGATCACATGAGATATTGTACAAAAAAACTAAATAAAGACACCTTTTCTGTCGTATTCAATGAAATGTCCATATATATATATATATATATATATATATATATATATATATATATATATATATATATATACATGCATACATACATATATATATATATATATATATATATATATATATATATATATATATATATATATATATTAAAGACATTTTTATGTTTAACATTCTTTTTATAGAGTTCATAGAAAAAATTCCTCTTTTGACAGGCCTGTCAAATGACCAATATTTTCTATGAACATTTCTCGGACATTCAGGCCGGTAAATGTTATTTGATACTGTTTATCATAAACAGAGCATTTACTTAAATACTTGTATCTATAAAAAGAATGTTAAACAAAAATTTCTCTAATAAATTGTCGGACTTTGTCCATTTCTTAATATATATATATATATATATATATATATATATATATATATATATATTGTGTATTTAGGCAGCAATCTTTCAGTGATGCATGTTTCATTAAATAATATAGACAAGTGCTCTCTATTTATTTTAAGTAAGTTCCTTTCATATTGTCTGATAAGGTTAATAACATTATCATTATAAGACGAAAGGAAATCAACAGACACATGTTTTAAACCTATCTACGCTCTCGGTTTACATAAGACATTATCAAAAATGGCAATTACATTCCAATATATCAAAAATAGACGGACAATTCAATAATGATAGTCTGTTTTTGTTGCAGGAAAAATTTCAAAACAACGACACACTTGTGTATACGAGAGGCGGAAGCGAAAATCGCGTCGCAGTTCGTGACGTCACACATGACCACGCGAGAATGAAAACGAGAAGTATTAAGTATGGGAACCCATTGGTATATACCAATGGCTTCCGTTACCAATTATAGACATTTAAGAATATTTGTGGGGATTTTATAGTTTATTTTGTTCAGGTTAGGTTTCAGCTGTTTTATGTATATAGCTTCAAGAATTTTTAGTTTTTGTTTATTGTTTTCATGTTTAAGTATAGTTGTGTTTTCTACAAAGATTTTACGGAATTGTGTATGCGGCCATGTATGTTGTTTTAAATGCCTAAAAATGTTAGAGGTATCATTCGAATGTAGTGTCAAGTATCGTGAAAGGGAGTTTGTGGTGTGACCAACATTAATAATATTTAATCCATTGTAGATACAATCTCCCAAAGGGAACTTGAATTTGTAAACTATGTTGGTTTTTTGCAAATCACTAACGGGGAGTGGGAAAGAAACATTGCGATTAATTAAGTTGGATATACTAGATTTAGTGTAGTATATGATTAACCTAATGTTTTTGCTAGGATCTGTTTTAGATATATTAGTATTTACTCATTTATTAGTATATTTTTTATTTTGTTTATAATTAGTATGCATTTGACTACGATATAGGGGATTAATATATTTGGGATTAGTTGAATCAGTATTATGTACTATTTGCTTACTATTAAGATTTCTAAGAAAGCATATTATTTGGTCATCAACTATATATTTTGGAAAACTATTATTAATACGTGTTTGTTTTGTAATTTTAGTTCACTGTAAACAATCTGTTTTGTAGATGAATTAGTTTCTGCGCGATGTATTAGATTTTTTATAATTGCTATTTTGTAGTAAAATAGACATTCGCTCTTGTAGTTAAATTTTACATGAATTTATGCTGGTAAGTGTTTTGTATGGTGAAATAGTAAATTTGTTATTATTTGTGTTTACCAATATGTCAAGGAAGGGAATTTTATTAGTAGTATTGAGTTCATATATGAATTTAAGGACATAATTATTTTGTAAAGTTTTTTGAAGTTGAAGTATTTCATCTGTATTTTTAACTAACATAAAAATATCATCAACGTATCTTAGGTAGATGGATGTTTTTTTTTAAATCTGTAAATATCTTATTTTCGTGGTTCGACATGTAGAAATTGCTAAATGTCGGACTCAGTACAGATCTCATGGAGACACCATTACGTTGTATATATATATATTATTATCATATAAGAAAGGAACTTCAGTAGTACAAGCTAATAGTAGTTTCCGTAATATATTCGGATTCATTTAAGTCGGGGTAAAGATGTGTTACCGTATATATTTCTTATAATTATGTCAATAGGTTCACTAACAGGGACATTGGTAAATAAGTTTTCAACATCCAGTGAAACTATTTCATTGTTAGGTTTTTCACTTTTTAAGATTTGGATTACTTCTAATATTGAATTAATACTATATTTACTAGGAAAAAAGAAATAATGTGTTGATTAATGCATTTTGTTACCTGATATCTGTGAGTTGGAATCTGTGATATGATAGGACGGAGGGTATTGTTAGGTTTATGTGTTTTTATAGAGCCATTCTAAAATATTGTTATCTACTAAAATAACGTTTAATATGATATATAAGAGGAAAGTCTCAATCAAAATTGAGGGGGATGTAGGAAGGACTGCAAAGCCTAAAGATTTGCAGGATGCTGCTGACAGACGTGATTTTAAGTCATTCTATCAAAAGTTAGTGTGTTTTTGGTTCCGTTTCTAGCGGTCTAGCAACCAAACCTTTCTTCAGATAACACTCTTTTGACTGACAAAAGCCACATTATCAAAGGCTGAGGAGAACACTTCTACTCGGTTCTAAATCAGGATACGTCTTCCTCAGCGACCTGTTATACTGTTATGTAGTGGTTTCATAGTGGAGGCTTGTATTTGTACTAAGTCGATCCTAAAATAGGTTCGACGTACAAAACGTTTGGAACTTGATATAATAGGTATAACGCAGAGTAATCTAGCTATGGCCGCTGATACTTTAGCATCCGACTAACGGTCGTCCGTCATCGACTGACTGCCCGACGATATTCAGTCACCTCCACCACGAGGGCGTCATGTGGCACAAGGCCTTTTTAACGTGGAATCTCCGAGCCCGTACGCTCGGCCAAAAATATGGTCATTGAACCCGTATAAACGGGTTCAGGGTCGGTTTACCTCCCCAAAAGAGATTCCGCCCTTCGGCGTAGTCTCCTTCGGGTTCCTCCCCGCCAAAGGGCAGAGAGTTCAACCGATCAGCCAGTCGACTGACTGCCCGACTATATTTAGTCACACCCCCACGAGGGCGTCATGTGTCACAAGGCCGGTTTAACGTGGGATCCTCGAGCCCGTGGGCTCGGCCAAAAATATGCCCATTGAACCCGTATAAACGGGTTCAGGGTCGGTTTAGCTCCCCGAAAGAGATTTAGCACTTTGGCGTAGTCTCCTTCGGGGTCAACCGATCAGCCAGTCGACTGACTGGCCGACCCAACTGAGCGACTCCTACTGCTCCTACTTACTATAAGTGGGAGAGCCTATTAACTACAGAATAGGTGTATTCCACTCTAACATATACAAAGCCTTTCTACTAACCCTTCTACCCTCGAGCCCAAAAAATGCTATCAAACAGCATTCGAATGGAAAAGTCCCTGACGAAGATGGAATTCCAGCTGAAATATACAAATGCGACAACAATCTTTTGATACACAAAGTTTGTTATTTTATCAACATTGTGTGTAAAAAACGGAGACGTGTCCCAGCAATATAAGGATGTCTCAATTGCACATTTGTATAATCGCGCTAAGGGACACGTGTGAATAAGACAACCATAGAGGAATATCTCTTCTTTCTTTTTCTGGCAAAATCCTTGCTCGTATCATCCTGAATAAGTTTAATGAATTTGTCTCAGAATCGGCATTAGTAGAGATCCAGTGCGGTTTTCGGACGACAAGAGAAACCGTGGATATGATCTTTTGACTCTGGCAGGCTCAGCAGAAGGCCCAAGAATAAAACAAAAATTTATTTGTTGTTTTTGTAGCCTTCACAAAGGGCTTCTTCTGATACTGTATCTTAAACTGCACTTTGGAAAGCTTTGTTAAAATTAGGTGTTCATTTCACGAAGTTATGAAAATTTTTATAAGGTCGTGAAGTGATCAATCGGACGCCTTCCCTCTCAAACTTTACAAAACAAGGTTGAGTTATTACTCCTTTTCTGTCTGTAATTCTCTTTTCTTCTATGCTTGAAAAAGCTTTCCCTGACTTTGGTGAATGAGTCAATGTTGAATTCAGAACAAGTGGAGGTCTAGACAGTCATTAAATGTTTAAAGCTCAATCGAAACTATGTCTGTAGCTGGTACGGGATCTTCTCTTTGCGGATGATGCCGCTCTTCACAGTCGAGAAGACATTCAAAGTATCCTTGATATATTCTTTGAAACAGCAAAAACATTTGGGGTCACTATTAACATGAAGAAGATTGGGAAAATGTACCAACCAGTAGCAGGTAGTCCATCTCTTACAAATCCTTCCATCTTCATTGATGGTACAGCATTAAAAACTGTTGAGTCGTTCACATATCTTGGATCAACAGTCTCTTCTGATGGAAAAATGGACAGATAAATCCAATGCAGAATAGCCAGTACAGCATTCGGTAAATTTAATGATATAATGGAATATGCGTAGATCTTTGTTACCCCATCACTGGAATATGATTAGCTGGTGTCCGTCATAAATACCGATGGACGTGTAGGAGAGTCAAGAGCCTTAGTCTGAGAGCTAAGTCTATAACGACGCCCACTGGACTACGCCATTGATCTACACTTCTTACCTGCGACTACGACGCGTACCAGTCGATTACTGCTACCGTATTCTACTTGGTTATAATAGCCAAAACCACATAGGTACTTCGTTTAAATATATCCCTTGTCGGGACATATCACTTAAATATAGGTTATGGAACCTCAAAGACATATACAGATCCTATTCACTATAGTGCTGAAACTTGGACCCTGTCCCGCAAGCACTTGAGATTTTTTGCATGCGCTATCTTCATGCCGTATGTGATATAATATGGGATGACTGTATCAGGAATAGTGCAATGCTAAAGAAATGCAACAACAAAAGAGGTATTGAAACCATAATAGCAAAGACAAAACTTAAGTGCTCTGGTCAGATTTGAAAATGGATGAGCATAGGCTTCCAAAAAGGTGTGTTATTGACAACTACCAAACTCCAAACCTTCAGTTGGTCGTCCGCTCTTATGCAACAAAGCAAATTGAACGACAAATTGAAAGGTTTCAACTTTGATCTGAAAACCTATTAGACTGAAGCACCGTGTTTAGCTTCCTCACTCTCTGAAGGAAATTTCATTTGTCAGTGTGACTCTGTCGTGCACTTAAGAAAGCACAAATGAAATATGTCTTTCCCTTACGTGATTTTCTCCATAGTAGACCATACTAACAAGCATAAGTGTAAAACGAAAGGCACCATCCGCTACTGACTCTCATTCATCGCTCACGATAGGAGAGTTATATATATATATATATATATATATATATATTAGGTTGGTGCAAAAATAATGTCGTTTGCTCACATATGTTACTATGTGAGAAAGCGACATTTCTTTTGCACAATCCTAATAATATTAGGCAGCATATATTTATATATATATATATATATATATATATATATATATATATATAAAGAAATAATCATAGATATAATCAATCAGCAATATTAATGCGGTCAATGGCGAAATCACTTCGCTAGTAGAAACATAATGTATGCATTAAAATACTCTTAATCCATTGAATGATGTGATCCTCATTTATAAAACTAGTCAGATGTTTCTAGTGTATATTTCTTTGAGTTAAGCAAGTACTTTCGAAGATGCCTGTCTCCATCATCAGGCTGTATTTTTTTCTTTTAAAGTTAAAACTCGAAGACGAAACAATTGTTTGCAGACCGAAAGTTGTTTTTTTTTTTTTTGAAATTGTGCTATTTATTGACCATTGTACAATCTCGGAACGTGCGAATCGCAACGCTAAATTTCAAAATTTCAAGTGAGAATATTTATATGATTTTTTTAATGTGGTAAATTCACGAATTCTTTTTTTACAAGTGTTTTTTACTTAACATGATATGAACTAAGTATATAGTTCAATTAATATAGTGATATGTCTTAGTAGTTTTTTTTTTCTCAGGAATTTCATACTCCGGGATAAATTGTTTATATATATATATATATATATATATATATATATATATATATATATATATATAGATAAACACGTATACACACAAAAATTAAATTTTACAAATCATTACTGAAAATATATATATGTATGTATATATATATATATATATATATATATATATATATAGATAGATAGATAGATAGATAGATAAATAGATAGATAGATAGATAGAGAGAGAGAAATAAACCTAGTGAGCCTAATGCAAGCTGGGTAGGTTTGTCTGGTTCACTAGGTTTATCTAGGTCTGCTCTACGGTTGCATTGAGCTCTTTTGTTAGTTGTTTACTCGTGTCGGGTTTTTTTCTTTGGGCTTTAAACCTGTATCTGTGCGATTTTTTTTCGACAGACTTTCATGTTTCTAGCTCTTTCTTTTTTTAAAACCTTTTTTTTCCTTCGAGATTGATTTGATTATTGGCAAATCAAACATTCGAAGGTTTTTCGAAACGAGTATAGTTACCTATATATATGTATATATATATATATATATATATATATATATATATATATATATATATATATATATATGGGGGGTGTATCTATGTATATATAAGTCCTGAGTTGTGTCATTATAATACTAGCTTTAACCATTAAATTTAATGACTGTAAATATGTTGATCAAATCCAGATTGTATAATGTGAAAAACATACGGTATATTTATCATATGAATATATTCTGAATATTCTATGAATTTTGGTTGTTTATTTCATATGTTATTGAGTCCTTCATAAGAAAATCAAGCATCTTATTTGTATATATAAAGTAGATTCATTTAATCTAATTACATATTCACCCTAATGTCAACATTTTATTTTATGTACTGTTTTGTAGGTTTTATTAGGATTAAATCTATTTTTATGAAAGTATTTTTACTTAGCAAACAGTAAAAGCATCAAATTAATAATAATAATAATAATAATAATAATAATAATAATAATAATAATAATAATGATAATAAACGAGAAATAAAACAGATCAGATGTGAGCTGTCTATATTAGATGAGCTCACCAGAAACCCTAATATTTCCACACGTAAATCCAAAAAGATCAAACGGAAATATAGCATTAAATCCCTAATTGATATTCCATCAATCAAGGAAATGCTGAAACAGAAACTTCAGCTAAAAGCACAGAGAACAAGACGATACGAGAAACGTTGTAGATTCTATCGCCAAAATAAAATATTCCGAACAGATCTTAAGAAATTTTACAGGGAAATTAGAAAAACACGTATACATGTCGAAACGCCACCATCGATTGATAATGTACAGACATTTTGGGAAAATATTTGGAGCAACCCAAAGGAATGTAACCCAAATGCAGAATAGATACGGCGTGAAGAAGAACGACAGCTGGATACACCTCTGCAAGAATGGGAAAATATATCCACAGATGATGTTAGGCAAGCACTAACCAAATCCCAAAAACGGAAATCCCCAGGAAATGACAAGTTGCCCAATTTCTGGCTGTATCATCTCTCATCTACCCATGGCATACTTGCAAAAACATTATCAACGCTTGTAAATAATCCCAATAAAATCCCGGAATGGGTTACTGAAGGTATTACATACCTCATACCAAAAACAACTGAAACAGACGACCCGAAAAATTATAGACCGATAACATGTCTTTCCACAACGTATAAGTTGATCACGTCTGTACTGACGAACCGTACTTATTCCTTTTTCGAAACAAACAGCATTCTCCCGCTGGAACAGAAGGGATGCAGTAGAGGTTCATATGGCTGCAAAGATCAACTTCTGATAAATAAAATGATCCTGGAAAATTGCAGGAAACGACGCAGAAATCTCAGTGCAGCGTGGATTGATTATCGTAAAGCCTTTGATAGTGTTCCACATTCTTGGATCCTTAAGACTTTGGAAATGTACAAAGTCTCCCCTGTGGTATTAAACTTTCTTAAGCACAGCATGGGGATGTGGAACACAAAACTATACCTTAGGCACACCGAGGGCACTGCCATATCCAACCATCTGAATATCCGACGTGGAATCTTTCAAGGAGACTCTCTGTCACCCCTTCTTTTTTGTTTATCCTTAACCCCTCTTGCACATGAACTGAACAACAGTAGCTATGTTTACAAAATAAATAAGAAAATATTCAATCACCTACTATACATGGATGATCTCAAACTCTTTGCCAAAGACGACAATGAGTTGGAAGGCCTCCTCAATATCGTAAAATACTTTAGTGACGACATAGGTATGGACTTCGGATTATATAAATGTGCAAAAGTAACATTCAAGAACGGTAGAAACACCCTCAATAGATTTAGATTTTGTCACAAAGATTAGGGAATTAGAGCATGAAGAAGCTTATAAGTACCTAGGAATTAGCGAAGGAGATCTCATACAACACCCCCAGATGAAAGAAAAAATAAGAAAAGAGTACTACAGACGTGTACGTCTGATACTAAATACTGAACTAAACTCAAAAAATAGAATATCAGCTATAAAAACATTGGCTGTCCCAGTGGTGAATTACAGCTTTAATGTCCTTAACTGGACCATAGCTGAAATTAAGCGAATGGACGCCAAAACGAGAAAGCTTCTCACTTGCTATCGCATGCATCATCCCAAAGGTGATATCGATCGTCTGTATGTGCCCAGATCCGAAGGAGGCAGAGGATTAGTTCAACTAGAACTGTCCTACAAAACTACAACAATTGGCCTCCAAAGATACTTGGAAACTACAGAAGACTGGGTGATGGTATGCGTCAAGGAACATGAAAGTAGTAAGCGTCTTTACTCCGTAATGAAAGAAGCCAACAAATTCAAACTGGAGCTTCAAATGGGCGTAGAGATGCAACTACAGCACAATACTCCGGTTGAAACTGCAAAATACTTGAAAAAGACAGCAAAGACGAATGCAACCGACCAGATACAGAAGCGATGGCAAGATAAACCGCTTCATGGCCAATACTCTGCCCGTATCAAACAAGCTGATGTAGACAAAACCCGTACCTATTAGTGGCTACGCAGTGCAGGGTTGAAAGCGGAAACTGAAGGTTTTATCCTTGCTGCGCAGGACCAATGCTTGCTAACTAGGAATTATCAAGGACATATACTAAAATATTGTGTCAGCCCAAAATGCAGATTCTGTGATAAATATCCAGAAACGATTGATCATCTTGTATCAGGTTGCACGATGCTGGCACTCACTGAATATAAAACCCGACATGACAGAATGGGCCAATATCTGCACTGGAAAATCTGCAACTTCTACGGGAAGGAAACTGAAAGAAACTGGTATCAACACCACCCAGACCCGGTTACGGAGATAGGACCTGTTACAATTCTATGGGACTACACCATTCACACTGACAGAACAATCAAGGCCAACCGCCCAGATATTGTTATTAAAGACCACAAACAAAAACGGTGCCTCCTTATTGATATGGCAGTTCCTGCTGACTGCAATGTATCTTTGAAGATATTTAAAAAGCTGTCAAAATACAAGGACCTTGAAATAGAAATCTCGAAAATGTGGCATATGGGAACATCAACAATCCCTGTTGTAGTTGGAGCCCTAGGACTGGTTGGAAAAGATTGCAGTAGACTAATTGCAAGGAATTCCTGGAAGCCCATCCCTCAAGGAGATACAAAAAATTGTTCTGACAAGTACAGCCCACACTTTAAGAAGGGCTTTATCTATGTAATTTTTTTTTTTTTTTGTCAGTGAAAAGTGTCATGATGCCATTTCTAACCTTAGGTCTCTGGGTGGGACCCGGAAAGAAATGTGTAAACGCCAGAAAGCAAAGAAAATAATATAATAATAATAATAATAATAATAATAAGAAGAAGAAGAAGAAGAAGAAGAAGAAGAAGAAGAAGGAGAAGACGAAGACGAAGAAGAAGAAGAAGAAGAAGAAGAAGAAGAAGAAGACGAAGAAGAAGAAGAAGAAGTATAATAAGTATTTATAAATAAAAGAAAGATAAGAGTGATTAGTATTAAATAATTGAAAATATCTTCTTTCTTCCAATCATAAAACCTTCTTAAATATATTCGTATTCATGGCAATATGCACACAAAAAGAAGGAAAATGGACACTGGAATAGGGACACATTTGCACAAAGCATAATTTCTTGGAAAGAAGCTGCTGGAATGTAACATACATTTAACCAATGCAATACGAAAGGGATGAGGTTGGTTCATTTCCTTGTGCATAAAATGATGGCCCTTAGCTCTGATGGAAAGAAGAAATTAACTTTATATGAACAATTTCCATGGAAATAACTATAGAGAAGCGAGAAACTTGTGATGTCTCTTCTGTGAGAAAGAGATTGAAGGTTGGAAAATATTTGGTTGCTGCAAAAATAATATCGTTTTCTCACATAGTAAGATATGTGTGAAAACGATATTATTTTTGCACCACCCTAATAATTCGTCCTCCACCAGGACTCGGAGAAGCGTCGATATGGACCTATACCTGAATTTGACTACTAGACAGCCTCTGTCCATACATGGTAGTATTATTCCATTTTCGACCCTCTCTGGCTCTTGTAAAGTTAAAGGATAGCAGGATGAGTCAGATACTTACTGGACGGTAGAAGTAATCTTAAGAATCAAAAGTCGTTCAAATCCCGTGTCTACCCTGAGGGATACCAGCAATATCAAAACTGACAAAATATGTTAAGTAGAACATCACTTATAATAAGCTAAGTAACGAGAATGCTTCTATTGTCAATATGGGAGAAACAGCTATTGAAAATATGAAGTAAACTGATGCGTTTTCTCTTTAAATTATTTAATTTTCTTATTATTTATTAAATTGCTAGATTGGTTTTTACAGCTTGTCAACCCATTTGCAGCTATTTAAAGGCATAAAATATGTTTAGATTATAAGCATTTGTTTGAAGATATTAATGATTTACTTATACAGGTACTAACAAATAACACCGAGCGTATACATACCTTTCCCTAGGATATTTGTGCTTAAGTGGATATAACGAAACCGTTATCAATAAAACCACTCACACATCCAAGCTTACTGCACCTGGTCTTCCCAAGTTGTTACTCACATAGGTACTAACCAGGTGCGATGTTGGTTGAAAATAAAATGGCCCTTTAAATTATTAGCTATTAAATGTTGCATTAGAAAGCTTAATTCATTTAACAGATATATTTTTGACAACATATTTAATACGATTATGTATACATATTACAATATATATATATATATATATATATATATATATATATATATATATATATATATCATTTTAAATGGTAAATACTTTTAAATGTAAGTTTGGATGAAAATTATATACATACTGTATGCCAATGACATAATTTAACTCTTGAAAAATATATATTTAAGTTGAGCACTGTTGAGTGACAAGCTTATTCTATAAACAATAGCCACCTGTGTTAATGCAAAGCTCTTCAGTAATATGAATGGAGCACTCCTGCTGTTTGGCATATGTTTACATTCGTAAAAACAAGACGCTAGATTTAGCTGCTTAACTCTGCCGAATGAAGATAGCTCAGTGGTAGAAACTTTGACTGACATCAAATCGGTTGTGTTTCAATCCTCGCACTGAACAGACATCCGAACTGTATTATCTGTGAATAACATATATATATATATATATATATATATATATATATAATATGTTAATATCTATAATAGACCGGAGTAAAAATAACCCAGATGGTACAATTTGCAAATAAAAATACATTAAAACAAATTGGTATCTGTGGAAATAGAAATTGTAAAAGAAAGCCTAAAAACATACGAGTAGGCCGAAAAAACTCGCCCAGTGTGGTAATTTCAGTTCGCGCTGAAGGTTCATTTATGTGAAATGTAGATAGGTAGTTCTGGCTTTCTAGGATAGTATATATATATCGTCGGCATCCGTCCGTCTCGATAGACGATGGAGTAGCGCGGTGCGTTACGAGCCTGGGTGGGATATATGGAGAACTAGTTCCCCCTCTCGGCCTTGAGGGAATAGTCCAAAGTAGAGGATAAACCAATACAGTTTGGTACCAGCGCAACTGCAGGAGTTGCCGTAAGGTAGCACAAAGTGCCGTCCATCCGCCTTAGGGGCTCCACTCTGGGGTTGAATTCAGAGTTAACTTCTAGACGAGTTGTCATCAAAGGTTATAGAACCCAGTCTGTCCTTCTATTTACCCATAGCTGGAGGGAGAAGTAGAGGATTCATAACTTTGACTAGGTTATTAGCACGTAAGTGAATGTAATGGGATTGACTGGAATTCGAACTCAGCTCTCCGATTTCGCTATCCATTACTCCACCGTGCCTCCTTTCATATATATATATATATATATATATATATATATATATATATATATATATATATGAAAGGAGGCACGGTGGAGTATAAATATATATATATATATATATATATATATATATATATATATAAAATATATATATATATATAAAATATATATATATATATATATATATATATATATATATATATATATATATATATATATAAGTCACAGTATATTGTATAAATAATCGAATTTCTTTAAAATAAAAAAAACATAATACGTTTTAATGACTTAAATAGAATTCGTTTTCTTCAAACACCTCAACTTTACTCGGGATCAGCCTTTCCAGATTTATTTTTTAAAATTTCTATTACTTTTAGAACGCGACGTGAAATCTGTTTAGAAATATAGTTTGTATTTAGCGTAATACATTTTCTTTAATCTTCACTATCAATAGAAATAAAAGGTTTCCCAGAGTTGATTTGGGATTTCTTCCTCTGAGGCAAAATAAAAAAAAAAGAATCGAGTGTTATCTGGTCTTTCTCGAAAAACAGACTGAAAATTAGTCCCGTTGTTCAAATGTGTTGTGTTAGTTCCGATACCAGCTTTAGACTAATTAATCATACATGTAATTTCATACTCAGTTTATCAAACAGCCAAAACATTGTAGGAAGAAAATCACTTTTCACTTTCAATAAAAATGTTTAATATCTCCTTTTAATACGGAGCGCAGAACAGCCGAAACATCGTGACTATGACAATAAAGATGAAGACAACAGTCAGCACGATGTAAATAGCATAAATAGTTACAATACTTTATCAGAGAAGTATAGATTAGTTGTCTTTTATATTCATATAATTCCAAATATTCTCGCCTGTATGAGTGTCACAATATTAAACAAAACTCTGTGCAGACTTTTCTTAATTTAAAAAAATATTTCACGCAAACACCTGGCTCTTCAATATTCTTTATTGTTAGATTCCGGAAAAGAAGTGCAAAGCGCCATGCAACACAGGGATGCACTCTAGCACGTAGGCTTAATTATACACTAATCGAGCGAGATGAGTTTATTTTTCATATAAAATCTCACGAGAAATTCTACAAAAAATTCTGGGTACTTCAAGATGGCTGAAAAACTTTGTTTATTTTTGCAAGCAGTTCATATGTCTATGCTCTAGGCTAATTTTAGATTGTTTAATCTATACATCTGTATTTCTGTTATTAATTATCTGATATTTTTCACAACTTACAAAATCTGAACAACTGGAACAATATGTAAACGTTCAAATCTGTTCTTGGTTGGGCCGAGAACATTTCACCGCCCATTATTATGTAAAATTTCACAGTCACTTTATAAGGTATGTTATTCGTATAAACAGTAACAATGTTTTCCTTTAATATGTAATTTTTTTTTATATGGGTAATCTACAAATTACATTCATAAATTAGATTCAAACTGGTAAAGATGTTACCGTAACAGTATTTTACAATATTAAAAAAAAAATACTATTGGTCGGGAAAACAAATTGTTATAATTTCAATTTTTTTCAATATGTTCTCTATAAATTCTCTTAATAAATATAGTATTTAGCTTATACCAAAATCCCTAAACTATTTGTACAAATGTTAAATATTAGGTTGGTGCCAAAATAATGACGTTTTTTGACGTATTTTTAACGTCAAAAGCCGTCATTATTTTTGCACCATCCTAATATTTAACATTGCTAGCAAGCATCAAATTAATTTCTTCAGTTTTTTTTTTAGACATCTAAATTACTATCAAGCATCAAAATCTATTCTTTACATAAATTTCTAAAACCCACTTACAGCCTCTTTCTCTTTACTCCCCTCCCCCTCTTCTTTCTTTTTCCTTTTTCTTTTTCCCTTCCCCCGTCCCATTTCAATATATCACTGCCGTTAAGTTAACCGTCTAAATAGGTCATGGTCTGGTCACTCCTACCCCCCCCCAATACAAATTATGCTTGAGAGAGACATGAAATTAAACCCTTAAATTTTAATTTCATTTTTCGTTTCAGCCCACTGCAATATAATAACTGGAAAATGAAATGCCCTATTATTCGTTACAAAAAATTAAATGTCACTTCTCGTCTATAAATGCAGCATTCAACACCCCAAAGTGAAATAATTAATGGTTAGCATACACAACATATATTGCTTACACTGATACGTAGCGTTTACACGAGATAGCCTTGCCGCTTATCTATCATTATCTTTCTTTCTTTTATATATATATATATATATATATATATATATATATATATATATATATATATTAGGTTGGTGCAAAAATAATTTCGTTTTCTAACATATGTTACTATGTGCAAAAACGAAATTATTTTTGCACCAACCTAATATATATATATATATATATATATATATATATATATATATATATATATATATATATATATTATATTGCAGTGGGCTGTTTATATATGTGTAAAGCGGTGACCGGCAAAATTTCAGATTAATCTTGCTTTTTCCTGAAAAAGGAGAGGATAATTATATCTCATTATCTTGGGTAAGCAACAGTATTAAGTCACCTTGCACGAGAAAAACAAAAATAAATCAAAAACATTTTTATAGTAGATTAATTAGTGTAGAACCTTACTTGAAGAAGTCATATTAAAATTTAAATTGATCAAATATGTTGCCATAGAATTGTATTTAATTACTCTTGATTTAAACCGTTCTCCTCGTTGTTATTGAATATATTTTCCATGTATATTCACACTTACAGTCCTTTTACTATACAATATATTCCCACATTTGTGGTTCTTTCAGATTAAAATATATATTATGCTCTTGTACTAATTCCGTCTCTTGTGCGAAAAGTAGATCTTTTTACGCATTTACCCTGCATATCTCAGACATGAGATCATTTTTCCTACATTTTAACAAATCCTTCGTTTTGGATTCCATCCCAACGTAGGCGTACCTTTATTTTTTTTTCTCTGCTTTTTCTTTTTTTTTTTTTTTAGAAATTAACACTACCATTTATTTTATCGATTTAACTATTTTTTGACTTCTTAATGTTATTTTTACTACGTGCCGTATATACTCGTGTATAAACCGAATTCTTGTATATTGAGACCCTTGCATTTTTTTAAAAATCAATTTTAACTCGCCAGAAAAAAAAAATTACCCGTTTTTTTTGTTTTTTTTTTCTACAGAATTTTTTTTTTTTTAACTCTTCAAGGAATAACATAAGTATGTTTGCGTTAAACATCTGATCATAAAATATGTCACTATACTCGAATATATAAGGTACTTTAAAGAAAGTCACACTATGTTTTATGATTATTTCACTTTTGTCTTTCGGTCAAATAAATTTGCTTAATAGTATTTCTATCTCTTTCCGTCCTCCACTCATTCAACTGAATGTGTTTTACTTCACATTTCGCCCTTCCTTCGATTTCTTCTTCAGTTTTATATCACTTTTCGATATTTACGATATTTTTCTTAATTTTTGTCTCACTAATTTTATCTTTTGTCTTTATTCACATTTTTTGAAGCATTATATTTGTCATAAACCGCCATTTTTTTCATTTATGCCTTTCGATTGTTCAACGTTCTTGATCATCGAATACAATTTTCATACCACAAAATAATTCGTTTATTTTTCCTTAATAGTAGATGCAACCTTTACTGGCTTTCTGATAGGCAAAGAAAGCTGATTCTAATTGCGAAAGAAATGAAGGAAAGTTAGAAAAGGACAGAATAACTTCCGCGTCATTGTGTGATGGCAAAGTGTACCAGTTGCTCGTTAGTCACTCGGTAAGGGCGTCGACATTGTGAAGAAAATCAATGCATGCATTAAATACGAAACCATTTTCTTGCACGTTATCGTTGTTTCAGTTTCCTGTATCTTCGATCCGGCTTGTTACCTTCTATTGATTCAGTAACAAAGCCTTCAATGCCGTTACGTCACTTCAACAGATATAATGTTAATGATTTTGAATATAGGGTTATTTATATTACGCAGTGTGATGTGAAAGTGCATGATTTTTTTCAGAGCATGTATTGACTTAAAAGCGCTAAATGAAGAGACGTGTTAACTGAATAGAAGTTTTAAGGAAATGATCAGGAATAAGAATATGCGTGTTATATTTTCTGTGATACAAATACTTATTCGTAAGAGATTCTTATTCAGCTTTGCTTTTGCAGATTTTAAAATGTCGAAATATTTTCAGAGTCAAGAAATTGGAAAGTTTTAAGTTCTTTTCGGTCTGTGTTTTGATAAGAAACGACTAGTCAGCAGGAGAAATTCACGTCTTTGATAATCGCATGGCTTTTCTAACGCATAGCTTTTCTAAGATAATTATTAATTCGGTTTGAGCAAAGATAGACAAATAAATGAGAATAGAAGCTGTCTATATTTCTGAGAAAAGGTATTATGTACAGTATTTACATTATTCGGACTATTGTCCTCATCTTTGTCGCCATATTTATTACAACGTTTCGGCCGTTGTATGCTCCGGCCTTCGTAAATACTGAGAATAGAAGCAAACACAAGAAAGAGAAGCTATGTTTTATGATAGTTCTGTAGATGGAAGAAAATAATTCCATCAAAAGTTTAAAATAATAAAATAAAACGAATTAATAAAAAAAGTAATTCAATTAAATAAAAAAATGCCTAGAATGTCGCTGAAATTATCAAGCAAACTGAAATAAAATGTCAATGAATAAGAGAGATTACTATCACGATGGGAAACGGAGTCTCTTAGCCTTTTGAGATGGTGAGAACACTACAAATATAGCATCAATTTCATGACTACTGTAATATAAATGGACGTAAACTTTCCTTCTTCAGATTGTTCTTGAATTCAAGACTAATGAGTCTGATATGATCTGCTATCTAAACTAGAGATAGATGAAGATGGGTTTGTATCTTTTCTGGGTTATTTACTGCAAAGTGAAAATAACTTTCATTCAAGGTCAAGCAGAATTTCAACTCCGAGCGCCAGTGAGAATTACACTATCGGGATGTAAGAAAAATGATACACAAAACGAAATTCTCGAGAGAAACGTGTAAGTGACATATGGAAATTAAAAAAGAGCACACTTCTCTATTAAAATATCATGATCAATAACATATAAAGAAATCAATGATTCTATAATTAGTCTTTCAGATCGAATAAAAGGAATTTAGCTTAAGGATAAATTGGGGAAGATGTAGAAATATTCGATAGTTTAAAATATATTGGTCTTATACATAATACCGTGTATGATACGCACTCATTCAGAAAATTCTAAAGGGAAAAATGAAGAGTCATCAGATTTTGAGATTTTTAGATGCTGGATAATTTACTCCTGCGAACTGGCCTCCCGTTCGTGATGCTTATTTTCTCTCATTTTGAGGCAACTTGAATGTCATGCAAGTCAGTAAAAGCTCTAATATACCACTCAGATAAATTATAGACAAATTACATCTTGCATTATCTTACTTGAATAGCATTCTTATTTGAATAGATGGAGCCAATGAAAAAGTGCATAGATAGAGAAAGCTGAGAAAATTACCTTTCACCTGCCATTGCTGTTTTCAAGCAGACAAGTGGAGTTCATACAGACCACATGTACTTTATGGAATCAGAAACAAAAAAGTATTTGCTGTAGCTTGTGTGCAATTGAATTCAATCGCTTCAGAGGTTCCAGACTACAACAATATCTCACCATCAGCACTAAACAAATGCAAGCATGTCTCATAGGAATTGAATATATATTGTTAGTCCTTCAGTGTTCAATTAGCGTTGTAACTGTGTGTGATGTTGTTGGGCTAACAAGTATACAATGTTTTTTATTCTCTTCGTATATGCAAATAAAAGTATCAGTGAACTGGTTTGCTTTATATGGCACTGGTAAATTTTGCATTTAATGTGAATATGATACTAGCTAGAATTACTTGTCTTTTAACGCAGACAATTTTTGACAATTAACTTCGGTCAAGATAATTACCGCTTAAACGCTAATGAGTTCCGTCAGATGTATTGAAGAAACCGAACTGGAGTTCATAGTGGCTCGCCAGATGTCCGATGAGAAAACATATATCTTTGGATTTCCTTGATATCTTGTTACGATTACACATACTACTATTTTTATTATATACTCCTAACCCACAACTACATACAATCGGTGTGTTGCTACTACTCGAACACTAACTGCCAGGATTTACTAAGTTAATAATTTACAAGGGAAAGACTCGATGATGTAACAGAAGTATGAAAGTATGTGTCAAAAGAAGGTTTGAACAATGAAATATTTTTGCACTGACGTTCGAGAACTTATGATCTCAGACACGTGCGACATTGATGATAAAATCCTCGTGTTTAAATGACGTTTTCTTTCCGAGGATAAGAAGATCTAATTAATTATACAATTTTATATGTGCGAAAATTAGTCATCCTACAACGCTAGAAGAAATTGCAAAAATAGTACTAATAATGAGAATATTGAAATACTTATATATCCCAAATAAAAGCACACAAATTCTGTTTGAAATACATAGACTGGCACAAAATTATGGCTCATGACCTTGTACTATGGATTCATATACACACACACACACACACACACACACACACACACACACACATATATATATATATATATATATATATATATATATATATATATATATAAGTATGTGTGTGTGTGCGCGCACGTGTGTGAGTGCGTGTGTGTGTGTGTGTGCAGGTATGTAGAAAAATAGGAAAGAACACGTTAGGTAAATAATCTACGGAAAATCTAGAAAGAATCAAAAAAAAAAAACAACATAATATATATATATATAATAATAATAAAATTCTGGAAACACACGCGCGCCAAAACAGTATTAATAAAAATCCTAAACTAAAATCAGACAAAATAATGAAAAATTATGTGATTGTACAAACCCTAAAGACTGCCCGTTGGAAAATAAATGCCTGATAAAATCCGTAGTATACCAATGCACTATCTCCTCCATTGAGAGTCCTAACACCGATAGGATATACATTGGGTCAACGAAGAATGAATTTAAATTAGATGGAGACAACACAAAAGCTCCTTCAATAATATTAGAAGTAAAAATCAGACATCTCTATCCAAATATTTTTGGCATTTAAAAGAAATGAATAAAACACCAAAATTAAAATGGAAAATATTAAATAGAACAAGAACTTGTAAAACCTGGGATGACCCATGCCCTTTATGCCTACATGAAAAACTACACATAATTAAGTTTCTAAATAATGAAAATATATTAAACCGGTTTTTGCCGACATAACAAAATTTTGAATTAAATAATTAGCATAAAAAAATAAATTTCATAGTTTAATAAAAGGCTAAAAAGCTTAACCCAATCATTAAAGAGAAAAACCCTTTATGAAGTCGTCAAAAAAACAAATTGTAGTTCAGTGCGATGCATTTATATATGAAACAGCCCGTTGAAAATAATTAAATGAATAAAATAAACTAAAACAAAATTTTCCAGGCGTTTAACAACATATTATGGTACCAAAATCTATCTTTCTCTGTGAATGAACAGACGATGCGCGTAAAATAAAGACATCATTCGCTTTGAAATAGACACCCTCTCTACCTCAACTTGACCTCTCCCTGAAGGTGACTTATCAAAAATGGTCGCCCCAGCCGTTTCCATAGTAACGAAAGAACATGATTTTAACGATACGTAAACTTCAAAATTGGTTATTTTTGGTTGAGGATGAAACAGGGCTCGTTAATTTAATTCAATTTAATTTGAATAATTATATTGAGGATTTCGGCTCTTGTTTTTGAAACATGAGAACTCTTATGTAACGAAAGAATCATATTTTTAATATATATATATATATGTGTGTGTGTGTGTATATATATATATATATATATATATATATATATATATATATATATATATATATATATATATATTGCGGAGAAAAACAATATATATATTTTAAGACATTTTATGTTTATACATTCTTTTCATTTATATATACATATATTTAAGTAAATGCTCTGTTTATAATAAACAGAATTAATAACATTTACCGGCCTGAATGTCCGAGAAATTGTCATAGAAAATATGCGTCTTCCGACAGGATTCGAAACTTTATCCTATACGGAAAGGGTCAAATAGCCTGACGTGCTTTTACCGATTTCGCAACAGAGGAGCGTTTCGGTTAGCAATGTCGATTTACTGTTTTTAAACTACAATTTTCCATTATTTTCTCACGTACATTCATATCAGCTCAATGCGTATCCAATAGTAAACAAATTACATCACACTTTATGAAATGGACAAAGTCCGATAATTATTTTAAGACAATTTTAAGTTTATACATTCTTTTTTTATTTATAGATACAAACATTTAAGTACATCCTCTTTTTATAATAAACAGCATTAACAACATTTACCGGGCGGAATGTCAGAGAAATTGTCATAGAATTCTCTCATCGATTGCTGTCGGAGAACGCATATTTTATATGAGAAATTCTCTGACATACAGTTGCAGTTTACCTCAAAAAATCAAACATGGAGAAAATAACAAGGAAAATTCTACACTGCCTTTCCCAAAAGAATATCGCAATTCCGTGGGAATAAAAGCAAATGCGATTCAAGCAATGTAGCTTGAGCCCAAAGAAAACGTGACATTAAAGATTGTTTAAATCCCTAAGTGTATAAGAGACAAACTAAAGATCTTTACTTAGAAGAGATGTTTTGGCGATGTTTTGTAAAGAAACGTGAGAAACTATTTGGATTTGTCGATTCGATTTGAAAGGGAATTCTTATCAACATGCTTTATACAACGAATATGAAAATCGACGATGTGTCTTAACCTCAGACACACCAATAATATGAGTCGATCTTATTTTCAATCCATGCTTTTGAATATCCGCTATGAAAATTTATTTCTGTAAATGAAAAAAAAAAAAACAAAACATTTCTCTCTCACTTCAGTGAAAACTGTCATGGCAAAAATGTCCATTAAATTTAAAAACAATTTTTTGTTTAGAACTTTAACAAGTTAAAACTTATACGTTTACATATACTAAAACTATCGTCGGGTGGTCCGCAACCAAATCGGCGCCAACTCTCCAATTTCTTTCGATTGCGGCAGGTTGATGAAAGATAAGACCTATCAAAGGGCGGAATATCTGTTGACGAATCAACGTTATCTAACTAGAGGTAGTCTTTCAGCGTGAACAAAACAACAGGAAACTACTTCAATATAAATGCGAAGAAAACACATGGTTCTTCATATTATGAAATGTAACAGGGTAAAGATTGTTAAGTCCATTGAATATATACCTATGGTTTTATAGATTATTCAAAAGCGTTTGAAGAATTACATCACAAAGAATTGTTTGAACTGCTAGGTTAACATTGTTGGAAAATAAATTATAACCGCCTGCATACGAATAGAAATTTAATCCGTTACATTACACTTATAGAAAGGAATATAAGACAAACATGTATCTTCTTAGAGGTATTATTCAACATATACAGTGAGTCGATTCTGAGAGAATTGCAAATCCAACCGGATAAATTACTGGCGGCCAGAATCTGCAGTTGACAGTTTGGTAGCAGGCACATAAAGAAATATATTGTTTTCAGCAACAGGATCACACAATATAAATTTACGAAAGTCAAAGAGGTACAAGAATTTACGTATTAGGATCCGTTTAAACAGAGAAGGGAAAGGATGATACTGAAATCTGTAGGCCCATTGGAATAGCGTACGATGCCTTTCAAACGTTAAGTATTAAGAGAGAGGAAATTTAAGATAATCCAATAAAAAGGGAACACCAACTTGTTACGTTATATCATTCTTCCTATGTGGCAGTAAATGTTGAACGATGTCTTCACCGATAAAGAGACAGACTGGAAGCAAAACTAACATGGTTTTACAGAAGGACGCTGACAATACCATGCGCCAAAAATACAAGCAACGACGACGTTTTAGAGAATATGAAAGCAAAAGGGTTACTTATATTTATCATTAGGAAGAACCTGATGGAATTTCTGCGATACGTAATGGGGAAGGCGACTTCGAGAACGTGATTCTCGCAAGACAGTTTGAAATCATGAGGGATATAGAAAACAACACATAATCTACATCATGTGTTTTTTTTTTAAATGGACGACACAACAGGTTTATAGGAGAGAAAACAAGAAAACAACATGTCTTAAGATCGACAAAGAACTGGAAATTGCGCATAGCCATGATCGGCACCATCTTGAAGGAACGCGACACATAGAATACGAACATTGATTTATCTCGTCCACAAAAAAAAATATTATCGTCGGTATGTGTTGTAGTTTACACAAGTGAAAACAAACTAAATGATATGAAACCACGTCTATAGACGTATAAAAGCCTAATGAAATATAATTGTTTCAGTTATGTCTTTGCTTATGGAACAAACGTCTTTTTGATGACACTATAATAAACCATCCACTGGGCCATGTGTCCTCATGAGCACATGACACAGTGGATAAAGGCGTTGGTTAGATCCAGTGACAGAACCCAAAGAGTGTGAGTTCAATACCCGGTTAAGGCAGTAGAGAACTTTCAGATGGAAATTAACGCTGGCATCCATTAAACATGGCACATGGAACTAGAACAGTCTATCCCAGTGAGCGAAATAAAGGGTTAAGTTCGACATTCCAACCACCTGAATAAGGCCGTAGCGTACAACGGCCGAAACGTTGTAATAAATATGGCGACAGAGATGATGACAATGGTCCGAATAATGTAAATAATGTACTATAGTAAACTTAAGTAAAATTCTACTCATACGTACAGAGTGGAATGAGATATAGCCATAAAAGAATGAAAGACATGGAAAGTTTAGGATGTAGATAATATGATTTAAAAGGAAAAGTTAAAAAAAGATGGACGTATACAGTAACCGTAATAAAGAACAACATCAAAAAGAGAAAGGGACAATTAATAATATAAAGAAGAACACATCTTTATGCTTTCGTTATTCAGCGAGAGTCTGTTTAGAGCTAAAGGAGACAGGATTTAGTTTAAAGAACAAAAAGAAATACGATCACTCATTTGAAGTTGCGTGTCTTGTGTCAGTAGATCTTTTCAGATAAGCCAGAAAACGTTTTGAGGGAAAATAAAATAAATACACTGGCGACAAATCGGTCACAAAATAATATTCACTATATACGCAGAATAGACGAACAATGTAAATAGACTATCACATAAATAGAGAATCAATAAAAAGTAATATTAAATATTAGGTAAAAATCATAAAAAAACAAGCTGCCTGGAATATATCCATTCTCATTTGCCAAATAGTAGAATAGGAAAGAAATAGATGATGAAGTGAACATACAGTGCTGTTCGAAAAAAGTGACTCACCTGATTTTTATTAGGTTGGTGCAAAAATAATGACGTCATAATGTCGTTTTTTGACGTGAAAAAATACGTCAAAAAACGACATTATGACGTTATTATTTTTGCACCAAGCTAATATTTTAAAAAAATTTCGCCTATTGTTTTTCAGGTCAATTGTAATAGAATACCTTACGGTGAATAAACTTTTTTCCTAGGTGGTCGGGAAGGGGTCTTTATATTAGTAAGATTAAAAATTATTTTAACCGCCAAAACAATAGACAAAAATATTTTTAGTAAAAACATCAGGTGAGTTACTTTTATCGAAAAGCACTGTAAATGTTCAAAAGAAAAGTTACTGGAAATAAATATATGAATAACAAAAATAAATACAATTAAAACTAAATAAGAGAAGAAAGAACCTTTTTTTTTTTTAAATTTTTCTTCCTAAAACCAAATCAAACACTTTTTTTATCGTAAAAAGATAGAATAAATTTTTACATGCCTTCCAATATAAGGTCCAACCACAGGAGGAAGAACTCTTTATTTTTATATTTATTAAACATTTTAAAATCTATCACAATTTATTTTCTTTACTTAAAACATTTTAAAATGCATTAATATGATAGAAACAACATTCGTCTACGAAATCATGTCTGGCGAAGACCCGATCAAGAATATGACAACGAAGAAAGAAAATCTGATATATATGCAACAACTAACATGGATGATACATGATTATCGAAGAGTAAATAATGACAATCAACATGTTGATTGCATAAGCCTTCAATGTAATGGTTATGGAGGAAACCTACATCAGTAATGTGCAATAAGAGTAAGTGAGTCTCAGAAGTTGTTTTAAGAGAAAGATTGTAAAAATTATATCCGGATATGGAAAAAACTGATATCACCATTGCACTTTTTCCACAGTAGTATTACAATTTTGTATAGTAATAATAATAAGATTTTAAATAAAATATGCTAAAACCCCAAATATTATTTGACATTATTTTTTTTTTTATTCATGTAATGTTAGACGTCACAATTTTTTATACATATCCTGAGAACATATAGAATTTTGGGAGTTATTCTAATAAAGGGTAATCTCAAATCGATGAACATCGTCTGTCCCTACCTATCAGAAATAGAGATAGAGGATTGATTCATTCGGAATTCACATAGAAGACATAAAATAATCTGTTAAATATTATACAGATCTAATAAATATCTCATGGAAAATATTGCTTACCAGTATGAATTAGAGAAATGTTATGTTAAATAATGAAACAACCAAAAAATACCAAATAACTGCAACTAACTGTAAGAGGTTAAGTAAAAGGGGAAATTTAAAAAAAAGCATAAAAACTATTGAAAGGAAAGAACTGTCAGGGAACAGAATACCAAGTACCCATTTTGAAAAATATTATTTCATCTTAAGTAGGCCGTTCCTGTCAAGAAGACGCAACTGGTTACTGAGAGTGGAAGAGAATCAAAAGATTTTATTGAAAAAAATAAAAGAATTTGTTTATACAGAAGAAAAGTTATCTTCTATATAATAATTACTCCCTGGATTGAATATTCGATAAGGCATTTAGCCAATATGTTTTTATTAGATCAAAGACGAAATATGTATATGTGTAAAATAATTAAATCTTATAGTAATTTTTTCATATTGACGATGCTCGAGAGTAAAATAGAGAAAGAAAATGAGTGACTGTTTAAAACATCGTTTAATATTTTATATTCACCACCTTAAAAAGTCACTCATATATATATATATATATATATATATATATATATATATATATATATATGTATATATATATATATATATATATATATATATATATATATATATGTATATATATATATATATATATATATATATATATATATAATGAATATTCACTAACGCACACAGATATATATATATATATATATATATATATATATATATAATGAATATTCACTAACGCACACAGATATATATATATATATATATATATATATATATATATATATATATATATATATATATATATATTTGTGTGTGGGCGTTAGTGAATATGATTAATATCCTCGTCAGTGGTACGATTCTAAGTTTTATACACACACGCATATTTAGGTGCAACATATCACTCATTGATCACTGTTTCTTTTATCATACCTATATCTATATATCTATCTATGCGTCTGTCTTTAGAGTTGAAATCTTGGCTTACTTTGATTCATTCATCTTGCCATAAAGCCCTCAGAAAGTGGTAAAAACACATCTTCGTCCATCTATAATTTAAATAGCAGATTATATTGGGATTATTAGCCTTGAATTCATGATCCTCCTGAAGAAAGAAAGGTTACGTCAGTTTATATGACCAAAGGCATGCTAAGACTGCTTTAGATGCGGTACCTGTGGTAGTGTAACTATCATAAATGGCTACGAGACTGCTTATTATCGTGATCACTTATTCATTGCGTCATTTTATTAATTTTCCCTTCGTGATTTCATCGCCATTCTGAGTATTTCTTAATGAATTTCATTTACAATTAATAAGGTTTATTTTACTCATTTAAAAATTTACTTTCTATATAGAATTATCTTATGCAGCATAATGATTCAGCAGAGTTTTTGTTAAATTATTAGGTTGGTGCAAAAATAATGAGGTAATAATATCGTTTTTTGACGTTAAAAATACGTCAAAAAAACGACATTATTACGTCATTATTTTTGCACCAACCTAATAAAAAAATGTAGGACCTTACTCAAAAAGGGATATGGAACTGTTACTATCGATAAAGAGTTATCAGTAAGTGAAGTCAACCTCAAAGACTTGAGCAAGAGGTTCGGACGGCGAGAATTCACGGAATTAAGATAAATTCCTTTTTTTAGAGAAAGATGACACTTCAAGTAAATTGTTATATATAAAAGCCAAACTGGATCAAAATATTTCAGCACATACTTTTTTTCCCCTGCGTATAATCATGAATTCATTTTTCTTGTGTAATGAGCAAGGGTTATTTAAGTGTTTTAAAATAACTAATTTTTAATAAGGCATCTACCACCATTCTTTAATAGCCAAAATTCTTTTGAGAGATTAGTAATCTTTATGTATTTTATATCACCTAAAGACATTCGATGATGCTAGAAACGAAATATCAATTGATTGTCAGTGGTACCAAAATAAAATTAGATATCGTTACAGGAATAGCTCAATATACAATATTATCAGCCATACATTGTCTGTTTAAAGGACATATAATATTTTTCGGCAGTTGCATTTATTTTTTTAAGTTAACTTTATCATTTTCTTTGGACATGTATTTGTATAATGTAATATTTTATGTTCGGATATTGACTAATTGATGCTACTAACGCAGCTATAGCAGATATAAACATTATTTTTGTTAAAAATCTTATTTTTCTTTTGGCAAATGATTAAAATGCGTATGAAAAAAATTTAGGAATCTGTTTCTGATATTCGTTTGAACATTACGATTAAAATGTTGGTTAAACCATCTTCTGTTACGCCTAAGGAATTTGTGTTTATTTTTTAGCGTTTTCGTTTTTTCTAAATACTTTACATTTGCTTTAAAGTTGCTTAGTTTGAAATATTTCATATACTTAATTTTATTTTTATCAAATATTATATTATAGCGTTTGCATATATTATCACCATAGAAATATAATTTTTTATCTGCAAAATTTAACGCTGACTTTTATAATATCACTCTTTTTTCTATTAATTACCTAGCTTCTGGAAACCAATACGATTGGCTTCAACAAATGAAAACTAAGAGTTGATGCCATTAATTAGAACCAGAAAGTACCTTTTAAATACTGGGTCATCTGGATGTACTTTGAAGAGAAAATTAATGCATAGATGAAAGGAATAACCTGTTCAAAATGGAAAATGATCGTCTGAGATAAACAGACCCGACAAAGAAGAAGTGAAGCCATATTTTTTTAATTGTGACATCGGAAAACTCGGAACTCGGCTATGAAGGTTTCTCAATGGCAACCATGTTGTCAGTTCGGAAACGGAAGGTTCTGTTTTTCTTGTTCTTGCATCAGGGTAATTGATATTGGCCCGGAACATTTTACTTTGATGTGTCATCATTAGCTCTTTGATGATTCCTGCAACCTTTTCCCTTTATAATCTTCTTTTTATTCTTGTCATAAGCTCTCTGATTTTTCTTTCTTTTCTCTTTTTCTTACTTCATGTTACTTCCACAGGAGTCAAATTATCTTCATTTCCCTCCATATTCCAAATGAAAGAATAGTTTTCTACTCTGAATTTTCCTAAGAACTGACACATTTTTTAACAGACTACCTCATGGTTGCTTCCCTGAATTGTTCATCATGGACCAAAAATCAAAATATTTCCTCTTTATTCTCACATCCTACCATAATTTTCTCAATCATATCACACACCTCATTCAGCATTTCAACACTCTACATTGAGTGACTCATGAATTATGCAGTGGGTGAAATCATCATATATCCTCCCCATCCTCATAATCATCCCTTCCTCTTTCATTCACATCTCATTCAGCATTACCACTTTAACTAAAACACTCTACCTTGAATAGCTCTCGAGCCATACGTGTGGCTTTGTTAAGTGATAATTTATTTTCCAGTCTGGAACCACTTTCCCACAGACTAAATGTTTCAAGCCTCTCACTTCATTCCTTAGTTCCACCAATTCTAACACTCACAGCTAATACCTGCGATGCTGTGTACAGTGAGACAAATAAGCCTCGTTCTCTTCATATTCTCTTAGTGAGAAGTGAGTTCCACTCGCACAGCTTCTTCTCAATTGCTAATATAAAAATATATATTTCTTTCTGCATTTGCCTCTTCGTATTTCTTTCAGGCTTTAAATTTATTCAATTTCTTTAGTGTTAAATCTTTCTTTTTTCTTTTTTTTTTTATAAATTTGTGCTTCCTTACATTTCATAATTTTTATCCTACCTTTTGCGTAAATCTTTCTCGCAATAACTCGGGATTTCTTTTTTTTACTGGCTGTTTTTTTCTATTTCTCCTGAATTATATACACAAGTTTTTTTTCTGCTAAGTTGCATTTAGCAACTTTGTAGAAATCACGCACATCAAATGGAAAAAAAAAAATTAAAAAGATCATCCATTCTTGAATAGACGTGAATGTAAAAAAAGTAAAACTGAAAAGATTTCAGATACACTACTGGGATTACATTCTCATTCAATATATGCTACAGTTACTTTTCTTTCTTTTTTTTTTTTAAAGCATTGCGCACCGAGCAAGGCATGAAGCCACTAGGATGCAGGGGGGGTTGCAGAAGATTTGGAGCAAGAGCAGATAGGAGTGATAGAAGAAAGGATGAAGAGAAGGATAGTGTGTAGATCAAGGTAACTGGAGATGTCGATTGACATTACATTTGAATAGTTGGAGATCATAGCTATCAGGGAAACAGTAATTGGGAAGGGTGTTCCACAGGCGAGAGGTGCGAGGTATGAAGCTATTGGAGTAGAAGAGACGGCTACATTTAAAAGTTTCTACAGTGTAAGGATGAGACAGGTATGCCAGCCTCGTAGGGCGCTTGAATTCATGAAATCTGGGAACCAGCGAATGCAGCTCCTCGGAGCAATTACCATGAAAGTATTTGTAGAAGAGACAGAGAGAGACGACGGCGCGTCTGTGAGATAGTGGGTGCAGGCGAGACGCTAGATAAGGGCCAATCACATTACATATCCGTTTCTGGATCTTGTCAAGAACTCCGAGGTAAACAGAAGGTTCCCCAGACCATATATGGCAGCAATACTACATGCAAGGGCGAATGGTCGTTTTGTATATTTGAAGTATCGATTCAGGGGAGAAAAATTTCCTGGCGCGGCACAGAGAGCCAACTTTCCGCGCGGTGGACGATGCAATTGATTCAATGTATTTATAAGAAATTAATACGTTTCGCCTGATTATGTCATCAGCGCCCTCCAAAAAACGTTTCCGGTGTGGCGAGGGGCTAGACATTCAGCATCATAAAAATACCTCTCAGGGGGTCGATGTATTATATTGTAAGATTAAAAGCCATCGAGCACAATGAGGTATTCTGATCTCCTTAACTATGTTTATAGACGGGGTAATGAATACGCGGCATCGCAAAGTGGAGGACTCCTTAGATTAATATACAACCAGAGTGGAATTTACTCTCGTAACCAATGGCCACGGGTCTATGACAAGGCAATCCTTCGAGTTAGAGGAAATTGGTTGTGGTGCGACGTGATGAGAGATAGGCTCTGCAATATTTTCTTGCTGAAAACACGTTACGCATGAATAAATAATTCTCTAAATTTGAAACAAGTTATGTAAATGGAACATGTCATTTGCTCTGACATACAGAAACCAAAGCATCTCACTTGGTCATGTAACAGATGATGCTGCTGCTGATGATATTACACAATTTATATATATATATATATATATATATATATATATATATATATTAGGTTGTTGCAAAAATAATGACGTAATAATGTCGTTTTTCGACGTTAAAAATAAGTCAAAAAACGACATTATTACGTCATTATTTTTGCACCAACCTAATAGTTTTGCCAATGAAAAAATGTAAAATGAAAGAAAGTAAAATCAAAAAGTATTTTTTTAAGTCGGCCTTTTTACTTGAGTATAATATTTATCACATATTCATAGTGATTACGGGAACCTGATATATTTTCAGTTACTAAAAATTAAGACATCGGGCAATTTACATCCTATGATGTCATAATTTCCTCGTATTGGAATCAATGATATTGAAGAACGTAAAGTACAAACCTTATTTTCAACATATCCTGACAAATGGTGAACAATGAGTTGCATATAACAATGTTCAGTGCAAAAATAGTGGATTAACAAGGAAATATCTCCACAACGGACCAGAAAATCCGTGTTCCAAGGCGTGAAGATAATCTTATGCGCGTGGTGAAATCGGCGATGAATTGTTCATTTAGAGTTCTTGAAACGCAATAAAACAATATATTCATATTTTTAAATCAAGCAGTTGCAGCATGTCCATAAAATCTGCTTAAAAATTTCTATATGAAATTATTCTTCTTTTAAAGAACAAGACGTTGGCAAATACAGAAATAATACTACACCAAAGCTGGTTGGGTTGTTCTATGTCACACGCAATCTTCACATAGTCTTCGCACTAAGCGAATAGCTTATTTCACTTTCTACAAATCGCTTTGATTAGCAACAGTTTGAAGAGTTTAATGAAAGCTTTTACACATCAAAACCTGCATGAGATTTCTAAAAGAATATATGAGTAGCCTGAATTTTGGCACCAAGTGATCAGAAATAATGAGGAATAAACAATTGAATAAAAGTGTATTTATATTATGGAATAATGAAGATGGTAATCATAAATGGTAAGTATAACTCAGAATAATATGTAATTTAAAATTTGCCATATTTTACACGAACACACACACACACACACATATATATATATATATATATATATATATATATATCTGTGTGTGTGTGTGTGTGTGTGTATTTGTGTGAGTGTGTATGCTTTCTTTCAAATATGTTTACAAATATTTAAGAACAGACACTTTCGAAATGGTCTTCCACGAACCATTTTAGCCATGACTGAAAAAGTTTTGGGCAGTATACACTATGGACATTTTTTACATCACCTTACCTTCTTCAAACGCAAAGAAATTACAAATACTGGAAAAACTCAATCCAAAATTTATCAAATTTTCTTTGTCTGTAACATTCAACGAAATACATACATATATATTTCGTTGTTCCATTTAAATACTGTCAACTTCATCAGTGTAGAGACTGAGCTGTTTTTATATTCTTTGTTTCATTTAAATATATATATATACATATATATAAGGATTAGGAAACGGATTATTTAAAATTAATATTTTCTATATTATTGTAAATTAATTCAGAAATGAATCAAAAGACTCCATAATTGTGTTTTCTATTTAATGTGTCACCTCAGAATCCCAAGTTTTACCAAAACCTCTTGTCATCATTAAATTTTCAATCTTTTCCATCTGTTTTACTTCCTGTTCTGCCTTCTTGACACAGAAAATCTTGAGGCAGATTTATCTCTTTTTCACCGCCCGCTGTTGCTTTTAGCATGCATTTTGAATATTAGTTGACCCAGGTTATCATTCTTTCCGATAAAAAGTAAAAACCTCTTTTGGTTATGAGTGTTACTTTCGTTTTAATTTCCTGAAACAGCAGATTGCTTGGAATAATTATGGAATGTGATCGGTAATTATAATTCATTTTAATGTTTTTAAAAATAATAATGTAGGTGTGTGGGCGAGTTGTAGCAACACTAATCTTCGATCAAGCATGTGACGTATTGATATCAGCAGACGATCTTGGTGTGCGATAACTACGTGTGAGCGATTGGACTATAGTGCAGGTTGATTTTGGAACTGTGGCATTAAACTGAATTTGGAAGTGGGGATTTGACATGGTAAATGAAAAAAAATTTATTTTTTCCAATGCGTTTATTTATTTAAGGAAATGATTTTAAATATTAATTTTAGGTTCATAAACATAACGTTGAAATTTCATTACGATGATTAATGAAATTCACATAGCACAGGCTTGTAAAATTTTTAATTTATTAAAGATTGACAAATTATATATGAACAAGGAGCATGGCACAAGCAAATTGTTAATAAATCATTTTTCTATATCAATTTAGCTATATTGATATAAAATGTTCTACGGTACAGTAGTTTTACGAAGATTTTTAATAAACAATGTAATTTTTAAACATTTTGTTTTATATGTGCCTAGCGGTTTTAAGGCGTTATATACAATTTTATCAGTGTTTTGTTATTTTCTATTAAATAAGATCTAGCAAATGTTATTCTTTTTGTAAACTTTTACAGTTTTTACACTTTTTTACTTATCGAATCCAGTAAATAATAAATATTTTACTTGTGGTGATTTATTACTTAGAATATTGGTTTGAATATATTTTCCATTCAATATATCTAATACAAAATATGTCATATTAATTTGGATTGATTCTTGAATATATACAAAAACTTTGAAGTCCCTAAGCAAACGTCTGCGGAAATTAAGTATTTCTATACACTTTACAGACGAAATTGAACAGTAAATGGTCAAAAATTGATGAAAGCCATCTATCCCATTGCTGGTGTCTGTAATTAGTATATGAAATCCAAGGATTTACATCGAGTGAAATGTTGATTTTCTAAAAATATTAGACAGTCGAAACTATTCAGAAATCGTAGATTCTTGTACGAATTCACATGTCATCGTAACAGAGTGTTTGAACGTATCAGGCTTGCTAAAACGGGTGTTTGCGCCAGATTATCTCCCAGAAACTGTAACATGTACCCTCAGCATATAAGCATTATTTACAACTGTTTAGTACCGTGGGTGCTGATCTGAGCAGGCCGAGTGTAGCAGGAATTAGCTAGCCACACTGGTATATAGGCAAACCTGGTAAAGTATGCCCTAACGCGTATAACTATTTCTTTTGCATTTTGACAATTCTTTTGAATATTATATTAAACATATAGGATAAATATTTTATTTACAAACGGAAAAGTATTAAATCGAGTGGATACCAAAGCTTCTAAAGATATATATATATATATACCATATTTTTTCGATATCTAGATGTGGTATAGATAAAAAGGATGGCTTGGTTTATAAATTGTTAATGAACATGAAAAATCAAGTTTGGTGTTCGTTACAATCTCTGGAATAATTAAATTATATCACCGCTGAATATGGCAGAAAAATAATGCAATTCTAACGATCATATGTTGTAAAATGACATAATTTGACTCTCATCAAGAAGTTGGATGCCTCAGGGACAGAACTATAAACAACCAACCCACGGATGTACTGGAGAGTCTCTCTCACACATCACAGACAGTATATTAGATATAAGGCACACATTTCAGAGGCAAGTGTCGTGAAAAGTGCACTCCATGTAGAGAATACATGAACAAGATCGGCGTTGTATAAAATATTATGTTAAAAAATGAAGACTGAAATAATTTTGCCGGCACGCCCACTACATTATATATATATATATATATATATATATATATATATATATATATATATATATATATATATATATATATATATTATAATAATATTTTTTGTTTAAAAATATGATAAAAAGATATTATTATAATATAAGCTCTACTTCTGTATGTAGCACTGTCTTCTTAAAAATAAAAACAAAAATACTAAGGAACCCCGGATTATGCACCCAACGTGTTCTTTTCTATTTTCTGCATACCTCCACAAGGATACATATATATATATATATATATATATATATATATATATATATATATATATATATATATATATATGGTTTATGAAAAACTAGGTAATACGTATGGGTAAAGCTAAGGAGGATAAAATCCGGAGAGCTCAATGTAAATCCAGAGCAAATAATTTAAATAAAAACAGACCACTTTAAGGTTCCATGTAATAAATTATTTCACCACAGCCCTTTTAAAAGGACTGCGGATCATAATTTATATATGTTTAATACGGCCCGTCAAAAATGCGTAAATTTTCCTTTCATTTTTTTGTTTGGAAGTAAAGTCTGATGATCCGCAGTCCTTTAAAAGGGCTGTGGTGAAATAATTTATTACATGGAAACTTAAAGCGGTCTGTTTTTATTTAATATATATATATATATATATATATATATATATATATATATGCTAATAGCCTTGGGAAAGGTTTGAATACTCTTCTGGATTCTATACCCTTGGATGGCAACTGGTCTAGGAGAAGGACAACTCTGAATTCAAAATCTGCGGAGGGTCGTTTGGGAACCTTGTGGCATTCGGAGCACCAGGTCTCTGTATCCGTCCCTCCAAAAAGTGTGGATGGTCCTGCACGAGGCCTTCACCACTATAATCAAATCTCATGTGCCGGTGTCGGGCTGTCGGTTTTCTAGAAACTGATCTGCTTGAACCTCATACGTCGAATCTCGACGGGAGAGTCGATTATTATATATTATGTAGCTGATTTTCATTTATACACTTTGGTTGAAGACAGACGAAATTGTGTGTTTTTTAATCAGTTCAGATTTCAGAGTAAACTTTGATCATAAATTGTCCAATGTTTAAAGGCATTCAATAATAAAAATATGTTTTTTGTGTTGATAGTGGTGTAATATTCAGTGAATAAATTGTAATACTTTGTTGTTTTTTTTTTAATGTTGTTTGGTGAGTGTCCTGTCTTTTTTGTTTCAGATATCCCCTCTTCGTACACCTGCTTTTAATTTGGTGTTGTGCCGTATTTTAATTGAGAGAAATATTTCGTATGATTGATTCTAAATTGAATGGTATCAAATAATATAACACACCCGAAAAATACCTAGAAAATATAATTATGATATAGTGTAAAAATTAACCACAGCTGCAGGAAGCTTTAAACATAAGAAAACTAGCATCAATAAGAAATAAATTCAGTTTAATAAAAAAATTACTATTTTGAAAAAAAAAATTAAAAAATGACAAAATATTTCAAGATGCCAATTCCTATGAAATCTATCAATTTAACGCGTTTCTTTATAATATACTAAAATTTCAAAAATATAAGAGTTTACCATGGTACCATTTGCAGTGTTTGTATGAAATAAGTCATATATAATTCATTTTATGAAAATATAAGTCAATCAAGCTATTTTTGTATGC
>OZ010615.1:12328999-12356499 GCA_963932145.1 Acanthosepion lycidas | reverse complement strand
ACCTCGCACCTCTCGCCTGTGGAACTCCCTTTCCTATTTCTGTTTCCCTGACAACTATATTTTCCAACTATTCAAATGTAATGTCAATCGAGACCTCCAGTTGCCTTGATCTATCCACTATCCTTCTCCTGGTCCTTTCCTCTATCACTCCTATTTGATCTTACTCCAAATATTCTGTAAACCCTTGCGTGCTAGTGGTTTCCCGCCTTGCTTGGGGTGATTCGATTAAAAAATAATATGGGATTCACTATAA
Organism: Acanthosepion lycidas; assembly: GCA_963932145.1. Classification (NCBI taxonomy): domain Eukaryota; kingdom Metazoa; phylum Mollusca; class Cephalopoda; order Sepiida; family Sepiidae; genus Acanthosepion; species Acanthosepion lycidas. The sequence continues at coordinate 12,356,246 of OZ010615.1, read as the reverse complement.
GCGAAAATATCTGACGATGCTCAAAGGGATAAATCAAGCACCCACGGATGTCGGCAAATCGTATCCATTAAACCATCTGTGTTTGATCGAAAGTTATTTCATGATTCTTAGTTATGGACGCACAGTTCAACATTCTGTGCATAAGAAAACTAATAGGGCAATTTTATTACGTGTTGGCAGCCTTATCACGGGAAATTGTATGCAAGCTACAAACTACCCTTTAACAGCCAAGAGATAATAGCAAACGTAAGAAGCAGTCTTAACATGAGAAATCGAAGCCAGAGTTGCATGATCAAGTAATGCCTTCTTCCACTCGGGCAGCCGGACCATCTGTTTATTTAAATGAATTGATGACCTTAGCAACAAGAATTAAAGTTAGCATTGATATCATACGATACAAGTTCATATACGCAATTTGAAATAGCAAAAGAACAGTCTTGGTAGCATAAAAGGATTAAGAAACAGAAACACTTTTTGAAAATGACTGACGACCTGCTGATGTCTTTTAATAATCAAGAAACCGGCCACATTCAGCACGATCAACCAAAGAAAGAAAAATATTGTTTCAGTATGAATTAAAATTTCCTATCTACTGTAAACCCATCTTATACACATCTTCTATGCACATCCTGCGAGATCTTGTAAACCATGGTGATGTGGCCGAATAAAGAGAATTTTAATCTTCAAACTGTCCCCACGACCATATTCACGTGACGAGAAAGACGAAAAATAGTAAGGTGAGAGGTGATAGCCGCCACCTTTTCACCACTTTTTGAAGTAACCATAGAATTATGGGCTCATAAAATTACATTAGTTGTGGATACAGGGGCTGCTGAATCAGTTCTTCCAAGGGAGAACCTGAAAACAAACTCCTATATTCCGTTGGTTTCTGCTAACAATGTATTAGGTTGGTGCAAAAATAATATCGTTTTTTGACGTTAAAAAATACAGGAAAAAACGATATTATTTTTGCACCAACCTAATAAATTTAGAGTGCCCAAGACAGATTTTGCAAACCTTGGCAATAAGCAACCTTAGGAGAAACTTCACGAGGAAATTTATAGTGGCTAACACAACGAAACCTGTTTTGGTATATGACTTCCTAAGTTACAATATATTAACTGTGGATTGTAAAAAATTGATTTACACAATTATCAAGAGAAAAAGTGATGACAGTCAGCTTTTGTTTTATACCTTTAAATCTATGAGGATAAAAATGCAAAGGTTATTTCATAAAAATGATGGAAAGGTAACCTAATGTGATATCCCGAAGCGGGACCCTAACGCAAAACATACCACGTATTTCAAAAGCTGGCATAATTTCCCCGTTTCATATCAAAATGGATTTAGGGACTGCACACGATGTCGAAATCTGATGACACGTATAGGCCAATGAGCGACGACAGACAACTAATTAGTATTACGAAGTTGAACCGCTAACCAGTATCAACTCATTATCGATGACATTACATGAAAATAAATTTTCAAAACTCATCTGTCCTCAGTATAACAGCAGATACCAATTCTTCATGATGATGTATGTAAAACTACTGTCTTGACAGAACAGGGTTTATATGAATATAACAATTCAATTTAAAAATGTATTTTTAGTGCTACAAAACTTGAATTCTAAGGATTTAATATTTTGAAGGTAGGAATTAAACTCCGCAGAATAAGCTTCAGGATCTGAGACACTTTTCCTCCTACCAATGATTCGAAAACATTTAATGGAATGGTCAGTTTTTAAAGAAAACGAATGCAAAATTTTATAAACTTAAGTTGTTCACTCATAGAATGTGTCCGTTTGAATCCAAATGCAAAACAGTTGTCTTTAATCGTGGAAGAATTAGTTTTTTTTTTTTCAATGTGAGGAATTCATTATGGCGAGTAGCAATATTAGCCTTCCCAGTTTGGATCTTTCAAATTATCGACTTGTCAAGTCTAGTTCAAATTATGCTGTAGGCAGCACTTTATGTCAAATGATAAACAATGTTTCTTTTGGTTTCTTCTCTAGAAAGTTATCACAGATCCAACAGATATTCCAACTTCAATCGTAAGTGCTAGCATTGTTGCACTTTAAACACCTCATATAATTGTAGGATACACTTTTGTTAAAGGAACATATACTTCTGTGTAGTGCGTTTTATAGCTATTTGCCGTTGAACAGGGCAGCCAACAGCGTCATCTGAGTTTAATAAATGAATACATTACATATATTTCTCAAATAAAAGGGCATGGAAATATTGTTGCAGACTGTATATATGGGCTACTAATGCTATAACAATAGTTTCCTTTGTGATTTGCAGAAAATTATCAATCATCAGCGTTCCGATGAAAAACGTAATCATTTCAAAAACAGTTTGAAACATTACTACACATGGGGAAAAACAAGTTCTAATGTTCGATTTTTCACGACAATTTCAGAGATCTTGTGTGCCGCAAAATCTCAGGAAGTCTGTATTTGATAATTGTCACGCCTAGGAATATAGGCCAGCTTTCGCTTATTAAAATCTGGGTATTACTGGTCAGGGATGGATAAATAAATCAAAGAATTCTGCAAATAGTTCCAAAATTGCCACCAAAAAAATGTTACTAAACGTATTAAGGATAACGTACACTCTTTCGAACTATCTACTAATCATATGCTTTAAAGACTAAGAACAACTTCATACCATCCTCAGATAACGGACTGAATGAACGCGCATACAGGACTCTAAAAACGGTGATAATTGCAAGAATGGAACCATAGCTATTAGCCCTAACTCTTGTACTCTTAGGTAGCATAATTAAATCTTATGAATCAATTTATTCAGCATGTACAGCAATTTCGGTTTCTAATGCACAAGTTCCGAAACTATTAAAAGACCTATGTGCCATTACGATGCCTGCTGAGTCAAACGCGAAAATGAAACATGGAGAACAGTCAAGCGAACATTTTTATCCAATCACCAAAATCTTATATCCCGAAATACCTAAACAATTATACATTTCTATAGCTTATGAGCGACTGAGTTCGGAATGTTCTGGAAGCACCGCACCGTACACAGCAGTTGTCTCACAAAGGATAAAATACCCAATATTTATATAGCAATACCAGCAAGAAGAGTATCTGTCTATATTTCTGAGATGAGGTATTATGTACATTATTTACATTATTCGGACTATTTTCCTCATCTATGTCGCCATATTTATTACAACGTTTCGGCCGTTGCACGCTCCGGCCTTCTTCAGGTGGTTGGAATGTCGAACTGAACCCTTTATTTCGCTGATTGGGGTAGACTGTTCTAGTTCTGTCGTTGAGGTAAAACATCGTAAAACATGGCACGTGGAACTAGAACAGCCTACCCCAGTGAGCGAAATAGAGGGTTCAGTTCGACATTCCAACCATCGGAATATATTCATATTTATTCATGATGTTTATTGCTTTAAAAGGGATCAGTTCCTCCCGAACAAGCCAGTCCTTTTTTTCTTGTAATGCTGATCAATGTTCCTGCTATAACACATGCACAGAAATCATGGTTACTTAGAGAATCAGGACTGTTGTACCAACAAAAACTTCATCTTCAGTTCAACGCAAATAAAACACGCATGTTGATCATATTGGATTTCTTTCAGCACGTACTTCATTGATTCATGTGTCCTTCAGTAGAGTCGAGTAAATAGGGGGTACAATAGCAAACTTTCTGTCATCGTGCAGCAGGACACTTTACATTGATCGTTTGATGCTCTCAATGAACAGTCTCCAATCGTCCTCATTAATATCAGGAATTTCTCCAAAGACAGGTATTGGAATTTCATCACAATAAGATGAGGATCTGCTGATTGAGGATCGGGATACTTTAGGCTACTCTGGTTCTTTATGTTGATCCTAGTCACATTAATAACACATAAGTAGCAGTCAGTTCTATGGTTTATTGTCTTCCTCGAAACCATGGGAATTCCAAATCTCAGAAAAGCTCTTGGTTCACCGTTGTAGATACTCGGTATATGTCTTAAATATCAGTTCTGGTGCTTTAAGTATATCCTGAGCATTAAGTTTAATACCAAAATAAAGAAAATAAGCACCCTGTATGAAACTTTTGACTGGATTTTCGTTAGAAACAATAGTGTATTCACCGCATATGTAACAGAATGTGTCACGACTTATTCTATTTCTGGTTAAAACCATTCCATTCACTTGCAAAATAAGAATACAATTTAGAAATAAATTGGTGCATTTATCTCTTCGAAATCAAAAATTGCATCATATCAAACTGAAATCATTTTAAACGGGTTTTAGTTAAACGTTAAAAACGGAATGTTGGGATTTGATACAATATAAATTGTTGCAGGACCGCTCGTAATTTGGCCTTTTAAAACAATTCCACGACTTTCATTAAAATAACACAATCATCTATAAAAACACAACGTTAAGAAATAACATTAATTTTATATAACAAGAATTGACGCTGAAATATACAGTTGGTTGAAATGTATGGGATGAGTAATGTCTTTTTTTCTGGTTGTTAAAAGAGTTCTTGTGTATAGTACAAATTATATTTCCTACGTATGTGAGGAAGGTGAAAGGTCGTTACTAGTGTGTTTATGCGAGATAGTATATGCATGCGTACGTACTAGTGGTAATGGGTGTAAAGGAGATAAATCAAATTAAGCTCTTGCTGTAGACGACAGCTCCAGTGTCTGAAGGCAGTTGCTTTGATACTTGGTTAGTGCTGTTGAATCGTATTGAGTCGTGGAAAACAAAAGAGGTCTTGAATATCAACAGCGAAAGTGACATGGTCCTAAGTGGAATCTGAGTGATACTGTCGTTGAGGTAAAACATCGCGATATTTATACCGATATTCCTGAGAAATTGGCTTCTGAATTATATAATTTTACTTACTCCTAATTAGCCATAGAAAGTCTCATGGTATGATTACAATTACGTTTGCGCGATATTTAGGCGTTATACATAAATTATAATAAAAAATAAAACAACGTTTTTTTTTATTTCTATTCCGTGTTTATGTATTGTACAATTTAATTGATGTGTTTTGATGTGTAAGCAATTTATTGCATGTTATTGGTTTATAAATATTGTGAATCTTTTTATAGTCACCTTCGTTTGATTTTCCATTTGGCTAACACTTCCGTTCTATTGGCAATATCACATATCACATGCAAAAACATTGAGCATATTCTATTTTTCTTCCCTCCCCTCCTATAATCCTCCAAAATAAATCATTGCTTTTGCTTCTGTTATGGTCCAAGTTCCTTTTACCACGGTGATAGTCCAAGGTTAGAACCAATGAAAGAATAACACGAACACAGCTATGGAATACAAAGATATATTACAAGAGAAATATAATACAAAGAAGTAGAAGTATTAGGTTGCTGCAAAAATAATGACGTAATAATGTCGTTTTTTGACGTTAAAATACGTTAAAAAACGACATTATTACGTCCTTATTTTTGCACCAACCTAATATTAGTAATGACTATTGTTATGGGGTCCACCCCTTTTTCATATCAGTGGACTCGACCAGAGTGTTACTGGGACTGCTGCCGTAAAATACCCACAGTCAGTCAGAATATAGAGATAGACATTGGGGGATATTGAGAGAGATTGGGAGAGTGAGCAGAGATTGAGATTGAGTTGGAGGTAGAGTAATAGTGTGAGGTAACCGCTTGTAGAAGTCAGTTATTAGGTTAGTGCAAAAATAATGACGTAATAATGTCGTTTTTTGACGTTAAAAAATACGTCAAAAAACGACATTATTACGTCATTATTTTTGCACCAACCTAATACAAGCACGTAGACTTTAAGGAAGTCCTACTTCGAGACTATATCTATATTACGACTAATTATTATTACAACTAACCGCGTTCCTGGATTTACTAACACAGTTACCCTTTGTGTAAATACATTTAATTACTTATCTTTATTTCTTGTGTTTGTCATTCATTGGAAACCGAATTTCATCTCGGAATCCACAACTATCACATTTGGTTAGAGTGAACTATGTTGTCTCGACAAGTATCACTATTCCAGTGTCCTTACAATATGCTCTCAATTATCTCTCCTTGTCTTACAATCTCTCCATCATACCTCTTGAGAGGCGCAGTATTTATAATGTCAGGAATAGTCCATTATTATTATGGGTAAGTTTCCATAACATTTATTTATGTAGCTATTTTGGGCTGAAAATAATTCTGCTGTGTTATAAATATTAAGTTTATAATTAACATGATAATTAGTTTTATTGCGTGAAATACATTGCATGTTTAAATAGTGCATAACAAAGAAAACAAAATTTGCAACAGCCTGTGACCCTAACCCTAAAAGTTGACCTGATTGAGCAAAACCAGTGTGGTATTTGGATTCAGCTCATCAAATTTTTTCTAAATCAGATAAAAATTTTAGACAACAAATTTAGCATTGACAACTTTAATATTATCGGCCTTCAAGCTACACACAGCACTTCAAGGAATTTTCTCTCAACAATCACGGAAAGCCTTTCAGTGTTTAAAACTATCTCTCTTCGTCTAATTTTGAACGCATGCAAACAATATAGTACTTCGTGAGCAACGAACTCTGTTAAATTTATCTTAAACATTTTTAATGTTATTTTGCTTGAGTGCATTTGATCTATTGAAAAAAAGATGAGTAGAAAAGCCCCAATGATGTAAATAGTGTATATTTATATCATTCGGATTGTTGCCCTCATACTTATTGCTATATTCACGATGTTTTGGCCGTTCTGTCTCCGGCCTTTTTCCGCACCTATACGTTGGAATTTTAAACCTGAAACCCTTTATTTAGTCCACATGTCAGCATTACATCAGTCACCTTTTGATTTGTCTCGTGTAAAGAAGAAGAGAAGAGTTTTTCTAATATGTTTAGCTTTATAAAGAGAAATTAGAAAGAAGCTCTTATCATTTGACACAAATTTAAATTTAAAATTATGACGATGATGTGAAGCCTCAAAAGTGCAATGGGAGTTAAAAATTAAAGCAAACATAATAATTTGCCGAAAAAAGACATACGAATAATGATTGTTCTTGCTACTGTTTGCTCAATTCAAGACCAAAGAACGACACAAAAGCGTAAATGGAGGATGTAAAAAATCCATATTATGTTGATGTATAGAATATATAAGGGTTGCGAGGATAAGATTCAATTGATGGGACAAGTATCCTCTATTGTAACTTTTCTATATTGTAAGCGTTCTAGGGAAGTAACTTCCTGCATTGCTTTTCCTCTTTACGACTGGAAGTAAAAGGGAATGCAGATGAGTTGATGCTGGTATTGTGAATGCTTGAAATAATGGATCTAGCGAATGTTGCACGTCTGAATATCATAGAAAAACGCACACATTAGCGATAGACCTGCGTCATTTTGTCAGTGAAAATGGTTTGTAGGGTGGAAAATAATTCATCATTCAAAAAGACATCTACACGCTTTGGAACTATGTCAAGTTTGAGAATTTAGAATTGGGAGGCTCTACGACAGATATAGCAGTCACATCTTGAATATTTGAAAGGAACCAACCATTCAATCAGAATTCCTAGCGATTTATCCTAAATATGAAATCCATTTGAGGTCTCAGGGTGAGATTAGTCCGCACAAGACAGTCACATTAAGGTGCCTCTTCATCGTAAAAGACGAAACGTAAGTGTTACAAGGAAAGAAATTACAAAATGAAATACAAATAAATGGTATTTGAAAATAAAGTGGGAAAAGTAAAAATATTTAACGAAAGTCTACCTAATAATTTAAGCTAATAAGTGAAATCATATACAGTGTAACCCGGATATAAGAGGGTTGTCGGGACTGGAGAAGGAATCTCTTATATCCGGGTATCTCTTATATCCGGGTTTGGTCGAATTGATATACATTAACATAGGTTCTAATTTGGGACCAGATAAAATCTATCTTATATCCGGGTTTCTCTTATATCCGGGTTACACTGTACTATAAGTTAAATTATATGATTGAAAGAATGAATGAACTCAAATAACATATTTAGAAAAAAACTTCAAGATAAATTACCAATGACAAACTATATTGAAGAAGGAAAAATGTGGAAACGTGCAAGAATATACAGTCTAACCCGGATATAAGATACCCGGATATAAGAGAAACCCGGATATAAGAGAGATCGTATCTGGTCCCAAATTAGAGACTGTGTTAATGTATATAAAATAGACTAAACCCTGGTATAAGAGAAACCCGTATATAAGATACTTCTTCTCCGGTCCCGACAACTCTCTTATATCCGGGTTACACTGTATGTCATAATTGAAACAAAAACAATCAAGCATGAAATCAAGAATTTAATTGTGACAGTAATATAAAAACATATTTCAGACAAATCACAATCCCCCCCATTACAAAAAAAAGACAGCAAAATCTCAGAAACCTGTAGAAGAAAGTACAGTGTAAAATAAATAACTGATTAAAAATCAATGAGAAAAAAAGAATAGGTAAATGGAAAACATGGTACAGCGATTTGAGAGAGAGAGAGACAGACAAACAGACAGACAGGCAGACAGACAGACAGACAGACAGTAAGAAAGAGAAATAAAGAAGAAAGATAAAGAATGAGAAAAAGTAGAAATAAAGATAAAAAAAATAGAGAAATATAAAAAATGAAAAACGAATAAAGAAAATAATAAATAACTAAAAAAAAAATGAAGGGAACGGAAAGAAATAAATAAAATGGAAAACATGATATAGAGACTATAAAGAAATACAGAAATAAATAATGACGTTGAATGCATCAAGGAGATAATTAGTGACAATGCGATATTCCTGAAAATACTTTGGGTTAAGTTGATGTACGCGTTCTGCTCACAATGTCGATAGCATTAAGCACACATGAGAATATGCACAAACATATTTTAAGAACACATTGGTCAGCCACTAGAGAACTAACTTGTCTTCCTTACCTTGGTTATGCCCCAGTCAATCACTTATCCAACAAATACTCTGCATTTGTAATTTTGAGAGTAATTTCGACTGTGATTGGAATTTATCTGGAGTAGAATACCGATATTAATTTGTATATATTTATATCAATGTATTTAGTCATGTTTTACAAGTTGTCAGCCTTACCGTTTCAACTTGTGAGAGCCTGAAAAAATTAATTAATAATCCTTTTATGTAATCGAGATATTGACAGGAATATAAAAGGTTTCTTAAGAATTCAGGAACATCGTCAAATTGTGGCATTCTTTTACTTGGTATGTCATTTACTGCTAACTTAAGATAAACGATAGTAAATTATGGATAGTAAATTTATCGATAGCAACAGGACAACGCACTATGATACAAAGACAACCTCTGTTAAAGTAACTTCCAATGACTTACGCATAATCAATATAGTACAATATGCATGTGGTGGAAAGTGACATTCCAATTCACCAATATACTAATATATATATATATATATATATATATATATATATATATATATATATATATATATATATATATATTAAAGAAAAAAAGACCACTTTAAGGTACCATTATAATTTTTTTTTTCACCAGTGCCCTTTAAAATGACGCCGGATCATCAGATAGCACTTCCAAAAATGAAATGAAACGAAAAATGAAATTAAAAATGATGGGTAGTGTAAATTTTTGTAATTTAACAGAGAGTGTAAAATGAGTAGTTAAAGAGACATGGTAGAGTTTAGGGAGGGTTTAATTTCCTATCCCTCTCAATCATACTTAGTACTGGGGGAGGAGGAGTGACCAGACCATGATCTATTTAGACGGTTAACTTAACGGAAGTGACATATGGAAATGGGAGGGGAGAAGAGAGAAAACGAAAAAGAAAAAAGGAAAAAAAAGAAGAGGAAGTGGGAAGTAAAGGGAAAGAGGCTGTAAATGGGTTTTAGAAATTTATGTAAAGAATAGATTTTAATGCTTGATAGTAATTTAGATATCTAAAAAAACCGAAGAAATTAATTTGATGCTTGCTAGCAATTTAAATATTTAACTTATTTTTATAAACAGTTTAGGGATTTGATATAAGTTAAACGCTATATTTATTAAGAAAATTTATAGGGAATATATTAAAAAAATTTAAATTATAACAGTTTGTTTACCCGACCAATAGTATTTTTTTTTATATTGTAAAAGTCAGTAACGGTAATATCTTTATCAGTTTGAATCTAATTTATGAATGTAATTAATATATATATATATATATATATATATTAATTTATGAATGTAATTCATTTATATATATATATATATATATATATATATATATATATATATATATATATATATATATTCTTGTATTCGAAAGTCCCTTTCCACAACACCCATTTCGTACTTAAGATAAGGTGTAAGATTGTGGAGACTACTTTAACACAGGTTGTATTTGGGATAGAGCGTGTTATCCTGCAATCGATATATATATATATATATATATATATATATATATATATATATATATATATATATATATAAATATATAGATATAGATATATATAATCATTTTGCCGCGAGACAGTTATTGATGCCGTTAAGACGAAAGGCATTACTGGGCGTAAAATAAAATGAGAGAATCGTACTGAGGAGAAAGGGAGATAAAACAATAGGTTTCAGAAAGACAAAAACAGGCGATTAATGTTGCATTTACATTAATTATATACTTTCATTGACAAAGAAAAAGAATAGAATAGATATCCACTAGCGGACAGTAGCCCAAAATGTAGAAAAGATCGTATGTAATTAGGATAAGGCAGTGGGAAATTGACTGAATCAAACATGCCATGTCAGAACCATTAAAATTAGAGACACCTCGTTAATTTCATTAAGAATCGCAAGATAAATAGCAGGAGCAGCAAGACAGTTGTAGCAGTCATGTTTGATTCACTGATAAATGGTTGATTTGTAAACGTGCATGGAGGATCTTGGCGGGGAAATATTGTCCGGTAAACTTTCCTTGTGTGATTGTGTTTTAATGATGTGAATTTTTTATATATATATTCATTGCACTTTTCGCATTATTATTACAATAATATTCGGACTATTATCCTCGTCTTTGTCGAGAACATTTCGGCCATTGTACGCTCCGTGGAAATGCCAACCTGAACCTTGAACTCTCTTGGTTAGAATGTTCTAGTTCCACTAATGGATGTCAGTTATTTCCTATTTATTCCCCTCTCCAAGTTCTCCACCGCCTTAAACAGGTATTGAACTCACGCTTTGGGTCCTGTCACTGAATCTAACTAACGCCTTTATCCACTGTCCCATGTGTCCTTGAGGATATCTGTGTATGAATTTCTGGATATCATAGACCTAATATCTTCAGCATTTTTTTTTTACCACTGACCATATTGCAATTTTTGTTGTTATTACCGTTTTTCTCTAGCACCCCTTTTTACTGTGTCCCATAATGTAATCATTTCTATGCTTGGTCGGCTCAGGAGATTGTGTGGACTAATATATGTGCTGATTCCTTACGTTTACGAATTTTCCAGTGGTGTTCTTTTTCTATGATCCCAACCTGAGCACACAGATGGCCGTGATCTCCCTTCTCTCTCCATATGTATTCCGCCACGCCTGCGTTTTCTACTTCCCCTCGTGTTACAGCTTTCTGGTTTTCTTGAAGTCTTACCTTCAGGGGATGGATTGTCTACCATTTATATGTCCTTCCGTAGCTGAACGGTATAGCGTACACACAGTGTTTATTCATGTTCTCTTCTATGGAGCGTCTTACTCGGGAGAGATATGTGCGAAATGTCGTCCAGCTTTTGAAGGTTTTCCTTATCGTATATGGACCGCAGATCCTTCGTATTTTCTCTGATAACCCCTTGACATAAGACAGGGAGACTTTTTCTGAGTGTTCTTGTCCTCCTCTTGTACCCTCTCCCAGTTTTTTGGTCCTGCTGCCATGTACCCAGGATAGTTTTTTTACTTTGGATGGTACTACTTATACTGATCAATTCTTAATCTAATGTCTGGGTCGCCACTTATGACTTTTGTTCGGTATTTTAAGCAGCGGACGGTCATTTCCTTATGTTGTATTGATGGTGGGATTAGAAATTGAGGTACACTATGCTTACGTTACGTAGATGACACCTTCATACTCTGACTACACCAGGACGATGTTCAGGTTCTACTGGACCATGTGAACTCAGTAAGACATTCGATACAGTTCACGACGGAGAAAGAGAGTAACAACACCCCCATTGCTGAATGTTCTAATATCTCAAACAGAGCATGGGTTCAATACATCCTTATACCGTAAACTGACATTGACCGAACAGTACCTCAATACATAATACCTCATCTCAGAATTATAGACAGATACTAAATCCATTACATCTGTAATTTAGATTTCAGTTATGCTTTATGTTAGTGCTATCTTTTATTAGTATGCAACATGAATACAGAAACGCAATTGACTTATCATAAATATCGGTTACTTTTTGGTCGGAACTAACAAAATAATGCAGTAAACATTTTTTTAGAAAGGCAGGAGAAAATTAAATGAGAAGCTGAAAAAGAAGTAAGTCTATTATCCTTTCTAGATGTATTAATCTAATTTTAATTTCGAATGTTTATTCGTGTTATCATAGAATATCAACAAAGTTCACGATATCCTTGATTCAGGATTTGACGCGGCACTAAAGTCTTACATCCTTCGCGTCAAGATGGTAACATAGTAACCACAATAATTTCGTTATCGGTTGCAAATGGTAGAATGTGTTTTTTTACAGCTGTATCATCTATAATATTGCACACTGCATAGGTCGCCTATAATTAATACTCATGCTGCGGAATGAACGTTTAGAAGCAAATTTTGTGTTGCTATATTTTACATTCTAGCTTTATAAATTATAAATAACGCATTAAAAATATTGTTTTCTCAGAATGATATCTCTCAGAATTATATCTCAAAAATGATATCTCTCAGAATGATATCTCAAAAATGATATCTCTCAGAATGATATCTCAAAAATATATTAAGTAATCCTTATTAAAATATTTGCGTTACTTTTGTAAAGAAATATAATTTTTTGTCTTATTTCTGACAAGAATGATATATAAGTATCCTTTTTTTATTTATTCATGTTTATATAGACTTATGAGTAACTTAGTGTAAAGCTCAATACATTAGTAAAGTATTATTTGGTTATTCATAATGTAATAAACAAATATTTTACTGTTAAGGAAATGGTATGTCCATGAAGGTATGTCTGTAACAATAATTATATTTTAGTTCGAATAATCTTGAATTTTAATAAAATATCGGAGACTATCTCAACATATTGCGGTATCCGACCTAGGTCCTTCCTGCAAGTCTATCATTATAGCACATCTTTACCTGTGATGCATTTGCCTAATATAGTATTATAACAGGAAAATTCTATTAGGTTCGGCAATTTCTATGCGTACTGCTCTCTCACTCATTATTATTATTAAAATTTAATATTAGTAGTAGTATTTTCTGGGATAGGATATTAACATATGGTAATAATCGCATGAATAGCAGTTTCATGTACCATGAAATATTCCACTAAGATTTCACACATTCCGGATTATTCCTGTTGTTCGTAAGTGACTTCTTTAGTTCTAGTAGACAGTCAATACACATTTCTTTATCCTTCACGCCATTATATTCGTCACCTTACCAAATACATAAACTGGTATATTTATGTTACTGATCTTCCAAAGCCTTTCAAGTTGAAATTCAAATGGTCTATGGCTCATTACTTTCTTTACAATATCTTGCTTCATGCTTGTATCAAAAGAACACAAAATGCACGATACCTTCAAAGTTCCACCAAACGCACAACACTTTTCATCTGTTTTGGATAAGTCTTGTTTTTATGTCCATCGTCTTTGTCATGTTGAACTGATTATGTTAATTGTATTTTAATGAATATTGTCTTGAAGAAGGTTTATTAAACCGAAACGTCAGACGTTGACATTTCATTCATATTAAAACAACCTAATAGCATTTAAGGATTTTTGTTTGTTTTTTCCAAATATTTTTCACCATATATATATATATATATATATATATATAATGTGAGTGTAGCCCAAGTATTAGTAAAATGTGACATTGTGACTTTACCATATGACATAATAACTCCAGGTGGCATTGTCGGTATCACACACACCTGTCGTTGTCCATCATTTAATTTTGTGGACATAGAGAGCTGTATAAATTGTAGCCTATTATACTGATAAGCGATGATAGGTTCTACACATGAAGGTAAGCTCTCTGTGGGTGTGTGCATCTTAAAGAACAGACGGTATCGATGAAAGAATACTTAGAAATATTAATAATTGTAATACACACAAACATACACACACATATATATATACCTAATACTTTCTGCTATATTTGTAGTGAGATCATAATCTTTAGCTTCTATTATTTTAATTTACGTTTTCTTCTCCAAAACCCCTTTTTCAACCAAGACTATATTATTCTGCCTCTTTCTCTTTTCTATTGCTTTTTACATCTGTTGACACCATGCTTACTTTACAATTACTGCTGTTCTATTTGAATTCTGGTTGAATAGACTTCACTTACACTCATTTGGAATCTTGTTTCTTTTTTATTCAGAATTCATAGGGATTTATCCTTGTTATGTATGCGATTCAAGAGGTTGACTCTTTTTTTCACACAGTTTTCAATTGAAACGAACTCTCTTGCCACTACAATTCTCTTGAATAAAAATCTGCCACTTACAAATTGTGTACGAGGTGCACCATGAATCACTAAAAATTACTTCGTATTTCTAACCAGTACATGCAATTTCGCAACACTCAAATCAAGGTCAATTGCACCATAACATATTATTAATGGGGTTTCATAGTGTATAGATGATATTCTGTTCTCACTATCCAGATTTGACTTCAATTTATAATAAATGTTCCTCATGTCATTTGACTTAATGTTATTCTACCGTTTAATAACATTAGATATTGATATTATTATTATTGTTGTTTTGGTGTTATTGCTATTATTATTATTATTGTTGTTGTTGTTTCCTATAGCAAACATATGTTAGTAGCTCTTACTTGTTTTAAATATCAACAATATTCACCGAATAGAACAATATATCTATCAGCAAGACTCATTAAGCATCATTTATATTCATCTCTTTATTTTGTATATGTTATTCTATGTTTAGTTTTGTTATATATTAACTTACATTAACATTAGTTTGAATTCATTTTGCTTTACTCCGTCGTGGCAAATGGCATTTATATTATTAGGCAAAAATAATGACGTAATAATGTCGTTTTTTGACATATTTTTTAACGCAAAAAACGACAGTATTACGTCATTATTAGGTTGGTGCAAAAATACTTCTCATATTCCTGTAGATCTTCACCAGAGTCAAAAACTATATATATATATATATATATATATATATATATATATATATATATATATATATATATATATATATATATGTATGTATGTATGAATAAAAATGACAATAGGAAAACTGGTAATTGCTGACGCGTTTCGTCCAATGTGAACTTTATCAAAGCAAAATACGAAAATGAAATTAAATGAACAAAGTAACTAATAAAATTTCATTTTCGTATTTTGCTTTGATAAAGTCCACATTGGACGAAACGCGTCAGCAATTACCAATTTTCCTATTGTCAGTTTTATTCATAAATATTGTCTCTACTGATTAATTCGGAGAAATTTTCATATATATATATATATATATATATATATATATATATATATATATTAGGTTGGTGCAAAAATAATGACGTAATAATGTCGTTTTTGACGTATTTCTTAAGGTCAAAAAACGACATTATTACGTCATTATTTTTGCACGAACCTAATATATATCAATGTTTGCGCCTAATTAAACTGCATTTACTCTTTAATAGAAACGCAGATTAAAAGACGCGCTACACTGTTTCAACCTATTACTGAGGCGCACTCGTTATCCACAATCCTGTTTAATATGCCGTGAATTTTTTCATGAGGTGGCCATTATTCATCAGGACAACATGGGACGCTGGAACCGCTGAATAATACATAATCTAAGAACCTATATTAAAGTACATATGTTCTAACAGACTGATGAAGACGAGTTCTACATCTTTTTCTGTACGTATATATTTCTAAAATTTACCCGGTGTCGTTTTTAGATAAAAACTATAGCACAACTTTAATTCCATAAGAATTGGAGACCTACATATATGCTAGTATCAAATGAACGTTTAAACAGGAGTGAATTTTCCTCATCAAGTTCGTTGTGTAATAAATTCCAGTGTTGAGAAAATATATTTCTGTTTTCTTTCTTAGAATTTCGTGGAAATTATTCTCAACGGTTAAGTTCTCTAAAAAGTTACATCACCTTGCTGCTCATATCAATAGGATGGAAAGTTGTTAATAATAAAGACCGATGGATTTCTGAGATGATAGCGAATTGAAATAAAAGCAAACGTTTTTTTTTCGACTATCGGTGTACAATTGAGAGCAACTGCACAAATCCTAGCCTCCCATTAATCAAATTTAAAGAACATACTGCATTGAAAATTATTTTATATTCAACCAAAATACTCTAAGGCAGAAAACGCCTCAATCTAAGAGGTACTCTACATGTGTGACAAAACCTTACTAAGTCATTAGCGAATAATGATAAAACACTCTAGTCATGAAAAATACCTCTAAAAATTTCATGTAGTTACCAAGATTATGTACTTGATATAAGGAAACTGATTATGTTTTCTTCTCTTAGTATACGAATAAGGTATGAGAGAACGGAATATTTAAGAAATATAATTAATATTACCACCTGTGAAAATATTAGGAACCAACACGACTTTTATTGATCTTTGGTTTATTTTCCGCCATATTGAAACTGGTTAGATTATTTAATATCGAATGTAAATGGTATAATTAGAGAAGCTTCGTTAAACATTGGTAGAGACAGTATTACTTAAAATCGATGAATAATAAAATTTGACGACATATATTTTTCCTAGGGCTTCCAAGATTTAAAGTTCAAATCGAATGAAGTTTTTTCCAGCATTTTTTCTAAACGTTCACTTTAAAAAGGTCAACTTATACATGCATATATACAGTTTCGAAAGTCGTTCACGTGAGTATTCAATAACTACAAGAAGAGATGAAATAGCATTAAAAATTATCTGTGAATGTTAAATGAATTATTCAACCGATTTGTCTTTCACTTCAAAGATAATCCCTGGTCAATTATAATCCAAGAACATTTCCTTTGTGTATTGAGCGGAGAAGTTCAAGAAGAGAATTTGTTACAAAAGCCCGAATATACGAACAGAAAGTGTTTTTCGTATTCATGTATACCTTCTCAAGTATTTGTGCTCAATGTTCTAGATCTCATACTATTCTCTCCCTCTCTCGCTAAAACATATATATATATATATATATATATATATATATATATATATATATATATATATATATATATATATAGATAGATAGATAGATAGATAGATATATAGATAGATAGATAGATATAGATATAGATATAGATATACAGGGTGACCAAAAACACTGGAACTTTTTACCAATCCAATAAAACCAAGTGTGATGGAAGAAAAATAATTTATTCATAGTAATTGAAACCTTATAACATGCCATTTAAGAAACAATGATGGAAATGTCATTTTTTAAAAATGAAGTCCTGCAATTGACGTCCTCCTGTACTAATGCATTCTTGAAATCTGCTGTTGAGATTACTCATTGACTACTGCAACATCTCAGCTGGGATACTGTGAATTATATCTTGAATTCTAAATGGCGAAATGTTTACTCGCTAAAGGTCACTGTCTCGCAGTGTTGCCACTTGCTCATGTCTGGTAATAGGCACTTAAAAAATTCCCGTTTTTTGGGGTCACCGTATATATATATATATATAGGTAGTCGAATGTTTATAGTTCAACGCCTGGTACGCAAGACAAAACCAGGGTAACATGAACAGACGTTAATTTCAGACACGGCATCCATCTGTGGAAAAACTACCACGTCCTCAATTCTTTTTCATATTTCAATTAGCATTAACAATCTGCACATCTCGAAACCATTTATTTTGTAAATTAAAAAAAAAATTCAAAAATTTACAGAGAGCGTACTGAAACAAAATTGTTTGATCATATCACGCAAAATAATTAACAAGGTTTATAAGTTTGATCATTACTGAATGGAATGTTCAGTAAATAAATATACTTTGTATCAATTTGTCGATATGTGTCTATAGTAAATGATTTTGATTATTTACTTTTGATTACTTTTATGAGGAATAGTTTAAATAGTAGAGTAGACTGGGTTTTCTAAGCTTTGATGGACAGCAGTCTAACAAAAAGACAAATGTAAATTCTAAAATGTGGAAATAAAAAAATCTACTCCATTGACATTTCGAGAAAACTAGGACATTTCACGGAACATAAAGACAATGCCTCTTTGGAGAGCTCCAATTGTGTATGTCTTAAGAGGACATTAAAAAAAAAATAACGGAAAAAAAATATAATACCCGATATGCATAATCTGAATAATTAATGTTTTAAAAATAACTATTTTTAAATCAAAGGTCACCTTAATAGATAAAATAATCTATTTACATATTTCTACAGTTTCATCTACGTTGTGTATTTTTCCTGGGCCAAACATAACTGTTTCGTAACATATAGGGCTTAAAGTAATTAGAAAACATAGTGAATGTGCTGTTACTAAACGAGGAGTGGACGTGCGAAGATGAAAGCAATGGGAAGTTAAAATAAATATGACCGGAGGGGAATAATTGAGAATAAGTTTTGTGTTCTATGACTAAATATCGAAAAAAGTATCTAAATGTCTATTAATAGTTTAAATTAAAAATAATCTAACTTTAAACTATAAATATCCATTAACGACCAAATATATATACTATACTCGCTCGGAAAAAATCGTATATCAGGTTAACATATATAAGAAAATAAATGACTATAACAATGATATAAACCCTAAAGTATACATAGGAGCTACTAGAAATGTTTTGAAATAACAATATTACAACCATATAAGTAGCTTTAATAATGAAAAAAACAAACATAGCATTACACTGTCTACCTATATATGGAAAATCAGACATGACTATTACAAAGATGCCATCCTGAAATAAAATATTAAAAATATGTTCTAAAAAGAGAGCAGGTTATAAATTTTGTAAACTATGTCTTGAGGAAAAATTAGCTATAGCTTTATCTAGGGAACCTAATCAGTGATTAAATTATAAAACTGAAATTCTAAACAAATGTAGACATAGAAAACATTGGTTATTAGACTAGGTCTCTTCTTCCCAGTAATTAATTTTTTTTTTTTTTTAATAATATATTTTTGTTCAATTGAATAAATAGTTACAACCCTCATTATCCGTGTTTCTTTTTTAACCCTGCCTCCCTCTTTCGTCAATTTTGAATAAACGGTACCCCCAACCCTCTTCGTTGTTTTTTTGTTTTTTTTGTTTTTTGGTCGCGTGGTTATGGTTTTTTTGTTTATTGACTATATATTCCGTTCTTTCTTTACCTCATATATATATATATATTCTATTCTTTCTTTCTTTACCTCATTAGCCAGCCTTCCCTGACGATCCGCTTAGATGAAACTTTGGTAGGTTTGTCTGGATCTCTAGGTTTAACTAACTAACTAACTAACTATATATATATATATATATATATATATATATATATATATATATATATATATATATATATATATATATACAACACCTGCAAAATAACATCGTAAAATGCATAAATGTCTTCAAAAACATTTGTTTAATGATACTTTTCTTAGTTTTCTTTCTGATTTAAGCACTTAATAAGACCGGGTTCTGATATGATTCGAAGCATGAAAAATTTAACAACGACGGACGTTTATTTAGCAGCAAAGATCACCTTATACTTGTGTCGCTTTTTGTCAGTGTAATCATAGCCGAGAAAACTAAAATTATTCCAACACATTTGTATTATGACTATGGATGAACAATGATATCCAACAAAAAAGCTCAGGATATAATTTGTGTAAGCTTTCACCGAATCTGATTATCGTTAGAGGTATATCTTCTGGAAAAAAAAAAAAGTATTTCAGCATAATCTTCTTTCAGACTGTCGTATAACATCCACGTTTTACGACATCTTTGAAGCGGAACACGGCAAAATTGCGTACAGAATATATTTCTATAAGGAATATAAATTATAAACGAATTAAATCACCAAGGTCAGTAAAAAAGACAACGAAAAGAAAAGAAATTACAAGATGGAAAATTTTGTGTAAGCAAATCCCCAAAACACTCAACTGTTTAATCTGGTGATTAGAACATTGATGTGTTTTTGTTTTTGTTTTTTTTTTTCTCAACGTTGCATGCATCATTACTGCTTGTAATGTAATATGTGTTTGTTTGGGAGTTGTTTTTTTTTACTATTGATTCATTTTCTTGTTTTTTACGGCTTGCCATTTCCTGTTACATCCAGTTTATTATCATCTACGGTTTTCGTGATTATCTTTTTTTTTTTTTAAACCTTTTAAATTCCATGAATCGATACATGTATTTATATATTTTATTTATCTTCATTCATTTTCATTGAACTATTTTTCTTTTATTTACATTTTAATCCCATCTTATATCTGCCATTAATCTATTTCTCTTATTTCATCAATTTTTTCATGGGACATTAATCTGAGAAAATTTCAGTAAAGCTCTTCAAACGCACGATGCAAACGATAAAATTCAAATAGGATGTTTTGATTTTGTTTTTGAACAAGAGGTCGAATACCGTTTGTTCATGTCATCTAACGGATTGTTTTTATTAATTTCGGAAGACTTCTAAATGGATGTTTTGTTTACATTGTGTCTAATTACGTCTTCGTTTGCGCTTTTGTGTTCTGTGTTTAATTTGCACAAAGAGCAGTTTGTAGAAATAAAAATAATTTACCAATAGAAAAAACAGATGTATGCCTTTGAAGTTTATTACAGCGATTTGACCGTTTTCATTTGGGGATTTTGCAAATTCTTTTCAAAGATATGACCCAGGATCCAGTGAAGGTAGTGGGATACTGGTTGCTCTTCGATGTGTGGCAGAAAAAAAAGATAGAAATGTAGTTTATTAGCTTATGCGCGTGAGATAACGGTTAAACTTATGCATAAAAAGATTACGATTTTACTAATGGGAAAGAAAAAACATGTTCTTGGGCGATTGTTTCACAAAGTAGCAATTATAAGGAAGAAACTAACTATCCGATCAGAACGCCATTTTTACACATGGAATACAAAGACATAGTACTTGATTAGTTTCCGTGTACGTCGCATGGCAAATCTTAGCTGCGAATGTCAGGAAGCGTGGAACTAACGATTTGCCATGGAAACAGAAATAGATTAGTGGGACGATGGCAATTTTTCATCTTTTAGAAAGGGGATGCATGGAGTAAAATAATGCGTCACCTACAATTACACGTAGAAGCTTTCAAACTTTACCCAGCCAAGGAAGTGAAACCCGTATATCCCCAACCCATATATGGCAGCAACACTCTATTTTTCATCTGATCTGTCTCCTCTAAGTAAAATGCATTTTATGAGAAGTCAGATACTTTCAGGAGCAGTAAAAGGAGCCAACAATTTTTCCAACTATGGATCGTTAAACTTAACATCTGGGATAAGCTTGAGATCCAACAGACGTTTCATAGCAAGGACGTTTCTTGAGAGAACAACTACCCATCATGATATCTGTAAGATAGTGGCTCGTCACCAGTGTGGCCGTTACCCTAATGAAGGCTACTAACCAGTCCCTACAACATTGCATTACCAGGGCCAGTTCAAATGAAGAGGAATCCCTTGTCAAGTTCTGTCTCTCCAGGTGCTCATATAAAATGTATCATCGGTATACATATTCGCTAAAGATTTGAGTATATTCTAATGCAGATCATTAATATAAAGAAAAAAGGTGTAATCGAGAAGAGAAGTTTGAGTAATGATAACACTTATGTCATACGATTCATATGACTAGGCCATTAACAATGATCTTTCTGTGTGGAAGGACTTGATTATTCAGAAATCCCTTCCAGAGATCTCAAAGCTGGAGAATGTGTGTAGCAACTATTCTGTAAAATGGCTGACCTATCTAAAAAGATATTACCATATTTGTCAATTCCTTCATTTACTCTGTGAGTATTGACAGTTCATACAAGTGAGTCTAATAGAGCGAAATCTAAACTGGATATCGTTCACACGGTTGTTTCTATTGAGGAATTTAACAACCGCCTTTTCGACTATAGATTCGAAACATTTGTTGATAATACTAAAGTAGTTAATGGGGAAACACTGAAAAATTATCTTCGATGAGAATGGACCAGTCTAGTAAGGGATGTTCTTATATAAAGTAGACTTATAGAGAAAATGTTCACAGGAAAGGGCATTGCCTTATTTGTCGAGAGTGAAATATTACCAGTGCCATTAATCTTAGTTGACTTTGAAGTTTTTCTTTTATTGGGAAATCCATTCACAATTTCCAGAAGACGAAGAAATCAAATTCTTTGTTTTAAAAATCGGCTTGCTCCGAAGGTGCGTAGCTGCCCATAGCATGTTTAATAACTCCTTTGAAATAATTGCAGAATTAATGCGACAAGAGCCGTATCCCAACATTCTCTCCGGCAGATGTAGCAGTAGAGTTTGCTGGTGCGTTCTGGCTGAAACATATTATGTCGTCAAATAAGAAGGCTGGTCCTTTCGTTCGCGTTGATATATTTTCGAATAAACGTATACATTTATAGCAATGACGGACGTATATACGAAAACTCTATTTCGGAGAAAGCTGAAAGAGTAGTTTCCACTATGTAAGATATGGAGTTGTCCCAAATAAATGGCTCATCATGAGATTTTTCAAGTTTGCCACACATTTCAACAGTGGTCTGAAGTGGCCAATGAAGATAACATTTTAGTGTAGCATTTTACAAGGAAGGATTTGAGAAAGCGATCTAGAGGTTTTACGTGATGACCTGTTATGCCAGCAACACGAGAATGTTTATCAATGATCAAGACCACAGTGTAAGTCATATAGATCACCTGATAGCATCTGCATTCTTAGTTTTGTTCGAGTTGAATGAACATGGATAGCATTATATATTATGGATAGCATTATCAAGGTCGACCCCCTATATTTTTAAATATTTAAACCTCCTGCGGACGATAAACGGTAAAAATGGAAGATATATCGTGAAAGTACGTGAACGAGAGATCATGTTCCTCGTTTTCGGCGCTCTGCCACATATGAAGCCATATGTAATAATGTTACACAAGCCATGGCAATTTCGAGGTTCTTGTTTTATCATCAAGGGCGATTGAACACTAGAATAGATAGGCTAAGAGTGAAGGCAACGCGTATCATTTACTACGAATTTAAAGCAGCCGAACCACTGGGTAAAAATCATCGTGACTAAGTTGGAAGATTATACGGCGAGACATGTTCTCTTACTTGCTATTAATAAATGACTGATTAAAAGAATTGGAGTTAACATGGCTGACACATCAATCTGTAGTGATATAGCCAAACATGTATTAATGTAATGTTAATAGAAATTTATGGAAACAAACTAAGAGTATTTTCAAAGCATTAAAAAGATTGAGAATTTTGGTATTTACCTTTATAAAAATATTAAACTAAAAAAAAATTAAGGGCAAGAAACTCAGCTTTAGCCAATCCCCTCGCCTTGTTAGTGGGGCAGGGATATTGACCAGATCAGGAATTATAATCTGATTCTAGAGTATCGAATAGAATATTCTAGCTGTATTTCCTCTACATATGAAGACAGAATCCCTCAAGTAAATACACCATGTCATTAAATGTAAGTGTATCCCCTTAAATTTAAACTTTCTCTTATTTTAATCTTATTCCTGTATTTCCAATATCTTATAAACTTTGTTTCAGCGAATTTATATATATATATATATATATATATATATATATATATATATATATATATATATATATATATATATATATATATTTTGGGAAACTTTCGCTTGAAGATGGAACAGAGCCTACTTTAACTCAAGTTAATTCAAATATTATTTTGAAGTTTTCGGCTCTTGTTTTGAAACATGAGACCTCTTATGTAGCGAGTTGGAATCATATTTTTAAATAAATAATTATATTTATGCTCTACTTTCGTATCGAGCACTATTTTTTAAAAATAATTACAAAAATACTAAGGAACTTTGGATTATTTACCAAACCAGTTTCTTTCCTATTTTCTACAATATTTTCACATATACATATATATATATATATATATATATATATATATATATATATATATATATATATATGACACGGAATAGAAAAGTACACGAAGATTTAAGGAACAAATACAGACCGATAGCAGACACAGAAAGGAAACTGCAAAAGCTCCTACAGAAGGTAGAGAAATAAATCGACAAAGAAAGGTCTAAATATAAGCTAAAACAAGACGGATTGCATTGTTCTTAGTAAAACGAGGGACCTAAAATTCAAATTACAAATCGCGGATACTAAAATTAGATAGGTACAGAAATTTAAATATATAAAAAGTGTTCAAACAGAGGACAGAAAGGGCGACACTGAGATACCAAGATGTATTGGTATGGCCAAATATGCATTCTAAAAGCTAAGCAGAGTATTAAGAGACAGGAAAAATTTCGTTAGAAACAGAGAAAGAGTACTAGATTGTTGTGTCATATATTTCCTCCGGTATGACAGCAAATGCTGGACAATTTCCTCAAATATAAAAGAATCGAGACAACATATATGTTGTTCTACATAATGATGGTGAGGATACCATCGACCGAACATGTGAACCACAACGAGATTTCGGAGAAAATGAAAACAAAAGGGAAGTGGTAATTGAGATTTCTGGGACATGTAATGAGGAAGTAATGCTTGGAAAACCTGGTACTCATAGGAGACACTGGAGGGGGAAGAGGGTCATTAGAGAGTAGCGTGTATCGTACATGCTGGGTTGGAGTAAATTTATGGAAGAATAGGTTTAAGGAGAAATAAGTAAAAGACAGCAGTTATTATGAGTGACAAGGAACATGAAGATGTGGAGGGCCATGTTCGCCTACGTCGTTAAGGGACGGCGCATAAATTAATAATCCAACATTAAACACAAATAAATTTAATAACCCCAAACCAAAATTTCCATCAATTGTCAAAGATATATAAAGTTTAGTATTCATTAAAGCCTTATGCATTCACAAATATTTGTTTAGTATAGGTACCTCCACAAAGAAGAAAAAAATTTTAAATTAAAATAAATTTTGATCTTTCCTCTTAATAACAACATAAACATTTAGACGATAAAATTATGTTTTCGTCAAATTTGGTTTCTTTTTTTTCATTCTAGGCTCTTTTTAGCAATCATATGGATGTACCTAATTTGGTATATTGTGACATGAAATTCATGCTTTTTTAATTAAAAATCCTGATTTCACAGAAATATTTAAAAATGACTTTATTGACTTTTTAAAATTAGCCGATAGTCCGCGATGACAGACGTAAGTATTTTCCTAGCAACTCTAAAGGTCTGATTAACATAGAATATTTCCTCAATGTAAGAAGGGCAATTTAACTATTCATTATACATTTAAAAAAAACTGCCAAGTAAGGAAATTCAGTATATATATATATATATATATATATATATATATATATATATATATATATATATATATATATATATATATACCGGTTGTAACAGCACAATTGTCCAAATCGTGTTAGAATATAATTATCCATCCCACTAAATGTTTAATATCTAAAAACACACACTAAACTAATTAAACACACCAACTTGTAAGAGGAAAGGCTTTCGGTATTTGTTGAAACGACTAATGCATGGAATAATAATGCAACACAAAATGTACTTAGAACAAAATGTATTGAAACAAGAAAGTGTACACAATATTTACATATAGTCTTTTGTATATTCCTGGGAAGACCGTTCCTGGAATGTGTGTTGACTGAGTCGCAGTCGGGCAGAGTCTCTGGTTGGATCTCTTCGATTCTTCCCTCTCTTCCCGGTACCAACCATATTTATATGGTCGGTACTCCACTATGCAAATTAGGTGGATCCTACAACAACAGTATTAATCCCAACATTCATACTCTAGCTTCGATCTTCAAAGTCCATTCAAGAATAATTAAGAGAACATTTAAACATATGATTTAAAAGTTCAACCTATTTTTAAAACTTTCCTATAACAGAAAGAGTTTTATTAACTTCTTTTAAATTTCAATTTTGGTTTGTTGACATTTCGCTCTTCTCTTCTCTTTGGAAAAAAAGAGGGGATATTGTGCTTGTGAAATTTAAAGTCAATTATTTACTCACCAGTATTTAGTATCGCCTGAGAAGACAATTTTAATGGTGAAACATGAAAGCTATTGTGTACCGATTTTTAACATTTTTTTAGTTAATCTCATTTGGTAGTGCTATCTGATGATCCGGCGTCCTTTAAAAGGGTTCTGTGGAAATAAATTATTATGTTACCTTAAAGTGGTCTGTTTCTCTTATATATATATATATATATATATATATATATATATATATATATATATATATATATATATATATATATATATATATATATATATATATATATATATATGTTCAAAACATCATATTTTACTGGATATAACTGTTTAAGTAGACTTCCTTTTTTTAAAACCGCACAAATCCATATCTAACGGTCTGTCCATTCGAGAATGGGAATAATGAGAAAAAGCCTTCAAACAAAGTTTGTGCCTGGAAAATAATCCTATATTGCAATGCATAGTTAACCCAATCTGCCTCGGACAAATTTATTCAAAGAATGTTCTTTAAGAAATGTATATCTCCAGTACAGCTCGCTTGAATAACAAATAGGGTCTTTTTATTCGGAACAGAAAGGTAAATAAAAATATTTAATGAATTAATGGATTAGATATCCATTCATTATTCTTTACACTGCTTAAAAAAGCAATGATGTCCACTCAAAACCGTTTTATATATAATTCCTAGACAATAGCTGAGATATGAATTATATAGAAAATATTTTTAACATTAGTAGATAACGCAACACACACATACACACACACGCATATATATATATATATATATATATATATATATATATATATATATATATATATATATATATTTAAAAGAAAAACAGACCACTTTAAGGTACCATTATAAAAATTAATTAATTGTATATATTTAAG
>OZ010615.1:12301499-12326499 GCA_963932145.1 Acanthosepion lycidas | reverse complement strand
AGTCACTTTATTTTGCACAGAGTTTTATCCTGAGTCTCGTTTATATCCAAATTTATAATTATCAATAGAATACTTTAGGGTGAATAAACTTTTTACCTAGGTGGTCGGGAAAGGGTCTTTATATTAGTATGATTAAAAATTATTTTAACCCCAGAAACAATAGACAAAAATATATTTAGTAAAAAAAAACCAGATGAGTCACTTTTATGGAACAGCACCATATATATATATATATATATATATATATATATATATATATATATATATATATATGTGTGTGTGTGTGTGTGAGTGAGTGAGTGAGAATGTATCATTTTGTGTACCTCAGAGATTAAAGTGGTCTGTTGTATATATCCAGGTATAGTACCCGTCATTATTCTCCTAACGAAAAGATGAGACATGATCTTTCACGTGATCAACCTTCCTGATTGCTTTTGTTTTCTCGTCCCAAAATTTCATGTTCAGCAAGAGTATATGTGCACCTGGTGCTCCTTGCATTTAATTTCATTGTCATTACTTTATCGTATTTCACAAACATGCAACTACGCCGCTTCGTATTCTATTGTCTGATATATATATATATATATATATATATATATATGTTATCTTTACCTATGTCTCTTTTTATTGGTACGTTTATTAAAAGTGCCTGTTCGCCTACCAGATGCGACTTCGAATAGCCATACAAACTGCAAGGATTCTGAAGCGACACGCACGTATTTCTCAATAACTTGTATCTATGGACCTTTGTGTTATAAAGATTAAAGATCAGCTAACGTTATCTCTGAACAAAAGTTGAGTTTAGTTCACTGGGATTTAAATTATTCTTTTTCCTCAAAAGTAATATCGCTTATATATATATATATATATATATATATATATATATATATATATATATATATATATATATTACAAATTAACTGATTTAAAATATGTTTTGCTACACATTAATGACCATGTTTCAAAAATGGAAGCTAAAAACTTTAAAATTAATTTTGTAATTAAATTAAAAATATATATCCATTTCATCTTTAAGAGAATATTAGAGTAACTTATTTTAAACGCACACAAAAAATTATAATTCACTGTTTCCAAGGGTACAGATAAATCCAATCATTGAGACAAGGGGTGGTAGCGTGTTCACTTTTATTGACTTTTCTTGTATCAGTTATTACTTACTTTCGAAAAAGTCGTTACGTTTAGGGAGGGTAGGGATGTATTTTTCAACGAATTCTGACATCCGTTAAATGCATGTGGTCTGGGTTTTTTTTTGTTTCATCTTTTTTAATTTTTTATTTAACGGAAAGAATTATTTAGGCATTTTTTTCCTACTTGTATACTGAAAGATTTTGAGGGGAATGTTTAGGTAAGAATACGTTTTATTTACTTACATTTTTAAAATATTTTCACTCTTAATTATTAATAGACTATATTTCTTTTTAAAATAAGTAAATGTAATAGAATTACTTACGTTCTCTAAAATTATTTTTTCATACCAAATATAAGTATTTATATTACCAGCTCTCATTTTTTTAATTCTATTTTTAATTATAAATATTATTTAAGGAAAATTTTTGACAATGACAGCAAAAAATAGCAATTTCATTTCTCTGATTCAATAAATTTTTATTTTTTATAAACTTAGTGATATATAGTTTATCATGTATGCACAAAGGACAAGGGTCATTTAAACACTTTTCTTATTAATTTCTATTTTACTGTAGGTGTTTTACTGGATTCTTTTAAGTGCCAGTACTTTGACAGAGATGTTTGATTTCTATATGTATTTATCCTAAATGTACTTTGATGTTGATTGTTCCGTTTTCTAATCTCATGGCTTGTGCAACCTATATAAATTTTTATATTTTCAGGATTTTCAAAAGAAGAGATATTCCATTGGTATACTAATGATTCCGTGCGACAGTTATTTTGTAGAGGACAGTTATGAGGGTTTCTACAGTTACATAATTTTTGTTTATCTTCAGCTGTTTTTATTTTTCATTTGTCTAAAATCTTTGTGTTTTGGTATAAGTGTTTATTTAAGATATTAGCATTATATTTCTTAATATTTTTTTTAAAGTTTTAGTACACCTGTAACTTAATTTTATTGTATTTTTATTGAAAATAGTACTTAGTTTACTTTCTCTAGGAAAGTGCTTGACTATTAATGAGAGGAATTTTTGTCCTAATTTGTTCTTTCACATTTGGTTATATATATATATATATATATATATATATATATATATATATATATATATATACATACACATATACCTATACATATATTAAATATACAGTACTATTAAACATATAGATGGCAACATTATTGTTTCAAAAAACGCATAGCTGGCAACATTATTGTTTCAAAAACACATAGCTGGCAACATTATTTTTCCAAAAGACGTATAGCTGGCAACATTATTGTTTAAAAAACACATAGCTGGCAACATTATTTTTCCAAAAAACGTATAGCTGGCAACATTATTGTTTAAAAACGTATACCTGAAAACATTATTGTTTCAAAAATGTGTAGCTGGCAACATTAGTTTTTCAAAAATGTGTAGCTGGCAACATTATTGTTTCAAAAACGCATACCTGGCAACATTGGTGTTTCAAAAACGTATAGCTGGCAACATTATTTTTTTAAAAAAACGTATAGCTGGCAACATTATTGTTTCAAAAACGTATAACTGGCAACATTATTTTTCCGAAAACATTATCTGAAGCCTTGTTGGACGTAGTTTATCGTCATACCCTGGACACGGATGTAGTTTATCGTGATACCCAGGACGCCCTATCACTTTGTAGTCCTTAGTATAATTTATCCCTTAGCCAAATCCCTAGATCCCGTTGTCACCCAGTTACATAAGCTCGTTAAGAATGTGTCACACTAATGAATCTATCTCTCTTGCCCTTGATATACCCTGTGAGGGTTGATTTTCCAAGTGTTCATTCCTCATTATGTGCCAAAAACGATTACAGATTACTCTTTTTTATTCTAATTGTTTTCCTTTAACACTTTCTTGCTGTTCTCCTTACAGGGAATTCTCAGAATTTTCTATTCATATGTGTGAAGATGTTTCAGCATTCAATGCCATACAAATGGATTGATATCACATAACACTTCCATACTCTTTTCTTTGATGGTGAGAAAATGCATTGTCTTCTTACTACTTTGTTTAACTTTTTAAGTACATCTTCCAGAAATCCAAACTGACATCATATTTCGGTGTGGCATCTCTATCTTTTGTGAAAACACTTAAATATATTTATGTTTAATATTGATATCGTCACTTGGTAGTGTGCAACTTGGATAAGTTTTTTTTTCTTACATTCTTATAAAAAGAAAAAATGATTCTAGAGAGATTATAGAAAGTTTAAGGATAAAGAAAAGGAAATGGTGTTACTTTCTCCAAGAAAGAAGAAAGGCTTATGGTGTATCCTTATGCAGACGAACAAATTGTGGTAAAGAAGCTCCATCAGAAATAAAATTTAAAAATGATATTAAATTCATAATAAAAGAAAAAATGAATAAAATAAATCCAATGTATCATTGAAATTCAGCAAAAAAAGGCAGTTCTGAAAAGAGAGTTCAAATGATATAAACAGCTATGAATATTTTTATGAGCTATGTCATTTCATGACCATGGCGATCATAGCTCACCTTAGGTGTAGCTCTTAGTAAATTTTGTCTTCATACTTGTTATGGGATCTTACCCATAAAAATAATAATGGACTATTCCATACTTAATAAATACTGCGCCTCAGGAGTAGTTCAAGTTGAGTCAGTAGTTCAAGTCGAGTCAAGAGTCGAGTCAGAGTCAGTCCGAAACAGAGTCGCGTTCAAACAATTACTGCAAGACATTGGAATAATGATACTGGTCGAGACTACATTGTTCTCTCTACTAAACCTGATTGTACATACTAACACTTCTACTTCTCTGTATATATTCCTGTTTGTAATATATCTGTGTTATTCCATACCTGTGTTCGATTTATTCTTTATTGGTTCTACCTTGGACAATCACCCTGGTACAAGAGACAGGACCATAACAATACTATATCTCGTAAAACATGTTCTGTCGTATATTTAAAGAAGCTGTTAAGTACGTTATCTACAGTTTTCCTCTCCATTGCCTGCAATATGCACTGTACGTATAAAAATTTTCCAAATACTATTTCCTCATTATTTAGCCTAAAAGATTAAACTGTCTCTTAGTGATGTTAAATATAAGTGTCACTTTGTCCATTTTCGACAATAATTTGTCATGGCTCACATCCTATTCTTAGCATCCTTCTGTAGAACCATATTTATGCTGTTTCAAGTTTCTTTTCCCTCTTTGCGGAAGTTGTCCAGCATTCGCTGATATATAGCAGAATGAACTTTACTTAACACTTCATTACACTTTTGTTTCTAAAGAAAATTTTCTGTCTAATTCTTTGCTTATCTATTGGAATGTAATTATCGCTATTTCAATGTGCTTTCGAATTATGCGCCGAACTTTCTGTTCCCTGTTAAAATACTTTCTAGTAATTTAAATTGTACATGCTTGATTTTTCAAACTAATGACTGATCTATTACTTTGAGTAAGCTTTAAAAAATAGAATTCAAGAATAAAATTAAAAAGGAAAATGAGAGCAGCCGCGGAAAAATGAACAAAAATAAGAGGCTATTACAAGAAGAATTAAATAAGTGAAGAATTTAGAATCAAAGTATTATTAAGAACAAATCAATGAAGGTCACAGAAACAACGGTGCTGCAAAATCAAACAAAATTGAAAGTCGAGAAGACGGAGCCAGAAGGAACGGAGAATAATGAAAGAAAGTGAATAGAAACAATGATTAGTAAAAATAAAAATAAATAAAAAATATTGGAAACACGCCAAAGCTGAAATCCAGGAAAATCCTGAAAAATAAAAATATAACCAAAACCTCATTCCTTCATTGTATTATCCGATTTCAAAAGCTAATAGAAGAACCTCGATTTTTTCCTATCCAATGTTTCAACTCTTTCCGCTTTAAATTTGCATTATTTTGCTTTCTTTCCCCTGTGAACAGTTTGTCACTGTATAATCCAAGTTTAAAGCTAAAAATATTACCTTGATATCTAGTGACAGCATGTCATATGATTTACGCTTCTTTCTATCGTGCTGTATTTTGCAATAAAGGTTTGTGCTACAATTTATACTGATTACATCTCTTGTATTTTCATTCATATATTTATTCATGTTATTTTACTGTTTCATATAAACGTGTTTCGAAGTGAAGAGCTGTTTCAAAAGTGTTGCTTAGTTTAGACCAGATTATAGGCTTAAAGAAAACGAGTTACATTTTAAACCCACCCCATTAAAATAATTTTTCGGCTCAATCTATTTGTTTAAGTCTAACGAAATAACAGGTCATATTTTGTATATTTTCTATTATTGTTTTTATTTTTAAATTTTTTTAGCATAACCTCATGCTTAAGAATTAAACAATACCGTTGGTGTAATAATTTTAATGATTTACGTTTCCAAGAGAAGCAGCCAAATGTCTATCAAGTATATAGCGAATATATTTGATCTATAAGTCGTTTCGAAGTCGATGTAATATATACTGAGAACCATCATGTTTTTGTATGGATTTTAACCCATTCAGTAAAAGATTACCTGTGTATAGTGCAACCGTTCGCCAAAAATGCAGTAATTATAACCTCTTCAATAAATTATTACGTGTGTATAATTTCTTGAAATTCTAATGTGATGGGTTAATATCCACTCTATTTCCGAAATAGTTAAAACATGTAAAAAAAAACAGAGTTAAAACAATCATATAATCAAAATATAGTCTCGATTCACCTGCAATGAAGATCACTTAAATGTTGTCATATTGCAGTAAAGTGACGTGCATTTTAACCTTGTAACTCTGTCGTGAAAGATAATGTTAAGATTCAACAGATTTAGAATAATTTTTTAAAAACAAAATCCGGTATTTTTCCTCGTTAATCTGTCTAGAAATATAGCTTTAATCTTAAGCTTAATATAAAGATTTTTTTCCGACACACAAAAACGTACAAATATCATTTCTTTACGCATTAAACTTTGTTAGTGTCTCAACATCTTCGCACCGGAATTATGATAAATAATGAAATTATAAATCCTTTGTCAGCAGATAAATACAAAATTTTAAAAAGATCCATATATCAAGTTTTAAACAAAAATTACAAGTTAAACAAACATCAACCCCTTCCAACAATTTAATTACGTTGTCGGACTGTCAGTATCAAACCAAAATGGTTTATAATTTTTTGAACGAAGTGTTACTTTTTAGAAAATATACAATAATGGTGTCTTCATATTGCTAATTTCTTACCGTTATGTGGGAATATTTTCTGCGGCACCCTGTAAAATTGACAAATGCTGAAATCGAAATATATAACTATCACAAAACTATTAAATGAAATTCTCATCTAATAACTTAGGGCAAGAAAATTTGCTAACATTAAAAATATGATGAGAATGCAAACCCGCTTAAAAAACACTAAACTAAAGGAAGTTATTGAATGCTATACAGATATTTCGTAAAACTTATTATTAAAAGCGTCAACAAATTCAACGTTGTATCTTATGAAATTTTCACCCCCAATTCGCAATGACCCCACCAAATTTAAAACATAAAAACACGATCGCCTGTTAAACATTCAGGGGAAATCTATCACATCAACGCAGAAATGTGTTCTTTCAAATTCCAATAAATAATTTCTGATTTGATATGGTATTAGGTTTGTGCAAAAATAATGACGTAATAATGTCGTTTTTTGATGTATTTTTAAACGTCAAAAAACGACATTATTACGTCATTATTTTTGCACCAACCTAATAATTTTATGAACTCGAAATACGATTTGCAGGTCGGGAAGACTAGAATCAAGCAGACGCGGAAGTTGAAATATCTGGAAAGCGTTCTGACAGACGAAGGTAAATTCGACACTGAGATCCGTAGACGTATTGGGATGGCCAAGGACGCATTCCAAAAGTCGGGCAGGGTATTGCGAGACAAGAGGATTTCTTTGGTAACGAAGAAAAGAATACTGAGTTGTTACGTGACATCTCTCCTTCATTACGTCAGCGAATGTTGGACGATTTCCTCAATGATGAAGAAGAGATTCGAGGTGACGGAGATGTGGTTCTACAGAAGGATGCTAAGGATTCCATGGAACGAGTGTGTGAGCAACGATGAGAAGGTGAAAACAAGGAAGAGACAGCTGAAGTTACTGGGACACGTAATGAGGAAGTAGAGCCTGGAGAATCTGATACTCACGGGTCGAATAGAGGGAAAGAGTATGGGAATACAAGGCATACCATACCTAGCCTCCTTAAGAAGTTGGATGGCAGAACTTGATCTGGGGAGATGGCAGATGGACGGATGTTGTTGAGCACTGCAAGGGATAGAGAGCGGTGGAGAGCAATGATCGCCTACGTTCAGAAATGACACGGCACATAGAAAGAAGGAGTACCTAGTCCCGCTCTCTAGCCAACAATCTCCCAAAAACCTACTCTGCTATACTAGTATTCGAAACTTAAACTAATGTCTCTGCATTTGCTTTGTAATTATGTTATTAATTCCACAAATGACCTCGTAACCGAATCTATAATTCTCAGTATAAGTATCTTTATGACTATAAGAGGTTCTCTTCCCTTAAAATTAAAAGAATTATATATATCTATAAAGCGACAATAAAAGAAGCCTATAATAGACCATTTTTATCAATTTTGTTCAATTCAATTTTTTGTTCAATTCAGTTTTTATCAATTTTGTTCTTCGTGATATATATTTACATGCATATATATATATATATATATATATATATATATATATATAGTCGACTTTCCCATATATATATATATATAGTCGACTCTCCCGTCGAATTCGACGTATGAGTTTCAAGCAGATCAGTTTCCAGGAAACCGACAGCCCGACAACAGCACATGAGATTTGATTAGAGTGGTGAAGGCTTCGTGCAGGACTATCCACACTTTTTGAAGCGATGAATACAGAGACCTGGTGTACTAAGTGCGACAAGATTCCCAAACGACCCTCCGCAGGTTTTTTAATTCAGAGTTGTTCTTCTCCTAGACCAGTTGCCACAAAGGCTATAGAAACCAGTATGACCTGCTATTTTACCCATAGATGGAGGGAGAAGATGATGATTCATACCTTTCCCAAGGGTATTAGCATTGAACATCATGGATTCGACTGGAATTCGAACTCGGCCCTGCGATTCCTCAATCCAAGCCGCTATCCATTACTCCACCGTGCCTCCTCTCTCTCTACATATATAATCTTAAGGTGTACTTTATTTATGGGATAAAGTGCTCAGTATCAGAGATAGAGCATGTGTAAATATAAAAGTGAACATAGAAGTCAACACTTAGAGGCGACAGTCTGTTTCATGCTATATGCAATCGTCAGGTCAATATATATATATATATATATATATATATATATTATATTATATTTCGTTTGTGTATGTGTGGCATGATGAATAAGGTCCCAGACTTTATAAGAACAATTTTTTAACGTCAAATTGTTTGTTATTAAGAGAAAAGACCAAACAATTTCTTGATTATTTTATTAAACTTTTTACTCGCACCTCCGAAATGTGGGTAAAATCTTTTTGCGTTGTTTGTTTTTCAGAAATTTCTAGTTAAACTATTTTGTTTTACATATTTTACAACCCAATTACTATTTTTTAATTTCACTTAACTAATTAGAACCTAATTCTCGAAAAAATAATCTTTAGTTCAATTTATCTTTCTTATTACATTCCTATTTGAAATTCTTATTTTTACATTCTATGTCGTTTTGAAATTTCCTTTAAATTATTTTTATATTTAACTCCTATTTCATAAAAAAGTATTTTTTTTTTTACTTTTTAATTTACTTTTATTATTATTATTTTTGTTAGAGTTGTTTTGAAACAAAAACGTTTGAAATATAAACGAGAATTTCATTTTAAATTCAATGTTTTATTTATTTTTAGACTTTATTTCATTCGCATTTGAAATTAGTAATATTCAGCACTTATTCGGAAATAAACAGAAATTATTATTGCGTTCATTTTGGCCCGAAAATTCTAGTAAACATTATATTTTTACATATTTATTTAAATATTACTTAATTTTCTGACATTTTGAAAAATTAATTTGACCCAAGAAAAAAAAATGTGATGGCCTCTAAATGACATTATTGTGTTTTAAAGATCAAGTGATTTCAGGGATATTTTTCCCTTACTGAGAAAACCCTTTCAATATTTTACGACTGGAATTCTTTTATTTAACTTCTGTGTTCCACCGTGTCTTTTAACAGGCTTTAAAAATTTATTAATCAATGAAAAGCATTAAATATATATTCAAGTACTTATACAAGGGACTTCTGTTGAAGTAAGAGACAATTTAAAAGCAGATCGTGAACAGGATCAAGTTCACGATGAAATTTCTAATTGACATGTTGCTGATATGTTTCTCCACTGTAATTTATGTGGAGAATGTCAGAGATCAAGCTGTATGACACATCTCACAATGTCTACAAATTTCTTGTACATCTGGAAGACAAGCAAAGATTTTGCTTTCACGGGGGGGGGGGCATCACTTAGCAAGCTGCTCAGGCTCAGATGAACCGTGACACTATAAACACTTCATTATTTAAACTGAATGATCATAATGATGATACAAAGAACCAATTGTATCCTGACATTCCGCTGAATTATTTGGTTAATAATCACACTGGAATATGAACCCCAAGGCAAAGGAATACTAATATAATCGGTAGAATATATAAAATGGGTCCTAGAGACAGAAAAATATCACCCGCGAATGTTTCTGCTGCATATTTCAGGCATCGTGAGCTTCCAAGATTTTTACACAGTAGAAAGAGAAGTCTTGCCAGGCAGCAAGACCGAGATACGGCCTTCTTTCAAACGATGGCACACAGGAATATACATATGTTGACGATGCTGCTTGCCAGATACCCTTACATTTGCGTGTTGTTTGTAGCCCTGTGCACGTATATGGACCCTAAAATGCTATTCAACTGTGGGCCAAGGAATGCATGATTGAGGGTGTCTCGTACCAATGTTTTAATGCAGACCACGGAGAAAACATGGCGCTACACTCAACTGATTCAATTCTGATAGATGATGATATTAATGATTTAGCAACTGGGCTGGCTGAATTTATTGAAGTAACACAGCTTGACCATTATGAAGACTTCGATCACCGAAGCATTGTAACACTTACTGATGAACAGAGACTGATTGATAATGCTGTGCTTGAATCTGTAGATAAGAAGAGAAGAGTTGAGACGACCAGCCACTCCTGTTTCTGTGTAGATGTAGATGTGAGCAAAATTATAATTTTAAAACCATGATTTCTTTTCTGAGAAGAAACAACTGCAACCCGTGCAGTGGTGTTTGTACAGGCATAGCTTCTACACTAGCCTCAGGTGGAATAACTATACATAGTTTGTTCAAATTGCTTCTCCCACTCACGGAGGTCAGCGTTTAAAATGCACCAGCCACTTCGGACCATGCAAATTATTTACGAAACTAGGATTTGATTATCTTGGATGAGACTCTTGTGATCCCTTCATTTGCTCTTCATGCTATTGATAAAGCATGCTGTGTATGATGGTAATGTTTTGCTCTTAGTGGGGGGGATTTTAGGTAGGTCCTAACCATATTTCCAAGAGGAAATAGTGAGGCAATCATTGAAATCTGTATTAAAACTTCTCCACTCTGGCTGATTTCTATCCAATACAGACTAAGCCAAAACACCAGCACAACAGCAGATAAAAAGGAATTTGACAGCTTTACAAGATCCTAGTTTTGCTGTTGATGCCATAGAAGTACCTAAGATTCCATGCGTTGACGTCCCTCTGGTTGATGATATCTTCAACGAGACATCTAAGAAAGAGAGAAGGATCTGATTAATCCTTTCGCCAAAAGATTCAGCCTTCCTCTTGGTCATTGAAGAAATTTTGATACTACTTGGTGCACCTATTATAGTACATATACATTTTGAAAGAGGATCCTGCTGTGCTAAAGCGCTACGCACTTGAATTTCTAAACTCTTTGACAGCATCAGGAATTCCTCCTTATACATTGAGTTTAAAACCCGGCTCAATAGTAATGTTTCTTCATAACATTTCTATCCAGAATGGTCTCTGCAATGATACAAGACTGGAAGTGTTGGCCATACATCAACATTGAATAATGCTTCCTTTATTAGCGGCTCAATAACAGGCAGACTTGTCATCATCCTCAGAATAAAGCTGACTTCAAACTACTCTAACTTGGCATTCAACTTGGGAGGACCAAGATTCTTGTACTTTTTTCATATGCAATGAGAATTAAAAAATCAAAAGGGCAGACATTTGAGAAGATGTGATTGTTTTATTATCAGCCAGTGTCCAGTCACACGTAAGGAAATGTAGTGAACAAAACAAGATCCAGATTTAAAAATTCAAATACTAAGCACTAATTGATTTTGTTATAAATTAAAAAGACTTGAATTTGAAAACTTTGCTTAAAACAGATGCAAAAGCGAGCCCAAAACAAAATTTATGAAATTTCATACCTTGATGCGGAATAATTAGCAACATAATATTATCGCTGACAGAGCGAATGCGTCTTGAACAAAAATCTAAGACCATGACGCTGACTAATGAAGTGACTGAAAATATAAAGAACTGTTTAACAAATGTAACCACTCTAGCTTTGCCTGACTCGAAGACTATTAATTATCAGCTAGTGATAGTTCGAACTATGCCGTAGGAGTTGCTCTTCATCAAATGATTGATAACCAAGCCATCCCTTTTGGGTTCTTTAAAAAAAATTGTCACAAACCCAACAGAAATATTCTACGTTTGACAGTGAACTATTAGCTGCATACTTAGCAGTATTTCATTTTGAATACTTAGTGGAAGGAAGAAATGTTTTATTAATGACTTACCATAAAACACTTTGTAGTGCTTTTAAAAGCCAGTCTCCATTAAAGTCTGATGGACAACAACGACACCTCTATTTCATTAGTGAATGCCTTAATGATATATCCTACATAAAAAGCTCACAAAATATTGTAGCCGATTTTTATCACGACCAGCAAATGCAATCAATATTGATATTTGCGACCTACAAGAAATAGTGAAACACCAAAATCCTGACGATGAAATCGAAACTTTCCGTGATCATCTGAAACTACTGTAAACACAAACGAATTAGTGCTATGTGACTTGTCATTACCTTTTCCACGGCTTTTTCTCACGGAAAAGCTAAGAAAATCGGTATTTGACAGTCTACATAATTCATCACATCCTGGTACATCAGCCTTTATAAAACTCATAAAATCAAGTTATTACTGGCCTGAAATGACCAAGCCGTTAAAAACATGGCGTAAGGAATTCCAGCAAGTGAAAATAACAACACATACAAAAAAAAAATTTCAACCGTTCGAATTACCCTCCAGACGCTTTCAGACGGTGCATATTGATATTGCTGTCCTCTTAACGCCAGTAAAGAACACTACTAATCCTTATTTTCAAGCTATCGTTGTATTTTAACATGTATAGATAGGAAGACCAGATCGATTGAAGCATGCCCAATATCGGAGATCACAGCGAAATCAGTGTCAACAGCTTTCGTAGACTTATGGATCGCTAGATTCGATGTTCCACTCCACGTTATAGCAGACAGAGGGAGCCAATTCGAATCTGAATTGCTCACAGAATTAACCAAAATAATTGGTTTTCACCGACTGAGAACAACAGTATACCACCAGCAGACAAACGGTTTAGTAGAAAGAGCGTATAGAACTCTGAAGACACCAATAAGAGCAACAAAAGAATTCTCGCTATCAGCACTTTCCATTGTGCTTCTTGGAATCAGGATAACCCCTAATGAATCTGATTATTCCTCCTTTACTGTATTAGCGGGAAGTGAAGCTCAAGTTCCGCGATTGTTAACGATCCTGCTAAAGATGAAGACATAGAACTAACAAACTCTCACGTCAAGACTTTAGCTGAAAAGATGCAAAAATTTGACATGGAAAATTTTTCTAGCAGACATCTACACCTAAGTCATATATTCCTAAAGATTTACAAAACTGTAAATATATTTGGCTGAGAACGGGCAGAGTACGAAAACCTTTAAAAGCGCCATACACAGACCCATTCCATGTATTAAGCCGACATGACAAATATTTTATGA
The DNA here is from genome assembly GCA_963932145.1 of Acanthosepion lycidas. Lineage (NCBI taxonomy): Eukaryota > Metazoa > Mollusca > Cephalopoda > Sepiida > Sepiidae > Acanthosepion > Acanthosepion lycidas. The sequence goes on along the minus strand of OZ010615.1, from coordinate 12,313,256 downwards.
TCATAATATTTGCAAACGTGCATAATAATGCTTCCATTAAAAGATTAAACTAGCATATATTTCTAAAAATAAAAGTCAAGAGATCTTGTCGAAAGATATCCGGAATTGAACGAATCCCAAACTCATATCGAAGGAGCTCATGATGAAAAACAAATAACTAAAACAAAAATCGTTAGAACCATTAAATGAAAAAAACAAAAAAAAAAAACACAACACATTTTTATGACTGAAAAAAAATGCACTGAATTACATTCCGTTATTTGAACGGGGACCTATCTGTAGTAAACAATAAAATATCTAGATGTAAAAATTCAAATGCTAAGTACTGACTCATTGATTTTGTTAGAAATTAAAAAAGACTCGAATTTACAAACTTTCCTTAACACACACGTAAAAGCGAATCCAAAACAAAACTCGTTAAATTTCACACCTTGATGCGAAATGTTTTTTGGCCAATAGAAAACTAGGAAAAATTTAAAAACAAAATTAAAATAATCTTCAATTCTTTTACGGATATTTTCGCGAGTCGACGCGAAGTTTGTTCGTCGTCGAATGGAAAGGCCCGAATCATATCCGGGAGTGAATCCCCAAATGACCTTTTCAAGAAACACAAACAAAATAAAAGACAGGCAAGTTCGCTTGTCCACAGAGAGAAGGAGACAAGCGTATTAACACGTCCCTTGACAAGCGTCAAGCGATCGTTATTATTATATCTACATTTCTCTCTCACCTCTTTTATACTGGATAAACGAACGGAACATTTTAAGACTGCGCGATTACTTCAAAGACATTACTACCCTACGATAACGCTCATACATACATACATACATACACACATACGTTCCTGACTACGTACACATAATATTATTCTTGCAAGGTCTAATAAGAACGACCTTGTATCAACCAAAATACATTAATTTTATTTGTACAGACCGTAATTGATTTATATGTATATAAATTTGTTGTTCCACTTTGCAATTTGATTTTCTTGTTTTATACTCTTCTTATGGTGGGCTATCTAACTAACAAGGCCAAATCAAACTAATCTGTTTCAACACCCATCCACTTTACTATAACTGATAACTCACTATAGACACACACACACACACACATATATATATATATATATATATATATATATATATATATATATATATATATGTATATTAAAGGAATATCTTTAAAAAGAGGAAACTGTTTATATGTGGCATATATTGTTTTGTATATATATATATATATATGTCTACTGTTTTCTGTATTCATATCGGAGGAGGCTATGTTTGGAGGTGGTACCACTGTCTGATTGGCATAGGCAATCTTTGCCCTCATTTTGAACCCACCCAAGTGTTGTTTATTTTTCCAGCCTTTTAGTATTGTACGTTGAAAAGGGATAAATTTAATAACCAGACCTTACGTATTTGTAAATATATCTGTACAAATATTCGCATTTTTACTAGTGACCCAGGACAGTACTACCTCTTCAAGCACTCTGTGTTCAGTCTGACACCATGTGGTAAGATGAATGGAGCCATAACATCGTTAACACTAGTGGTTACTTGAAAAATTTTCGTAATCACCATTAGACTTCTCTAACTCTTTTCGAAACCTCTGCACTGTCATCAGATTGACACCCGGACGCTCTGAAATATTCGTAGGAGATGTTCTGTCGCGAAACCCAAGCGGTAAATCATACCGTTTCCAAATCTGTGGGGGACTGAATTGCGTCATGTTGCTCTTTGTCTTACAAAATGTGAAGAAATGCTTCTTCTGTACTGTCCCGTCGACAAAATAAAAAAAAACAAAACAATGTGCCTGCACGAAACTAAAAATAAAACATTGCCACAATTTACCAATCGCACCCTGTATCTACATATTCTTATATGTATATGCAGGCATATATATATTTTATACCTTCCTAAGTTCAACTGAAACGAAAAGCTCTTACATAATTTCGTAAATGTTAAATAATAGCGACTTCTTTCATTAAACTTATGTTTTCTAAGCATTAACTGAGTCGTATTCTGAAACAGCTTCATCTGATCGAGACAATCATATGGATTACATACATGGCACCAACCCTATTAATAAATATCTAATCTGTCAGCTGTCTACAGCCGCTTTCTCAGACCCATGGTAAGAAATCGCTTTCATCGAATGAAAACCGTGGATTTTGGCGAAGGACATCGTTCTTCGAATCTTGTGCATGTGCGCAACAAAATCAGAAAGAATTCCTACCAGCTAAAAGTAACCATATCACATGGAACAACAACAGAAACTAAAATTATTCTCACATCCAATAGAAAGAGAAAATAATGCCAATGAAAATGTTGACATATCGCGATACTTTAGGCAGGAATCAGCCATCTATACTGGAAAGTTTAGGCAGGAAACAGCCATCAGTACTGGAAAGAACGATAATAGCTACTGGACAGGGGAAAATAATTCTCTTATAAAATTGTTTTCATGGTCAGCATTTGTAAATTTCAGACGACAGTACTGGCTGCTCAATCTATAAATACCTAATCATTCCTCACGAGGAAATGTCTAATATTATAATTACCATTAACAAATTCATAGAAAATGTACGCAGATACACTAGATTTTAAACTAGAACTGTAATGGGCGAGAAACTGAGTAATCCGCTTGATCTCATATGCTTATATGGCAGTGGATGATTGAAATCTTATCAGAGGTGAGGTGAACTGAGACAGCCGAGATGTTCTATGAAATTATGCTCTAAAAACCATGGAAGAAAATATAGATACACAAAACAAGTTTTAAGAAAAATACACAAATATTACTCATTTTGAGTCACAAATATAGTTAGAATTCCTCAATTCGGCCATGTGCAGAAGAAATACACTTATTACAAAAAGTCAGAGGGTGTGTACCCGCTTATTCCATTAGTTACATTATATAAATTAAAACAGGCACAGAAACATTCCGTCGTTCATAACAGAAAATGGTTACTACCTACTGGGTAGATGAAATAACCCGAATGTGCTTGGTACTGATTACTGTACCTAACTTTGAACGCATATAAATTCATTGGCGGTGAGTGTCGAAATCGATAAGTTTAATGATTGGATTTTCGGCTCTGAATTTGTGAAAATTGCTTCAGGTTCTTAATAGATAAGGGGATAATTGTATGGTTTCCATTTTCTGGCCTCCATTGCGATTATTAATGCCATACCGTTTATTGCATACTGAGAGAGTTCCCAACCCCAACCTCGATTATTTATATTGATTTTGTATTAAGCTCCACAAAAAAATAAGGAAGAAGTGCTTGGGGAATCTGAGATTCAAATGCCTTAATGAAGGAAATGGTATAAACCTGAAGTAGCCTCTCTAACGGTTTCATTTAACTGAAAGTCAGAACATGAAGTGTATACAAGGTAAAAGACATCACATAGTGATGAATGATATGAAAATAAAAACATGATAATCACTTTAATTACGGAATATATCACAATTGAAACTTTCTGAATGTACTTATGCCTTAACGAAAAATATTTATTTTTCAAACTTCACCCAACAACATAAACTGCTACAAAACTAAAACATTAAACTGAAAACAAGAATCATTTTAATTAGCCTAGTCAATGGATTGTATCCATATGAATGGCGCCAAATGCATGCAGCCAAACCTATTAAGAAATTACTTAAGTCTTTTCTGTCTACAGCTAAATTCTCATTATGAAAAATGAAATGAGAGAAACATATATAAAGATTTAGCTATTTTTACATTCTTCAATACTTAACTGTATATTCAGTGGATTATTTTTAAGGAATAAATGCATAACTCTTTTGTCAGAAACCCTAGAGTTTTCCACAAAATATAATACTATATAAAATAAAATGAGTATATATATTTGCTTCTTTGACAAATTTGTCCTGCCCTTACATTGGCACACTATTTTATCTTCCTAAATTTTAGTTTTATATCAAGCAATCGCTTAGAGAGCGAAATCACTCAAGGTTTCATTTATCTTTGAACATGCATCATTAGAGCAATTAAAGGAAATATATCAAAAGATAGAATGTTCAAATCGTTGTAACATGACGTAAAAGAAATATTAAATCAAATGATTCATTCTAACACAAAACTCAATATCCTCTAAAAGAAAAGAATGTCTCAGTTTCCGCAGTTTTTAGAAATTCTATCTCTCGACATATTTATTTTCTAAGCTATGCTTAGATGCGGCACAAGAAAGTAAGGGGCCACCAATGACTGATCTCATTACTACTTGCTTCTTTGACAAATTTGTTCTGCCCTTAGTTTGCTCAAATATAGAATTCTAGGTATTTTACTCTGGTTTTCTTTCTAACTGTACATCCTGTTTTCAATTCTTCTTTCATCTTCGTAAATTTCACCTAACGTTTTCTAAATGTTGGGCTAAATCTTTAGAGTTCCTTTTTAGATAGCCGCCCTCAAATACATTTTGACAGGGAACCCTTACTCTGAATCTGTGTGGATATTAAATTAAATGATTCATTATAACACAAAATTCAATATCCTCCAAAAGAAAAGAATGTCTCAGTTTCTGCAGAATTTAGAAATTCTATATCTTATAGCTTATATGCGGCAGAAGGCCGAAAGTGAGGAGCCGCTAATGAGGATCGAACTAACTATTCAGTTGTAACGGTTTTAGCGAGACAAGTTTGCTAAATATTATATCACGCCATGGTGCCCTTTCGCACTCAATATACTTGTGTGTTATATATGCATGTGTGTGAGAGAACGCTCATATATATATATATATATATATATATATATATATATATATATATATATATATATATATATATATATATATATATATATATATATATATATATATATATATATATATATATATATATATAAAACATTTTTTATGTTTACAGATTCTTTTTATAGATACAAATATTTAAGTAAATGCTCTGTTTTATAATAAACAGTATTAAACAACATTTACCAACCTGAATGTCCGAGAAATGTATATATATATATATATATATATATATATATATATATATATATATATATATATATATATATATATATATCCGTTTTAAACTTTTTAATTCTACGAATTAACTTCTTGGTAGCTGTAGAAAATTGATTAAGGAAAATTACAAAATTGTCTTTCAGATAATTATTAATTATCCAAAATACTTTCAATCTCATCTGAAACCATCTTCAAGGATTGCATATCTCTGGATGTGTTATGCGCTAAAATCTTAAATTCAAAATATTATATTTACCTCTATGCAAGGGAGGTAAATTATGTGATTTAATTTTTTTTTTTTTAAATTTAAGTTATTTATTTAATTATACTATCTAAATTTAGTACTTTTATATAGCACTTTGCTGCTCCAAACATTTAAGAACTTTGTTGCTATACAAGTAGTTGACTTTATTTATTTTCTTGGCCGAAATTCTCCCATATAAAAAGCTTTTAAAAGCTGACTTATATAACTACCGTAATGCCATCTCCCACTAACAAAGACAGACTTATTCTAATGGGAGATTTCCATGCTCGGTTGAGTAACGATCACCAGGAATGCGATAGTGTTCTGGATCATCATGGTTTTGGAGGACTGAATATAGACGACCTTCATGGCTTTCTATTTGCAGAGAATACACTCTTGTACTCCAACACCTACTTTCAGCAACCGAATTATCCCAAGACATTATCGATGAATCTTTGATCGAAATACTGTCATCACCAAGAAGAAAGACTTAAGAGACATCAATATCATAAGTTACTTTCAAACCACCTGAGGCGTCTCTGATACTAACATCGGGCGTAGTGCCTTGGATAGAAATAATTGTAGATATTTTAGCCAGAGTGGTATCAGAAATGTTTAGATCTGTAGTACTGACCGGTTAGAAACGAAAGACAACGGCGATAGGCGTCAGCAAATAGTGTTATGTTCCGATATCCTCGCTGTTACACAATAGATGGACTTGTATACAAGTGATTAGTGGTTCTGAAGTGTCATATGCAACGCAAACTTTAAAAAAATCAATGATGTTTTTAGATCCTCATGTGTGTAAATCAACAGTAGAATTCATCATATATATTATATAAACTATTAATACACACCTGACATCATAAAATAATTCCGAATATGTATATATCCGTTTAGGACAATGATGAAGAAGTTTTATTTTCAACACTTAAGATTCCTCTTTCTGGAAAAGAACAAACGCGGCACAAACAACAATATATACGAGCCATTTACAGCGATGGATTTATGAAAATTATCAGTGGTTCGTTAGATGCAGAAGTGAAAAGTTGATCTGGAAGATTGAGAATTGTTCACTACATGACTCAATCTACCATTAATTAGAGATAATACCGGTCGTATTGAATCATGGGACGTTGTATGGATAATCTGCCTATTGCATATATGACTTTAGAGGCATTTGAAAACATTTGTCCGTATGTCATTCGGTAAGATATTTGAGTGTCTCAATATTTAAATAAAAAGAAAAATTAATAGACCTACTTGATATTATCAATTTACTTGTCAGACTTACAAAAACAGTCTATTTAAAAACAAATAATGACCACAGGCAACAAATCATTTCTAAACAGCAATATGGAATGAAACTATCCTGGCGAAATGCTGTTCATTTGGTGGGATTGTAAAGGCGATATGCATCCCAAAATTCTTCCACAAACTCGGACGTTGAAACGAGACAATGTTTTTTTCCATATGTATTAATTAACGAGAACAGCTAATAACAGTGAAAATTGGAAATTGGAAGGGCGTCGTCTGAGAGCAGGACGATGCAACAGCTCCAGTACGCTCGTATATTATAGTTGATTTATCCATCTAATCCACTTCTGACACACAACTCTAACGTATAATTTCCAACTTTTGGATCTACATATAATTCCGTAAATATTGTAGTCGAGAATCTCTTAAAAATAATACAATTTTTATGACCACCGTGCATCACGCGCGCGCGCGAACACACACACACACACGCACGCACAAAACACAAAGAAGAACAAGATCCACCAAATACTAATGAAAACACATGCATTATCTTTTGACATAATACAAAAATAACGCAATTCAGAAAATCGGCAAGTGGACCGAACGATTACCAAAACATTCTTCTACGGAACTCTGGAGTCGATTTGCTGAATATAACATCGATCATCTAAGTGACAAATTTTATATTTGCATTGCTCACAGAGAGTGAATATATATATATATATATATATATATATATATATATATATATTAGGTTGGTGCAATAATGACGTAATAATGTCGTTTTTGACGTATTTTTTAACGTCAAAAAACGACATTATTACGTCATTATTTTTGCACCAACCTAATATATATATATATATATATATATATATATATATATTAGGTTGGTGCAAAAATAATGTTGTTTTCTCACATGTGTTACTATGTGAGAAAACGACATTATATTTTGCACCAACCCTATATATATATATATATATATATATATATATATATATATATATATATATATATATATATATATATTGGGTTGGGTTCACCCTCTGAACCAATAAAGGGAAGGTGCAAATAAAGTGGAGGTTTATAATCAAAAAGCGGCTTAACCCTATGAAATCTACTGTTGACATCATGGATAACAGAATCCAAAACATCCAAAAGGATATCCATTTTTAGAAAGTTAATCTTAATGAAATCCATTTCATCGCAGAGAAAGCTATCAGAACAAATCATAAGCGACCTATAAATTAGGATCTTAATCAGATTATATATAATTTCACACACAAACAGATATATATATATATATATATATATATATATATATATATATATATATATATATATATATATATATATATATATATATATATATATATACAATTTATTCTTTCTTCTGTAGTCGATAAACTGTCGTTTCAATTAATTTTGCCTGCATTATCTTGACAGTTATCCAGATAAGGATTTAGATACAAATATTCTGGAATCTTATCGAACGAAAGATCATAAAATGTTTACAATTTTGACGATTCTATCGGGCAATGATTGCATTAAATATTCATAAAACTGTTACATATTCTTTGGTAAAATATTATCATATATGCAACATCGATGAAGAAAGTTAAATGATAAACTCTGTATTATAAAAAAATTTCATGTCTCACATTATGGAACAAATCTTTGCTAAGGAATTATTACCTTTTAGAGTAAACGTTTGACGCTACGAGACTAATTCATCGAAGTTCAAAACATCATGACATTATTGAAAACAAGGTCTTTACAAAAGTTAATAAATCTAATTGTTGAGTGGTTCTCCCCTTTTTATACAAATGGACTCACCCATTATATACATATACTACTGCTATGTGAAGACCCGTGAGAGCAAGACCACTCAAATCGAGTCCAGAGTGACAGAGTAAAAAGTTGTTGGTAACCGGAAGAGTGAGGGTGAGTTAACAGCCTTATAGGAGTCACAGTGAGCGAACACGTAGACTCAATAAGAAGTTCTACAGCGATACTTCAATACCAAAGACTGTATATATATATATTGCTACTAAGCCGTATTCTTTGAACTACTAACCTGCTTTACCAGTTTGTATTATTACGTTAATACATTATTTTCATATATTTCTTCCTGGCGTTTGTTATTTATTGGTAACAGATTTCAACTTGGAATCCACAACGCTAAGGTATATGTCTGTTAAGTCGATGAAATTTTATTTTAGCTGAAGATAAAAAAAAACGAATCTTAAAACTACATTCGTAAAATTCTACAGCTAACAATAGCTATGTACTTAGTCAAAAAATAAACTCTTATTTTTAGAAGTTTTTTCTAGAATCTAGTAATGACATATTCACTAATTCGTTATAGAAAAGAAAAGTATAAACATTTGCTACCTAAATTTTATTACATAGAAAAATAGCCGTCATAAAATAGACATCACGAGAGAGCACGAGAATTCATCCGTTATACTTAAAGAACTAAATAGCGGGAAACAGATGGTAGTTAATGTTTTCCGAACTACCTCATAGATTACAAAATTAGATTGCTTCTTTCTAATCTAACCAATAGTAATACTAATCAATAACAATAACATTAACATGTTTTTTTTTATGTAAAACATACACCCGGTAACTATAAGCAGTATTAATTTTCCTTTAGAAATATTATAACGAAATACACAACTATAGTCAATCCAAACAATAAAATTAATTCATCTACTATAAAAAAAATTTAAAACAGCTAAACGTATCATCAACAACAAAAACTCACCTGGAAGATCCAAATTAGAGAGAATCAATATTATTTATTCTGTTACATGTTTTTGTGTTCCTGATCATACAAGATGCATTAATAATTATATTGGACATAAAAACGAAAGAGACTTTATGAAGGAGACTCACGTTATATGATTACTTACATCATTTACATTATTCGGAGTGTTATCCTCATCTTCAAGGCTATATTCACAACGTTTCGGTCGTTGTACGCTCTGGCCTTCTCCAGGTGATTGCAATTTTGAACGTAACACTTTATTTCGTACAGGAGGGTAGATTGTTCTAGTGCCACGCCTCTTCTGAATGTCTCAGTAATTTCCCTCCAACTCAACTCTCCATGTGTTGGTTCACCACTGCTGTAGACGGGTAATGAACCCACAACTGTTGGGTCTAATCACCGGATTTAACCAACGCCCTCATGTATTTGGCCGTACTAAGAAATTCCTTCTTTAATCTAGTTTCTTAAGGCTTGTGTGATGCTGCCAGAAATTTAAGAATAATTTGATCAAAGTCTGTCTATATTTCTGAGATGAGGTATTATATACAGTATTTGCATTATTCGGACTATTGTCCTAAGGACACATGGCACAGTGGATAAAGGCGTTGGTTAGATCCAGTGACAGACCCAAAAGAGTGTGAGTTCAATACCCGGTGGAGAACTTTCAGAGGGAAAATTAGCAGGAGATAACTGATAACTGACATCCATCAAATATTGCACGTGGAACTAGAACAGTCTACCCCAGTGATCGAAATAAAGGGTTCAGTTCGAAATTCCAACGAAGAAGAAGGCCAGAGCGTACAACGGCTGAAACGTTGTGATAAATATGGCGACAAAGATGAGGACAACAGTCCGAATAATGTAAATACAGTAATTTGATCAAGTTTACATGTTTTTCGTCGAAATCATAATTATATTAAACAGACATCGATAATACGTAAATAGTGTAGTATTTAATCAATTGCATTGACTAACAAGGTATATTGCCATATCATTAATAATGTTTAGTTTGCTCCATCCCCGCTGGCTGTCCTTAGCTTAATTTGCCACAAGGCTACATGTTAAGTATAATAAATAATGCAGAGTATGTCCGCTATGAAAAATTCGCAATATGTAGTTGTACGATATTTGTTTGAAGACACAATACATGATTTTAGAAGGCACATGACTCATTAAATCAAAACAAGTTAGTTCGGTTTTACTTTTGATAGACAAAAATTCAGATAGATAGATAACAATTGTATGAATTGACAGTAGAATAACCTTTATATTTCGAAGTCAGTATGGGTATTTTCTGTCAATTTACTGCTTAGATTCTTTGTGTTCCTGGAAGGGTGTCAAGACAAAAATACGGATTAATCAAGAATGCAAAATGTACACAATGCTATTGTCAATGGATTTCTTTGTTGGCTGTTCCAAGGCAAATGTATGAATGCAAGCATAATTACATTATTCATGAATTCCGTCATATTTCATGTATACATGGGTAAATACAATCAAATTTTAATTATATATTTTACGTTGTAGCGATTTTTAATCTATATAAACATACTGAGTTTGTCTCCATATAAAATATATTCGCCATTTACGTCGTTGCCTGTGTAATTTATTACTTTGCAGATTTAATTTTGGATGCATATAAAAACAATATAAAACTTGGGGTATAATATTCCAATTATCAGAGATTAAATATGTATGTGATCTGAGCAAATAAAAAGTAAATTTAGAATATTTAGAAAAAGAGAACCCGTAATATGGTTTAACTTTTCATCGTAATGTTCAATTTAATTTCTCAGCAATACGAAAGAATATGTTTAATAAAAATAATATAATAATCAGCTATAGTTGCGTGACAAACATCGTTATCCCAGCATAAGAATATTATAATAATTATGTCCAGCAAAGTAAACAAAGTTAACCTTTTTTATAAATGAATGCAACTGCCGAAAATTACCATCTGTGCCTTAAACGGTCAATGGATGAAAGATGATACTATATACCAAGCTAGCGTATATTCCGGTAACGATATCAAATATAATTTTTGTTCCGTTGATTTCTATCAGCATCACTTTAGGTATTTGAACAGCTCTGCTCTATCAAAATATCTCTAGCAATTAAAAAATGATGATATTACACCCATTATTACGCGGTATATTCTAGCAAAACTTAAAGGTAATTGCAAAGGTGATAGGTGTAATTTATGCCTGGTAGAGAAATTAGTTATCTTAAAACATTTAAATAATCTTAACTTAATAACCAAGACAAATTAATTGATACTAACATGTAGGCATAAAAATAAATTCATTTTATGGTAAACTATGAATTTTCCCTTTTTTATTATTTTTTAATTGTCAATGGATCCCTTCATATATATATATATATATATATATATATATATATATATATATATATATATATATGAAGAAATATAGTCTTAAGGGGCGCTATATTTATGGGATAAAGTGCTCAATATCAGAGATAGAGCGTGTGTA
>OZ010615.1:12291499-12296499 GCA_963932145.1 Acanthosepion lycidas | reverse complement strand
ATAGTTGCCTCGTATATTACATTTTTGTAGTTACATTTACTCCCGATTGGGCAATGATCTTTATTCCTACAATTGCAGGTAGGGTTACTTGATTGAGTCACATTACAATGGTAGTTTCTAAGTATTCTGCAATTATGGGAAGATATGATTTTCTCCATATTTCTAACGCATGAGTAACTAATTTTCAGAGTCTTCCTATTGAAAATTTTACTTAATGGATGTTTACTGTGAAAATGTTTATCAATTAATTTCAGAAAAAAACCTTCTATGTCAATATTAGAGAGCTTGCAATATGGTGGGTTGAACCATATTACCTTCCTCTTTCTATTTTTAGATCTGTTATTGTTCTGATTTCCAAGTTCTCCGTTATATTTTAATTCCTTATATATATATATATAGTTTAATTCCTTATATATATATATATAAATATATATATATATATATATATACAGTAAAAATCCCGTCTATTTTAAATGCAACATATATGTTTTAAATGAAATACTGTATTCCCCGTATAAATTATGGACTGAAATAGCATTGCAATAAGCAGATATATATTGTTCATCAAACTCCGATTCTTGCTACTAGTGATGTTTACTATATATATATATATATATATATATATATATATATATATATATATATATATATAATTAATTCGTAATAGTCTTGTGATATTACATTGTAAATTATTTATTAACACAAACACTTGAAATGCAATGTGTGTGTGTGTGTGTGTATGTATGTATAATGGGATTGATTGATGAGCAATGATGATTTCTGCGCGGCGTCAGCAAAATGTAGAGCAAATAGAGAGGAACAGGTTTTGGCGGGAAAATTCTTTCGTGCGTAAAGTATATTCAAACATAATCACTCTCCATGATGCCAATCTTAAATAGCGTTCTCCATTTACGTGTATTAGAATATTTTAGTTCAGATGAATACTCACCAATAGAAGTTCACAGACCCATGAAGCCAATGTCAGTCTACAGATACACAAAGCAGATTCAGAATAAGATAGCTCCGATTTAGACAAATAGTGTAAGGTAAGAGAAGTGTGAAATTCACAATGGCTTCAAAAAACATTTTTTGTAAAGCTGTCATTATTTATTACAAATGGATCAAATGCGAAACAAACTTTTTTTGTGGAGTGCAAAGAACTGAAGCATGTCTACATCTAAAGACAAGAACATTCGATGGGTCAACATACATGTGTGTGTGCGGAGGTGAATACTGTGTTTGTGTGTGTACGTGTGTGTGTGTATGTGTGTGTGTGAGAGAGAGAGAGCGAGGAGGGGCTTCTTGAGAGAGAGACCAGTATATGTGGCCAGTATATTGTGGTTTGGTGAGAAAGTATGTGAAAGAGTGTGATTCGGTGGGAAGACGTGTATGCGTGTTGGGAAAGAGAAAATAACTTCGCGGGATATAGAGAAAGAGAGAGAGAATTATATGTGTCTGGAGTGAGAGAGAATAATGAGCGTATGAGTGATCTGTGTGAGAGTGAAACAGAAGTTGATAGGTGTTTTAAATATCTTTCAATATTTAGGCTGATACCCTTTGCCATCATCATGTGATATATATATATATATATATATATATATATGTGTGTGTGTGTGTGTGTGTGTATGTATGTGTGTGTGTGTGCAGGTATCTAGAAAAATAGGAAAGAACATGTTAGGCAAATAATCCAGGGTTCTTTATTATTTTTGTTTTTATTTTTTTTTAAAATACAGTGCTCCATACAGAAGTAGAGATTAGATTATTATTTTTTAAATATGATTGCGTCGCTACATAAGAGTTCTCATGCTTCAAAAACGAGAGCCGAAACCATCAATATAATTATTAAGATTAAATTGAATGAAAAGAATAAACATAAACTAAAATTTCTCGAAACTATAATTATTAAAAAAATCGAAACCAAACCCTACTAAAATTAATTACGAATACTCCATAAATGTTTTACAATGTGTACAATACATAGTTGGAAATGACAAAGTTTGCACGAACAATGTTTTTCTACTTATTTCGAAAAAAAAATGGTCTCCACAACCATACATAGTTACCTCCAAGGGTGTCAGTGATCACGCTCTGATTCTGTTTTGCAATCCATAAGTAAGAATTTTAACTTTCAGTTGGACATAGCAATTTTGTATTACACAATAAGGAACACAACAATATCTGTCTTGCAATAAACAATACTCGGATGATGACATTGCACTATGTCCAGAGTACTCGGAAGAAAAGAAATATTTATCAACACGGCTATTTTATCTTCTCTTTCAATAATTACACTATATAAACCTATTCGTGAATATGAAAGTATCAAATTGAAAATATGTAGACAGAATATGTCTACACATTTCAAGGAAACATCTTTCAGTATATGTATATATATATATATATATATATATATATATATATATATATATATATATATGAAAAGTGACAATGAGTCTTTAATTTTTTGAATTGTGTTTTTCCAATTTTAGAATAGAATAAGGTGTTGAGTATTGTTCTCGTAGTTGAGGATCAACTGTCCGAAGTTCATATTTTGTTACAATTCTTCAAGTACTTTCGAATTTCCCAGTCAAATTCCCAGGATCGATTTCTTGTGTCTGCATTCTGGTATTCTTTCAGAAGCTGGGCCTTTGAAATATTCTAGCGTTACCTCTATCCTGTAATTATTGCGATTTGTTTTTTTGTTTTTTTTCATTTACTTTTTTTATTTTATTTTATGCGCATATATTTTATTATAATGAAATATAATACAATGTGTACGCGCATTAATTAAATAATATGCATTTTAATACTATCTTATCCCCTGAAGAATGATATTTTATTTAATCTAGGCTCTTTATTTTATATAAAGTTTCGAGTTATTCTTTGCATTGGGTGCTGGAGAATATCTTTAAGTTTTCTAGTAGTAGTTATATTGATAATTGTGCTTTAGTAGTTCATATTGTACTGATCGATGCACAGACTGCATTAAAATTCGACAAGTGGCAGGTCAATATGTGAGAATTATTGATTCTCAATGTAAGTATTTAATAATATTTGATTGTTAGTGTTGGGTGTGCAATCTCCAAGAGGGTATGAGAATTTAGAGACAAGATTATTTTTACACAGTGGGATTTATTAAACCTGGTATTGTTAATAATTATATTAGATGTTTTAAACTTTTTATCGTGGATGTTAAATTATGATGTGTTTCTTGTGATCATTGAGTGATATATATTGGTTCATTCCGCACCTAATATATAGGCAGTTATGACAGCGTTACTCCAAGCTACTTCACATATACGGTCTCCGTAATATTCTGCTCAGACCGATTGTTAGTTGCCATAGTTGCTGTGTGCCATACTCGCTTCCTTGTAGATATAATTAACCCATTGATCAGAATGTTAACTTCATATGTCCGAATCTCCATCAAATTCGTGGAAATAATCAAAGATGCCCCCACCCTAGTCAACTAGACGGTGAGCTTGGACGGGGTGAGTGTGTTCACCAAGGTGCTCACGAAGGAGGAACTCTCAGTAATCAGAGACAGACTGGCCCCTGACTCATCCCTAGGAGAACCGAGCAGTATTCCAATAGATACTGATGGAGATGTTAACTTTCTGTACACAAACAGAACGCTTCGGAATGGTATGTCACATATATCGACAGGAATGGGCTCACCATTATCACCAGCAATGGTGAATATATACACGAAATACTTTGAGGAAATGGCATTAGAATCTCTATCTCTAAGGATAACTCTATTGTTTAGATACCTAAACGACACCTTCATAGTCTGGCCACACCAGGAAGATGCCCGGGTTCTACTAGACCATATGAACTCAATACGGCCTTCAATAAAGTTCACGCTGAAGAAAGTGAGTAAGAACACACTCCCATTCCTTGATATTCTAATATCTCGACTAGAGCATGGGTTCAATACATCCGTATACCGTAAGGCAAAATTCACCGAACAGTACATCGATTTCAACTCACATCATCAATACAGCGTAAAGAAAAAGGATCGTCCTCTGCTTACAAGATCAAGCAAACGTCATAAGTGGGAACCCAGAGACATTAGATAAGGAATTGGCCAGTAAAAGTAGTAGCCTTCAACGTAACATCTACCCTGGGTACATTGCAGCAATCCCAATAAACTGGGATAGGCCGGTACTAGAGGAGGACAACAAGATTATGAAAACAGTCTGCCTGACTTATGTAAAGGGGTTATCGGAAAAAATACAAAGGATCTGCGGTCCATATAACATCCGGACAACTTTCAAAACCTGGAAGGCACTTCGCAGATGCCTCTCCCGAATAAGATCACAACCGCCCCTCATAGATGAGAACATGACTAAAGACTGTGTGTACGCCATCCAGTGCAGTTGCGGAAAGAAATATACAGGGCAGACAGGTCGAATCCTTAAGGCTAGACTTCAGGAACACCAAAAAGCTATAACACGAGGGGAAGTGACAAAGTCGGACGTGGCTGTCCACATATGGAGAGAAAAAAGAAATCACCGCCCTATGTTGGATAAGGTTGAAATCATAGACAAAGAACACCATTGGAAAATTCGTAAACTTAAAGAATCAGCACATATGCTAGGCCACAGAAATCTCCTGAGCCGACCAAGCCTGGAAAGGCATACACTATAGGGACCAGTAATAAGGATTACCAGAGAACATCGATAATAACAGGAAAAATTCCAATATGAGCACTGGTAAATAATGGTTGCTGAAGACATTAGGTTTATAATGTCCAGAAATTCAAGGACACATGGTAGAGTGGATAATGGCGTTAGTTAGATCCAATGACAAGATGCAGAGAGTGTTAGTTCAATACCTGATTAAGGCGGGTTGGAGAACTTGGAGAACTTGGAGAGGGGAATTAACAGGAGATAACTGATAACTAACATCCATTGGAAATGACACGTGGAATTACACATACTACCTCAAGTAAGCAAATAATTGACAAAATTGGTATCTCATAGTTTAAAATATAG
>OZ010615.1:12278999-12288999 GCA_963932145.1 Acanthosepion lycidas | reverse complement strand
GCATGAAGAAAGTAGCGAACGATGTTAGTTTTTGAAAATCACATTTACCTAGCAAACATAGAGACGGAGGAGATTTCCACGAGCGAGAAGAGTGAGAAAAACTGTTATCGTAGAACTTACGATTATATCCAGCTAATTCAGCTGTAAATTGATTAGACATTAGTTCTGTGCTTAAATTCATATAGTCAATGTACCACTGTGAATAGTTAATCTGAACAATTGCCATGAAAGAATTTATAGAGAAAAGACAGGGAATCTATGTTACAGAGATGGAAAAGAGACAGAAGTCGATTCGCCAGGACAGGGTTTATAATATAGCTGATTCATCTTTGAATTTTATCAAAAATCCCTAAATATACAACAGGATCAACTGAACATGTAGAAGCAATATTCAATGAATGGACAAATGATGGACTTATGAATATGTAAGATATATTCAGGGGATGTTTAGCACGACACAATGAACACAAACTCTTAGCAGCAGATCTGGCAATGGATTCAATATAATATTTGGACTTCCTGTCAGCTGGGACGGTAAGCCCGAGAAGGTGCAAAGATTCTCCCTACTAGAGGTTAGTATCAGCCATGCTGATGGGAGACACGGATGGGTCTTTCAGATGATTGATAGAAATTATTTTCGTTTTTCAGGCGTTAATATTAACAAGCCATTATTTCCCTAGTTAACAATCAATTTTATTTTTAGATCAGCTGACAATCTGACATTATGGAACTGTTCAGATATACTATTGTATCATCAGCATATAAATATGAATCTGTTATTCAGATGCATTATTAACATTAAAACATGATGAAAGGCTCATAATCTCATCACTTAAAATTATAATATATATATATATATATATATATATATATATATATATATATATATAGAATGTCTAACTTATTTATTACTAATAAGATTGGCTCTCAAATCTCATCTACACAAATACAACAATGTTTTCTAAACTTAACATTATTTTTGAAATATTTGAAAACTCTATAATATTTTATAGATGACGTCACTTATATATATATATATATATATATATATATATATATATACACCTTCTCTCATAACTTCCTTCCCTCTTTTTCTCTCTATGGGTTTTTTCTTCTCTACCCCTTCGATATCAATATATAACTTCCGTTAAGTTAACCGTTTAAATGTGTCAATATCTGCTAACTCACTCATGTCTTCTCTATCTCCCCTCACTTCCTCATTTTGTTAATTTACATATGTTTAATACGGTCCGTCAAAAATACGTAAATTTTCTTTTCATTTTTTGTTTGGAAGTAAAGTCTGATGATCCGCAGTCATTTTAAAAGGGCTGTGGTGAAATAATTTATTACATGGAACCATAAAGTGGTCTGTTTTTATTTAAATTATTTGCTCTGGATTTACATTGAGTTCTCTGGATTTTATCTTCCTTAGATTTACCCATACAGATTACCTAGTTTTTCATAAACTATATATTAGAATATATAGTTTCTAAATATACCGATATATACCTAACATCTTTCTATTGTAATTAACCATTCTGATAATGCTAATTAGAGTAAAAGTTGCACAAACAAAAACATCATGTAATTTAAACAGTTCTTGCATAAATAATTTTAGGATAGGCAAGATTTTACATGAAAAGTGTAAATCTTATTTAGCAGGAGTCTTCTTCAGACTGAGATTAATTAAACCTCTCTTGAACAGACTACATAATATCTAAAACGAAGGAAAGATGAAGCTATGATGAGAAACTGCTGTAGGAAAATAGCGAAATTAGTAGGAAATTGTATGCGATAGCAAATGAAAGGAAGTATTGAAAACTGAAAACTTTGTATATGAAAGAAACAATAAAGTGTTAAAATACAGCTAAATACCTTGCAAACCACATATTCAGTCCGTATGTCCTAAAAATAGGAACGACGAAATTTAATATGTCAGCAGGTGCTCAATTTAGAAAAGTTCGTCTATAATTACTGTCCACTAATTGAGTAATTGCGATACCACACAATATCATTTTTCATCGCTCTCGTTTAGTAGAATTACTTGAAATAATCATATCTTCTTTGATACGCCATTTCCTTTCAGAAACTGAATGAGAATGTCTGACCACAATTTCCTGCTAGTTTTTGACTCTAGTTCACGTTTGACATTTTAGCAAGACTCTTTATTCTTGCTCTATCATTATTTCATGCAAACCCGTTAAATGTTATGTTGTGTCGTGTATTTCTTCTCACAAGTACGCAATGTAGTTAAGGGTAGAGAAATCACAGTGGAGGTTGTGTTAATGATTAAATAATATTGATCAAAAGTTGTTGAGTAAATTAGGCTGCGTGATGAAATTAAAAATTTCCTCTTACATTAAATTTCAGTATTCAACAAATATAGAATAAGGACAACATGAGAAAAAGCAGTTTTTGCACAACAATGAATAAAATATTTATATAAACAAGAGATACAAAAACAACTGGAGTAAAAAGGTAGTTTTAAAAAGTTCAAACGCCCTTTTATGTTTAGATGAAAAATTATCAAAGTTCTGGTTTGATAGATTATAATTTGTTCAATGGTCTGTACAATAATGAGAAAGTGCGTTTGGGTATTATAGTAATTTAAGAAAAAATTAAACAGTTCAAGTTTGTATTTGAAATAGAGAAATATTGTTTACGGAATTGTCGCTCTTTGATTTGTTTTCACATGTTCGAAGAGAATATTCCATTTGGGGTAAGTGGTTCTTAACAAGCTGTGTTTATGTTAATTGCAACAATTAACGTTGAGCTTGAAATCGTATGAAAAATTTCGTGTATTTAGTTGAATGTTGAAAACTTGAGTTGAATGTTCGTCATAAAATATTGCTGTGTGAATGAGCGTTCTCCCTTGCTGGAATCGTGTTAAGGAACTTTAACGTAAAACCTGTTACTGCATGACGAGTTCAAAGGATTCCGATCGGCGCACTGTCGAAGATGAAAGACCTTTCATATTGTATTGCTTACTTTGGTCACGTGATTGGCTCACTGAAGCTTGATAGATTTTGGCGGAATTATCTTTTTGGTCAGGTCAAGAAGTAGGTCGATGCTATTAAATATTAAGTGACCAATTAGAAGTTGAGATTTTCTGAAAATATTTACTAAGCTGAATAAGCTCTGTGATCCACTTTTTGTACGAAAATTGATATTGATAAAAAAGGTGGTCGCGGGATGCTAAATTACTCCCCCAGGTGGAAGTTGCAGGAACAAAACATTCAAAATGTATAATAGGTGCTGTATTTGGATGGCCAATGAAAATGTCTACCTGTTCTGGTAGTTTTTGTGGCAATAGTGTCAGACTCATGCTTGATCTGGGAAGGTAATACTTGGTCTGGTATATTTGATGCACTATTCACAGTATCTAGTAATGCTGGATTAATTCTGCTTATGCTGACAGTAGTTTGACAGTAGTTCAAATAGTGTCTGCAGATTCATCTGTTGTAAGAATAACTTTGTCATCTTCGCTCTCTGTAACGTATGAAAGTTTATTATATTCTATAAGGGCTTTCTTAGCGTTATTGAATGCTGCCAGGTCTTCATTGTTAAATATGATTTTACTATTCTTTTTTTGTTGATTACGTAGGAGGTTTATAAGTGGTAAAATGTTTCCCAGCTGTTAGGGGTAAACTGACGATAGTAGTTAATCATATCTATAAATTGTCGGAGCTGCCGAAGTGTACTGGGTTGTGAAAAATTCTGGATAGTTTCTATTTTGTTAGTGACGGGTGTAATTCCAGTGACTTTATCACATGACCCAGGAATGTTATTTTAGTTACCGCAAAATCGCATTTCGCAAGATTAATTTTTAATCCATAGTGTGTTAATCTTTTACAAACTTGTTCTACATGAGCTTTGTCTTCCTCGAAGCTCCTACTTGCGATGAGAATATCATCGATATAAGCGAATATAAAACTGAGACCGCGTCGATTAACCTTTGGAATGATTGCGCAGCGTTCCTCAAACTAAAAGGCAAACGCGTGAATTCGTAGAGTCCAAACGGGGTAGTTTGTGGATATCTGTCTTGTCGACAGGAATCTGGTGAAAGGCCTTACGAAGGTCCAGTTTCGTAAAAACCTTTGCTCCTTGCAAAGTGATCACGAAATCTTTGATGTGTGGAATAAGGTATTTGTCAGGAACTGTTTGTGCGTGGAGTAAACGAAAGTCGCCACAAGGCCGTCACTTTCCTGTCTCGGCTTTAGAGACCATATGTTAGGGCGCTGCATACGGATTGGACGATGGACGAATGATTCCTAATTCTAGCATATGCTGAAATTCCGCCTTAGCAATCTTATATTTCTCAGGATGCAATCGTGTCGGGCTAACGCAAACTGGGGGTCCATCAGTTTTAATATTGTGTTTCGCATTATATAGAATGGGTTCCTTGTAATTGAGGTGTGTTAATAGCTCAGGATATTGTTGCAATAAGTGCTGGAGTCCATTTGCTTCAGATAAATAAGTTGATATACCAGCGGTGGTTAATGAAGATCTAATACCTTTAGTGAAATTTCCGAATTCGTAACTTCTAGTGCACGTTTTGACATGTAAATCTGAGAGCAAAATTCATAAGAAAATTTGCACCCAATATAGTCGTCTTAACTTGCGCTATAGTAAATTTTCACGTAAACTTCCTTTGGAGACCCAAGTTTAACGTAAGAGTCTCTTCACCATATGCGTCAATATTCGACCCTTTTGCCGCTTGAAGTTTATATGACGTTGGTTTTGCTGACATTTTTCTTTTAGGCCGGATGACACTTATCTGTGCGCCGGTGTTGTCTACTAAGAAAAAAAAATCCGCTATTAGTGCCTTTAACATAGGATAGCCGATTTTCTTGACTTTTCCCAGCAGCAAACGCCGTTTTTACTTGTTGCCAGGAAAATCGTTTCCCGAATGTTGAGTTCTTCTGCTTGGAACAATTTTGCATGGCTCTTCACATTTGCGGGTCTGGTTTCAAAATTTTTCATGGTACCACCAAATAAGGTCTTTTCATATTAATCGTCGGTTCGACAGTGGCCTATGTCTGTGCTAACGGCCTGAATTAACTAGTTGGTCATTAAAATTGCGTGTACGTTGCCTCATCGTTCTTTGGATTGTTTTGCCTTTGAAATGAAAGTTGTTCCATCTTTTTAGCGAGTATCTGAATTTCAAAATTATTAGTAGAATTTATTACATAGTCTTTTTTGGTAGTAGTATATACAGAAGTAGCTGGTTCATTGTCCGCGATTTTGTGGGCTATTTGTAGAGCTATATCATCGGGTTGGGAAGCGAGAATTTGCGCCGTATTTGTATTGAGTTTGTTTAGCCATAGATGTTGCAAGACATTATCCGACATAGCATTATTCCCTAGTAAGGTATGCATTCTTCGTAATATTGGTGAAGATTTGTTTTATCCTAGAGTGATATTATTAAAGAGGTCGCAGATTTTTCTTTCTTCAGAATGTCCTGTTTGACGCAAAATTGACTCTCTGAGCGTGTCATACGGTTTATCTTAAGGCATTTCGTTTAAGAGACCTGAGACTTCCGCCGCAATTTCTGTTGATAATTTCTCAAAAACGTGGGCATAACGTGAGGATTGAGAAATAATGCGTTGCGCATTAAATAGTGCATTCAGTTGTGCGAACCAAACTTGCACGTTGTTATTAAATACCGGTATATTCAGCGTGACAGTAGCTTCTGTGAAGTTATTTTCTTCTGCCATTAATAATGTGTGATTTCTTTTGAAGCGTTGATACCACGTGGTCTTCCAGTGATTAGGTTTTTCGAGCTTAAATGGGATCAAAATAACAGTTGATTTGGTTCTTGAATCGCTGCAATTTTCAATCAGGTGTGCTAAATAACGTATTTTTTTTTTATATTGTTGCAATGCCAACTCGCGGTTGTTGTAATAGAAAATAATATTAAAATAACTATTTAAAAATAGCAATTATATTAATACTATTAACACGTCTTTATAATAACTGCAACAGAAACAATAGTCCATGAAAAAAAAAAGATTTATTAAATCAAAAAGTAATATTCATAATCGAAGGAATTATGAATACATTTGTTACAGTGATTTGGCATCTAAACATATGAATTACAAGGGAATAAATAAAATGGGAAACAACTAACTTTACAATCTGTGAGTATTCACCAATATTGGGGTCGAGATTAATGGTCGGGGTTAGACTGAGGGTTTTGAAGGCATTCATCGTTTCCACACCTCGAATATTGGCAGACACCATTTCTTAATCTTTATTTTGATCGGTTCTGCTTGTGTCTACTAAAATAAGTAAATACTATTTAAAAATGCAAATTACTAGAAGAATTTAATTTCCGAAAAATAAGACGTTAAATTTATATAAAAAAAAAAATCAACGATATAAGCAGGAGAAAATACAGGGATGAGGTTATTATATATATATATATATATATATATATATATATATATATATATATATATATATATATATATATATATATATATATATATGTGTGTGTGTGTGTGTGTGTGTGTGTGTGTG
Source organism: Acanthosepion lycidas (assembly GCA_963932145.1). Lineage (NCBI taxonomy): Eukaryota > Metazoa > Mollusca > Cephalopoda > Sepiida > Sepiidae > Acanthosepion > Acanthosepion lycidas. The sequence goes on along the minus strand of OZ010615.1, from coordinate 12,282,477 downwards.
TGTGTGTTATGTCTAGATATAGGGGAATATATTTTCAGTTTAAACCTGAAATCAAACTATAATCAGGAAACTCTAAAAATACAAATTTACAAAATAATTAGCAAAAAAACAATAAGTAGCATTGAAACAAACTTTGCAAATATACATTAAATTGCTGCCCACTCATATTCAAAAATGACTATCCGATACGATGGTTAGATTATCCCTGCTGCAGACGGTTGCTCAGTCATATTTCCGAATCTTCATCGTCCAGAGAACTAAACTTTTATAGCGGATGATGTTAGAAGACTATACGTAAATGTTTTTTCATAGAGAGCACCTAATCCAGGATAATCACCGGTTTTAACAAGGCGTGTACACTAAGATTAAAGGCCACGGTAACTTGAGAGCACGTGCTATCAAAGCCATTAACAGTTTCTGAATAATTTTGTCTACCGAATTTCGAAGAGGACAACGAAAATATAGATGCAATCCGAAAAAATGCTATAAGAAATGTGTTATTATTTTGGAATGTTGTCCACTTATTACCGAGAAGTAAAAAACAAGAACAAATCTATTTCCATACCTGAGGATGTCTGTAAGAATAGACGAAAGCTTGTAAAAATTAAAAAAGACCTTATGAAACTGAAATTTATAAACAGGGATCATATCATTCATATACAGGTTCGTGGTTAGTGTAACTTATTGAAATTGTTTGCGAAAATATATTCTCGCCATTTAAATCATTAACCTCTATATTTGTCTTTTTATGAATGATTCATGTAATTATAAATTAAACTGCACCTATAATCGATATATATATATATATATATATATATATATATATATATATATATATATATATATATATATTACCAGTAAAAAAGAATTCTCTTATCAGTACATTTGTACATAAACGGAGAACTTTAACCTTAAAATTTAAATTCAAACTCAGCGTTGCGACTACACGTTCAAAAACAATAACACACATTTCTCATAGCATTTTTCGGATTACAACCTTGTTTTCGTTTGTCCACTTATTACTGAGAGTATAAACAAGAACACAGTCAATTTCATACCTGAGGATGTCTGTGGGAACAGACGAAAGCTTGTAAAATAAAAATAATGCAACTGAAATTTATAAAACAGGATCTTTTCATTCATAAACAGATTCGGGGTTTTTGTATATTATTTGAATTGTTCGCGAAGATGGATTTCTCGCCATTTAATCATTAACCTTTGTATTTGTTTTATGTATGAATAATTCATGAATATATATATATATATATATATATATGTATATATATATATATATATATATATATGTGTGTGTGTGTGTGTGTGTGTGTGTGTATGTTTGTGCATGTGTGTGCGTGTATGTAACGGAAAAAGTTTTAACGAAAGCGTTTTTTTGGTGTGGACATTTTCAAGGGAAAAAAACATTTTTTAAATGAAACAACGTATCTATGAACATGAAAAAAAATAAAGCAACTCGAAGAATTTAGAAACGCTATTCTATATTTATATGGTTAACTGAAAAATTACGTCATTTTCTTTATGCTTGAAGACAATATTTTCACATGTAGAAATATCGTTTCTATTGTTGCGTTGACGGATTTAACGGTTTCGTTTTGAAAGTACCATATATGATATATTTGTGTTGTGTTTGATATAGTTGTTGTGAACGTTGGTTTGGAAGAGTAGTGATTCTTTTAAGAAAAATGATATTTGAAAAAAAAAAGAATAGATTAATAACTTCTTTCTTTTATTGATAGTTTCTTTTTTTTTTCTCGGCCATGAGCAGTTATGAATGTACGAGATTCATGGAAGATTGAAGATTATAAGCAGTAAATTCAACCATGCCAAGCGGTCAAGGCACGTCAGCGTCAATGACGGTTCCGTATAGGATGCAGGTTCGAATCCTGTCAAAGGACGAATATTTTCTATGAAAATTTCTCGGACATTCAGGCCGGTAAATGTTATTTAATACTGTTTATTATAAACAGAGCATTTACTTAAATACTTGTATCTATAAAAAGAACGTTAAACATAAAAAATGTCTTTAATAAATAAACAGTCGGACTTTGTCCATTTCTTAATGTGTGACGTCATTTGTTTACATTTGATACGCCATGAGCAGTTATGAATGTACGAGATTCATAAAAGATTGAAGTTTATAAGCAGTAAATTCAACCCTGCCAACTGAACGGTCCTTTGTGGCCGAGCGGTCAAGACACGTCAGCGTAAATGACGGTTCCGTAAAGGATGCAGGCTCGAATCCTGTCAAAGGACGAATATTTTCTATGAAAATTTCTCGGACATTCAGGACCGGTAAATGTTATTTAATACTGTTTATTAAAAATAGAGCATTTACTTAAATACTTGTATCTATAAAAAGAATGTTAGACATAAAAATGTCTTTAATAAATATGTGTGATTTCTTTATTCGTTAAAATATGACGGACAATTAATATTTAGTAATTCTTTCTGAATTTACCAGCCTACTAAAAATCTATTAGGTTGGCGCGAAAATAATGACGTAATAATGTCGTTTTTTGACGTAATTTTAACGTCAAAAAACGACATTATTACGTCATTATTTTTGCACCAACCTAATTTTTTTTTTTTAAGGACTTTTTTTTTGAGGACTAAGTATACAAAGGAATTGTTTCTACTGCATATTAATGTGTGCTTGCTTGTAAAGATATATACGATGGATTGCTGAAAAGTTCTATGGGGGACCATAAAATTCCTAAATTAATATGTGAAATTTGCTCGTTTTTCCTATTTTTGTATTTGGTTTGTATTTCGGCCGATGGCGAATATGTACGAACATAACCAACTAATTTGAATAAATCTTCAACGACTGGCTATCACTCTTGGGATTCCTATTCTGTTATGTCAAAGAGAGTTAAATAAAATTTATGAGCAATGATTTTCCTTCTAATAAAGTTTTTACCTGCGAAATAAGGTTCCCATATATCCATATGTCAGTTCTGGTGCGCACATTCACATTTATCAATGCGGAACCTAAATCTACACATTTGATATCGGTTAGTTATCAATAAAACGTTTGCAGCCATTGTACAGAGTATTGTCTAATAATAGCGTTGCCCAATGTAATATATTATAACACAGCGAAGATATTTCCATGTTTGTCTTTATGCCAAGTAATATGCGGGTTGGTTGATTCGCGTGTGTATCGCGACAACAGAAACTACCTGTATTTTTAGTCAAAGGGATAGACTAAAAGAAAGCAATAAATGCTTGCAAAGGACTATTAAATGTAAAGGAAATGGAATTGATAATGTGTTTAAAATCAGAAAAAGAAGGTTGCACAAAAGAATAAAATTTTAAAGGAAAGAGTGGAAATTAAAAAGAAAAAGATCAACTGAGAAAGAAAATTTGAACTGGACAAAGAAACAGAAAGGAAATTGAGTAAACCAGAAAGTAATACTGTGAGATATTTCAATCGCAGTTTCGTTTAAGCGCGGTCAAA
>OZ010615.1:12231499-12276499 GCA_963932145.1 Acanthosepion lycidas | reverse complement strand
TAATTATATTAGCCGTTACTACAGGAAATCATTATGTCATGTCAGTATTAAATTCTTTAGTATTTCCTGTATTATGATGTATTTTCTTTTGGTCAATCTCTGCTTCTTTCGTTCTTTTTAGGTATTTACTATGCAACACCTTGTCCTCCCAATTTTTTTTTTAAATTTCTTTTGACCAAGTTGTTTTGATTTCAGTCTTATTCACTTGGTGTAGATAGTATTCTATTCGTTTATTGTTGGTCGGTTTTCAAGTACATTAAAGTGTTTATTGAACAGTGCTGCTTCCTTTTTGATGGAGTGGATTTGTTGTTTTACTATTTATATGAAAGGCTCATACTTTCTTGTGAGATATGCTTCCATTTCGATCCTCGTACATTTTAGAGGTCGTTCAAGTTGTATTAGCCCTTTGCCTTATATAAGCTCTTGGTACGTACAGCTTATCAACATATGATTTCGGATGGTGCATCCGCATTTGTGTAAATATTTTTTTCAGTTTTTGGCGTCCAATATTTTAATGTCGGTCATCTTACATTTAATAATGTTGAGGTTGTATGCTACTACAGATATAGCTAAGGTGTTGATAGTCTTCATTTTATCGGACCCATTAAATTCGCTTTCTAGGAGCAGGCGAACTCTCCTATAATATTCTTCTCAGAACTTTTTCTTCACAATTGAATGACGTATTCCGTCTCATTCATTAATTCCCAAGTATTTTTATACACTCTCTTGGTCTAGTTCTTTAAACTTGGTGTTGATATTGAGGTCTAAATATGTAGTTTTCGTTAGTATACCTCCTTTGAAGGTGTCTTTGGAATTTTTTCGATTCCGAACTCCATCCTAATATCTTCGCCGAAGGTTTTGGCGATGGTAAGTATTTTTCTACTGTTTGTCATCTTTGGCAAACATTTTAAGATCATAAATATAGAATAGGTAATTCAGTTTGCCATTCTGTGACTTATAGCCGTAGTTACAGTTGTTCAGTAGGCAGCAGTGGTGAAAATGAATATCTTATGAATTTGACCGTTATGGGGCATACTCTGTATATTTGTTCTCTCTCCATGAGTGTGGCACATTGTAGAACGCCTTTCTGTCTTCGATCCATGCTATCGGTGTTTGTTTTTTTTTTCCTTTTTTTCACCTCTTCAAATATTGTTTTGTTGGTAAGTAGTTGTTCCTTCCACCCGTAACTTCCTCATTTTTACCCTTCAGTTCTAGTGGTTAAATTTATTTTTATCAAGCAAGTTGCATGCCCTCTCAGTTATAATAGTAGTGAGAATCTTGTACATGGTTGGCAGGTGATAGGACTTTTGTTATTCCGTTTCTGCGTCTAATATATTTTGGGGTGTATGTATTTCAATTTTCGGATGTGAAAAAACTTTGCTCTTTATAACATTCTGTTAGATTTTGTTAACATTTTAGCTATCACCTGCAATCCACATTCTGCCAGTTATACAATCATGTTGTTATACTCCACCCCCGTACGTGTTAAATATTCCAAGTACATCCCCTCATTATATTCCACATATATTTCAAATGTCTTTGCATTTCTACGAACCTATGCTTTCTGCTCCATTTAAAATAAACTTCCCCTTAAGCATTTTGAATCACATAGGTTGTCTCAAGTTTCCAATTCAGCTTAGAATAAATTGTCCGGTAATTACTCTCCAGCAGAAATATTGATATTACATAGTTGTGCAGAATCCGTTGTTTCTAACAAACATGTTCCTTTTCTTAATAGAAGTACATTTTGCGCTTAGTGTTTCTAGACAAGCCTTTAGGAATTACAGTGGTGAGCTATTATTTTTAATCGCTAACTATATTTCAGGTTTACGATGGTCTTAATCTATTTGCAGTGGATTTATTATCACTCATTATTTTGACTTCTGATATTCAAAAGATGCTGCATTTAAGTACTACTAACACTGACCCAAACTAAACATATTCAACCATACATTCCAACTAAAATATTTATTATTGCTGTTTTTATCGCAAACTTTAAACCAGCAAGCATCTATTTTTCACATGAGTCTACCGCATCAGGTAGTTTTCAGAGAATTTTATTTCGTACAGGGAAGTAGTTTATTTTCATATCTTGCTTTTTGTCATATTTGGCGTCCTTCCGAAGGAAATGTAGTCGCAACTGCCAATTTTATCTCCTTATGGCATCTTATTGCACAAGTAAATATATATAATACGTTAGTGTGTTGGCTGTGGTACAAGCTAAAACTAAAGCATTCTTAGCTAAGGTATAATTATTAGAGAATATGACTGCCATATAGGAGAAGCACTCGATGTCAAGATCGATATTATGGCTAGTTTGATTTGCTCCAAATACCCATATAATTTTTATTCGAATGAATGTACTTATTTGATTGGTCAGGGTTTATGTTAGCGAAATTGTATAACAATTCTAGAAAAACTCAGAAAGTCATCAACTCTGATTTTTTCTATATTTTACTGAATGATCCATATTTATTTAGCAAAATATTTTTCATTTATCCAAGCCTTTGTTAATAAAGAAATAAAAAAAAAAAACGAATTTATGAACACAAATGGACCTCACAATAAATAAATTAACTAATGCACTAGTAATGCATAGAAATATATTCAACCACAATTTTGATTTTAAAAATGCTACATTTACAGCAACATTACCCGAGGAGAACTAGAAATCTTATCAGCATTTATTAAGAGCATCAGATCAGCAACTATAAAACTGCAGAAACTCATGGAAAATGAATTAAATGAAAGAGAATGAAAAAGACGAAGAAAAATTGTACAAGTATGTATTGTTGTAAAGCAAGGGGAACAGTCTCAGATGCGAGGTACAAAGTGGCTCTTTAGAAATCACGCGATTAATCAAATTTAAATATCTGATTAATCAAATTTAAATATCCTTAACAGACAACAGATTATATGACGTCGAATTAGAGGTCTCATTGGAATAGATAAATAATAATAATGTAACATGTGAGCAACGTAGAATTTGAAATGAAACTGAAACAAAAAGGATGCATACTTAGAAACATAAATATACTTGACATTCATATAATCAGAAAGAGATTTGTAAAAAAACAAATAATGAGGAAAGTGGGCTTAGAGAATATGGCACACACAGAACAGAATGAAGGCAAAAGATGCAAGAGGAAAGAGTAATTAACATAACTAAAGAGCTTGCGTAAAATTAAAACAGAAATGTAATTTCGGAGTTATTAAAAAATGCTAAGCAGAAATTTCTGGAGAGCTATGATTATCCATGTCTGTAAGAGATACAACACATAGAAAAAGATTGCTATTAATATCAATTTGATTTGTTAATGAATAAGTTCTTTTTTTTTAATTCAATAGCTGATTGTTCATATAACTGAAAGTGTTTTGTTTCCGTCATAGATTAGAGTTAATTTCTACAAACAGTTCAACAACAGGAACTGACTGATGTTTGATAAACAATCTTACGGCGAACAGTATATTAAGGTTTTTAGTGTGATTTTCTTTCGTGATACACAAAATCAGCTTTGAGTGAGAAACACCACTTTTCGAAACCGACTAAAAGAAATAGCAATTTCCGTGAACCGCACTCATTCATTTCCTTCAAAGGAGTAAACAGAAACACCGTCACCGAATATATTGGTAAGTTTCCATTCGGACGCCATGAAACCAGGTCTATGAGGTTATCTTTATTAGAGGCAGCAGATAAAATCTTGAATGCTTATTTCGTGTTTGCAAATGTGTTATTTGCTTCCTTTGGTTTTTATAAAGATATTTTTGCGCGTTGGTTTGATGTGTGCTAATTTCAGTCAGCCATCTTAAAGAGAAATACGAGAAAACGATATCAATCTAGACATCATTATGTGCAATAAGCTATATCACTGAAACGTTTTAAATTTGACATGTTAACATCAAGTTATTCACTATTTAGTTAGGATACAGGGTGTCGCTATTTTATATTTTTAATTTCGTGCGTTGTTTGTTGTTGATTTTGTCGTCTACACAGTATAGTAATGTCAGTTGGGCACCATATGTGAGATAAAGAGCGCCATAAAATAATTCAATCCGCCATTCATTTTGAGACGGCATCCTGTACTGCTTGGAATTCGAGCTGAAGGCTCCAATACAAACATTTCAGAATGTCCGGGTGTCAATCTGAGGAAAGTGTAGAGGATTCGGAATGAGTTGACTGAGTCTTGTGGTGATAACGAAAGTGTTTGGAGGATGACTTGGCTTTGACTTGTATCGGTTTTCACCCTGGTCTGGTTGAACCGGCTTCCTCCGGAGCAAGTACAACATCACGGACCATCGTGATTCTGTACTTGCTCAGGAGGAAGCCGATTCCGCCCTAAAAAGTCTAACCCCTCCTCAACGTGGCAGGGTGGTGGCAACGTGGTAGTGCCAGGACTATGCCGTCGAGAACTTCGGTTTCTGGCAGGGCCACCCAAGGCGAATTGGTCTGGCACCCAGCGGTATTAGGACCGCTACCTGGCTAAAGGGGCTCTGTTGAAAATCCAGGAGGTGTCTGTTCCGGCAACCGGCAGCCTCAGTCAATGCGTCTGTGGAAAATCCGAGGCAAACAGGGCGTTTTTTTCCTTTCCCTCGGGTAGGACTTGGGACCCTTCCCATAATCAAATCCCAAGGAATCTTCCTTTATGAGCGATACAACTAACACGATCACGAGGGATGGCAACGTTATGTCTCCATTCATCTTCCCACAAGGCCCAGGATCAACACGGATTTCTATATCAAGTGCATTGTTGAGGTAGTTTTGTCCTCGGTCAAGTGGGTGGATACTGGAAAAAACTATGTCTGACGGTCAGACAATTTCTACGACCATATCACCTCTTAAATCTGGTTACCTAACTCCTTAGACTGCAATCCTCTTGATTATTATATTCGCGGCGCAGTTGCGTAAGAGACTAACATAACTGAAGCATGTCGACATTCCCCAACTTAAGCAAGAGGACCCCAGAGAAAAGATGCAGGAGATTCCGAAGTCGTCTGGAGGCCGTGGTTGTAGCCAATAGCGATTTTATTGAATTAATTTAATCTTTAGTATTTCGAGATATTATTGTTTAAATTTGGTAAATATATCTGCTAAAATGAGATGTATGTGTTACTTTCATTTTTGCACAATTTAGAAAATTTACCCATCTAAGCCTGCAATTGTTTCAAACTGCCAATGAATTTTTAAATCTTATCGTTTATAAATACAAATTCAACGACGACAGATAAAGGAAACCGACAAAACTTTAATGCCGATATATAAGAAAAATGAATTGCATCCACTATATATGAATATGGAATATATCGTGAAATCTGGCAATCAAATACGTTGACATAATTGTTGTGTCTACATGTCGTTGAATTGCATGTTAGGATAATTATCTTAGCAGAATTGGCGCGGTCAAACCAAATAGCTGAATACAAATTATTATATACACGTCAAATAAAACAAGTGCAGTAAAAGTTTGAAACAGTTCTTCAGTCTTTCAAAGTTTCTTAACCCGGCACAAATTGAACAAAAGCAACACGCCTGTGTCTCTGTCGCATGTTAGTCTTTTCTATTTGTCTCTCTCACTCTTGAACAGACAGAAGTGATACAAGATTGCTGACGTCATTGAAGATTTAATTCAGATTATCTATGAAAGCATGAGTATATTAATAATAAATTCGTTCATAAAAATTATATTTAACACAAAACACAAAAGTAATGTATTCAACGCATAGTATTACGCTGCTTTACGCACGTACTATATATTTCGATAAAAAATAACGAAAATTATATGTACGTATATAAACAGAATTTTATGAGTCAAAGCAACACAATAATTTCCGACTATGTGAAACTTGGTAAATTTATCTCGATACGTGTTGGGTGTCTAATAAATTATTTTGGAAGTAGCGGAAACACAAACACACACACGCACATATATATATATATATATATATATATATATATATATATATATATATATATATATTAAAAATTTCTCAGAGTAAATCTGTAGAAAAAGACAATATGTATAAAGGTAAAATACAAGAGGAAAACTATAATTAGCCGATGTGTTTCGTTCAATATGGTCATTTTCAAGGCAAAAACGAAATGAATTTATTGAAACAAAGTAACTATCAACAACAAAACATAATGCCCTTAGCAAATGGAAGAATTTAGAAAACGCAATCGTATTCATATTGTCATGTGGAAATTACGTCAAGTACTATCACTTGTGGAAATATGTTTTTTATTGTTGTGTTGATAGATTCAACAATTTTCCTTTGATTTCTTCATACAGTTCTGTACGTTTTCTTGGGGGAGTAGTAATTCAGTTAGGAAACGTGATATACGAAAAAAGCCTGAGCGCAGATAATTATTTGGATAATATTCAATGGCGGCATTTTCTAGGATTTTTCTTCTGAGTTATTTTCATTTTTATCAGAGTAGCATTTTTAAAATCAAAATTGTGGTTTAATTTATTTCTATGTATGACTAGTGCATTAGTTAATTTGTTTTTTTGTGAGGTATCTTTGTGTTCATAGATGTGTTTTTTTAATTTCTTTTTGTTTCACCAATATGTCGTGAGGAACAGTTTTGGCAATTGATTTTATAAATGCCTGCTTCAGAAATATTATTGCTATTAGTGTTTGAGGAAAACACATTGAAACGCCTACAACACACATATCATTTCATCCCCAACACAAGAATAAAGGCATTTAAAATTTACAAGCGAAACTAAAATAATAACATGATCCGCAATTATAAATTACATGAAAACAGATACATGATACCGACCAACTCCATCATGTCCATTATACAGAACAACCTACCCCCATCTAAATAATCTTAATTTAGTCACAAATACTTCTGTTGTGGATTCCGGGATGAAATCCGGTCTCAAAATGAATGACAAACGCAGGAATGAAATACAGCAAGTAAATGTATTGACGTAATAATACAATTGGTAATACGGTTAGTAGATCCAGAAATGCGGTTAGTAGCAATAATATATATACAGTCAGAGAAATTCAGTATCGAAGTAGGACTTCCTTCAGAGTATACGTGAGGCCTACAAAGCGGTTATCTCACACTCTCACTATATCACTTCACCGTCACTCCCTGGGTATTCACCGGCAGCAGTACAAGTACGCACTGGGCGAGTCCATTTGTATGAAAAAGGGGTGGACCCTTAACAACTTCCAAAACCATTATTAATATACTCAGATACTCAAGCACTAATATTTGTTAAATATTTCCTGTTTAGTCAATAATCTTTTAGCAATTTCCCGTACGTTTTCTTTGAAAAAACTTGCATGGAATGTTTATGGTAAGTATTAGATTTTAATTAGGTTTCGCATATTTATTTTAATCATATATATATAGTCCCAATTCATTTGTTTTTCCTATTCGCAGATAACATTTTTGGTTTATGATCAAGAGATGCATATCAGAGAAGAGTTCATAATTTCACATTTTATTTCCTGGTATTTACATTTAGATCTGGTAAATCAGATTATTGAACATACCACTTTTTGTATCAGATCAACCCATTTTTATTTGAGCGAAATAAAAGAACAGGCAGTCTTAAAATAAATAATGTTTAATATTTGGTTGCATAACCCTTGTGTGCAAAAACTGCATCAAGCATACGAGCCATTGACATCACCAGACACTTGCATTTTTTATTTGTGATGTTTTTCCAGCCTCTTTCAGTTCTTGTTTGTTTCTGGGGCGGGTGTGTTCTTCTTTAGGCGTCCTCTTCAGGAGATGAAATGCATGCTCTATAAGCTTATGACCCGGTGATTGTCTTCGACTGTCAGAAACTGCCCATTTTTTTCACCTGATGAAGCTATTTGTTGTGTTGCCAATATGTTTTGGGTCATTGTCCTGCTGCCTGATGAACTACAGCCTGCTTTTGATACATTTCTCTGTAAATTAACAGAATATGTCTGTAAACATCTTCATTCATTCTGATGCCACCATCATGAGTTACATCATCAATGATTATAATAAACCTGTTCCAGAAGCAGCAATGCAAGCTCAAGCCAAGACAGTACCTAAATCATTCTTCACAGATGGTTTTGTATGCTTTGGATCATAAGCAGATCCTTTATCTTGCCACACTTTGGTAGAGATTAATCTTGGTCTCATTAGTCCATAAAACTTACTTCCAGAAGTTTTGTCCCTCATCTCTGTAGGTCCTTGCAAATTCCAATCTGGCCTTACGATTCTTACTGCTGATGAGTTTTTTTGTATCTTGTGGTATGACCTCTATATTTCTGTTCTCGAAGTCTTCTTCGAACGGTGGACTGCGAAGTATTCACCTCTGGACTGTGGCAGTTGTTGTCAATTTCTGGGTGTTTCCTCACAGCACACACAATGTTTCTACCGTCAACTGTTGTTGTTTTTTTTTTGGGCGACCTTTTCTATGTCTCTTGCTCAGTACATTATTACTGTCTATTTTTTCAGAATATTCCAAATCGTTATATTGGCTATGCCCAATGTTTGTTCAGTGGATCTGAACGATTTCCCATACATCATTATGACATTCTTTTCTCCCATAGACAGTTCTCTAGCCTTCACTGCCTTATATTTTTTAGCAGGAAAGGAAATACAGTCTTTAGAGGTTAAAACCGAGGGTAAAAACAAGGATAGTCATTCCGTGCCATTTAATTTTTAAACAATCAATCTAAAATGAAACACCTGGGCAACAATAAACACTTCTAAATTGCGTGTTCTAATAGTTTCGCTCAATAGAAATAAGGATGGTTTCAAAGGAAGGGTGGCATGTACCAAGTTAGGTAACACATCTAAATTTAAAATATCAGGAAATAAAAGCTAATACTCTAACTTCTTAAAAGCAAATTGCATTACGAATATAAGAAACAGAGATGATAAAAATGAAAGAAAAACCTTATATTTATGATGGAAAGAAGAGAGAGGGAAGATATTTCGACAAGCGAAAAATGCGAGGGAAGAAACTGTAGGCATATAATATACGGCTACATCTTGACAGTTCAGATCTCGCCGCCAGTTTAGTACTGCGCTTAAATTCAAAACATTAAGTAACTTAGCAGAGAGTTCAAAGCAGTTACCATGAAATTATTTATAGAAATAACATACACAGGCAACCTTATGGCGGTGAAGAAATGACTAGAACCGAGCCGCTAACTCAGGACCAATAACACCGCTTATTCTTCTTTGGATCTTTTCAAGGTGTTCAAGGTAAATAGCAGGAGTACGGATCCATATGTGGCAGCAATATTCGAAGCATAGACGAAAGGGAAACTTATAGATATGAAAGATTCTGGAGGGAAAAATTGTTTCGCTCGACCTAGTGAATTATTATTTATTTGTACAATTGTACAAAATGTGGCACAAGGTCAAAAAGGGGGTTGGGAAGGACGGTCTTCTTCTGTCTTAATTCTAAACTTAGCTAGTCACAGACATGGACCCAAACATACCAACAATATTCCTATCACCAAAACAACACATTTACTCCTACCTTTCTTACTGCGTCCACCGTAATACCTCAAATTCTCTATGAAATCCTAACTAGTCCCCATATGTACATTTCAAAGTCTGTCGGGGGAGGGGAAATAACAGCAATTTAAAAACTCAATGATTATTTACAATATGATTTAATACTATTTACATAAAACCAAACAAAATAGGGTTAGTAATACCCCCCCACACACACAATTCGTAAATGTGGCAGAAGCATCAGTTAACTGGATGAAATAATTGCGGGATTATAACATTACAAAAACCAAGCACACCCAAAAACACGCAATCATTTAGACACAATAACAAATACGAAAACACACACACGAAACCGAAAGTCATCCCGCAACAACCAGAGGACTGACATCACTGACCCCCTAACGAGGGAGGGGATGGGGAATTAAACAAAAGAAAAAAAGGGACAGAAATAAAAGGGGACAATGAGCATGCATACCCTAGCTAAGATTACCAGAAAAGTGGAACTAAATATTCAAACTAAAAAACCTATACTAGCCTAAATATCGGGGCGGGTTGCCTCTGTTCAACCCTGATAGGACAAAATCCTGTACCTAACCGATATCCAAGTGCCACTCCAGGTCAGCCCCTTTTACTCTACACATTCACGCAAGATTTACCCACCTTTTGCCGAGTTCTGATGAAGAGAGTCGCCGCCTTTCCGTCCCAATCTTGACTTTAAGCAGATGCCTAAAGTACAAGATCAGTTGGGAAGAGGTGAACTTCTCACCTCCATAGAATCCTTTCTGACGTGTCGACCAAATCACGACTCTCATAACTCCTACAAGCAGTGGAACACATAAAGTTCAGCCCTTGTCAACGGCGGTGCTACATTGCTACAAACAGAAGAGGCCTCAAGGAAAAAGAACTTTCTGTGCAACATGCGAACCATGAGGCCTTCAATAAACTTGCACAACGGAGTTACCAACTTACAATGAAAGAAGACGTGACCTAGGGTCTCGACTTCCCCACTACAACGTCGGCAGTTTGGATATTTCTCCAAGCCCGCTGCGCAAAGCTTTTTGGCGACCCAGAGGGCCACACGCATCACCAGCCAGGTGAGGGATGCTCTATCGTTATTGAGACATTTCAACCTCCTGCTTCGTAAGACCGAGATCGTCAATCAGTTCAACATGAGCGGCTCCGCCTAACTAACAATTGATATAATGCCCTACGAGACAACGCCTGGACATTGAAGAGGCCATCCGATGCCCGTAAGAGGAGTTTCAGAGCAAGACGACATTCACGATAGAAGGAGCACTCGGTTCGGGGTAAACAGCGGGCCTCCTCCTCGCACGAGTGCACACTTCTCAAGAATGGGAAATTTCGACGGGCGTCTTCCTTCCAGAAGGCGCCCTCCTTATCCGGTCCGCGACACAAACAATCTAGGAACCCAATGCGAAGCATATAGAGACTGATCTCGATGCTAGGCATACCTAGACCGCCTTCAGATGGATGAAGGCAACAGATCTCCGGAGAGACTCTGGCAGCCTTGCCTTCCCACAAGAAGGAGGACAAGAGCTTCACTAACGCCAGCAAAGTGTCAGACGGAAGTGGAAATACAGAGAGTCGGTAAAGGAGAATCGTATAGATATATGAAACACATACAGTCCGCTCTTCCCTTGAAGGAAAGATTCCTCCGAGACCACAAATTAATTGCGATCTTGGCCTTCCATTGTACCTCCGACCAATTCATTCCCAACTGGATATCTGGACCGAACTAGACGCCGAGTATCTTGAACAGTCCATCCAGTGAAAAATGCGGGAAGAGAAACTCCCTTCCACGCACCCAACCGCAAGCCAACAGACTTATCGCGATTGATCTTTGCCCCTGTCACCATCTCATAACAACTGATTTCTTTGCTGACTTCGTTAATCTCGGCTCTGCTCGACACAAGAACCGAAACGTCATCAGTATAGGCAGAATACCTGGCCGAGGTGGTAGCACCAGGTAGGGAAATTCCGCGCAGGATCGGATTCGCCTTTAACTTGCGAAGGAAAGGTTCCAACGCAAGAACGTAAAGCACGGGCGAAAGCGGACAACCCTGACGAATAGATCGAGACAATACGAAAGGTTCCGATCTTACCCTGTTCACTTCCACCAGCGCACCGGGAGACAGAAGACGGATCCAGGAGCGAAACCGGCAGCCGAAAGAACACCCTCCAGAAATCGATGGTCAACCCTATCAAAGGCCTTGGACTGATCCAAATTGATCAGCCCGGCTTCGCTGTCGACTTTCGCGATGATCAAGCGGACCATATGAAGGTTGTCCTGAACAGTCCTGCCCTTCACAGCACAAGTCTATTCGGAGCCAATCAGACGACACAGGACAAGCTTCAAACAGTTAGCTAAAATCTTTGTCAAAATCTTTAGCTCTGTGTTTAACATAGTTAAAGGGCGAAAATTACCTCTCCCATCCACACCGTTTTTGTCCTGGTGATGCGTTGAGGTATAGACCCCTCCTTCATCCAGTTGTTGAAAATCAGTTCTAGCAAAGGAACAAAAACGGGCGACTGCCTCAAGTAGACTTTGTAGGGAAGACCATCTAATCCCGAAGATTTATCTAGGCCAACCTGTTTCAGCGCTTCCCAGATTTCCGATTCTGTCATGGGACCCTAGCACCTAGCTGCTTCAGCTGCCTTAAGGCAGGGAAAGTCGGCTAAATAGGCGTCGAACTGAGCAGGGCTCAGACCGAGCTCACTGGTAAAAAGATCCCGAAAATAATCCCGAAAGGCCTCACATATGCCCAAGTTTGTAGTCACGGTCCGCTTATCTGGCAACGTGACGCACGCGATATGCCGCCGTGAGGCATTCCTACTCTCCTCTGCACGCAATTCTGCGGCTATGTTCGTCGCCTCAGAGGACCTTCTTTTTAACCTAGCCGTAACTACCAGAGCTAGATCCTTCTTGATAAGCAAGGAAGCCAACTCTGCCTTAGCTAAGGCTACTTCCCCACTATCACGGGATTTAACTACCCGATCCACTCTTTGCTCTAAAGCCGTTTGCGTCGCTACTCTATCTAGATTGAGTCGACGGCTAAAATCGGCAGCAAACGTTCGAATTTTAGATTTCAATTTGTCCCACCAGGCATTTTCCACCACAGCCCCTGTCAGTTCCCTTTCGCCAAATAATGAGCAGTTGAATTTCCAGTAACCAGCCATATTACCTTAGGCTTATCTAAGTTTACACGGACCCGGACAAGCCTATGATCCGAATAAACTATATAATGGAAACTTGGACACCCTAAGAGCCCTACATCGACTCCCCTAACTAAAACTCGGTTGAGGTAGCTAGCACGCACACCTACAGCCGAGTTGCCACTATTAGTCCAAGTCCAAACTACGCGCTGAAGGTGCTCATTCCGGTATTTGTCGACAAGATCAAACCCGTCGACAAAGTGCTCGACCTAGTGAATCGACTAGCAATATAGTCTCTCCACTAAACATTAGCCATGCTCATAGAAAACAGCGAATGGTTTCACTGATGATTAATGGAGAGACGTTTAGTTTTAGTGGTGTTAAAATTAAATTAAATTTTGACCTTTTTGGACTGATAAGCTTTACTATCAAGCCAGGTGTAAATTGTTGTGACATCAGTGTAGATATTAGGTTGAGAGCTTATATCATCAATACTGTCATTAATAAAAATTAAAACCAGAGTAGTATGAAAGGAACTGGACGAGTGCTCGCTCAGTATCACTTTCATTTCACGATTTAACAGGAAAGGCTGGATCAGTTCAAAAAAGTGACCGGAGTCACCGTAACTTTTCAGCTTGAGGAGAAGACCTGAATTTCAAAAGCTGACATAGTTTTCGAAATGTCCAATGCTACAACCCGGGCTTCACCAGTTTCATCTAGAGTATGATGCACTTTTAACGTAATTATCGTCAGTACATCATCAGCTGACCTGAAGTAACGAAAGCCATATTGCTTGTCGAAGAAGGTCCCGGGATGAGAGATGATTGACTACTTCAGCATTGATTAGGGTCCCTAGGATGATTCCCCAAAACAGGTAGAAGGTTAATAGGCCAATAATTGGAAGTTTCCGAAGGTTTAACATATTTCTTAAAAACTGCAGAAATCTGACGATGACTTCCAGCAGGCAGGAAAACAGAGTGGAGTTAGGCATTTATTGCAGTTTAGAGAGAACAGGAGCATGTTTGGGAACACACCTCTTAATGACTATTACATGGATACTATCGTGTGCACGTTTGAAGGTATCTTGGTTAGAGATGACAACAGAAATCATAAAAGGCGTTATATGCATATCTTTCAACAGAGAATCAGTTTTAAGTGGGAAGTTATGTAGTGATATTCCGGTAAAGACTAGATTTTGAGAATTTACTGGCAAAGCATTCAGCTTTATCAACAGAGGATAAACACACGATATATTGATTGAGGTTTAGGAATAGAGACCTTACAATTATTTAATGTCTTATTACAGAGCCACTAGTAATCACTAGAACCAAATTTATTAAAGGCTATATGGTGCCTCATTCTCTCAGCACACAGGAACTCCTTCGAAGAGTTGCTTACATTTATTGTGAACAGCAACGAATAGGCGGCAAAGACGTCACACTAGTATAGCCGAAAATAGTGTTTCTTTTGTACTATAGCAGCCTAGCCTGTTGGTTTGAACCAGGGAGATAATTGCGGTGTCACCCAGATATTCCGAGAAGAGATGAAAGCGTCCACTCCAGCTTTGACCGGAGAAGAACCCTCAGTGATGCAATTTTCAACTGAGATTTTAAAATTATCAGTCCAAGAAGCATCACGTAAAACATCAGAGAGCAATTCCAAGTCAGAATTCTGGTAACAGAAAGAGTTTTTTGGGGGTGGGGGGATGGGTTTCATGTTTAAAAGCGGATTGGAAGTTACCACAGAGTGGTCAGAATTGCCAAGAGGGGAGTGCTGCGAAGCTCGGAAAGAGCGAACAGAGGAGGGAAAAAATAAATCAAGTAGAGAAGCATGTTGCTCGTTTTTACTAGGGACACGAGTAGGGAGGTCCTCGATTTGAGAAGGCGATTGGACAGTTGAAAAATTTAATGTCTGAACACCAGCAGCCTCAAAATATTTCAACCACGTGGGGTGGTGAGCATAAACCTTACCGGAGTTCGCTGATGGATACAAAGAAGGTGCCTTTTCTATACTGTCAGCAATTATGTCTAATATACTACAGTTATGGGAAAAAGGCGAAGCGATAAACGAAGGAAATGATATTTAACTGTTTAGAAACGAAAAAGGGAAGTACAGGAAAGACCAATCTTGGGCCTAAAGAGACAATTCAAACAGCAAATATTAAAACAAGCATATAAAAGAGTTCATTAAAACAGTTATTCCAGGGAATATTGATGAATAAAGACCAAAGTTGAATGAAACAGTTTTTTTTTTGTCTTTAAATCCGGTCGTTTTTAAAATTATTACTCTGTAAGTGTTTGGAAGATAGATGGAAAATTATAAAAATATTTTTGCCTAAAAGTGTAGACAATAAAACTGTCGATCCCTTCAAGGTACAGTTAGCATAACCCATAAACCTTAATGGTATTTGTAAATGCTAAATGTCGCATCTATGTGTCCAAATGTTATATTCTTGCACGAAATCCCCCTTCACATTCTGCAAAACATTACTGTCAAATACATTTCTCCCACTGTCTACGTCTAAGTAATGAAATAAAATGAAGTTTATATGAACGAAGATATACGGAAGAAACATTCACGCCAAGAATATTAAATGTTGCAAGTGATATCAATGCAAAAACTGCAGAAAGTTTGGTTGCAGTTGTGTAAGATACAGAATATTAAGTCGATATTATCAAATACAGTTATAAAGTAATATATTACAGTGTATGTGAGAATATATTGGTGAAATATGTTTTTCTTTTACTTATATCCTTTGTGTTTATTTATAAGTAAAATAACATAATTTCCAAAATATAATTAGATACCAGAAAAACACATAATCAACTTTTTTAAATAGTGAGGTCTTTTATAAAATGACTGTAAAATAATAATATTCGCATATGAATACATCCATACAAATTTAATATCAGCTGGTTAATTCAATGTTATTGGATAATTCTGATTTACAAATTAAAAATATGAGATGAATATATATATATTCATATTGTGTCCATGGTAGTATAAATATTTTGAGATGCTCACCGTTTCAGACACCGACTCGGGCACATTTCTGTGTCGTAAAATCCCACAGATTCAAACTGTTATAGTAAGTTTGCTCTGTGAACCACACAGATTTGGATGAGAGAGCTTAATCCGACGTAATCAAGTACAGTTAAAGCCTATTTACAAATCCATGTGACTGTGCTACCTGTATACAGGTCTCAAGGTTGAAACACTAAATTTATGACCTCTTCGCCACGTGCATGGGTTCGATGTGTGCAAATTACTTCTTTTTTTAAGAAGCTTAACTATACAGTTACGGATTCTATCATACGAGATTGATGAATAAAGTGCGTAACAGAATTAAACCGGAAATAATATAAGAGCATTGACGGGAAATGAAATGATATATTCATGTTCAGAATGAGGCCAATTAAAGAAATACAAGAATGTATTTTTTCTTTAGTTTATGAAATAACGTTTCCTAAGATATATCACAAAGTCCAGTTTGAATTGCTAGGACAGCTTGGCTTATTTGTGAAAAATAAGTGAATAATCGAGAAGCTACACTTGGTACCATCAGCGTGCAGAGAGACAGAAAACGAATTCAGTAAATACAAAAAACAGGAAGTTGAGTCTTCTCTCCAAATTCTTTTTACAGTAACGTGATCTTGAGAGAACTATATGTTGTAAACAGATTTATTATTGGCGGATACAATCTTCAAAACTTAGTCTGCAGATGACAGTGTTGAAAGAAGGCAACTGTAGGAAATCTTAGAAAATGTTGTAAAAGAAATGGGAACAAAAAATGAGAAAAAAGAAGACAGGATATATAGTTGTTACCGAGAGGAACATTGCACGATACGAGATTTATGTAACAAAATCAAATGAATTTGATTATCAGTTCAATACCGGGGTTGGAGAGTACATTTGGACTCAATTTTTGAGAACTACTGACTATAAGAACTAGACAAAATATCCATTGACATAGACAGAAGAATTAGAAAAGTCTACCTTAGTAGATTAAATAAACAGTTCTGCAAGGAATTTCCTGTAGGCTACGCGAATCCAATAAATCTAATGAAGGCTGGCGTGTTCAAAGGCCAAACCGTTGTGATAACAATAAACAAAGATAATAACTTGTCATCCTAGAAATTCAGACAGATAATAAGTACAAATATTTGAAATATCTAGGAAATATAATTACAAATGACGGAAATTTTGACACCGAAATCCGGATGTAGATTGGAATAGTCAAAGATATCTTCCAAAAGATTTGCGAGTTAAGAACTAAGAAGAGACTTGAGGCAAGCAAAGTCTGGTTCTTTATAGACGGGTGCCGAGAATAGCGGGATATGAACATGTAAGGAACGACAAATTTTACAGGAAAATGAAAAGAATTTGTGGCTTACAATTACAATTAAAAAGTAACATTTGACATTTCTAGGAAACACAAGGGGGAAAGCAAGGTTGGAGAATTTGATATTTCCAGTATATATTGAAGTAGAAAGGGATAGCTGGAAATAGCGATTAAACCTTCCTAACAATTAACTGCATATGGAAGACAGATCAGTTACATGGTATTGTGAAAACAGCATTTACTGAATACTGCAAGAGATAATCAGTTTTACTCAGTTATGCTCACCCATATCCTGAAAAGACATGACGCATAGACGTAACATGAACTAAAAATTTACCTTTAATAAACGTCAATATCAGGTAAAAATAGTATGAGTTTCCTAGCCGATTAGGCCGTTCTAGGGATTAATACAGATCCAGAATCTGGGAATAAAAGACTTCCGTTAATATATTCAGCCCATCTTACCTCATATCGAAGCCTTTTATTATTTAGACGCTTTTAGAAGCAATATGGTGCAGAGTGAAAACAGAGATCGATGATAAATATAAACATGTATCATAAACTGTCTTGAAAGGTGTAATGCACAGATCAGCTTGCAAATATAGAGAGAATACCCTTGTTAGGACATATATAACACGGCCGGCCCAGCTCGATCCAAATTTGTTCCCACGCTGGTCTGCATTGCCGCTGGTCTTCATTGCCGCTGGTCAATTGATAGTTATGTGCTTTCCGATTCGTTCCTTCATCTGCTTCTGCCCCACGTTGTGTTCCTTGATCAAGAGCAGCGAAGATCGGATTTCATCTGTACTTGGGCACTAGATCGCGCCTCGGCGGTACCCTGATACAAAAGGATAAAGAACCCTTCCACAAGCGATAATAAAAATATCATAACAAAATAACAGAGAAAGTCGCTGGGTTAACCTTAAAATTTTTTAAAGTCATTGATGCAACAAAATTAATTCTTCTCGTTAAACTCTCTATCGAAATACTTTAACCCTTTCTTCTAAAACTTGGAGCGTTTTAAAAACATCACAAGGTGCTCGGAAGCAGGTCACGTTTGGTTAAGCAGCTCCTTTGTCCATTGCTCTCTTGTCTCGTCTGCGTCACTTGTCGACTCTTGACACCAACTGCTGTCTTCAATTAATCGGACTGGTAATATGTATTTCGCTCAAATCCTATTGCACCACAGGACTCTTAAACATTCAGATCAATTAAATATTTTCACCAATACTGGAGAAAAGACACCGACCCTCAAACAAAGAGATCAGTTTTTCAAAACAATACATTCTTCGACAAGAATATTTTTCTTGATAACAAACTTTTTTGTTCAAAAATTATTTTTATTTTTCTGATGTCACTAAGTTTTCCCATTTCTCTTTCCTCAGGATATATATTACACTGCTTAGGTTCCGGCTTTGAGGATTCATAACAATTGTATTGGCTCATCGGCTTATCAGAAAAAGAATTCTATTTTTTTCTTGCTCTATATTTGAAATTTCATATTTTTCGTCTTAATTTTTTTAACGTTTTTTAACACTCCCAATTCTCCAAATCCCATAAGACGTTTTTATATGAGCCCTTTTTATCCTAACTCCTTACTAGCAGTCTCAAACATAAATTGTCTGTTAAAATACGTAAAACATTCTTATGTAAAATCATGTAGCTTTCTTCTGATAATCGCAAGATTATAAGATGTTTTCAACATATACCGAAAAAAGTTTTATTTGTGCAGCCGTGCTTGTAAAATAACAACACAACAACGTAAACCAGCCTTCTGCTGATATTGGAGAAAGTGTATTAACTATTGTCAGTTTAAGATTTTATTTTACGAATAAATATAAAAAAATCAATTCCTAAATGAAAACAGATAATTGTTTTTTGTTTAATATACAAATAACTTGTAATTTTATTTATATAATTTCATTTCTGAATAAAATTATCTTTTTTGTTATTATCACACCGTCTAGATGAAGTTGCACTCTATATATATTGATATATTTAGGTGTCTGTTAAATGTTGAACTGCTCTTATTTTAATCTACTAGAGGAATATGTTTCGTATTCCGTTGTTTACGATTGGTAATAACTCCTTTCATCGTTCTGAACAGTTATTTCTAATGAATTTTTCACTCTACCAGAGTCTGTTCAGGGATTGAAGAGAAATTAACGAATAGTTTTTCTTTATTTTCTAAGCTAAAACAATCCTCCAAATCGAAGTTGGATTCTTAAACATAATATACTTATGGTCTCATCAGCTGCTGCTGCAATTTCATTGCTGTTAATCTTGACATCTACAGCAGTTACTTTTTCTTTCATTTTTGGAGCATTATCATTCGTTTTTCTTTCCTTCTGAAGATCTTCTGGATAAGAATACATCGGAAAGTCACTAAAACGGAATTTCAGAGATAATGTATATGTGAATATTAGCCTTCCTATAAATAATGCAGATAATGATGATTCCTCATCCAAGAAACCTAGACAGTTTGTTTTACGTCTATTGGTATTCAATAGCCGTAGACAATCAATATAAAGAGCTTTACATTATATTAAATATCTGCTCGATTTCCGGGGTGAGGTGAGTAGATACTTCGTAACCTCCGGAGAAATCCGGTTGAAACAAAAATATATTTTCTTGGAATCTTATGTTATATTTTCTTCCTATATAGCAGTGAATGCTGGACAATCTCCTCATTGATTAAAAAAAAAACCGATATGAGGCAATACAAATGTGTTTCAACAGAAACAAGCTGATAATAACTTGCACTGAATATTTGAGAAACTTTTTTCAATCACACAGAGAGATGAAATGTCTATAAAATTTTATGAGGAAAGGGGGCTTACAGAATATGACACCCACAGAAAATATTGAAGGCAAGAGGTTAAATCAATGCGCCGAATATCTTGTCTAACGATCTTATATATGCGAATGGCAGATTAAAGATTGGTGGGGAGGATAATGTATAGTGTTAGACATTTTCATGACGGTCGTCTTCGAGTATAGAATCCAGAGGTTGGCAGTGAATATTTCGGAGACAGTAGGAAAGCGTAGTTCAGGTTCGCAGTGGATATCGTAGCAAAGTAGCAGAGCATAGTTCTTCCTTTTATCATCTTCGCCTGTTAAGTTGGCACTGGTCCTTCTGGAGGGTAAACAAAGATGGCCGCCTTTATACACAACGGATACAATGTTCTGCGGCTTCTGATTGGTTAAAATTCTATTGGTAGACTATAAAGGAAGTTAAGTCATTTGGATTGTCTCACTAGTCATATATACGCAAAAAAACGTAACACCCCCCCTTATTTTGTGTATATTATGGAATCTTCCTTCAAAATATTAGCAAAGTCAATAAATACTTTAATTCCAAAAATTATTTTTTTTCTTTTTTTTTTTAAAGTTAATATTACTTTGTAACAAATACTTTAGTATTCTAATTTTTGTTTTAGCATTCATAAAATACATTTTAATTTTTTAATTTTTAATTTTTCTTTTTTTTTTTTTAAAGAAAATTAATATCCACAAAAATTAGTCATATCACTTTGTCCACAGTTAAGTACTTCCGTGTTAATAAAAACATGAACAACAATATTATAAGTTTATTATAAGTTTGGGTTGTGATCACAACAAAAAGTGGAAAGAATTATTACTTCACCCATAGCTGGGACCCATTAAAACAGTTACTATCACTCCGGGTCAGAGTGATCCTGGCAATCATTTAGAAAGAGGATTGGGCTAAAAGTAGGACTATCTACATTTATACCCAATAAGGACCTAACAGTGACTTAATGGATGCAGTTTTACGTCTTGCCCAGGACCAATGACGGACCTTATAGGTCAGTACCAAATATGGCAGAAGTGAAAGCCTGTAATTTGAACTTCGTAATTGGTTTTGTAAATAAATCCGCCATATTATTTCCCGATTTAACATATTCAATTTGTACTATTTTCTTTTGTACTTGGTCCCTAACAAATTGATATTTGATATCAATATGCTTTGATCTTTGATGTATTATTGGATTTCTGGCCAAAGCAATACTGGACTGATTGTCGCAGTAAATAATTATTGGCTCAGTTATTACCAGTGTTGTAACTGTTTTTATTAGTAATTTAAGAAAAATAGCTTCTTGTGTTGCTTTTGACAATGCAATATACTCAGCTTCACAAGTAGAAAGTGAAATCATCCCCTGTTTCTTCGATTTCCAGCTGATTATTGGGTTATCGTCCGCTAGCTTAAAGCAATAGCCTGTTATACTCTTACGATCTGGTGAGTTGGCTCAATCAGCATCACAAAATCCTTCCAATTTTAATAGTTTATCTGCTTGTCGAAATACTAGGCACTGACTCTTAGTTCCCTTTAGATAACGTAATACTTGTTTAGCCCTCGTTAAATGCACAGTCCCCGGTTTATTTAAGTTTTGGGACAACTAAGTAACCGTATAGCAGATATCTGGCCTGGTTTATGTCATCACGTAAATAAGACTTCCGACCAATGTTCTGTATTCTTTCTCACACGCCGCTATACCATCTTCCTTATTCATAATTGTATTTAAATCCATTTCACATGGAGTAGTTCTGGTTTTACAATTTTGCATGCTAAATTTAGATAAGAGTCTTTCAATGTATCTAGATCGATTCATTGTAATAGTGTTGCCTTTAAATTTGAACTGTATCCGAAGAAACCATGATAGTCGACCCAAATCGGTCATTTTAAACCTTATTTCCAGGGAATTTTTGATTTTTAATAGAGCAGCCTCACACTTTGATGCAATTAACATATCGTCGACCCAAATAACCAGAATTACCAATATTTCATTATTAAATGATCTCGTGTATAGACATGGGTCAACTTGGTTCAACGGGTTCATGGTAGGTTTACCTGCCCGAAAGAGACTCCACCCTTCGGTTTCCACCCGGCCCGAAGGCAGAGAGTTCAACCGATCATCCGGTCGCCCGACTTCGGACTGAACAAGAGCTTCATGTGGCACAAGGCCGGTTTAACGTGGGGTTTCCGAGCCCGTGTGCTCGGACAAAAATATGCCCTTTAATCCCGTATAAACGGAATCAGAGTCGGTCTACCACCCCGAAAGAGATTCCGCCCTTCGGCGTAGCTTCCTTCGGGTTCCTACCCGCCCGTAGGCAGAGAGTTCAACCGATCAGCCGGTCGCCCGACTTCGGTCTGAACGATATTTATTTATACGAATGTATAAAATGTGGCACAAGGCCTAAAAGGGGGTTGGGGAATGACGGTCTTCATCTGTCCTAATTCTAAACTTAGCTAGTCGCAGACACTGACCCAAACATACCAACAATATTCCAATCACCAAAACAACACATTCACTCCTACGTTTCTTACTGCGTACACCATAAAACTCAGCTTCTCTATGAAGTCCTAACTAGTCCCCTTATGTACAGATAATGTTTGTGGGTGGAGGGGCATAAAACAACAATTTTTTAAATAGATCCCCAAATGAATATATACAATATGACTTAAATATTTACAAGAAAATAAACAAAAAGATGTGTTAGTAATAAAAACCCCCCACAAACCATAAATGTGGCAGAAACATCAGTTCACCGGACGAAATCAATGCGGCACTATGAAAAAGTCAGGAAAACATTCATACCTCCAAGCATTCACACAGGCACACACACATACATACACAACAACAAATACGAAAAATCACACATACGAAACGAAAGGCGCCCCGCACACCCCAGAGAACTTACATCACTGACCACCTAACGAGGGAGGGGAAGGGGAATTAAACAAAAGAAAAAATAGGGACAGAAATAAAAGGCACCAATGAGCATGCATACCCTAGCTAAGTTGAACAGAAAACAGGAAACTAAAGTATCAAAATAGAAAGCCTAAACTAACCTAATATCTGGGTGGGTTGCCCCTGTTCAACCCTGTTAGGACAAAATCCTGTACCTAACCGACATCCAAGTGTCACTCTAGGTCAGCCCCATTCACTCTACACTGTGGCACCCTGCATTTTTAGAAAGACTAAAAAGAGATATTCATAGAAATATGATTTAATTTTTATTCGGTTTATTAACCAGTTGTTAGTTATTTAGAAACGAAGAATAATTGAGTTTTGAGAATAATTCTCTAACTGTATTTAGGCGATCCAAAGAGAAGAAGAAAAAAAAAATAATAAAAAGAAAGAGAAAGAGGAATAGATAAAACAAAACCCGGTCATAAGTAAAACTAAGACAAGACAGGTGTCAAAATATATCAGGTCAAATTACCTGACCAAAATCCAGGGAAATAGAAATTGTTATATTTGGTTGAAGAAATTGAGTTTTGGAGATAATAAAATAAAACAAAAAGAAGAGGAAAGACAGAAAGATAAAACAAAACCCGGTCATAAGCGAAAACACACACATGCGACCAGCACCTAACAAGTGTCAAAATTATCAGGTCAAGCACTTGAACTAATTCCGTGTCCGCGTAGGATGGAAGTTTTGTTAAGGTTGGCTGAAACAATAAAGATTTTTTTGAACAATGAAAACGAAATTTTAATCGGAGGAAAGGTGTTTTTTGTGTTGAGGTGGTGACCGGTGGAACTGTATACAGATTCTGACCTGTTAAAAATTAGAACCCCACGATGATGAAGTGGAGACATTTTCAATTCAGATAATTAAGATTTTTGACTATCAGGTCTGACCAAAAACAAAGAAGGAAAGAAAATGATTGTCTCGGCTCACAGATAGCGACAATATTCTTTCCTGAAGTCACATCTAATTAGCGGCAGGCTGTTTTGACAGAACCCAGGTGAGAAAAAGCCAAGATTATCATTTTTCGTACGTGTGAAAAAGGCCAAATTAGATTTTGTTTTTTTTAGAACAAGAACGATGTAAGCCACGCCCGATTGGAGACGGGAGGCGTCCCACCACAGTCTCATTAGCCGAAAGCGGTCACGTGATATGAGGAAAGAGGAGGGAGAATGCTCGATCAAGAACCATTGGTCGAAAACGGTCACCTGACATACGAGAGACCGGGAGAGATGGGTATGCGTCTTCCCCCCAGAGGCACTGTGAGGAAGTAGGGGTGAAAATAATAGCGATAATGGGAAATCAGAACTAATTCGACTTTTGGGATTATCGAGAGAGCCCTGACGCCGACAGACCCACCCCGGTTTGCTGCGGCGTCAATAAAAGCAGGACCCCAATCGACAAAAAAATGAGTTCAGCCCCGGACGGCAGCGAGAAGAGATCACCTCGGACAGCGGGGGGGTTGCGGCTGGGTTGCGGCGGGTGGTCCTTCCAGCCCAAGTCGAAAACAAGAAATCCTTCCAGCCCAAGTCGAAAACAAGAAATCCTTCCGGCCCAAGTCAAAGACAAGAGAAGTTCTATCTAAGTCGACGAAGGAGAAGATTACTCGAAAGCCGCGGAGAAGTTGCAGCCAAGTCGAAGACAAGGCCAAAGAGTTACTGGACGGAAGAAGAAGAAGAAGTTAAAATCAAGCCCAGCCGAGAACAGAATTCGACCCAACCAGATCGAAGTGAAGAAATACAACTCAAGTCGAAGAGAAGAATCAACTGCGAATGATTGATAGAAATTAGCCCCAGTGTCGAACTAAACCACACTCCGACATACACAATTCTAGAGAGTAGACAATTCGAAATCGTTAAGTTTTATGATAGAAGCTTGGTGCCATAGTCCACAGAGCGGGTCGGGAATGAGAACAATTTTTCTTTATGTAACGGACATTAGATATAAAAGGTTGTCACCTTTTTTTTTTTTTATCAGTAATTTTTTGTCTCGTGAGTTTTTTTTTTTTTTTACTTGTGTTTTGCCACCCCCGTCGGACTCAACTTGCATACGGCCCAATCCCTGCTGGTCCCGTCTGTCTAAGATCTAAACACAGCGTGGGTAGACAGACCGGAGATCAGTACAGTTGCTTTAGCAACCAGGTATTGGAAGCGGGTTGGGAAAGGCGAGGTTGGTGATCATCTAACCAAGAGGTTGGAGCGGCACGCTTGGAACCAGGAGGAGCGACCAGGAGGAGCGACGTCACAGTTGGCGCCGTAACCAAAGGATTCGACCCTGGGCCAGGTGTGTACCCGTCACAATTGGTGCCAGTGACCAGGATCAACCCTGAGACAGCCGCGTCACGTCACATCGATCGACCGCCGTTGCTGAAAATTCAAATGGAACTCAAAACGACCGGGACCGAAAGGAACAAGAACAGAATCGTCTGCAAGGTAGGACACCTTATTTTATTTCCCAACCTCGATTGTTGCTGCATAGATTGTCTTTCTCTGTAGACATGTCGGACTGTGATTCGGATAGAGCAGTGGGGGGTGAAGAGGAAGTAAGGCGGGGGTTGTCAGTGGATTTAAGGAAGCTGTTAGGTGGACCGAGGGTCCCAGTATTTGATGGCAGCGGGAAGGAGTTTAAAAACTGGCTGGCAATCCTTGAGAAGAGCCGAATCATCTACGAGCTTTCGGACCAAGAAACCCTGTATTTGGCATACGATGCCACAAAGGGAAAAGCGTCTGAGTTCGTGAGGGGGCTCTTGGAAAATCAACCCTGCTTGTCTTGGGAAGAGATAAAAAGACTGCTAACCAAAGAGTTCGCCGACGAAGGTACGGCCATAGAGGCCATGAGGGCCCTTTTAAAACTGACACAGCTACGGGATGAAACCCCGGGAGAATTAGGGACCCGAGCGGGGAAGCTATCATCGTTGGCATTCCCCGAAGTGGTCAGGGATAATGCAGTTATGCAGGCCCAACTGGCGGACCTGTATATAGAGGCGCTGAGCGACGAGCGTGTTCGTCACGACGTACTGAAGGAAGGACCGCTCAGACTGTCGGCAGCGGTGGAGCTGGCCAGGGAGAGCCAGGGCGTGTGGGATAAAGTGAAGAGGTGTGGGAAGAAGCAGATGCCAAGTCGGGAGGCTGGAAAGAGGGGGGTAGGCGGAAGACACCCCGCGTGGAATCAGCGGGTTAAGGATGAGGTGGATCGGGCAGAATTATGGGAGGAGGACCCCAATAGAAAAGCATGGTCGACCAGGCATGGCTTTTATAAGCCCACGCCGGGTCGATACGGGCTGGTCTGCTGGACCTGTGGGCACGAGGACCACAGGGCGGCGGAATGTCCGACGAAGTGGGGGTTACCCCCAGACTTCGATCAGGACAGATGCACCAGGTGTGGTAAGAAAGGACACCTGGCCAAGTGGTGCGGGCTGAGGAAGGGTGCCCCACCGATATTAACAAAGAAGGCTGAGCCCAAGAGACCGGCCCAGGGAAAAGCCAGCGGGCCACCCCGGAATTAAGAGGGAGGGTGGCCCAGTTAAAAAGAAGAGAAATAAAAACTTGGACCAGTGGACGGGCGAATCGCTTGAATAGAGGACGGGTTCCCCCGGGAATAGACACAAGGCCAACCCAGTTGAAAAGGAAAAGAGCAAAATGTTGGACATGTGGTCGGGCGGGCCACTTTGCGGCAAGCTGTCCAACAAGAAGGTGCTGGTTTTGCAGGAGGCCAGGACACCTGAAGAGAAACTGTATCCTTAGA
Organism: Acanthosepion lycidas; assembly: GCA_963932145.1. Classification (NCBI taxonomy): domain Eukaryota; kingdom Metazoa; phylum Mollusca; class Cephalopoda; order Sepiida; family Sepiidae; genus Acanthosepion; species Acanthosepion lycidas. The sequence goes on along the minus strand of OZ010615.1, from coordinate 12,249,995 downwards.
AACGAACGCGGGAGACCGGGAGAGGTCCGGCCGGGGTCGCCCAGGTGCAGGGGGCGCAGAACTCCACCTCATGAGAAAAATGAAGGTGATTTATTACTACCGGCACCCATGGCTGGGTTGACCCAAGGGTGGAGACCCAGGAAGAAGAAAGCTCAAGTGTTCTCTTCGCTAACGCAAGAGAAAGAACTATCCTGTAGAGCAGAGATAGGGGGTAGGGAGATGAGGGCTCTGGTGGACACAGGAGCATCTGTGTCATTGATGAGAGAGGAAACATACAGGCGGGTGAAACGGAAGAGAAGGTTACGGGAAGCGGACATAGAGGTCACGCAAGCAGATGGAGCCCCCCTGAAGATAAAAAGGGATGGTGAGGCTCCCGGTGAGGATTGGGAAAGTAAAAAGCACCCAAAATTTTTACGTAACCCCCGACCTGTGTACGGAGGCAATCTTGGGAGAAGATTGGCTCCGGAGCCAGAGGGCCCAGATTGAGTTTAATCCTACTGTGTTGGTGGTGAACGGCGAGAGAACGCCATTGGGATGCCCACCAGAGGAAGAGATAACCAAAGTGGTGGAGGAAGATGTAAAGTTACCTCCTAGAACCGCAGTGTCGGGAAAGGGTAGGTTAATGTCAGGAAAAAGGGTATGGAGAGGACCCCTGCAGTTGGTCCCTGTAGAAGGAAAGGGCCTAGAAGATAACGAGGTAACCCTGTGCGAAACGGTAGTGGAGGCAGCCGAGTTGGTGCCCATAATGATGGTGAACCAGGCCCAAAAGACTATAAAGGTTAGGAGAGGGGAGAAGATAGGGAGAGCACTTCCCCTACGAACTCTGAGTCGGGTGAGATTCGAGGAGGAACGAAGGAAGCTATAGTAGAGCAAACAGAGGGAATCTTAGATGAGGATATATTAGCACCGGATCAATTTAGAACCAGAGTGGGGGGTCTGTTAAGGAACAGTCGGGATGTGGTGGCCCAGTCAGACAGGGAGCTAGGTCAGACCCACACAGTCGAAATGAAAATCGACACCGGAGACCACCCCCCTGTGAAATTGAAACCCTACCGGACACCTATACATAAAAGACCACTTGTAGAAGAAGCAGTAGAGGAAATGTTGGAAGCTGGGATGATCGAAAGATCGATCTCCCCTTGGAGCTTCCCAATAGTAATAGTAGGTAAGAAAGATGGCGGGCATCGTTTCTGTGTAGATTTTAGGAAGCTAAATTCTATATCGAAGCCGTTGGCGGTGCCATTGCCATTGATAGACGACATTTTGGCATTATTAGGGAAGGCAAAGTACTTCTCTACGTTGGACTTGAGGTCCGGGTATTGGCAAGTAGCCCTTGATGAGGCTGACAAGGAGAAGGCCGCATTTGCGTGTCACCTGGGACTGTTTCAGTTCAGGGTGATGCCATTCGGTCTAGCTAATGCCCCGGGAGTCTTCCAACAGCTAATGTCAATAGTGTTAGGAGGATACGAGAGCTTTGCCATGGCGTATTTGGACGATATCTTGATATTTTCGGAGACAGTGGAACAACACTTTTTTCATTTAGGACAGGTGTTGGGAAGGTTGAGGAAACAACTATATAGTGAGTTTTGTCGATTGGCTAACAAATTGGCCTGAAGCATTTGCAGTACCAGACAAGAAGGCCAGAACTGTGGCCGGGTTGATGATAAGTGAAATCTTCCCTAGGTATGGTGCCCCTGTGCAATTGGTAACAGACAATGGCACGGAGAATGTGAACAGCATCATGAGAGAGGTTTTGACAGGTTTGAATGTAGAGCACATAAAAACATCCCCATATCACCCCCAGGGAAATGCTAAAGTGGAAAGGTTTCATAAAACCTTGGGAGATGTATTGGCCAAGCTGGTCAGAGAAAACACTGGAAATTGGGACTTGTATTTGACGCAGGCTCTGGCGGCCGTGAGGTTTACGATAAACGAAACCTCCAGATTTTCTCCTTACTTTTTGTTGTTTGGCAGAGACGTGGTCCTGCCTGTGGATAACCTACTGAAGCCCCGAAGAAGGTATATGGGAGAAGATCATCATCAACTATTGCTGGAACAGCAACATAAGATATTTGTACAGGCCAGAAGAAGAATAAAGAGGGCCCAGAAGAAAAGAAATGAGAGGGTGAATGCTGAAAGAAAGGTAGTAGAATTGAAGGTTGGAGACCCTGTCTACTATAAAATCCACCAGAGAGAGGGAAAGCTGGACCAAAGATGGGAACCGTACTACCGGATAGTAGAGCAGACGGGCCCAGTATCATATGTAATATGGGATCAAGTGGCAGGACGAGCGAGGAGGGTTCATGCCAATGATCTGAAGAAGGCTGAAATAGCTAACCTGGAAATGAGCGAGCCGAGGCCTAAGAAGACAAGGAAAAGGAAAGTAACTCTGGTTGAACCGGAAGAAATGGAAACGGAAGAAGACTCCGAGGAGGATGCGGAGATAGGTCGACTTGGCCAGATAAACGAAGCAGTCCGAGTGACAGAGTTGGAACCCTCAGCGGGGATTGGCGATGTTCAGTCGTCGACTGAATCGGTACAGAGAAGACCCCGTGAGATCGCCATCACACCCTCATGTCCGAAGAAAAGGAAGAAAAAGACGAGGAGGTCCAATCAAGCAGTCGAAGGCTCTAAAAAGAGGCACCCTGAACAGGACGAAGGATCCAGCGAGTGGGAGGAGGAGGATCGAATACCCCTTTCCCAGCTCAAGGAAAGGATAAGGAACAGGAGAAATTTAGACATAGAGTCGAAAGGTATTGAGGACATTCAAGGCGAAGACTCTAAACAGAAAGAAGAATCAGGAGATGAAGAAGAGGGGAAAAAAAAAAAAAAACTTCCTGGACGGAAGTTAGACACAGAAAGAAGGTTAGAGGTTGAACAGGAATCACCTCAGAAGATGAGATCAGGGAGGGAGAAGAACCCCAAATCTCAGTAGAACAAAAGGGCTGTGCAGAATACAAGCATTTAGTGTCGACAGATAACGACACTGGCTCATCCAAAATCTTATTGGCTGACTATGGTAGATGTGAGTGGAGGGGATGGAGTCGCGGGCTGCACCTCACAAGGGACGGAAGAAGATCATTGGCATTGTTGATTGATCACCAGTGGTGTCATGAAGTACAACCTTTAGAGTGGGCGCCACGCACACCTGACCAGACCATTCTGTCCGCTAGAGGTTAGTTAGAGGAGGGAAGAGCTGAACTTAGTAAGAAGTTATAAAATAATTGAGTGATGAGTTGAGCGACACGAAGTAGTTGTGAAGAATAACAACAAAAGAATTTCGTTACCTTTCAGGAATGATCAAGATGAAAGGGTTGGTTATGACGATGATGGTGGTAGCCACGCTGATGGTGACGATGGCGGAAGCTGGGAAGCGCAGCCGAAACACCATTTTTTAAAAAACGAGCGAAGTAATAACCAGGTCTAAGTGGTTGGTCACATTCGTGATAGATTTGAACCCGTATGAGTCGCTACTAAATAAGTTAGGAAACGAGCTAACGCAACTGGATGCAGCCCGGTTGAAAGTAGGACAAGATTATCCCAAGCAAAAAGGGTATCTCAGTTTATTGCACTCCCTAGAATCAGAAGCCACTATGATAGAGGCTCAATGGAAAGACATGCAAAACTACCTGCAGGGAATAGAGTTACTGCAGACGCGGGAAAGGAGATCTGTAGTCCCGATTGTGGGAAAGGCATTGAGTGTCCTGTTTGGAACAGTGACTGAAGATGACGTTAAATTCATAAGAAGGAAACTGGGAGAAGTGGAGGTAAACCAGAGGACGCTTGCCCAGGTGGCAAGGGAGAGTGTGACAATATTAAATGTGACAAGGTTGGAGGTGTCCAAAAATAGAGCCAGAATCAATTGGTTAATAGACAACCTGGCGAGGTTGAGACAAGAGGTAATTAATAATACAGAAACTGTAATGATTGAATTACAGGAAATGAGCGGATTCATGCAAAAATATTTCCAGCTGATGACAATTACGAATAAGGTACGACAAACGAGTCAGTCGTTGACGACCTTGCTGGAACACGTGAGGGCGCAATTAGACATGCTGTCATTAGGACACCTCTCCCCAAGCATAGTAAACCCGGGTCACCTAAGGGAAGCGCTACTCGGAATACAGGCCGAGTTACCCCACCATTTAAGGCTGCCGGTGGACCCCACCAAAGAATTGTGGAAATATTATAATGCACTAGGATGTGTGACCTTGTTAGAAAATAGGCGACTATTGGTTGTGATATCTGTTCCGTTGTTAGATAGCGAGAGTGTATTCGAGATATACCAGGTTATAAACTTACCCATCCCCTACCCCAGAAGAGATCAAGGTTTAGGAATGATAGCAAGGTACAAGGTGGGAGCAGACTACATAGCTTTAAATTCGGGGAGAACGAAATTCATGTTGCTATCAGCTGAAGAAGCTGGAAGGTGTAGAGATGATGCTCTAGGGACTTGTACCTCGTTAAGCCCTATCTATAAAACTGGTAATCGCAGAATGTGCATACTAGAATTGTTCGATGGGAAAAGGGAAGGAATCAAAAGAATCTGCCAAGTGGAGGTATTAACAAACACGGCATTACCACAAGCTATCAGTGTTTCAGACGGGGTGTGGGCAGTAGCCACACAGAGACATATCAGCTTGTCTAGGGTATGTGGGGGAGAGTCCACAAGGACATTAAGAATAAGACCACCGTTATCCCTGGTGACGCTACCTATGGGATGTTCGGCGGTTGGAATATCCATTTCCTTACCCCCCTATTACCAGGAAGAAGAAAGATATGAAGAGAAAGATTCAATCATAGAGATGATTGGTAGAGGCTTAGTCAATTGTACAGAATTATGGGAGCCGATAGTGAAGAGATTCTCTAATGTTACCTTAAATAAGATGCCAGTATTAATGAAGCCAATAGAAAAGATCGATATGGATCAATTGAGAGACAAGTTAAGTGCGTTGGGAAACGAAGGTGTGGCTTGGGAAGACGATGAGCAGATCGCGATAAGTTGGTCAATAGTAATGGGTACATTCCTAGTTATAGCCATCGGGGGTGTATTAATATGGAAGGTTAAGAGTAAGAGGAGATTAGCGAACGACAATCTAGTGAGCGTGCAGCAACTCGAGAGGGAGATGCCGAGCAGTGTTCCTCGCTCAGACAGGACGGGCGAAGAAATTGCTGAAAGACCAACGGAGGAGGCTGGCGTGAGACCACCACGTGCGGCGGAAAAACCTCCCACAGCGGAGAGGAAAACATTGACCAAGAAGAACAAACCATAGTAAACACATCTGCACCCACAGACACACGCACATATTAATTTTGCATGTAGAACAAAAAAAAAAAAAAAAATGAAAAAAGAACATCACCCTTGCATGTAGAACAAAAGAAGATGAAAAAGAACATTACCCTTGCATGTAGAACAAAAGAAGATGAAAAGAACATTACATTGCATGTAGAACAAAAGAAGATGAAAAAGAACATTACATTGCATGTAGAACAAAAGAAGATGAAAAGAACATTACATTGCATGTAGAACAGAAGAAGATGAAAAAGAACATTACATTGCATGTAGAAAAAAAAAGATGAAAGGAACATTACATTGCATGTAGAACAAAAGAAGGTGAAAAGAACATTACCCTTGCATGTAAGAAAGTAGAATAGAATTGCATGAGACAAATGCATGGTGCATGTTAAATGATGTAATTGGGTTTAGGTGTCATTTACGGGTAAATGACAAATCGGTTAGGGGAGGATTGTGGCACCCTGCATTTTTAGAAAGACTAAAAAGAGATATTCATAGAAATATGATTTAATTTTTATTCGGTTTATTAAGCAGTTGTTAGTTATTTAGAAACGAAGAATAATTGAGTTTTGAGAATAATTCTCTAACTGTATTTAGGCGATCCAAAGAGAAGAAGAAAAAAAAAATAATAAAAAGAAAGAGAGAGAGGAATAGATAAAACAAAACCCGGTCATAAGCGAAAACACACACATGCGACCAGCACCTAACAAGTGTCAAAATTATCAGGTCAAGCACTTGAACTAATTCCGTGTCCGCGTAGGATGGAAGTTTTGTTAAGGTTGGCTGAAACAATAAAGATTTTTTTGAACAATGAAAACGAAATTTTAATCGGAGGAAAGGTGTTTTTTGTGTTGAGGTGGTGACCGGTGGAACTGTATACAGATTCTGACCTGTTAAAAATTGGAACCCCACGATGATGAAGTGGAGACATTTTCAATTCAGATAATTAAGATTTTTGACTATCAGGTCTGACCAAAAACAAAGAAGGAAAGAAAATGATTGTCTCGGCTCACAGATAGCGCCAATATTCTTTCCTGAAGTCACATCTAATTAGCGGCAGGCTGTTTTGACAGAACCCAGGTGAGAAAAAGCCAAGATTTTCATTTTTCGTACGTGTGAAAAAGGCCAAATTAGATTTTGTTTTTTTTAGAACAAGAACGATGTAAGCCACGCCCGATTGGAGACGGGAGGCGTCCCACCACAGTCTCATTAGCCGAAAGCGGTCACGTGATATGCGGAAAGAGGAGGGAGAATGCTCGATCAAGAACCATTGGTCGAAAACGGTCACCTGACATACGAGAGACCGGGAGAGATGGGTATGCGTCTTCCCCCCAGAGGCACTGTGAGGAAGTAGGGGTGAAAATAATAGCGATAATGGGAAATCAGAACTAATGCGACTTTTGGGATTATCGAGAGAGCCCTGACGCCGACAGACCCACCCCGGTTTGCTGCGGCGTCAATAAAAGCAGGACCCCAATCGACAAAAAAATGAGTTCAGCCCCGGACGGCAGCGAGAAGAGATCACCTCGGACGGCGGGGGGGTTGCGGCTGGGTTGCGGCGGGGGGTCCTTCCAGCCCAAGTCGAAAACAAGAAATCCTCCCAGCTCAAGTCGAAAACAAGAAATCCTTCCAGCCCAAGTCGAAAACAAGAAATCCTTCCAGCCCAAGTCGAAAACAAGAAATCCTCCCAGCTCAAGTCGAAAACAAGAAATCCTTCCAGCCCAAGTCGAAAACAAGAAATCCTTCCAGCCCAAGTCGAAAACAAGAAATCCTTCCGGCCCAAGTCAAAGACAAGAGAAGTTCTATCTAAGTCGACGAAGGAGAAGATTACTCGAAAGCCGCGGAGAAGTTGCAGCCAAGTCGAAGACAAGGCCAAAGAGTTACTGGACGGAAGAAGAAGAAGAAGTTAAAATCCAGCCCAGCCGAGAACAGAATTCGACCCAACCAGATCGAAGTGAAGAAATACAACTCAAGTCGAAGAGAAGAATCAACTGCGAATGATTGATAGAAATTAGCCCCAGTGTCGAACTAAACCACACTCCGACATACACAATTCTAGAGAGTAGACAATTCGAAATCGTTAAGTTGTATGATAGAAGCTTGGTGCCATAGTCCACAGAGCGGGTCGGGAATGAGAACAATTTTTCTTTATGTAACGGACATTAGATATAAAAGGTTGTCACCTTTTTTTTTTTATCAGTAATTTTTTGTCTCGTGAGTTTTTTTTTTTTTTACTTGTGTTTTGCCACCCCCGTCGGACTCAACTTGCATACGGCCCAATCCCTGCTGGTCCCGTCTGTCTAAGATCTAAACACAGCGTGGGTAGACAGACCGGAGATCAGTACAGTTGCTTTAGCAACCAGGTATTGGAAGCGGGTTGGGAAAGGCGAGGTTGGTGATCATCTAACCAAGAGGTTGGAGCGGCACGCTTGGAACCAGGAGGAGCGACCAGGAGGAGCGACGTCACAGTTGGCGCCGTAACCAAAGGATTCGACCCTGGGCCAGGTGTGTACCCGTCACAACACATTCACGCAAGATTTACCCACCTTTTGCCAAATTCTGATGAAGGGAGCCGCCGCCATTCCGTCCTAATCTTGACTTTAAGCTGATGCTTAAAGAACAAGATCAGTTGGGAAGAGGTGAACCTCTCGCCATCATAGAATTCCTTCTGATGCGTCGTCCAAACCACGACTCTCATAACCCCTAGTAAGCTACAAACAGAACTGGCTTCCAGGACAAAAAAACGTTCCCTGCAGTATGCGAACCATGAGGCCTTCAACAAACTTGCACAACGGCACTACCGTCTTGCACTGAAAAAAGGCGTGACCAATCGTCTCGACTTCCCCAGTACAGCGACGACAGTTTGAATATTTCTCCAAGCCTGCCGAACAAAGTCCCTTGCCGATCCAGAGGGCACCACGAATCATCAGCTAGGTGAGTGATGCCTCATCATTATTGAGACATTTCAACCCAGGCGCCCAAGGCCATATCGAGCGAGCCTCCTGCTTCGTAAGACCGAGCTCGTCGATCAGATCATCTTGAACTCCCCCCCTAACTAACAATCGATACAATGCCTTACGAGACAACGCCTGGGTGTCGGAGAGGCCATCCGTCGTCCGTAAGAGGAGTTTCAAAGCACGACGACATTCGCGGTGAGAAGGAGCACTCGGCACGAGGTGTACGGCCGGCCTCCTCCTCGCACGAGTGCACACTTCTCAGGGATGGGAAATGTTTTCGGACATCTTCTTTCCAAAAGGGGCCCACCTCATCCAATCCGCGACACATTCGGTCTAGAAAGGTAATGCGAAGAATATATTGACGAATCTCAATGCTAGGCATACCCAGACCGCCCTCAGAGGGATGAAGGCAACAGATCTCGCGAGATACCATAGGGGCCTTGTCTCTCCACAAGAAAGAGAACAAGGTCTGTACTAATGACATTAGTCTGGAATACGGCAGTGGAAGCACAGTTCGGTCTGAACTCTCTGCTTCTCTTGAGGCGCAGTATCTATTACGTATTACGTTATATTATTATGGGTAAGGTCCCATAACAATGTTACACCATGTTTATCTGTTGCTTCGTTTGATTTGTATATACCCTTTACATTTTAAATTCAGCAGCCTCTCTCTCCGCTTTAGGAGTCTCAAAAATGGCAACTTTCTCGGGATGTAAGTATTAATTTCCTTCTTATAGCGTTTTCCCTTAAAATATTTCACGGCTCATGTTTTCTATTAATATTATTACATATATTTTTAAACTGTCGTCGATAGCATTACATGTTTGTCTCTTCTTTTTATTTCTCTAACCGGGAAAAGGCTATGCAGCATTGATTAACATATAGCAGAGTAAGTATAACGTATCTTTCTATCGATATTTTTTGTTAGTATTCACTTTACTTTCAAAAATACATATTAAGATACTATGTGCCTGCGGATTACTGTGTTACGTTTTCTGACCCCATCGATTAGGTGGTTAAGTGGTTTTAAGTTAGTGTACATTTCTCTGTACAGTTGCCATAAGAGATTATTTAAACCAATATATTGTGTTGCGATAGATTAGCTATATTCTTATTTTCTAAGATATAAATAAAACGAAAACTTTCGACGTGTATAACTAAAAGATGCATTTCAAAGATTAGTAATTGCATTAATAATGTCATTATTAACAGTAAACATTTATATATTATATTTATTCAAGTAACCTCATAGTATTTTACGTATACGTACAAATTCAATAAAATATATAATTCTGCATAAATTCGATTTTTAACAAATTAGCGTTACGTAACCTCCGATTTAATTCAAACGTGATCGACTCGTACGAATCGAAAGTGACGCTATAAATATTGAATCTAAATTAATTTTAAATTCGTCTATTATAATAGTCTAGTGTTAGATCGATAGGTTGACAATATGTGTCGCCAAGAAGATTAACCTACTCAATTTCAGTCGAGGTTAAGTCAACAAACCTCTGACGGATTATACTGGTTACTGAGCTTGCTTTTCGTCTCTTGCTAAGAGCTCGAGGTATTTTCATTATGAATGTTTCTTAGTAAAAGAAACATCTTGCGGAACATTTACTCCGGTTCCATTTATCTGATCTGTTTAATCATTTTATCAATTATTAGTATCAAGTTATTTGTGTCTTTTCTTTGTATACCGGAAATTTACTGTTAATCTAGCTCGATAGGCCAACAAGAAAAAAAAGATGCGATAAAATGCCCGGCTTTCTTACGTTTGCATAAGAAAGAAAGAAAACCGTTCTTATTGGCACAAGTCAATTACTTAGAATAACGCATGAAAAAGAATGGATGCTAAAAATTCCATAGTATATTGATAACTAGTTGGATTGGAAAGCTTGTCGAAATTTAGCTTAGTAACAGCCAAACTCGGCGCAAAAAAGTTTGGGAAACTTTGTCATTACGTCCAATGAGGGGAATCCCGCGTAACACAGTTAACAGAGACCTGAAACCAAGAATATACAACCATAACAAGCGAGATAAAGAAGGAAAGACCACTTGAAATATTTAAAGTTCACTGGTACAACTTGAAAATAACTGCCAAAAACGTCCCTTTGGCGAGCCCTTCAAAAGGACTCAAATAACAGTTCAGAGAGAGTGAAAGAGGTAGAGAGATAGCAGAAAGAAGGGAAATTTACTGTTCCAAAAAATAGATTTAAGGTTTTTTTTTTAAGTAGCTGTCGAAAAAAGGTTTTAGATATTTTTTGAGTTTCTCTCCTTGGAAGATAAGCGAGCTTCCTGTTAAAAATAAATGCAGACTTTTTTTTTCAAACTTTCTGCGACACAGATTCAACTTCTAGAGACGACTTAGAAGATCTTTTTTCCCATACTTTTTTTCACGTCAGAATTTCGTCCACCAATAGGACAAAATAACTCCTCGAAGGAAGGAAGCTTTTCAATCGCTTAATTTTGACTTTTTTCTCTCTTCGACCCGATTGTCGAAATAAGGCTTCCTTGAGAATGTTCTATTGTAAATTCTCTTTACAATAATTTATTTAACTGATTTTTTAGATAAGTCTTTACTGACTTGTTCTTTGGTAGCTGAACAATAATCCACTTGATTACTTGAACAGACTTGACTTCACTTGTTTAGAGAATAAGCTTTTTCCACACGGCGAACACACACTTGTTCTTTATCTTCAATTCTCTTAGACAAATTATCTTGACTGTTTTTTATGACTGTTTTCCTTGTCAGAGCAACAACAGGTTATCTTCAAGCTGGCTTCCTTTTCGTCGTGAGACAAGACGACTGCTCGTCTCCACACTGGGGCGCCCTTTTTCTGCTACTACTGACTAGATTCCTCTAATCTAGTCGAAAACAAGCGGGAACATCACGTACGACCAATCGTTAGACACGATTTCGCCACGTGACACAGCAACAGCAGTTCTTACACTGCACACAGGGGGGAAAAAGGAGAGGGGGAAGGGAAGTAAGAGAGATAGCAAGATAGATACAGAAATTACATTTCTGACAAGCTAAGTGATATGATGGTTATGTAAATAGAAATAAAATGCATTTCTAAAGATTATCGCAAATTTTAAATCAGATGACTAATAATTCCTGATTATGCATTGTACAAGATTTTTTTTATATCCAAAAGTCTAAACATTTCTCAATGCTAACGAAGCTGGGTTACTCAGTTTTATTTTTACATTTCAGAAAAAAAATGCTTTTTAGAACGCAAAACATTCATCATTCTTAGGAGATGTTGTCATTTAAATTTTAATATTTCAAAATATATCGATTTAATTATTTGGTTTGGTTTTTACAGCTTATCTACACAGTGTTGGTATTTCAAGTCAACACATTTTTTAATCTAATAATATTTTTTTGTTCAGTGAATACTCTATAATTTATTTTAAAAAATAAGACAGATATTTCCATAGAAAATTCCTAATCTTTAACTCATAGCTGGGGAGTGCTGGATTCATATTGTTTCCGAAGATTATTTTTGAGTAATTAAACGTAATGAAATTGGCTACCCAATTTGATCAGTTACAGATTTATTACGATATTCACCCACCTAGTCACTTAAGAAAGGCCGCGAGGATATAGATGGTAAAGGGTTCATCTCTTGACTCAACATTTCTAAGAAACTTTTTTTTTTGATGCATCGTTTCCTTTATTCAATCATATTACAATGTTTTATATAAATCTGCTTCTTATATACCCAGACATTGGCATGTTTCATTTTGACATATGTCATGATGCATAGCTGGATTAACTCTTTACTCTTTGGGATTTTCTTCTATATTCAGCAATATTACATATTTTTTTCCTTTATCAATATCAGACACGAACCGAGTAAATGAATATCATTAATAAAGAAAAAATGTGGAATATTGTAAAGATATTATTCGACAAATGATTACTGAAGTTTAATATTGTATTACAAAATGTTGTATGTGAAAAAATAGTACAAATCAAATACGTTAACAGATTATATTTTTAAAGAAAAAAAGAAAGAGATTTCACCATCAATAAAGGAAAATAGGGTAGAAATTCTAAAGAATATTCAAAAGAAAATTGTAGTTAGAGCTCAAGTTAGGTAGATATAGTTGATCAGAGAAAATATCAAAAGACTTGTAGAGAGATCGAAGAAATAGGAAAATATTGACGATATTGTCTGTGATTTGCTGAAAATGGAATGGATATTTCCTTCTGCCATAAGTCAAATAAACAGGGATTAGCAACTGTTAGGAAAAAATAAGATAATTTGGGCTTACGAAGAATCAATCCTAGCCAGAAAATTTTGTTATGAAATGCTACTTGTTCAATATTGGTGATGATAAGGATAACTGAAATTAGAAAACTTATCAGACAAAATAGAAATAATATATTCAAATAAGGATTCTTGCCATAATAATTACGACATCTGTGACAAACTCAATGATCTTAGACGAAAATGTTATAAATTTCGGCAATATTAAAATAATTCTGTTAGTAAAATCGAAAACATAGTAATGATGCCAATCATACCACCTCCAAGATGGGCACATCGACGTGGTGAATTATTTGGCAAGCTTGTCTATCAAGAATAATGAATTCGTTCCTGAGTGTGTGTCCCATACATTCGTCCTTAGGCTACACCTAAGCTACTCTGAGAAAATCGTTTGGGCAACTCGCCGTTTTGAAATAGTTAGCAGGCTTGTCTCGCTAGAACAGTTAGGACGGAGTAGTGATTTCGATCCTCACCGAGTTTCCCGTACTTTCGTCGTTTTGGTACATTTAATGTTCGCTTACAAAAAATCACCATACGACATTTATTAAAATAAACCGAAACGGCCAGTTTGGCATCGTTATTCAATATTAATTTTTACATTAGTTTTAGCTTAAAATTAAATTAGCAGTTTATTCTGTCTTAGAAAATTTTATTTAGGATTTTGAAAAAATAAATTACACTTTGCATATTACGAAAAAGTAAATTCAAAGTAATAAGACCATAATGGAGACAAGAAAAAAATATTGATTTTACTAGACAGTGAAAATAATCAAAAATGTCATGAGGATTTCAAAAGACTTTTTATTCCTTGAAAATATTGCGAAAAAAAGCACTTATGTCGTTTGCTAAAAGAAGCCATCAATATATATGTTTGTTTAATCTAACGACCTATAACAAGTGAATACACAGATTATATAAACTTATTTCTACTCTGAAAATTGTAAACAAAGGTTGAAAAATAAAATCCAGTAAACATGTGATTGATGAATTACATCCTGTAGATATCTAATTTATTATCGAACCAATAAAAAATAAATATTCAGTCCCGGCTACTATTGAATTAAGTTAGAATATTATGTAGAATTCTGGGGAATGCTATCTCCTAATGTAATGCATATAAATCTTCTACGAGGATTAATATTAATAATCGTAAAATCGTATCACGCAAAACGTGATAATTATTACTGATACATTTTTAAATTCCAATAAGTTAGAGGATATATGTGAGGAAATGTATGATAGAGAAATCATGGCGCAGCTTAGATGTGGCACAAAACCGAATGTAGGGACAATCAGGAGAGGATCGAACCCACTATTCCGTCGCAATTGTTCTAGCGAGAAAAGATTGCTAATCATTACACCATGTCGAGATATCCAAATTATTTTTTAAACGTAGCTTAGATGTGGCACAAGGCCGAAACTAATGAGATACCCAGTGAGAATCGAACTCACTACTCAGTTGTAAATGTTCTAGGGAGAAAGCCATGCTAGCCATTAGTCTACGGTGAGGTGCCCAATGATAGATGAATTATGAGAAACGAACAGAATTAAGTCAGTGATTTCGAAATTTAAATAATACTTACTGTAATATAACAATAACAGTTGTTGTGAGAGATCGTTTTCACAGTCTGCAAACATGATCTTTCGACTCTACTAACTGATATTTTCGGAATCAATTGATTACTGAACAAAGCAGCTTAGACAACCAATGGCGAATATGAACAGTTCATTGCATTTTGCTATTCATCCTAAGCAGGTTGAAAATAACTGTTATTGATTGGTTGGATAATGTTCATCTTTGTTATGGCGGATGCATCCCGTTATGTGAGAAAATTTCTATAACACACAGCTGAGATTTACGCAAAAGGTTAATTCACACATTGAGAGAGGTTATAACGTAACTGCAACCACAAAAACGTAAGGTACACAGGGTTTTATAAGATGTACATAAAAAGCTGAGTCCAGGGTTTTTATATTTTGAATTTTACGTATATCTTCATAATACATAAATAATTCTGCATTTAACTGAAGAATAAGACGTAATGATTTGGTAGTAGAACATATACATTGACTTATCTATATTTCTAGTGCTTTAATGTTACGCGCTACCGTATTTGCTGGCGTCAAGAAATGCAATTTTTCTTCCTGTAAAGATCTCTAAAATTTACCGTGCGTCATTTCGTAGACTTGTGCTAACTTAGAAGAAGGTTATCTGCTCCAGAATTCCTAATGTTTACAAATTTTCGAGACATATTTCAGGAAAGAAAAACCGTGTCCTTAACACAGGTAAATACTGTAACTGAATTCACTTTGTGTCATATATTCCCGTTTCGCATAAAATTGTACTAAGCCCAGTAAGATGAACATGTTACAACTAATTTCAGTCATTGTTAATTTCACGTTGCATTGACCCTTTGAAATTATAGTATCCAAGCTGATTGAGTTGTAATATGATGTTGCCCCAAGCCTATGTTACTTACATTATTTACATTATTAGGGTTGTTATGCTCATCTTCATTGAAATATTCACAACATTTCGGCCGTTGAACACTCCAGGCTTCTTCAGGTAATTGGAATTTCGAACCCAGCCCTTTATTTCGACCACTGGGGTCGATTGTTCTAGTTTCACGTGCCATGTCTCTTTCGAATGTCTCAATTATTTTCCTTTAACTCAAATCTCCAAGTTTGGTTGAACACTACTGTCGCTTGGTATTGAACTCACAACACATTGGGATTAACCGATGTTAATATCCACTGGGTCATATGTTCTTCAGATGAGGATAACGGTCCGGATAATGTAAATAATAGAAGTAATCAAAATAGCTCATCTCAGAGATATAAACAGAAATCCTATCTTAATAAGCTGGAAGGCCAAGCCATGGCAAAATTCATATTATAGAAATCTGCGTGACAGCCATAATTTTTCATGCGATGAAAATAAGTAACAGTCATTTTTTTTTTTTTTTTAAAAAAAAAACAGTTATAAAATAAAAGAAAGAATTTAAATATTTTTAGCACTTTCGCTTGTGGGTATTCTTTCTTTTTTGTTGTAAAGTTCATTCTGGTAGACTCACTTCTCCAGGATAACGTCGGAAATGTAACACGCGATCGATCTGAGTCAAAAGAAAGTAGGATTAGTCGATCCATTGAAAATTCAATTCTGATGATCTCTGCCCAGTGCATAATCTTTAGCATATATATATATATATATATATATATATATATATATATATATATATATATATATAAACTATCTCAACACAGACGGCAACCTACACTTGTGCACATAAGCACACATACATACGTATTCACGCACGCATAAACATGACAAAAATGAATCTAACTCCAATCATGCGCATACATTATTTTGGCATAATATAATAATGAAATTTAGAAGATGAATGGAGAATTGTGGATATCTTCTCACTAGTGGATTTAACGATAATACAAAGCTGAATTTAACGTCAATAAACCTAAGATTCGTAACTGAGTTATCAATACAACAGTAGGAAACAGGATTGGAACAGGAAAAATAATGTAACACAGAAACAAGGGAAGAGAATATATAGCCTTGAATAACTATTTTCAGCAAAAGCTACAGCAGCTACTGTTCCTCCTGCTAGTCTTCTTGATGTAAGCGTCCGACGGCCGAGTCCAAATTTTTAGAGAAATCTTCTCCTTCACACACCACTAAGTGATAAACTATACCGCTCTCTTTACGTTTTTTATTTTTTTATTAGGTTGTTGCAAAAATAATGACGTAATAATGTCGTTTTTTGACGTTACAAAATACGTCAAAAAAACGACATTATTACGTCATTATTTTTGCACCAACCTAATAAATTTAAGCGGTTTCGTTTTAAATTTTAAAGTTATTATAATTGGTTATATTTCCACGTGTTGTTGCTTCTTCTTTCATTTTTCATATATTCAATATAGTGAACAATTGTCTTGTCTTTCCGACTCCTTCTGATCGACTCCCGTATAATGCCCGTTGTATCACGGACTTTATGGAGTCAATATGAATACCGTCTAGTCTGTTAATTGAAAGACGATCTGACATGCAGGAGTTCGATTAAAATGGGTGCCTGACCTTTACGATGTTTTATTTCTGAAATATATGGTGTATTCGACATCCCCCCAATCTATGATAACACTTATCTTTAAGTCATTTTCGGGACATATAAGCGTATGGTATTCAAAGCAGAAATTACGCGTAGTGATAAATATCAGTGGAGAGCTATCTAAGCTATCTACCCAATTTTTTTCTTCCAAACTCGTAAAAATAAAGCATACTATGAAACGGTTATTATCAAATAATTAATGTATGACCGGATTAATTCACCTTATTGGACATTCATCGGGAATTAGTAGTTCCAATAAAGACGAATGAAAAATAACTTTTATTGACATTAAGAGTGTAAATATTGTCTAAAATGTCTGCCTATACGATCACATTGTTGTCAAGTTTAAAAGATTTTATTGGGTATTGTCTTTATCGTTGTTATTATTAATCTTTCCGGTATTGTCCGCCTGTAAATAGAGACTAACATAATGGAAGGACTAATATTAAAAAAGAAAAAAAACGGCAAAATAACATTAACTGTAAACACAGTAGCAATTTGCTCACCGTGTTTGGAAAATAAAACATCCATGGGAAACTAAAAAAATACATGCAAAAATCCATACATTCATTTAAAATAAATATAAATAAAATTAAAAATCATCCTCGATAATGGGTAAAAGAATAGCCGAAAGCGCTCAGATATGCAGAAGCTTAAGACATCTTTTACACAATTCCTGTTCACAAAATAAAACACTTATACTAAAGCAAGAGAAATTAATGAAACATCTTAATCACAGTAGCTAGTTATTTGTAATTAATGAAATTTTCATATAGGATATTGCTGCCCAGATACACACATACATCGATCATGAAACTATCTAAAAAGATTTTTTTTTTGTTGCCACACCAGGATAAAGTAATTTTAAGGAGAGGAGCCATAATTTTGTTATTAAAATAAGATACAAAATTATCAGGTTTTAAAATTTTATGCGCCTTTCGGCCGACACGTCTTCAGAAATAAAATCTTCACTAATATAAAACAAAACAGATGATAAGAAAGAAATTTACCAACAGCTGTCATTAAAATATAAATCACAGCCAGGCCTGAAACTTATATTTCAACTCCCGTTGTCTACACAGGGCAGGACATTGCATATTAATAATAGGAGACTTCAGGATGCCTAAATGGAGTTTGGTCCATGACCTGTGAAAGACAGAAATAAATTCATGAGAATAATTCGTCCTGCAAGCAACAGAATTTTATGAGTCTGTGAAGGCCCGGATGTCATGGGCTCGTGTCTATGCACTTCTCCCTGACTATACTGAGCGATCCTAACCTCCAACTGGATACTGTGGACCGTAACGGTATTGAAACACCGTTTGATGGAATAGGAAATTTTGACGGCGTACTTTTGACACACGGCACAAATCCACAGTAGTCTCACATTTACAGGACATTTAGAAGGACACTATTTCTTGACCTAATTGAACTTAAAGATTTTTACTCAATGGTTTATGTAACAACACATTCTGGGTAACCACTCATTAATCAAACCAACACTCAGAACACTACAGCAAAGTAAACTGAGTAAAGGTACTGATAAGGTTAATTTTACTGGTTCTGGGAGCAAATGATTGCCTAGTTACTTAAAGCACAGAAAAAGTAGGTTTATGTTAAACACTGGTAAGGAAGTTGATTATTCTCTTTTATCTCCATGAATATTTTAAAGAATGGTGGAGATTACTCAGGTGAGAGTGAGAGAAATGTTCCGCTTTATTCAAAGAAGCTAACTGCGTAAACGTGTCATGACCATACAGCAGTAGCAATAAGTTTTATTAATCTTACAGAAAATGTGTTTCACATGAAAGTCAACAAAAACGTTGGCCAACA
>OZ010615.1:12141499-12226499 GCA_963932145.1 Acanthosepion lycidas | reverse complement strand
GAAAGTCGCATAAAATTACTTATCTTGCGTTAACAATGTAGAGAAAATCATCTAAATATATTTCATGACAATAAATATTAACCACACAGTCAATTGATGAAGAACAACGGAGTGTCCTTTTGGAGGTAAATACAGTTCTAAAAACGTGCTATATGAAGCAACGCGTTTCCCTGAAGTAATTTTTTCCTGAAGAATTTCTACATTGGAATATCTTCTGGAAACAGGAATCAAAGTGTATATAATCACAGACACTTCTTCAGCAATAGGTCTCTCAAAAACGAAAAAAAATTATCAAGGCATCACTGGTACCTTATTGACAAAGTTTCCAAAGGTGGAAATTCATATCCAGAGCTCAAACATGTAAGAACTTCTGGGACCGTTTAACCTATGTTAACCTAATTCTAGCGTATTGTATTTTTCGAATGTAAACAAACGCCAATCAGCCATAGTGCTCAAATTCATTTTACTGAAGAGCTTTGCATTAGCGTAGGTGGCTCTTAGTTATATAATCAGCCTATCATTCAGTAGTTTTCAATCAAAATATATTTTCAAGAGCTTAATTATATATAAATATAAGTATTGTGACAATGTTGAAATAGTTTACCGGCGACGCGTTTCTTCCTTCAGGTAGGATTGCACATAATTGGAATATTAGAATATTTTTTTGTATTTCTGAGAAAAATTAACTCACGACTCGATGATACTGACACAAGCGAAAAAATAAATTACGAAAATACAAAAACCTATCAAGTAAATCAGTAGACCAATTAAAAATGAAAAAAACACGGTACAGATTTAAAGATTATCACCCCAGAACACTCAAATTTTATGGTCTCAATAAAACCAACAAACTGAGGACAGCCATAAAAAATTCTAACCCCTCTCCTTGAAATAATCAGTTCATCGCACATGAAGAACTGAGACAGCCTAGATATAAAATCCCACTACACCACTGTTCCTGTTGATAAATGCCTTACTCCCTAAAAAGCTTCTGATATAGATAATAAGATAAATATCCTACAACAGCTATAATAACAATTCTGCCGTCTTATCAATGCTACTTCACATTCAATAATGATTTATTACTAACAAATATCTGTCCTCTAAGAGTAGCGATGCCGTGTATCGTCTTGTAATTTTCTCGAACCGGTTATTTCCAAATAATTTTCCTAATTAATGATAGAAAATGTCACACTTTATGATAAATACAAAAGGGAGAATTTAAAAACAAAATTACGCAAAAATATCTTGAAATTAATTCTAAAGAGTAAATGTATTCAGTAAAATCGCCATTGGTATAAACCAAGGCCTCCAGACGACTTCGCAATCTCCTGCATCTCTTAAGTTGGTGAATGCTATCTGAAAAGTGTATATTTGTATTTAAACTAAATCCAGTAAATTGTAGCATTTTTTATGGAGATATTAGGTTGGTGCAAAAATAATGACGTAATAATGTCGTTTTTTGATGTTAAAAATACGTCAAAAAACGACATTATCACGTCATTATTTTTGCACCAACCTAATACAAAAGAAATCTTACTGGAAATAAATATATGAATAACAAAAATAAATATAAGGTTGGTGCAAAATTAATGACGTAATAATGTCGTTTTTTGATGTTAAAAAAATACGTCAAAAAACGACATTATTACGTCATTATTTTTGCACCAACCTAATAGTAATGCTTCCATTCTAATGTAAATATCATGTACATACGATTACGTTTTCATTTTTTATTCGAAAGTGACCAGTTTTTCTATATGATTTCGTCTGGTCGGTCAAATACGAATCCTTATTATTAGGTTGGTGCAAAAATAATGACGTAATAATGTCGTTTTTTGATGTTAAAAAATACGTCAAAAAACGACATTATTACGTCATTATTTTTGCACCAACCTAATATAATTCTCAGATTAAAAGCTATGCTGTCATCAATCTATAATATTACTGTGTGTTATTTTATATGGTTGATCGGTTTTTATTAATTTTTTTCTGAACAAATATCAGTCGTCTCTTTTAGGCTTTCTGCATTTTATTCCAATACACTTTCTGTGGTAATACTAATGCGAATTCAGTGTCTTTGTTACAGTTTTTTTCTCGTTTTACCTACAACTCCTAATTAATTTCTAGTACTAATACTTTGTCCACAATTAATATTAAATTCTACTACGACTCTTCCTATTTCTTGACTTCATTTAATATCATATATATCTTTATAGGAAATGTTAAATTTGAGAATAATTTTTTTCCTGTTTTCGGTATTCAAACACAATGCTATTAATTTCGAAACGAATTGCAGTCTGCAATCTCATTTGAAATACTAAAAACTCACAAATATGTATCATAAATATATGGAGGGTTGCAATGCATTACTGATTATAATTATTATCATCACTACCACGATTATGAGCATATATTGATGACTATAAAATATCAAATGAAATGAGAGAAGTAGCCACGGACGGCCAGACTCACAAACAAATTAGACTATCAAAGCCAATTTTACATTTACAGCCGAGTTACAGGCCATTAATATGCCCCTTGATCTCCGTCAAAGCTCAAACAACTAGAAATTCATATTTATCTAACAACTAACTAAAACAATTAACCAATTAATTGAACCATACGCACCTAACAAATACATTATAAAAAACATAATAATGAAAACCATAGCCTCACTTGACGTTAAAAGATCTGTTCACTAACGTTCCAGTTAGAGAAACCATTTGTTTATTATTAAAAATATATATAATAATTCATCTCTACCCTCATTAAAAATTAAGTCTGAAATATTAGGAAAATTACATTGAACCCTTACTACTGAATTTCCATTTCATGATCATAGAAATCACGTATATGAGCAACGTGAAGATGATGACAAGCAAATTTTCCCTGATTGCTATTTCACAAGGAATAATACATATCACCACGTTCCAACTTAATTTGAACTCCACCCTCCTCCACCTGCAAGCTTACGTACATACATATAGAAGTCCCCCCCCCAAAAAAAAATAATAATATATCCTTAGAAAAGTTATTCGATAAAAAAATCTCAGCAGCGGAATTGTGTTTTCAGGTCCCGGTAATAAAGGTCATTCGAGACATTGATCAATATTCACCGGTAAACATTTTGTCATATATCTTCTCGTGTATCTCTCATTTTTTGCTTTGCCTTCGTTTGACCAATAGCAAAAGTCATGTACATTAGACTATGGGTTCGGAGGAAATTCAATGTCCCCTACTCCCAACATAATTTTCATTGGTATCTTCTTTTAGCCCAGGATCATGTGGTGCATGAATCAATTGTTAAATAGCAGTAAACGCATTCCCAGTATACTAGAAAAATCCATTTATAACCCCCCAACGAAAAAAGAAATCTTTAAAGTAAGCAAGGAGGGTGATGGTGAAATTGTTGGTAATTTCGGTCTAGGAAGTCGTAATTAACGTGGAGAAAATTACGAATGCAGTTTTGCACTACAAAAATATCCAAGTGCCGACGGTGGAAGCGACCACCTTCCAGTGATATGTAAAGTAAGAGTGTAACGTCAGAAATTGAAGAGGCACAGAGCAGTACCAAAAGTGCAATAATATGGAAACTCTTGAACGATACGTATTTGAAGGAGGAATATAAGGACAGTGTGAAAATCAGATATGAGGGATAAAATGGAATCAGGAAATGGGACACTTTAAGAAAAGCAAAATCAGCAATTGAAATCGACCCAAAAGGAAAATAGACGAAGAAAAGAAGTTATGGATGTGAGATGAAATATTCAGCATGATGTAAAGGAGACAAAAATAAACCCAAGACACGAAAGAGAATATAGAACAATGCAGAAAGAAATAAGAAGCAAACGCAGACAGTCTAAGGAAGAATGGCTTAATGAAAAATCCGTAGATATCGAAATACTTAGCATTAAAGATAAAACAGATATGCAAAATATAACTGAATTAAAAAGACAAAAGACATGCTCATCAATAAGATGCAACAACGCATCTTGTTCTTTTATTTGCTCGACATAGAAGATCATGGATCTCCACATCTTCCTCTTCTTTGTACTTAATAAGTTTTGTCTTTTTGTCATTTCTCTAAAACCCTGCTCTGCAAGCTAATTACACAAGCTCATCATGTATGTTAGGCGATGCTTTCCTCTGTCTCGCACAACCTCAATATGTCTTGTGAGTATCAGATTTTCCAGAATCTCTTTCCTCATTACTTGTCCCATAAATTTCAACTGGCTCTTCATGATATTAAGTATAAATTTCTTTTTTTATTCCATTTTCTTCAAAACCTCGTATTTGCTCACATGTGTATGGAATTTACATCACACAATCAGATGAATGTGTTATACAACAAAACTCATCATCCGATTTCCGATGAAAAGGGCACGAATCAGAATTAGAATCAGACAAGATAAAAGAAATATCGCTGCGGGTTATCAATGACACTGAAACAAGGAACGCGTTATTTATGCTCGGAATGTTATAAGAAAGAGGAATACAAATTTAGAATGACGTATACCTGGGTATTATAGATTATGTAAAAGTGGTCGATAAATACGCCACTGAATGTGTTACCAACCTTGATATATTTGAGTAGGATAATAGAAGAATCAAGAAACTATACTGGCAGCTTCCTCCTTAATACGGATCGAAAATTAATACAACAGATACATAAAAATAGAATGGGCAATGAGACAAGGAAATATTTTCCACCAGTTATATGGCAATCAAATCCTGAAAAATTTCTTCAAACATGATGTTGAGACTTTAAGCAACAGAAATGTGGGTCTACAGAAGGAAACCGAGTAAAATGTGGACCGAATATGTGAGCAGTGACGAAATATTACAGAAAATGGGAACAAAAAGAAAATTTCTATTTACAAGGAGAGAACAAAGATTTCTACGTGACATGATCTTGAAAGTGAGCTTTGAAAACCCAGGTACTTACAGCACAGATGCAAGACAAGAGGGACAGATGAGAACAACGCATAACATATGATATGATTTTGAGTAAATGGATGACAGAGCAAAACTAAAACAGTTATTAAGAGCTGAGAAGGACAGTGACGAACTATGATCATCTACGTCTTGAATGAATACAGCACAAGAAAAATAACCTTCATTATTGTCAATAATTTTCTCAGAAGATATATATAGAATATGTTTCTATAATTTCTATCCCTTGCCTTTATTAGTAGTGCAATATCAAATTGATTGCAATAATTTAAAAAAAATATTCTTAAAGGACAATATGAAATATGCGTTTAATTATTCATCAAGAAGAGTATCCAAATTATATTTATTCTTCAAAGAAATACCGCTAAATTTTCTTTTGATGGTATTCTTTGAAAAAATGATACTATTCCCTTAAACTCTGTCAAACATTTTGTTGCATCCATTTTGCGAAACCAGTAATTTTTCCCTTTTTTATAACAAAATTAATGATCATAGTTTTGATGAATTGCTCTTACTAAAATAAACATTTCACGATGGGCACAATCCCCACCGTGTTGCTCACGTTTAAGTTGCATTCCATTAAAGCTAGCTGCGTTTCATTCAATTTGACGCGTTGATTACATATATAACTGTTTGCACAAAGGGATGTCTATACAAAGTCTTGTAATTTTATATATATATTTTTACTTGTATTCAATGTTCAAGCCAACTGGAAGACAGACACACTGCTGACAGTTTGTTAAACATTAAAGAACGCTGTTGCCTTTATTTACTTTTTTTTATTAAGCTCTTAATGTGTTGCAAATATTGAACGAGTTACGTGGATTCATTTTGTTTCTTAATAATTATTATAGTCCAGGTTAGGACCAAGGAAGAACAACACGAACACAAGAGTAGAAATAACGAAGGTATATTACACGAAATAATAATACAAGATTTGGAAGGTGTTAGTATCACTGTCAGTCTGGCTTAGAGGGATCTACTATCGGCTCGACTTGATTCGGTATTCACTTGCACACCCACGAGGCAAAGATGTGGCACAAGGCCGAGTTTTACGTGGGCTTTCCGAGCTCGTAAGCTCGGCCAAAAAATGCCCGTGGAAAGTGTAAAAACAGAATCGGGTTGGTCAACCACCGCGAACGAGTCCCTACCCATTAGGTTCGACCCTCTCTTTTGAGAGGTATAGTATACATATTGTTAGGAAGAGTTCATTCTGTAGTTATAGGTAAGGACCCATGACAATAATCATAATACTGATACTTTCAGTGATATTTAGATTTCTACAGGGAATAAACTCTGTATTAAAATGTCGGTAAAATGAAATTACTTTAGACTGACATTTTCATCTTAATCCTAATTGAATAGCACCCTATATCATATTTACATAATCTACACTTGAACTAGTGTCCTCATTTTTTTGTATTATTCTCACAATACATCAGTCATCTTTCGTGCAAACATTTAGTATAACAATGAATGTATTATTATAAAGATAATGATATAAATTGAATGCTAAAACAACACAAACATTCAATAGACTACGTTGTTTATTGCACATTTTGTAGGAGTGCTTAACGACAATCAGCAACCGAATGTCAGAGGATTAATAGAAATGGCTTGATTAATTTTGATGAGTAAAACTTTGTATATGTGAGACTACGTTCTGATATTGCAAATACACCAACATAATAGTTTATGAAATTTGTAATTTTTAAATTTGTAACAAAAAAAAAAAAAATGCTTAAATCTACAAAACTAGTAAATGTAAATAGACGTGGTTTAAGTGATCATTTATGATGTTTTAACCAGTAAGCAACATAAACTCCAAAAGCAGGGAATCAGAATATTGATTCAACTGGGAGCAAATTCGTGGCTATTTAATAAGCTTAGTTTCTTTATATTTCTTAGATGAGGTATTATGTACATTATTTACATATATTCGGCCTTCATCAGGGGGGTTGGAATGTCGAACTGAACCCTTTATATTTTAAAGGATTTCAGTTATCAGTTATCTCCTGTTAATTTTCCTCTGAATTTTCTCCACTGCCTTAACTGGGTATTGAACTCACACTCTTTGGGTCCTGTCACTGGATCTAACCAACGCCTTTATCCACTTTGCCATGTGTCCTTGAGGTCATCCGTGTATCAATTTCTGGGTATTATAAGCCTAATGTCTTCAGCAACCATTTTTACCAGTGCTGATATTTTTTGCTGTCATCAATCATGTTTTTACCAGTGCTCATATTGCAACTTTTTTTGTGATTATCGCTTTCCTCTGGCACTCCATATTACTGGTTCACATATTGTATTTATTTCTATGCTTGGCCGGCTCACGAGATTTTTGTGCCCGAGCATATGTGCTGATTCCTTAAGTTTACGAATTTTACAATGGGGTTCCTTGTCTATGATCATAACCTGATCCCACAAAGGGCGGTGATCTCCATTCTCTCTCCATATGTGGTCAACCATGCCTGATTTTTTCACTTCCTTTCGTGTTACCTTTCCTTAAGTAGGCGGCCTGTCTCCCCTTTATATTTATTTCCACGGCAGCACGGAATAGCGTACACACAGTCTTTAGTCATGTCCGCCTTTATGCGGGAGCGGTCTTACTCGGGAGAGATATCTGCGAAATGTTGTCAAGCTTTTGAAGGTCGTCCTGATGTTATATGGACCGCAGATCCTTTGTATTTTTCCTGATAACCCCTTCACATAAGGCAGACAGACTCTTTTCTGAGTGTTGTTGTCCTCCTCCTGTACCCTCCTATCATAGTTTACCCAGGGTAGTTGTTACGTCGTATGGTACTACTTATACTGACCAATTCTTTATCTAATGTATCTGGGTCGCTACGTACGACTTTTGCTTGGTGTTGTAAGCAGCGGACGATTCCTTTCTTTATGCCGTATGCAAATGGCATGAGAATTTATATCTCTAAAGCCAACTATATGGTTAAGGTAGGTAGATGACTCTTTCATACACTGGCCACACCAGGAAAATGTTCAGGTTCTACTGGACCATGTGGATGACCTTCGATACTGCGAGTAACAACACACTCCCATATTTGGAAGTGCTAATATCTCGAACAGAACATGGGTTCAAGACATCCGTATACCGTAAACCGACATTCACCGGACACTACCTCAGTTTCAACTCCCACCTTCCATACGCTAAAAGATAAATGTAGAAGGATAGTGGAGTTCCCATGCGTAAGTTGCTAGCAGCTGCTAGAAGGGATTTGAGCATTCACAAGTATGACACCTACTACAAAAATAAGAAAACACTGAAAGTCTACCATATCGACGTCAAAAACGTAAGGGATGCACAGAAGAATTAGAAAGGATAGCTGTTGAATATAAGTAGATAAAAAATAGAAAGAATATTCAAGAAATTAGAGTTATTTACCATGATGTTGACATTTTATAAAAAGAAAAAAAAACGAGATTTAAATCAAATTAGAATTTGATGTTTCAAAATTTAGCTGGTAAGTTACCGAGAGAATATGAATTTCTGATTTACCTCAAACATTTCTGACCTTTGAACATTAGTAAGAGACCATTTTTTTGAAAATTTATTTTCGTATTTATGAGCCTAATTGTAAGAGCAACAATAATATATGGTGCATATGTATCTTGTAAATTTGTATTCTGTCTTATTGTTTTATGCTAATAAATGAAAATACATCTCCAATTTCACGCCGGGATAGGAGTCTTTTTTCACAAAACTCGAGAAAGGAGACGCGACATCCTCTCTTCTCCTCCCAATAATATACATTTAATAGCAGCATGGCCCGGCTTTTCCCGTGCTTGATTCAAATATCGTACGACTCATACAGCAATCACTATCACGTGACTTAAAATATTTTTGCCCTTCCTTGCCTTTAAAGGAGTGTCCTTTGCCGTGCTGATCTTGCTACATGCCTTACTCCTTGCTTATCTCACACTGCGAATTTTTTCTATGCTCTACAGTAAACATTAATTCTATTACGAAAAAAGAATTAAACAAAATGAACAAAAAACGATCATCTTTAGAAAAGGACTCGTAACTGGAAAAACCGAATGAAAAAAGAATGTTAACAACGAATACTTTTTTACACCCAGCCCAGTTCTGCGGAATCAAAATCAACGTTGAGTTTTAAGCAAGCAAATTAGCCAATCGGAGTAAAGTGCCATGCAGATTTAAATTTTTCCCACTTGTGACGAATGCAGCTATCGAATATTTGGCATGATAGAATGCTAGTTAACATTCGTGTCAGTCATTTATTGGCTCTCACGCTGGCCAATAGAATCTTCCTGCCTATTCGTGGCAGCCAGCTATAGGCTCTCACTCTGGCCAGTAGAAAATGGCTGCAAACTACATGAAAACTGCCGTAGAAGCATGAAAAAATCGATTATTTCCACTATCGATGGGAGTTGGGAAATGCAAAGTCGGTTTGGGCCTTCCCGCTAACTTGGAGCGTGTGCATGTAAATTCTGGTGCAAGTCCGTAAAAAATTGCGGTCGTGCATTCGTTACACACACACACACATACATCATGCTTTTATAGATAGAGATCAAATGCTTGTAAGTTCTCTCAGAGTTGACTTTACAGATTTCGGAACGGATCCATTTTTTTAAATATTTCTAGATGGATTGCTTTCGATCCGCTTTCCATGTTTAGTGTTATATTCTCCATACAATCTTTCCTTATTATGGGCTTCATACAATTAAACATTTTATTTCCGATTCTTAATAAAACAGCCATTTTTGTTTTAATTTTCTTTCAAACTTCCTCTTTTGCCCACTGTTCATTCTATGAATATAGTAAATTGATACAGACAAAAATTCATCATATTTATATCAACCAACATTAAATCTAGGCTTTAGAAGGTATGCAATTAATATATATTTGCTAAATTGATATATGCTATATCCTGTTCAAAAAATAAATGTGACAGAAATAATACATGTTCTTAGAGATGAGAATAACTGCCAAAACTCTAAATCTGTTCGTAATATATATCAGACTATTTGATTTGATTTCTCACTGTGCTCTCTATTTTTTGTCTTTGTCTGCTTGTAAAAACGTTGAATTGCAAAAGAAATAAACTGCCCTGAAGCTGTAAAAACGAGTCAATGACCTTGAGATTTTAAGATTTAGCATCATATCAAACGTCTCAATATAATATTATACTTTATGTTCTGGTCTTTGAAATCAATAAAGATATAGGAGGCCATTAATATAGGCATACGTCCTTTGTTTTCAGACCGGGAATGTGATATGAATTAGAAGTTTTCTAAGAAAGGAGCCATTATGACTGAAAGTTTCCACTTTACTTTTACAGGATAATTGCATAGTAACAAGATAAAAGGGTAAGAATTAAATTTCTTTCAAAAGTGTTTGACTTGCTAAACAAGATCACATTAGACATTAACTGAATGATTTCAAGACTAATTATAATTCTGGAATCATAAAAAAAGCGAACAAAGATTTGATTAAAAAAAGAATAACTGCGAACTACAATGAATGAAGTATATCCGTAACGTTCATAATCTCTTTTAAAGTTAATATAATCTATGACAGCCTTGTTTTACGTACCGAAAAAGCTTTAAAATTTTTAAAGGATGTGTACTGCCTAAACAAATATACTTCATAGATACTTTATGTTGCAATGTACAGCGAGCGTCTGTTGAGATTGGGGGACATACCTAATTAATTGTTCTCCCAGCAACGACGTGGGTAATAGAGAGGAGAAAGAGGCGGTATGTATCAATACAACTTTTGGAAGAAAATACTAACGGGACCGATTTCACA
The DNA here is from genome assembly GCA_963932145.1 of Acanthosepion lycidas. Lineage (NCBI taxonomy): Eukaryota > Metazoa > Mollusca > Cephalopoda > Sepiida > Sepiidae > Acanthosepion > Acanthosepion lycidas. The sequence goes on along the minus strand of OZ010615.1, from coordinate 12,215,755 downwards.
AGATATTGCTGGTTTTCCTTTTGATTTCATTGGCCTGAGGCATCTTACAAACACCCGGGTCTTCAACAGTTGCATAGAGGCCTGTACCGAGACATGCGAAGCTGTCCCGCTGCTATCCTAGAAAATACAGATATAACTGATGTTTTCCGCGCACGATCAGGGGCTTCTTTTGTTTAAATGCTGATTCACGTTCACACACTTTTCTAGAAAAAAGAACACAATTACTTAGGTGATTATTTATAAAATATACTTAGTTTATACTATTACATATTCAATAATACACTACTAATGTATTGACTTCGTATTGTTCTTTCCCCTAGCTTATATACCTACGTGAACATATAAACATTGTAAAGAATATCATTGAATCTCACTTTCAAACATCGGGGTAATTTCCAAATAAACAAATTAGGTTTCGAAAAAATAGGTGTTTGACCGTTTATGTTGCTAACAATTCACAGAAAAGAAAGTCGGTTAAGATGAATATTTTAGGAAATTATTTTAGCATTACATTTGTTTGTTTTAATAGCTATATTAATTTTTTACAAGGCACACGAGCTACTCGAAGAAGATTGTTACATATTAAGGGGCAAAGATTATGTGGATATATGGGAAACATCACGGTTTACCATAGATTTGAACAGGTTGTAGTGGTCCGGGAATCGTTGTCTTGGTAATCGTCTCCAAAACAAAGAGGTTCGTTGGAAGCTGATACTCATATGTTACTTATCTTTCACCAATGGAAGGGAATAGTGATGATTATTTACATTGAGAGTGGAATGGTGCGTCTTAGGCGTGAAATTTAGAAATGGTGAAACTATGGAATGTAATTAACCTAAGCAGTGTCCATGAAAATAGCAATAGCGCGGCGAGAGTGACGCTTCGTTTGTGGGAAAGGCATTATTGAATGGAAAATGATCCATAAATCACAAAGAACGCGGAGTCACTTTCGGACTTTCAAGCCTGGAATCTGAAACCTGGGCAGAACCAGTCAATATATGGCAGCAGTGTTCTATTTTTCGCCTGACCTCACTTGTAATGGTAAAGGATAACAGGAAGATCCAGGTATTTACGACACTGATAGAGGGAACCGATAAGTTTTCCAGTACATTTGACGATTGATCATGTGTATTTGAGGTCTGGATTGAGCTTAAGTTCTAATGGACGCTCAAGACAGATGGCCTCCTTGAGATAACACCATTTAATCCTGACAGATGTAAATTCAGACTCTTCTATTTAAATTACGTTATGGTTCAAAGATATTTTAACAAATTGAAACTAATTTTATTTGAACATTACAATGGTATCGTAACTTATTAAAACAAATCAGTGATGAGGTGTTGCATTCTTTGAATATCCTACAAAATGATTAATCTACTTTCCGGAAGTAGGACTTGCAGCATTCAGTTGATTTGTAGATCAATCGCTGATGAGTTGGGACACACTTTCAAATGATTATATTGAGACACAATCGATTACTAACACATATGATCTGCATCTTCTGATACATATATCTATAGATTCCTGACTAAATCCAACGTAGAAACTGCAATGTTATCGTCCGCGTCCTCGCAACTTGGCTGCATTCTATTTCTTTCTTTTTTTTTTAATTTCTTTATGATATTCTATATATATATATTTTTTCTCATAGTAATTATTCTCATGATTTTTGTTTTGGGTCACTCGACTTCGAATTTAATTGAATTTAATTGAATTACTGGAGTGGCAGCTACGTTTCATCATTTTTTCTGTTGGAACATAACCGGAAGCCCTATTCTAATAACTTCTCACACTTCCAGATTGTGTCTTCCGGCTTCCTGCTTTCAAATGCCATCGTCATTTTATTAATCCTTGAATCCTGTGATTTTATTTTTCTCTCTTTTTCGTTAACTTTCAGTAAAAGACGACAATTATCAGTTAATTAAGGTAGATACTTCGAAATGCATGATTAAGGACCTTTGTCTCAACACAGATGGAAATTAGTAAAAAAAAAATATTCAGATGTTATTAAAGAACCAGCCACCTCTGATCTCTTGTCTTAAATATGTCCGGTGATTATAAGAATTTCCAATCTCCCTTTTCAGATGTCTCTTTCATATGTTATTCCGTGTTTGTCAGACAAAATCTCTATGATTTGTCAATGTCGTTTCCCATACACCTAAATCCCTGATTTTCCGTTTTATTACGTTGGTGCAAAAATAATGACGTAATAATGTCATTTTTTGACGTATTTTTTAACATCAAAAAACGACATGACATAATTACGTCATTATTTTTGCACCAATCTAATAATAAGGATTCGTATTTGACCGACCAGACGAAATCATATAGAAAAACTGGTCACTTTCGAATAAAAAAAGAAAACGTAATCGTATGTACATATTTATATTAGAATGGAAGCATTACTATTACGTTGGTGCAAAAATAATGACGTAATAATGTCGTTTTTTGATGTATTTTTTAACATCAAACAACGACACTATTACGTCATTATTTTTGCACCAACCTTATATTTATTTTTGTTATTCATATATTTATTTCCAGTAAGATTTCTTTTGTGTTAGGTTGGTGCAAAAATAATGACGTAATAATGTCGTTTTTGACGTATTTTTTAACATCAAAAAACGACATTATTACGTCATTATTTTTGCACCAACCTAATTGATTTTTCCAGGAAAACCATTAATACAGTGTTTCATTGGAAAATTACTACGATGGAATAATGGATTCTTCTTCTGTTATGTCCTGTGTCTCTTCAGGACTTAGAAGATTCCTAGCCCTTCTAGTTTTAATACGTTTTTTTTTTTTTTGTTATTTCTCCCAATCACATACATTTACTCAATGGCATCAAGTAAATTACACTCTGTTTTCTTCTGCCGCTTTTTCCCGTAAGTCATGAGTATCCGATTTTTCAAAGCTCTCCTTATCTGCCCCAGAAAGTTCAACTGCCTCTTCCTGGTGTCAAGTATAAGTTTCTTTTTTGTTTCCGTCCTTTACAACATAAAGTGAGTGATGAATCATTTTCCATTCAACAATGTCTTTTCCCCTCACTGGAATATGATTGGCTGGTGTCCGTCATAAATACCGATGGACTTGTAGGGGAGTCAAGAACCTTAGTCTGAGAGCTAAGTCTATAACGACGCTCAAAGGACTACGCCATTGATCTACACTTCTTACCTGCGACTACGATACATACCAGTCGATTACTGCTACCATATTCTACTTGGTTATAGTGGCCAAAACCACTGAGCTACTTCGTTCAAATATATCCCTTTCCGGGACATATCAATTTTGTACATGAATATTTTTTTATATTGTATGGTTTAATCGTTAATAGTATTTTCCGCTTTTATTTTTTTTTATTAGGTTGGTGCAAAAATAATGACGTAATAATGTCGTTTTTTGACGTATTTTTTAACGTCAAAAAACGACATTATTACATCATTATTTTTGCACCAACCTAATACCTATCAAGGTTTTGAAAAAAAAAAAGGATATTTTATATACTTCCTCGGAAATTTGCAAAGTGTATTTTTATTTATTTCCTCTGACATTTGAAAAGTAAAAGGAAAGTAATATAACAATTTTGAGTTCGCTTTTTACTCTAATAAAATAATAGCAAACTCGGTCTTCAACTTTATTTTTAATTAAATTTCTCGAGGGTAGTTACACACCATTCTATGTCGCGGAATGCACGACAATTAGCCAGAGCCATTTTAGAATTGATCGCCATTGTATCCTATTGAATTATCAACGCCTCACTTAGCCGCCTCGCGAGGGTTGCCTCCAGACAAAGAACTTGAAAGAAAAAAGCATATTGTCGTTGTTGGTGGTGTTGAATATTAACTGAGACTATCTTTCTTTCATCTAATTTACATAAGATTGATTATTCATTTAATACTCCATCAAGCAATGTAGCTGTAAACCTTCTTAGTGTTGATAATTAAAATGCTAAACTCTCAACGGGGTTTCTACCGTACCCCAAGGCAGGCTTCTTTTTTAATCTGGAATTAAATTCAACGTAAAATTGTTAATATTAGTTGTAGCTTTAAAATATGCCTCAGTGAAGAAAAAAAAAATACGAGGCAATCATAATTTTACTGGTTTAACTAAATTATCATAGGTAGTACTGCTAACCTTTTCAAGCCACTATAGAAAAACGAATTACAATAAATTAAGAGTCCATTTCAGCATACCTTTTAATAAATATATGGAATATACATAATATGTCATAATATACGTGCTTTTTCTAATTTCAGCGTTTGAAATCGAGAATGTGAGTGAAAATGAAAATCTATATAATTCGTGAATTCTTCGTAATGGTGATATTGTAAATTTAATTAATAAGAACTTGAAATTGTTTGTCAAAATCAATCATAAAGCGGGAAAGGAAGCCGAGGTACATATGCTGTAATTTGCAATGTATATTAGTAAGAAAATGCTTTGTGAATAGAATAATTTATAAAGGAATACTTACTGAGTGAAAATTAATATCAACATTTTTTATACGCCGTGTCCCTTCAAGGCAGAGATGATCCCACCTCTACCCATTCCCTGTACCTTGTAGTACTAAACTTTTGATAATTTACAACCCTTTGTGTCCCTATTTTTTTATCCACACACGTACACAAAAAGCGCACACACATTAAGTAGGATACTCCTGGTTTACTCTTCAATATATTATATGAGATGAATTATGAAAGACATGAATCCTGATGGTATATAAAGATCAAAGGTTGCTGTTTTATTAAAAAAATCTCTTGCTTATTTCATCCCAAACAAAGCGATAAAGCCACTAGGATGCATGATTTTACCGAGTCTTAGAGAATATTAGCAAAAACTATTATTATGTATAGATGAAAATGAAATATAAGAATTAAGAAGACATGAGATAAAGATTGATATTGATCTTCAAAAATTAAATTTAGAGTTGACTCAGAAGCAGGTTTCCGACAGAGAGTAGCACAAAGAAGTACGATAGACGGAGGCATATGCATAGAACTTCCGGTTACATTTAGCCATTCCAACTGTAAATTGATGAAATATGGCCGCCAAACAAGTACTTTGATAAAATTCATAAAGTAATGTTAATCAGACAAATTACCATGAAAGTACTTATAGAAAAAACACAGGGAAGCTAACGTACAGCAGTAGGAACGGGATTGTATCCGATATTCCATGTCAGGGCCAAAGTATATATTTGGGATATTACAAAGAATCTCTAAAAATATAATAGGAGCAGTATACCAGATGTGGCAGCAATATTCAAAGCAAGGACGACTCGTAGACATATAAATATCTAAGATAAATTATTATGAGAAATATTAATGAACCAAATGTATCCGGTGTAGACTTAAAAATTGATACAGTATTCTATTTCCAATTCATGTCAGCTGGAAACGTTCCTCTAAGAAGGCTCAATTAGTCATTCTCCTGGAGGTTAGCATCAGCCATGCTGATGGAAGATTAAAAGGATTCTCTCAGATGATTAAATTTCGTTTTGGTGGCTTTAAAATTAATAAATTACCCTTTCCCCATAAAACCACAGAGTGTTGTTTTTTAGATCAGATTCTAATTTGACTTCATCAAGCCAGTCAAGCACATAATTAATAGCGATTTTCTAAGCACAGCTTATATGTGGCACACGTCCGAAAGTAGAGGAAACCCAGTGAGTATCGAACTCACTACTCAATCGTAATTGTTCTAGCAAGATAAGCTTGCTAGCCATTACACCACGTCGAGGTTCCAAAGCACATAATTAATAGATGAGTAAATAGTTATTTCATTTGCATTGTTACCGAGGTGAGAACTGATGACATCAGGAAGTTCATTTATGAAAATTAGAAAATGTAGGTCCAAAGACATGACGCTGAGGAAGACCTGCGTTTATGCAAACATATCTAGAACTTTCAGTTTTAATTTCGCGATTTCATAAGAAAGACTGAATCAAAAATTTGTCCAGAAATAGGATAACTTTTCAACTTTTGGAAAAGACGGGTATGCCTTCGAGAAATACTCCGAGCTTCACTGTCCTATCTAAAGCTTCATAAACTCTTCCAGCAATAATCGTTAATACATTAGCAGTGAAAGAGAAAGCTATATTGCATATATCAAAGAAGACCCTATTATCTGAGATGCTTATCCATTTTAGAGTTAATTATGTCCTCTTGAATATTTCTTCTTTAATGTACCGTCTCTCTTCAGGACATAGGCTATCATGGCTTTTCACATGATCCTGCCGTTTGTAGGTCATTGGATGTTTAGCATTTTTGTTATTTCTACCAAAATCTGTTCTACCATCCATTCGCTCAAGACCATTATGTATGTGACACTCTGCTTTCCTCTGTCCATCTTTCCCTTAGTCTGTCCTGTGAGTATCAGATCTCTCAAACCCACCTTCCTTTTTACGTACCCCAGAAGTTCCAAATAATTTTTCTCGATGACAATTATAAGTTAATTTTTTGTTACCATTTTCTCTAAAATTTAGTTCTTATTCAAGTGTTTATCTCATGTTATCCGCAGCATCTTTCTATAGAAACACGTTTCTGTTGCTTCAAGGCACTTCCTCGTGTAATAGGAGATTGTTCAGCATTGGTTGTCATGGAAGAATAGAAATATCACGTAACACTTCAGTACGTTTTTCTTTGTTTCCACCGATATTTTCTGTCTTTGCTTAGCTTTGGCCATCCAATACATATCCGATTCTGAGTGTCGCACATTCCGTCCCCTGTCAGAACACATACCACCTATTTAAATATTTTACATTATTCCCAACCTGTAATTTGCAATTTGGGTTCATCCTTTTTCCGACAAACATGCAATGTGTGTTTTTGTATTGTATGATTATTCATTTCTTAACGTTTTCCTAGGAAGTTTTTTTTTTAGTTTCCTTTCCGTGTTTGTCATCAACACTATCTGCATTTTCATCTGCATACCTTATATTCTTTAAGATTGTAGACGCCAATAATGACTTCTTGAATAGGTTGTATAATTCCGGTGAGGAGACACATGCTTGTCTTACACCCCTTTCTAATTTCGTATATCTGTTGAACTCATATTCTGTCCGTATGTAGGCAGTTTATCACTACTATTGGTTAATCTAAATACTTTCCCGAATATGACAATGTTACTGAGGTTACTGAGAAGCTTTAACTTATCTTTGTGGTCTAATATGTCGTACGCGATTTTTATGAGTGTTATTAGAGTGATTGAGTGGTAGAATTCATTTTAGATCTGCTTAGGTATTATTATTTCTTTGATCTTTTCTATGCGGAAATAGTCTAATGCTGTCAGCATTTCTGTTACAATTCTCTCTGGCCTTATCGATTTGTTTTCGTTCAGTTTGGTCAGTGCAGCTTTCACTCCGGTTTTTAATATTTCCGGTCTGTCGATATTTCTGTATATAGCCGGTTGTTTTATTTCGTCGGGGAAGAGATCTCCGATAAATTCGTTCCATCTCTGAAGTATAAACTCAACAAATCAAAAATATATATTATCCTGCCTACAAACTCTATTACATCTACAATCGAAAAGAATCTGTCTAAACACAACGTCAAATTTATTACTACTACATCCAAAACAATAAAAGAATAATGAAAAGAAATCAATAAGCTAAAACCTGAAGAAGGAGTTCAGTTCATCGTCTGAAATGTTTGCCACAAAAAATACATAGGAGTAACATCAAGGAATCTAAATATATTATTAGATGAACACAACAGAGATTTTACGAAATAACACGTCAAATGCGTTGGTTGATCACTGTATCGAGATTGATCACAACTTTGACAAACTATATTACTCTGATCAAAGGAGAAATACTTAACTACGACGTATTAGGTTGGTGCAAAAATAATGTCGTTTTCTCACATAAAGTTGAACGTCAAAAAACGACATTATTTTTGCACCATCCTAATAGACATCTACAGTGTACGTCAATCACCACATGAACATTTGTTAAAGAAACAAATATAACCTTAAGGAAAACAATTGTAAACCACTCTAATAGTTTCGTAAGCTATATATATTAGGTTGGTGCAAACATAATGTCGTTTTATCACATATTAACATATGTGAGAAAACGACATTATTTTTGCACCAACTTAATACATTAGGATAATTATTTCCAGCTAAATTGGGAATAAATTTGGAAAGAAACAAAACAAAATTTAATTAAATGGTAACTGTAATATCCTTTTCCTTATAAAGAAACATTTGACATTATTCACATTAAAACCAATTCTTCGTTCGTTCGAATTTGATATTACAAAGATTTCCCAGGAAAATATATTTCTCATGTCTCCTGAAATCTGACTTCGATTATTAATAGCAGCTTCTTTCTTAAACATTTTTCAAGTAGTGTAAAATTCCATCATCTTGTTTGTGCCATTATTTGATCTCAGCGTTAGATGTTATATCCACTTACGGTGTTGCTCCAATATTTTACCGATTGTAAAAGTGATAAATATTTCGCGACTCTAGTTTATTTTCTTGTTTTCGTTTCTCTCTATCAATCCGACTGTCAATTCACATTCCTAAATGTGATTCTTCAACTATAGGTAAATTTTATTTGAAGCCAATTATTTTAAGCAACTGACGAAGTGGGTACATATGTTTGGAAAATACATAATCATTAAATGTCTCAATTTACGTTTCATTTTTATAAATGTTATTAGGTATGCAATAAAAATTTAATATAAACTTAATTTAATGCACATCTGATGGAGACACTGGAATTTATTACAGCGATGATTAGAATTCATAGGTGATGAAAATGTAAGAAATATGTCAATGTAAATAAATTTGGTAATAAATTTTCTTCGAAATAATGCTTTCAAAAAACAGACATTTCTGTATAGTCTATTTGAATGACAAACTCGAAAGTTTCCTGATATATAGTTCCTGCTTTGAAACTGCTTCGTTAGACTAAATATGTATTTTTCAAATGAACCATGTACATATATATATATATATATATATATATATATATATATATATATATATATATATATATATATATATATATATATATATGTATGTATATATATATATATATATATATAAATATGTATATATATATATATATATAAATATGTATATATATATATATATATATATATATATATATATATATATATATAAGGTGAGAGAGAGAAAAAAACTTCATCACAATTTTTCATTGAGTTACGCTGAAACTACGCCTAGCTTGATTTAAAAGATTTAAAATTATGTCGTCCGATTTATCGATATGCATATAGTATCCGACAATTTTGAACTTTCTTACTTTTTATTTACTTTTTTTTACGCCCATATATTTGAAAATTACCACATTGCAATAACAGTCGTTTTTTTAAGAAATTGATAGATGCTGTATGTCAATAGCTTTGAAAATTCTGGATTAAGTATTAGGTTGGTGCAAAAATAATGACGTAATAATGTCGTTTTTTGACGTATTTTTTGACGTCAATAAACGACATTATTACGTCATTATTTTTGCACTAACCTAATATATTTTTCCAGTCAAGAAGCTTTTTTCCCTTAATCAAAACTACATTTTTAAATCGAAATTATAGTTGGACACTTTACAAGGTATGACTAATGAATATCGTGTATTACTTTGTAACATATCCTTTTTTTGTTAATATATTATTTTATTTCAAGATGTCTTCTCGTATGTTTACTTATGGTATTCTGTATGTTTCTACTTCCGGCTTTACGTTGATTCTTATTTTGTGTATGATTTATTATTTGACGTTGTCGTAAGAGATTTTATATTAAGGTTAGGTAAATTATTTTCAACGGCAATTGTTCTCAAGTTGGTAGAAACCATCATATGCGTTGTAACAAGATTCATTAAATTATTTACTTGGCTATGTATGTAAATCCCGTAAGCTTTACAACTACATTGATTCGTGGGATATTTGAATATTGGATGAGCTTAAATTAATTGGCAACGCCTTTCTCTTCATCACGTATAAAAATTGAAAAAACGAACGCCTCCTTTTATACTTTTGTTTTTTTTTTACCCTTTTTCGCACAACATTTTATCTTATTTATGCTTTTGTTATTTGTCTGTGTCTGTTGTTGACTGTTTATAGTTGATCTATGGGAACAGGGTCCAAAACCAAAATCAAATACTGGCGGTACTGTTCATTGTAAATTCATTGAAATGTTTAACTATATAATCTCAAAAGACGTAAAACACTGAAAAATTAAACATTTGAACCGGAGCTAATGTTAAAACGCTGCTGAAATTCCTCTCCTCTGATAGAATCTCAAAAAAGTTCAATGAAGTTCACAAAGGACTCGACATCAGTGCAAGCGTTTGGAATATGAACTTAATATCACGGTTTATTATTAAAATGCCATACATATATATATATATATATATATATATATATATATATATATATATATATATATATATATATATCATTATTTACTTAAAAAAAATTTATAACATAAATATGATATAAAATCACTACAAAAATAGCTATTTTGTTTCAACACATCTGGTGTCTTATCAAGTGATGATGTTGACATTCAACATCATCACTTGATAAGACACCGAGGGTGCTGAAACAAAATGGCTATTTTTGTAGTGATTTTATAACATATTTATGTTATAATTTTTTTTTATATAAATAATTATATCTGCTCTACTTTGTGTTGAGCACTCTTTTAAGAATAGTAATTGTTGGTTATTGGAATTCATTCCATATACACCAATCATATACTTGGCTATATATATATATATATATATATATATATATATATATATATATATATATATATATAGATAGATAGATAGATAGATAGATACATAGATATAAAGAATATAATCACGCATAGAATCAATCAGCAATATTAATGCTATTATTGGCGATGTCCATCGCTAATAGTATATAATGCATGCATTAAAATACTGTTAATCCATAGAATGATATGATCCTCATATATAAAACTGTTGTCTGTTGTTTCCAGTTTTGATGATGAATAAAGGATTATATATATATATATATATATATATATATATATATATATATATATATATATATATATATATATATATATATATGAAAAAGACGTAAACTAAATAAGAAAACCAGAAAATAGTCTAAATCATACTTATTATAAAACCCAGGTTGTGTGTGTGTGTTCGTTTATATATTGGATCGGATTTCCTACATTTTTCAACCGATTTCAACAAAACTTCACAGGACTACGTAAAATTACCTTGTGGCAAAAATCGGAAAAAAACAATTGTTTTTGCACGAAATCAATTTGAAAACACGATTAAGAGTCATCGCTGTTTCGAGAATGAAAGGGGTACAACTCATATCGAGTCTAACTTATAAAATCCAGTTTGTTTGTGTGGGGGGTGAGTGTGTGTGTGTGATCGTTTATATATGGGATCGGATTTCCTACATTTTTCAACCGATTTCAACAAAACTTCACTTTGTTTTGGCAGGTAGTGTTTCTTATTGTCTTGCACACTTTTTTCATTATTTTTACATTCAGAATGCTTTAAAAATTCCATTTACAAGACAATTGTTTATAATAAAATTCTATTCAATCGGTAGACTCATAACGATTGAAAACAATGTTTTTTTTTTTGAGTTTGGGTTTGACCAATTCGTAAAAAAACAAACTAATTAAGACATGCGTGTCCGTCAACCTTAAACAATAATCTTTGTCAATTTTATTTTTCAGTCTTTATGATGGTCGATACTTGATCTATCTCTTACTGTTACATCCCCTGTCAACGCCGGGCTCTACTGCTAGTTAGATAATAAACGTTGGTCACATTTATCTTAATTTTAGTTGGTTTTCAACTCTCTTACATATTCAGTGTATGCTTATCAATAAAAAGCGCTGAATAAAATAAAAAAAGAATGAGCTCTTACTCAGGCAGGACATCTTATAGCTTTGTTTAAGAAAATCTGTTATAATATGCAAGATATTCAAGTCAGAGTAATTGACAAATCCATGCATAGTTATTTAGAGCAAAAGCAAAACAAAACTAATACAGACTAAATGTAATTTAATCAATCATACTTCATGCTATTTTAATGTAAATTATTTTATTAGATATAGTATTATAATATTCAAATTTTAAAATTTGTCATTATTTACATAAGTTTAATACATAATATTTAATGTTAATTCTTTACTTCCTTAATTTAATTCAATCATCATTGGACAGTTATACGTATATTACAATTGGATATACTCTTTAGTGTTGTCAGTATCATCTTAATTCTTCCAATCTCTGTCTACGGATTAAAGGAAGCTATCTTCCCAAAGTAAAAAGAAAATTTTCAAATTCATCGAAAAATGAATTATAGAGAGATAATATTCATATTTAGTTTACGGAAATCTAACGGCAACATTTCCAGACACATAACTTATACACATGTATTCACACGTACATGGGTATAAAAATCGTATATATATGCACATATGTGCATATATATATACGTTTTCAGTAATAATCCCCAACAAAGCAAGGCGATTATGCGACTAAAACAAGGTTTTACTTGACGTGAAAGAGAATGAAAACATATTACTGAGGAGAAAGTACAATAAAGTAACAACTTTCGGGAAAAAAAAAAGATGTCAACTGGCGTTGCATTTAAATTATGGAAGATTGTTGGTGACAGAAAAACAAGAAACCGAAAGAGATTTACACAAGTGAGAAAAAAAAAACTTAGATAAGTACATACATAAAGACTGATATAGACATTCAGTAATAACCGTTAGCACATATATCTCGATTAGACATATTTCCTAATCTAATAGTACGGTTAAATTTATGCTATCGAGGCACTAAAGAGGATAGATCAACAGAACATATATCATAAAATATTTATAGGAACAACAGAGGAAGGCCACATCACAATGGTGATAAAGTCGCTGAATTAGATATTACAGGTCAGGATAGTTTATATTTCATACAAATGTTTTAATTTTTTTATGAATATCGAAATATTTAGGAGGAATGTCAGACTATACATAGATGCAATGCACGGACAAATGGTAGAGTTATAAAAGTGTAAGATGGATTTGATTCCACACCGTGAACCAAATTCCTACCAATAGACTTAGCAAGTAATTTATTATAATCCCCCATGTCAGTAGGAAACGTGATCCAAGATGTCGGAATTATTTCTGTTGCAGGGAATTTATCATCACCCATGCTGATGGAAGGTAAAAAATATCATCTATGGTGATACTAGTTCGTTTTTTTTTTTTTTTGGAGTTTTTCGAATTTACAAACCATTAAATATTGATCGGAGCTCATTTTGAGTTGTAAATAGTTTTGTCATCAGTATAAATATCTCGTTAGAAAATGATGACAATGACAAGATTATTGAAGAAGATAAGAAATTACGTAGATCTAATGATACTGCACTAGGATACACCAGTATTAGTATGTATTAGTATGTGAAAGGATCAGAAGTAATGTCCATTATACACAAGATTAATTACACAATGTGTTAAGAAAATTAGATTACGTCAAATATTTGTCCCGTGACGCCATAGCACTTCAGCTTGTGGAGAATCCAACATCCCTGTGGTACGTTTCAGTGATATCTAAATTCACAACTCAAGTCTCGCTGTTCTTATCCAAAGACTGATATATACATAAAGTAATAACCTTTAGCACATCGGGTGTAGAGAGACGAAAGGCACACTCTATAAAGTGAGATGCTGAACAAATCCGACTTTGACTAGTACCTGTAGGTAAAAGATAATTAGGGCGTTAATTCGTGGGTTGAGAAGGTTCAACCATGTTTTTCCAAGGCAGGGACTATATAAGTGTATTTCCAACAAGCAGGAAAAAAATGAATCAGCGAGGCTTTTATCTAGAGATTGGTGTACATTTTCCTGAGAAGATTGCAGGGATACATTCAAATCAGAGTACCTTCCGGGATGGTTATCTAGTTTACAAATGATAGCAGAAAATATGGACGCAGTTATGTAATTATCCTTCAATATAAATTCCGCTCTAGGAGGAAAATCACACGAAGATACAGCTGATAAGCGAATTTTGCCTCCACACGCTCATTATAAGCTGATAGAAACAAGCATCTCTTTAGACCGGAACTGACGCGTTATTATAACGATTCCAGGGGACTATATCATCTGCATAGGCAGGAGTGAACTAAGAAGAAGATTGCATTCCACGTGCCATTACCGTACTGGCACGGAACATTCAATGTGGAATTCACACAGGAAGAGACCTCAGAAGCACAATTATCAAAAAAAAATTTCAAAGGGAAGCGCGAAAAAAATCAGGAAATACATAACAATCAATGCGTTGGTAAGAAAAGATTGTCATGTTATATATATATATATATATTTATATATTCACTCACACAAACACATATATACACACACATATATATATATATACATATATATTCACTCACACAAACACACATATATATATATATATATATGTATATATATATATATATATATATATTCACTCACACAAACACATATACACACACACACACACATATATATATATATATATATATATATATAATCACTCACACAAACACATATATACACACACACATATATATATATATATATATATACATATATATTCACTCACACAAACACATATATACATATATATATATATATATATATATATGTATATATATATATATATATATATATATTTACTCACACAAACACATACACACACACACACACACATATATATATATATATATATTCACTCACACAAACACATATATACACACACATATATATATATATATATATATATATATATATATATATACATATATATTCACTCACACAAACACATATATACATATATATATATATATATATATGTATATATATATATATATATATATATATATATATATATATTTACTCACACAAACACATATACACACACACATATATATATATATATATATATATATATATATATATATATATATATATATATAAGTATATATATATATATACATATAATAGCTAGCCATTCGTATGCGAGGATATCCGTTGACTAGGGCGGGTAGCCAATCAAAACTGCACTCTCTCGCTCGGGCACATTTGTGTTTGATCAGCACACATAGAGACCAAGTATGGTTTATACTGCAGCTATACTGAGCAGACCTTAGTTTCTGTGAGATAGCATATTATCTAGATTGATCAATAATCTGAACAATACCATCACACTCAAAACCTCGGTCACGTTTGCTTCTGCCTTTGTGCTAGCACAGCTCTCAACGACCGTATGTGTTCCGTCTACCCAATTTCAATTACATGGGTTGGTGAAACCGTGGTATTGTTTTCATATATATATAGCTAATATTATTGGTAAATATACACATACCCGCTCCATCTCTCTCCCCCACCCCTTCTTCGTTCATTTCCTCTCCCTCCCTCTTATTCTGATCTTTAACATTAGATCGTCTATGGTGTGTGTATGTCACCACAAAATGTATCTTTAATGTATTAGACATCCGATAACATTCATATTTCTCTTACTTAAAACCCTTCCATTTACCTCTCCTAAAATTCACTGCTAAGATTTAATCTCCCTCCTTCTCTCGTCTGTTACCCCTCTTTTTAGCACTAACATTCGTCGCACACACTCATACTTACACTCTCTCTAAATTCTGTTTTTTATTTCCGGAGTTGTTTTTTGTGTTTTCTTTGTTGAACTTGTAGGTCTGATGAATTGCATCGTATTTACGATTCCAATGGAATAAATTATGACCATGGAATATTAGTGTTTAAGCCTTTTTGTTATATATATATATATATATATATATATATATATATATATATATAAAGAAATATAGTCTTAAGGTGTGTTATATTTATGCAATAAAGTGCTCAATATCAGAGATAGAGCGTGTGTAAATATAAAAGTGAACATAGATGTCAACACTTAGAGGCGACGTCTGTTTCATGTTATATGCAATCGTATTGCATATAGCATGAAACAGACTGTCGCCTCTAAGTGTTGACTTCTATGTTCACTTTTATATATATATATATATATATATATATATATATATATATATATATAGATAGATAGATAGATAGATAGTTAAACCTAGTGAGCCAGACAAACCTACCTAGGTTTCACCTTAACGGATGATCAGGGAAAGAGAAACGCATATTTGTGGGCGATAGCCAAAATTATACCATGGTACGAAAGAAAGAACTCCACAAACACAAACACAAAACCACGTGGGTGCGAGGTGGTTAAAGATTTATTCAACAAAAAGGGGAGGGGATAATAAAATGCGAACATTTAGGTCTGCTCTACGGTTGTATTGAGCTCTTTAGTTAGTTAGTTGTTTACTCGTATCAGGGTCTTTTATTTGGGCTTCAAACCTGTATTCGTGGGATTTTTTCCGACAGACTTTCATGTTTGTAGCTCCTTCTTTTTTTAAAACCTTTTTTTCCCTCGAGATTGATTTGATTAACGGCAAATCAAAAATTCGAGGGGTTATCTATCTATCTATCTATCTATATATATATATATATATATATATATATATATATATATATATATATACATGAAAACAAAACAAAATAAGATTAGTAATAACAACTATAAATTACCTATCCCATCCCCACCGTTTTTGTCCTTACGCTGCAACTTGATGACGCACCTGGTGAAGCATTAAGGTATAGACCCCAGCTTCATCCAGTTGTTGAAAATAAGTTCCGTCACTGGAACAAAAACGGGCGACTACCTCAAGTAGACATCGTAGGGAAGACCATCTAATTTAAGGGCTCTTCGCATCTGTTCAGCAAAATATTTAGATGATGAATTCACATATATTGAGGATACCTTTTCAAATCTTTCGTATCCGAGACAATTATTACAGAGAGCTAAAAATAAAGCGTTGAAAATTTATCCATCAGCGTAAAATTACACCTCGAAGGCCACTACAACAACATCAATGATAGGTACACTTTCAGCTACCTCTGATAATAATCCTTTTGATCGCATCTTTCTAACAAATAACCATTTGACCGAACGTATTTCCAATAATTTAAATGCGTTAAAAATTAAAACTACAATATTACCTACTAGAACTATCCGTAATTTATTAAATAGCACCAGCAAACAACATATTACATCCGATGCTTGCATCTACCAAATCTCATGCAAAAACTGTGACTTAAAATATGTGGGTGAAACATGTAGGTCCGTAAAATCTCGTGTTTTCGAACATAAACGAGATATTCGCCTCGGAAATTTGAACAATGCTTTAGTTGAACACATGACTAAAGCAGATCATAATTTCGATTTTGATTCCGTGAAGATTTTAAAATATGTTCATAATAAAAATCTTAGGAGGATTTATGAAGCAGGTATAATATCCATCTCGCGGACAGTGAATACTAGACCTGGCTTATTTAGTATTTCCCCTTTTTTAGCAAGATTAATGCTCGACAAGCGTACATATACATTTTAGATCATAATAGAATTATTTTCATTTTTCGTTTACATTCAAAATACTCAAATTTTAGGAATACGTTTTGAAAGCGTCGCCCATTTGACGACAACGTGACCATGCTTAAACGGAAAGCTGATCATTTAAAATTTTCAGTTATCTGTTTTGGATAAGTCTTGTTTTATGTCCATCGTCTTTGTCATGTTGAACTGATTATGTTAATTGTATTTTAATGAATATTGTCCTGAAGAAGGTTTATTAAACCGAAACGTCAGACGTTGACATTTCATTCATATTAAAACAACATAATTGCATTTAAGGATTTTTGTTTGTTTTTTCCAAATATTTTTCTTCATTCTGTCGGATTACATCCATTTATATTTGCTTAGATATATGTATATATATATATATATATGTGTGTGTGTGTGTATGTATGTATGCATGTTTGTATGTGTGTATATGCAATGAAATATGACACATTAATAGCTTTATACAAAAACACAGAGAGCAGAAGAAACCTGATAAAAGATTTCACTTTAAAGGAATTGAATCGTAGGAATAAACAATGAAATACGAAAAAAGATGCTAAGTGGTTTACGATGCACGCATTCGAAACTATTTTGTTTATTGAAAGACGAAATTTCTTTATGAAATATTTACTTTGTCGGTATTTCGGTATATTTTTCTGCTCCTGGTGAATATTTCAATTTAAATTATCCGATATTTACGTTAAGCTTTTAGGTTTTATTTTTGTAATTTGCCGTTTCACCCATATCTAGTGTTTTCTGCTATGTCACTTAATCTTTGATCAAATATCGAGCTTTCATTTTTCACCTCTTTTAAAAGTCATGAATTCACCTATCAACCTGTGCTGTTTGTTATTTTACTTAGCTTTAGTTATAAAACGTACTTAGCCTATTTGATTATATATACACTGCTGTTCAATAAAAGTGACTCACCTGATTTTTTTTACTAAATGTTCTCTTCTCCAATGAAACGAAAATTGAGCTAAATTCAAAGGTTAAGCGATTTAAAATCCGGAGAAACTTTGAAAGCTCTTTGAATTTAGCCATAAGTACTGTCAAGCATCCGTTCATTATAATGTTCTGGGGATGTTTTTCTTTTCATGGAACTGGTTTCTTAAAACCTATTGAAAGACTCTCAGGAGCGAGCAGCACAAGAATATTTTTAGAGTCTTGTTTCCTCCGTTCTGCTGAAAGGGTGCAAATCGACCCAACCAAGCTCATTTTTATTCAGGATAATATTTCCTGTCACAAATCAAAATTAATGGAGAAATTCTTTGATGAGAAGCAGGTGAGTGTTATGACATGGCCGCCCCAATCTCCTGACCTCAACCCCATAGAAAATTTATGGAGCATGTTCCTCTACTGCTTTCTCGAGAGCCTGTACTTTATAATGCCTTTTTGTCCTATATTTGGGACTCATCAGCAGAGCGCATGGAATAACAAGAATTGAAACTCGGACAGATACATTGACAGGCAAACGTCATACCAACTGTACTAACGGGTCTATATATTAGGTTGGTGCAAAAATAATGTCGTTTTCTCACATAGTAACACATGTGAGAAAACGACATTATTTTTGCACCAACCTAATATATATGGCGTGGAGGAGAATTAGAATATAAATGAATGATATTTTTCTCTTACAATAGTGAAACCATGTTACCTAATCTATACTGGAGTAAAAATGCATAATTGTTAAAATCAAATTTTTCATGAAGTTAACCAGAAAAACCCGATATCGTTGGAATGCAATGACGTAATGGTAAAGAGGAGTACGGGATTTAAAATAAAAAAAATCCCAGTTATTAATAACGTTTATTATATAAATATTACTAGTTATTTACTTGATTAGATGATTGAAGAAACATAAAATAAAGGTCTTTTATAATACTCGTGAATAATTTGGCATTGTCTGTCGAAGTCAACTAATTAATCAAGAACCAAATGATATACAATTTCTTCGGATATTTCTTTGACATACTGAAGAAATGTAACGAAAACAGATTAGCTTCAGAATAGTTATTAATCAAAAGCATACTGACAATTATCATAACTATATCAGGCCGACAAAAAAGCTGCTTTTTTGAGGATTTAAATCGATATGGGGTTTAATCTTTTGGTGTTAAATTATTTAAACATGGTTCACTTCTCAGAATTTCGTAGTATTAATGTTGGTGCAAAAATAATGACGTAATAATGTCGTTTTTTGACGTTAAAAATAAGTCAAAAAACGACATTATTACGTCATTCTTTTTTGCACCAACCTAATACTTAGAAAATAGAATCTAAAATATACTATTTCGTAATGAAAAAATATTATATTTTCTGTAGTGATACTAGCAAATCAGTATGCATAATTTGCATAAGCAGAACTGAACATTCATTATAAGTGGTCTCTGAGACTAACCAAAAAGAAGTACGACTTAGCAGCTCACAACATTTTCTATGTGTGGTTCGTAGTTGAGTCGAGAATACTTATATGGCAAATACATGTTCATTTGAGTAAAAACCAAATTGATGTCTATTTTGCAAACGTGCGAAATCTTAATACGGTTCAGCGATATGATTAGAAAATATATATTCGTAAATTTGCACATAGCAAATCACAAATCGAAGCGACATTTGAATTATTTACATCCAATCTTTTGCAGTTTATATTCAAGTGACGTAGGTCTTTTTACATGAAGATTTATTATACTTAATTATCTGTGTTTAAATATGATTTTCTAAATATCGCTTTGAATTTGCTGGAATTTTATGTGATTAAAAAATCATTACAGTAAAAATAGAACCTCCTTATTTCAGAATGAATTCATAAGTGAATCTCTGAAGGTGGTTCATAATTCCATGGGCGGAACACGTAAACAACAAATAACTTTTTTAGAAAACTGGAAGCAAAAAAAGAAACGTGCTCAGAATGAGGAAGAGACATTTGAAATTTCTTGGATATATGAAGTATAGTGTTATGGAGAATTTGACATTCACAGAGAAGCTCAAGAGTAAGATACAAAAGTAAAGCTGTGGTGAATAGATGACGGAAGGCTAACCGGAAGTTTTGGCAAAGGAAAAAAAAAGTTGTTGACTGATGCATAGCCCAGAAAATTGTGTAGAGTCATGATCGTCCACCTACTGAAAAGACATCGCATGTTGAAAGAATGTTTTTTTTAATTCATTGAATATCGTTGTAGATTTTCAGATTGGTATATTGGTGCGTATAATATATATTATTTATATATAATATCATTTAGAGTATTTCCATTATGCGGACCATTGTCCTCATCTTTGTCGCCATATTTGTCACAGCGTTTCGGCCGTTGTACGCTCCGGCCTTCTTCAGGTGGTTGGAATCAAGGACACATGGCACAGTGGATAAAGGCGTTGGTTAGATCCAGTGACAGGGCCCAAAGAGTTTGAGTTCAATACTCGGTTAAGGCAGTGGAGAACTTTCAGAGGGAAAATTAGCAGGAGATAACTGATAACTGACATCCATCAAACATGGCACGTAGAACTAGAACAGTCTACCCCAGTGATCGAAATAAAGGTTTCAGTTCGCAATTCCAACCACCTGAAGAAGGCCGGAGCGTACAACGGCCGAAACGTTGTGACAAATATGGCGACAAAGATGAGGACAATGTTCCGCATAATGTAAATACTGTACATAATACCTCATCTCAGAAATATAGACAGACTCTGAATATCATTTAGATATAACACATATCAGTTGTATAACATATCCAAGGGCGGAAGAACTTTCGACGACTCAACGGCCAGCTAACTAGAGGTGAGGGTCTCAATAAATCAATATGATGAAAGCGATGGTAAACAACTCCACTGTCACCACAATAAATATCATAGCATTTTATCAACAAAAAAAGAAAGAAAAATAACGGTCTGAAAAAGGCTAAATCTATGGGATCTATCTCCTCGCCCGGTAAGTAGCAACATGTGCCAACTGCGCGTCACCCAACAACTGTTAGCATAAACGGTGTGAATGGGAGAAAAACTCCTCAGAACTGATCCCTAACCGGTTAAAGAGTGACAGGCGTCACTTGAACGTCATCCAGCATCAAACAAAAAATAATTCTCGGGATACGGCATGTTAAAAAATTGTGGCCAGTTAGAAAATTTGAAACAGAGGATAAATAAGTTAAATCTCCCCATTTTAAGCGTTTGTGAAACTGGGGTTGCTGAACAACGGAGATTTTGTCAGTGAAAAACACTTGATTATATATACAAGCATGTACCGACAGCACAAATACAGAAATCTAAACTTACTATTATATGATACACAACGCCACGGCTCAGTTAAAATCACAAGAAATTATAATTATCATTGGAGAACTGAATGTCAAAGTTGACAATTAGAAGGATTGTGATATAGCTGGTAAATTCAGACTAAGAACCCGCGATGAACGCGGAGGAAAATGGGTTCAATGTTACACAGCGAATGACCAATTAATAAACAACACCTGCTCTAAGAATATTCAAGACGAATGGGAAAACCCAGGAGGAGAAACTAAAAAAAACAAATCTACATGATAATCAAGGAGAGGTTCAGGAATGCCGTTGTACACAGCGAAACCATTCCACGTGCCTATTGAAAAGACGATCACTTGCCTGTAAACTTAGAATGAATCATTATAAACTAACACTGCACCCAAATTGCAATACAGCAGCCCCTTGAATGATTCGAATTTACAGGAGAAATATATGGACAGTGTGAAAAGAAGAACAAAATGGAAACGGAAAGCTGATGTGGGGCACACTAAAAGAAGATTTAGTGACGTCATCAAACGAGATCTTTCCAACGAAGGAGAAAAAACAAATGGATGACAAAGCAGATTCAGAATATGATGCAAAACAGACAAAAAACATAGCCAAGACACTGAACATAATGTAGAAACTACAAAAAGAAATGACACTATAGAAAAATGACTCAATCACAGTATCACAGAAAAATTAGATATGCAAACGCTGATTTTAGAGAAAACATACTTCAGAGATGGAACAAATATAACGTAGAAATCTTTCTCGACGAAAGAGAACAATATACATAAATACCGATGATCGGAAATATTAAAAACCGAAGTGGAAGCTGCACTAACCAAATTGAACAGAAACAAAGCGGCAGGGCCAGACGTAATTGTAATAGAGAGTCTGGAAGATAATTTCAGCATAGACATGATCGCATGAATAATAAATGACATCTACAGGAATGGCGACATATCAGAAGATTTAAATAGATCTATTTTCATAGCACGTCCTAAGAAATTAGACGTAAACGAATATGAACTCCACCGGACAATCAGTGTAATGGAGCACATAAAAAAACTTATTGAAATTCTGATGAATAGAGCGTGCAGGAGAAACAGACCGGCGACAGGGCAAGAAGAGTGCATGTTTTACAGGTTCACCGTAACAAGCAATACGATATTTATGTTGAGAATGTTATGAGAAAGACAATACAAATATAGAAGACCATGTACCTGTATTCCATAGATTACACATAGGTGTTCGATAAATTACACCACAATGATCTTTTATAGATGCTCAGAAACATTGACAGATTCGAGAAAGGAATTAGAATCCAGAATCTATACTGGCAGCAAACCGCCTGCATACGGACAAAGAAGGCGTTAAGCAGATATACAAAAACCGAAAGGACTTTAGCATGTGTCTTCTCAAATAAGTCATTCAACCTATACATCCATGCAATTCCGAGAGAATTAGAAATCTTACCAGGATTCCTTATCTGCGGCCACAAGTTTAACAATAAAAGATATGCAGATGATCAAGGTTAATAGCAGACAGAGAAAAAACTACAAAAACTCTTACATAAAATATAGAGAAGAAAGTGCAAGAAAGGACTAACTATAAACTACAAGAACACAGAATGTAATTTGTTTGGGTTAATTTATTTTGCTTATTTTATTGTCATTTTGTTTATTTATTTATTTTTTATTTTTATTATATTTTATATTTCCGTTTTCGATTTTTAATTAACGTCGTAAAATTTTTTGTAATGTCTGCATTTTGAGATGAGCTCGGATCTTTTATTTAATAATTTATTTTTGTCTGCGAAGGTAATGTTAGCTATTTTTTTCTTCAGGCTTCAAGTTTGCAAGTTTTTGATTGGTTGTTATAGCCTGATGATCTTTTCTTTATTTTCCAAGATATTATTTAACGCAAACAAATTACGAAATCACACCTGTTAGAATAGACAAAATAGAATAAGAAATAAGGAAGAAAATCAATGAACCCAAAGAAATAAAGTAAATAATAAACAAATTAGCAAACCATTATGAGCAAAATATTAGTTAGACGATAAAATTCAAACAAAAAATCTGACAAAAAATAGCTATAACTGTTATATAACGATAAAAGAAGAAAATACTACGTTACTTAAATATCGAAAACCGAAAAGAGAAAATATATAGTATAACAAATAAATAATATCAAGTAAAATAAATTCATCTAAATTCATCCAAATAAAAAAATAAACAAACGGATCCCGATAAACTAACCGTTAGAAAAACCAATAAAGATACTCAATCCAAATAAATACATGAAATAATAAACAAATTAAAAAACCGTTCCCGCCCAAAGAATAGTTAGAATAAACTACAATTAACCCTAAAATTGAATAAATATCTTCCCAAACCAAAACAAAACTATTAAATAAGCGATATTAACAAATTTTACTACGTTAATAAAAACACCGATTAAAATAAAAATTATATAAGAAAGAAAGAAAAATAAAAAAATTAAATAGAACAAGAAAAATAATTTAACCCAAATAAATAAATAAACAAATAAACGATTTCCGGTAAAATAATCGACAAAATAGACTAGCAACACAACTAACCCGTATATAAAAATAGCCGAGAAAAATAACAGCACTCGTGGCCTGACGATTGCATCTAGCATAAAACAGAATGTCGCCTCTAAGTGTTGACCTCTACGTTCACTTTTATATTTACAGACTCTCTATCTCTGATACTGAACACTTTACCCCATAAATATAGCACATCTTAAGATTATATTTATTTTTCTTCTTATATATATATATATATATATATATATATATATATATATATATATATATATATATATATATATGCAAAACGCAGTAAAATGTGCTTTGTTGTCTGCATTTTCAGGTCGGTCCTGATCATTTATTTAGTAGTTTGTATTGTTCTAGTAAGGTTATTTTCTACAGCATTATTTAAAGTTTGTAGGCTGATGCGGTTTTACTTGTTGTCTATTATATTTATCGTGTACTTTCATTTTTAATCTCCCAGATATGTTTAGAATGCTTTCCACTGTTTGCTCATTTACTATTTGTAAACGATATTTTTAGTGCGTATTTTCTTTGTTTCCAGGGCAATCGAGTTACTCCTACGTATATTTGTTTTCGTTATCTGCGGAATTTACATTGTTCTGAAAGCAATTTTCCTTTAAGGGATATTTGTTCTGCACTTGCACGTGGGTTTGATGGCTTATTCAGTAATAAGGAGTGCAAGAGAAAAAGCAATGATAACAAAGTTGAAATATGAGCTCTGGTAAAAACATGGAATGATAACAGCAAAATTGCAATATGAGCACTGCTAAAAGTGGTTGCTGAAAACATTAGGTTTATAATACCCAGAAATTCATACCAAGATGTCCTCAAGGACACATGGCACAGTGGATAAAGGTGTTGGTTAAATAGACCCAAAGAGTATGAGTTCAATACCCGGTTAAGTGGAGAACTTTCAGAGGGAAAATTAGCAGGAGGTAACAGATAACTGACATCCATCAAACGTGGAACTGGAACAGTCTACCCCAGTGGTCGAAATAAAGGGTTCAGTTCGATTTTCAAAAAAAAAAAAAAATATATATATATATATATGTAAGTTTTTCTTATTTCATCTCTAAATTGTTATAATTTCATCAGTTAATTATAAAGTTATCAGTACAAAGGCATGTAATATTTTTATTGGTTAATTTAATTAGTTCGTGTAGTAGATGTATTCTTATGAGGTCGCAGTTCTTTAAACAATCAAAGCTTCATTGTAATGTCAAATGCCACTTTCCTTTTATCCACGCGTCTTCCATCCCATCACCATCCACAGACAAACAGAATATATCTCCATAGCTTAAAGAATAATTCCAGATATATAAAAACCGAATATAAATCTAGGTTAACAAATTTAGGGAAATTTGTATAAAATTTAGTTTTTAATCGTTATGGGATCTTACCCATAATAATAATAATGGACTATTCCATACTTAATAAATACTGCGCCTCGGGAGTAGGCAAGGAGTCAGTCACCCACGGGCTCGGAATGCCCACGTTAAAAAAGCCTTGTGCCACATGACACCCTTGAATATCGTCAGTCACCCACTTCCTGAGCGACTGTTCGGTTGAACTCTCTGCCTTCGGGCGGGGAGGGACCCGAAGGAGGCTACGCCGAGGGTCGGAGTCTCGTTCGGGGAGGTAAACCGGCCCTGAGCCCGTTTATACGGGTTCAATGGGCATATTTTTGGCCGAGCCCACGGGCTCGGAGAGCCCACGTTAAACCGGCCTTGTTCCACATGATGCCCACGTGGTGGTGGGGGGTGACTAATTATAGTCAGTCGTTCAACATCTGACCGGCTGTTCGGTTGAACTCTCTGCCTTCGGGCGAGGAGGAACCCGAAGGAGGCTACGCCGAAGGGCGGAGTCATTTTCGTGGAGGTAAACCGGCCCTGAACCCGTTTATATGGTTTCAATGGGCATATTTTTGAGCCGAGCCCACGGGTTCGGAGATCCCACATTAAATAACCGGCCTTGTGCCACAAGATGCCCACGTGGCGAGTGACTTAATCTCGTCAGTAGTTCAAGTCGTCAAGAGTCGAGTCAGAGGCAGTCCGAAACAGAGTCGCGTTCAGATAATTTCTGCAAGGCATTGGAATAGTGATACTGGTCGAGACTACATTGTTCTCTCTACTAAACCTGATTATTCATACTAACACTTCTACTTCTCTGTATATATGTTCCTCTTTGTAATATATCTGTATTATTCCATATCCGCCTTCGAGTTCTTCTTTATTGGTTCTACCTTGGACTATGACCGTGGTACAAGGAACCTGTCCATAACAAGTGACGTCGAAGAAACAACTCTCTACGCGGAGGACATACCTTTTTTTTGCTATCCGTTGCGCATAACAATAATCATCAGAGTAAAAATTGTGCATTGGTATTAACAGCCAGTATTGTAAAAGTAATGTTGTAAGATAATTCTTAATACTACTTGTAAACATGACTTGCATATCCTATAAATATATGACGTCTTCAAAAAAGTTTGCGATCGAATCCATGATAGTTTTGAGGCTTTCCAAAATAACTGAATTATTCCATTGCTTCGTATTTTTTGGCGACACAGAAAGAAAGCATAAAGAAAGAACGGGATGGTTGCGAAGAGGGAAAGAAATAAAATGAACTAGCAGTAGAGCCCGGCGTTGCCAGGGGATGTAACAGTAAGAGATAAATCAAGTATCGATCATCATAAAAACTGAAAAATAAAATTGACGAAGAGTATTGTTTAAGGTTGATGGACACACATGTCTTAATAATATTTTTTTATTGTTTTTTTTTTTGTTTTTTACGAATTGGTCAAACCCAAACTCAAACAAAAACATTGTTTTCAATGGTTATGAGTCTACTGATTGAATAGAATTTTATTATAACGATTGTCTTGTAAATGGAATTTTTAAAGCATTCTGAATGTAAAAATAAAGAAAAAAGTGTGCAAGACAATAAGAAACACTACCTGCCAAAACAAAGTGAAGTTTTGTTGAAATCGGTTGAAAAATGTAGGAAACCCGATCCCATATATAAACGAACACACACACAAACAACCTGGGTTTTATAATAAGTATAACTCGATATGTGTTTTTCCCCTTTCATTCTCGTGATTCCTCTTAATCGTGTTTTCAAATTCATTTTATGCGAAAACAATTGGGTTTTTCCAATTTTGGGCGCTGTCAGAACCACCGGAAATCCGATCCAATATATAAACATACAGACACACACACGCACAACCTGGGTTTTATAATAAATATGATTTTTGGAAATAAATGAAGGAATTATAAAAGGTACTCTAATGAGAATTGGAATTTTACGGAAGGACTTTAGAATATAGGAAAATTATTTGGCGTATAGCAGTATATATGCTCTTACGCATTAGTGTAACTAAACATACGCAGAAATACAAACAGGAATTTTTAAGAGATAGCAAGGAAGAATCTGATTATTTGACGGAAATTGTGAACAAGGAAAATGAAGCAAAAAGATGAACATAAAAATATAGTTCCATATTAAGCATATCCCATTTCCTTTGTGATTTGAAATGAATCGTCTTATATATATAGTCCTATAACCAAATACGATGGTTTAACAAAAAAAGTTCGAACCAAGAATGTTATGGGACCTTACCCATAATAATATAATGGACTATTCCATACGTAATAAATACTGCACCTCAAGAGGAAGCAGGGAGAGTTCAGTCTGAAGTCTGGAGTGAGGTCCGTCAGGAATCTGTCAGTCAGAGCCAGCGAGTCAGTCAGTCGTGTCAGAGGCAGTCCAAAACTGAGTTGCGTTCCGACAATTACTACAAGACATTGGAATAGTGATACTGGTCGAGACTACATTGTTCTCCCTACTAAACCTGATTGTTCGTACTAACTCTTTCTACTTCTCTGTATATATATTCCTGTTTGTAATATATCTGTGTTATTCGATATCCGTGTTCGAGTTCTTCTTTATTGGTTCTACCTTGGACTATCACCGTGGTACGAACCATAACAAAGAATAAATGCTTTAGTTCTATATCCTTTCGAGTAAGGTAAAGGATCTCAACCATGGTTTAGGTCTAATCCCACCACCCAGTGAATATTTTCAGGGTATCACGTGGTGGGGTGTTTTAATTACTTTTTTTTAAGATAATTATGAGCGCAGCAATGTTTAAAATTTAAAAAAATCATCAACTTTTTATAATGCTATTAAATGAGTAAAACTCCTCTCTCTATAAAACTAATCTGTCTGTGTCTATATATACTAATATAGAAAAGAATGGGGAGTTTCAATAATATACAGTGTGTAATGAATTATTAACGAGGTGACAATTTTCTATTTTCTCCAAGAACTCCACGTTGAAAAAGAAAGAAATTTTCACAGATTGATGGCAAAAATTTTATGCGCGTAATTTGTAATGTGTAAAGTTTTGCAAAAATAAACAGAAACTAGGGCCATTTACATAATTATTATGTTGGTGCAAAAATAATTTCGTTTTCTAACATATGTTACTATGTGAGAAAACGAAATTATTTTTGCACCAACCTAATAACTTAAATTGAAACTGTTTCAAATGATTAGTGGGGTGTAATTAAAACTCATGTGAACAACAAATAACATATTAATTGGTCCATATACAGATTGCTAGCGCCATGAAATAAATAGAAGTCAAAACGTACACAGAGATTAAAAAAATAATACTACTAGAGCTGCTTAATAAAGGATGTGTGATTCTCTTCTTGAAATGACATGGAAAAGGCTCTGGTACATGGAATATTGCAATTCTGATTCTCTGATGCCATACACGTGATATATTCAATGCTGGCGTCCATTCTCGTAAATCCGTCGCTTCAGCATGATCGACAAGTCTTATCAGGATATTTACGTGTCATGACCATACTCTGAAAATCTCCGAGGCGCTTGCTGATACCAGCTTCATGGCTGTTGAATTTATAGATATCACCCGTTTACTCTGCTGAGAAGCAATCTTCACATGCAATAGGGTTGATTGACCCGAACATATCGAAGGTTTTAATCCATCGACTACTCCATCTGGGTTGCGCATTGTCGAAAGAGTTTAGCAGAGTATTACAACTGTTGAAGGCAAACAGGGGTTTAGAGCTACATGTGATTGTTCAGCACAAATTAAGGAGCAACAGAGACAAACTGCACCCAGATGTATACCATAATATATGTATTGTATATTATGATAAATATATAGTTTTAACGTATCCATTATTTATGTGTTAATATGATTCATATCTGAGATAGAGCGTATTTAAATATAAAAGTGAACATTGTGGTCACAAAACAGACTATGTGCGCTGTGTTTTGGCGAGACTATATATATATATAATATTATAAATTAATTGATTTAAAATATGGTTGTGTTCGCTACACAGTTTTAACCATGTTTCAAAAATGGAAGCTGAAAGCTCCGAATTTAATTTTGTAATTAAATTAAAGTCATTAGTTCCATTTCATCCTCAAGCGAATTTTGGAGTAACTTTTAAAATTACAGGGTTTTAAAAACATAGCAAAAATCATAATTCACGTTTCCAAGGATACAGGGAAACCCAATTCAACCAGACAAGGGGTGTTTTCGTGTTCATTATGTCTGTATTTTGATGTATCAGTTAATAGTTACGTTTTGGTAGGGGTAGGGATGTATTTTTCAATGAAATCTGACATCTGTTAAATGCATGTCGTCTGGATTTTTTTTAATTTTATTTTTAACGGCAAAAATTCTTACGGCATTTTTTTCTATTTGTATATTTAAAGATTTTTGGTGGGGGTTTTTAGGTTAGAATACGTTTTATTGAACTACCATTTGAAAAAAATTTTCACTTTTAATTTTTAATATACTATATTTCTTTTAAGAACAAGTAAATATATTAGAATCCCTTACAGATTTAGAATTATTTTAACACCAAGTATAAGTATGTATATTGTTAGGTAACAATTTAAAAAAAAATTATATTTGAATATTATTTAAGTAAAATTTATAACAATGATGGCAAAAATGGCTAAATAATTTCACTGATTTAGTAAAGTTTTATTTTTTTATATAAACCTAGTAATATATTGTTTCTCATGTAAGTACAAAGGACATGGGTCATTCAATGGCTTACATCTTCTAGCTTTTCATATTAATTTCATTTTGCTGTAGGTGTTTTAGTGGATTCTTTTAAGTGCTTGTAGTACTTAGAGGGAGGTCTTTAGGTTAGAATACATTTTATTTAATTACAATTTTAAAAGATGTTTAGGTTAGAATTAGTTTTATTTAACTACAATTTCAAATACAACTTTAAAATATTTTCACTGTTAGTTTTAATAGACTATATTTCTTTTTAAAAGAAGTAAATGTATTAGAATTACTTACAGCAAGTAAAATTATTTTTCCATATCAAGTATTCTTTCTTATATATATATATATATATATATATATATATATATATATATATATATATATATATATATGCTAGTCAAGAGGGTGGATTACGGGCAAAATGCCTATTATATTAGCGTACCAGTTACTGGGTGTTCAGTAAGTGTTATGCTTGCAGATTATTTTATAGCTTGGTGATTAGAATTAACAGTGTATCCACTTTTTTAACCCAACTCATATTACGCTAATTTTTTCTAAGTAATTTAAACTAACATCATCGCATATGCAACTTTATTTTTATACACTACGTAGCAGCAAAACTCCCATGAGCCATGAGTTTATTTCCGACAACCTAGACCCCATACCTAGAGAACTGGAAAAACCACCCAGCGAAACTTTAGTCGCATACCAAAAACCTAGTTACGTGTATATGTACTAATTAATATATATATTTCCTCTGTATAACCGCATTGAGCACTATTACATTTACAACATATTTTAACGGTTATTTATTTGATTCCCTGCGCATGCACACACGTACACGCCTGCTTATATTTGCCCTTTCATTTATCCACTCTACAAGTATATACCGCTCCCCCACGTCCACCAATTTACCGATGTATACTAACAGTATATCTTACCTTCTACCTTTTTTTCACTATGGTATATTTTATCCTGGACTACTCCACTAAAAGCATCACAGTCTCTAAAAGGAACCGATAAGAACTTAGCTTGAGGCATAAAATTGAGTGTGTCGTAGGAAAAAAGCGACGGATACTTTTTTCGCGAAGAGAGAACACCAGGACAAACGTGAAACCAAAGACTCGTTCGGTTTTAAGTCCCTGACAACACCACCCAGCGGCGACTTAGTACTTGAATTCGAAAAGGACTTGTTTGCCATAATTGATAAAAACCAAATACGCTAGCTAACGCCAGAGACTCCAACAGAAAATGGAATTAAGATATAACCAGCATACGTAACACCGACAAAATAATCATTAAATCTAATAAAACCGGCAGCCATTACCACTATGACGTTGCCGACTAACACAAATCTTATGTAAGGAAGTCCACAAGTCTATAAGTAAGCCCCTAAAAAACGGTAAAAAAGATATGAACAGCTAGGCACGATCAAGAGCCAAGAAACTTAATATCGATGTCAGAGTGCACAAACTCCACAAACAACACGCCTTTATCACCGTCAAGTTCCCCAACAACGTACAGTTCCGTTTGCATAACCCCTCAAGAACAACATATCTAGAATTAGAAAAAACATATTTGTTTATTTGTTTGTTTGGGTTTTATGGCATATCAACCACTGTGGGTTATTTAATGCCAAATCCAGTTTATATATATGTGCAAAATATATGAATTTTAAATGCCTATTTTGTATGGAATATTTTTAGCAAGCTAGAGCTTATTTGCTTGTACACTGCAAAATAATTCTAGGTATTTTTGTTTAAGTCAAGAATTTCCATTTGATAAGGTCATTTTATTTGCAAAATGGTAAAAGGTAGGATATGTTGTTTACACATCTGTATACATCTTTGATAAGAGACCAATTCTTTTTAGAAAATCCAATATAATTTTTGGTTCAGTTTTTGCAAATAATTTCTTCATGTTCTTGATTGATTGATTAACTGTTTTGTTTAACGGCATTTCAAACTTAGTGGTCACTTTATACCGAAAATGATTTTGAGTGACTTTAAAAGTCAAAAACGTATAGCTGGTAACATTATGGTTTCAAAAACGGATAGATGGCAACATTATGGTTTCAAAAAAAAGTATAGCTGACAACATTATGGTTTCAAAAACTTATAGCTGGCAACATTATTGTTTCAAAAACGTACAGCTGGCAGGCAACATTATTGTTTCAAAAATGTATAGCTGGCAACATTATTGTTTCAAAAACGTACAGCTGGCAACATTATTGTTTCAAAAACGTATAACTGGAAACATTATGGTTTCAAAAACGTATAGCTGGAAACATTATTGTTTCAAAAACGTATAGCTGGCAACATTATTTTTTCCGAAAACATTATCTGAGGCCTTGCTGTTGGATATAGTTTATCGCCGTACCCAGGACGCGGATGTAGTTTATCGTCATACCCAAGACGTGCAAAACCATAGTTGAATGAGCATGTAATCATACCAGTTTGAAACCGGAGTCAACCAGTGGAAAAATAACACTGATGTTATAAGTTGCATCACTAATATTAAAAATAAAAACGAGTTCACCTTTATGCAGTTCGACATAACCAACTTTTACACGTTGATGCCGAAAACTTATTAATGGCTGCCATTGAACTAGCGAAAAACTACTGCACCAACACAGACGAGGACACCAGAATAATTCTCCAAGCCCAAATAACCAATAATAATAACCCAAACTTCTCTATCGCGATGGGCGCGTTTGACTCCGCAGAATCCTGCGAACTTGTCGGTATAGTGATCCTATTGATGCTCAGATACATTTTCGATAGTGTTGTTGTATCTTCACCCTAAAGAGTCTAGGTTGAACTCTTCCGCCTACTATAAGACTAGTAGGAGAGAAGGTCTTGGAGGAACAGTCGAATATATTGAACGCTGGTCAACCGACACACACTCACTAGTCGTGTAATACTCTCCTGTTTTACGTACTGTTTATTATATTATATATCTGCAGCACTTGTTTTGTTATTACTTTAACCATTCACTTAGTCACAACATCTTGGTGACGAAGGATTCGAAGAAACGGACTTCACGGATTTCTACAAGTTTAATTCGGTGGTTGGGAAGAAGGTTGGTGAACCTTATCGTTTTTCCTTTGTAAAAGATCTATACAAATCAAATAGACTTATCGTTTTCGCTAATAGGATAAAGTAAAAAATATACCCCCTCTCTCGCTTTTAAATTTTTCAGTAAAAGAATTGTACAAGTCAGACTAATTTAAGAGCGTAAAGAGAAAAAAATCCACCCTCGCATTTATTCATTTTGCATAATACCGCAGTAAAATGGACGAATTTAAAAGTACAATGCTAGGGGTGATAAAACACCAACAGGAACAACAACTACTGTTGGAACAGAAATATCATGAAAGACAAGAGAAATTCAAAAAAAAAAAAAAGAAAAAAAAAGAAAAAAAAAGAAAAGAAGCAGAATACCCAAAGTATTTAAATAATTGCACTTAAAAATTCAGGTTAGACAACAGAAACTTGAAGAAATGCTCCTTCAAACACAGAATGAATAATATATCCATCAAAAACTAAAATGAGGAGATCAAAAACGCGTTCTCGCAGTATGCTATATGGAGTGCCATTGAAAACTTCACGCTTGCACCTGAAGAAGAAGTTACATTCGCTTCGTATTTTAAACGTTCCGAGAATTTATACAATACAGATTGTGCAAATGTGGCTGATCATGAAAATTTTCGCCTATTCCTCAGGGAATTTAGGACAGCAGAATATACTAAGTTTATTAAATATATTTTGTCTAAGAAAACCAGCGAATTGAAACTTAAAGAGGCGATTCAATCATTATCAAAACTCTTCAGTCCAAAAATATCACTGTTCCACAAGCGGTGGAAATGCATGAATCTCACCCGCAAAGAAGACGAATATTTTACTACTTTCGCGAATGTAATCAATAAACACTGCGATGATTTCAAATTGTCAGAGGTAAGCGCCAATAATTTTAAATGCCTGATTATCGTCTAGGTTTTGATTTCTGTGAAAGATGCCGACGTAAGTCGTAGGGTGCTCAACAAGCTTGAAAACAAACACGACGTTATTTTACAGCAATTTGCCGAAGATTGTCAACGTTTCGTGAGCGTCAGAGAGGATTAGAAAAACATCCAAGAGAGTGGCGTGTCCCACATTAAAATAAAAATACGTCAAAGAAAAATTAAAAATTGTCAAGACCTTGTTTCGGATGTGGTTAATTACATTTGTACAGTGATTGTCTTTTTAAAGATAAAAATTGTTTTAACTGCGATAAATTGGGAGACATACGTTCCCACAGCAGGATTAAGAAGACAAAAAAATTAAAAAAAAAAAAAAAAATGGCACTTGGAACTAGAACGGTCTAGCCCAGAGAGTGAAATAAAGGGTTCAGTACGACATTCCAACCATCTGAAGAATGCCGGAGCGTATAACGGCGGAAACGTTGTGATAAATATGGTGACAAAGATGAGGACAATGGTCCGAATAATGTAAATAGTGAAGACAAAAACAATTTTGTAAAAATTACTAAGTCTGATGAAGGAGAGAGTCATGCCATCAGGGAATATATGGAAGTGCAAATATTTAACAATATTATAAGTCTACAGCTTGATACAGGTTCAGAATCATCCATAATTAAATTTCAAACATGGAAGAAAATGGTTAAGCCAACTTTGTTAAGGACGAACCGAATAGATAAAAGTGTAACTGATGACTATATTTAGTTTATGGGCGAACATATAACGAACGTGTTATTCAAAGATAAAACTTCAAAACCAAAGGCGTATATAATGAAGAATACGGTTAATATTTTCGGGATTTATTGGTTAGAACATTTTCCAATTTAGGATATGCCTATTAACTCATTATGTCAAAAAGTCGAACATTTGGCTCTCGTAGCGGAAAATTTGAAAAAGAACTGACGTTTTCAGTGGAGGACTAGGAAAATGCACAAAATATGTCTGCTAAGTTTGAAGTAAAGCCAGACGTAAACCCAGTTTTTAAGAAAAAACTTAACGTTTTATTTGTCTCTTTAAATCAAATTTGTTGCAGTTTTTTGTGTATATGTATTTATTAGTGAGCCAGTCAAACTGACCTGACTCATTTTATAGTCCACCAAGAAAAGCGTTAACCAATCAGAATACGTAGAATATTCAATCCGTGGTGTATAAAGGCGGCCATTTTGTTTACTCTCTCCGAATGTCCAGTTCCAACTTGTCAGGGGAAAGAACCGAAGGAAGAACTACTGAACTACGCTCTGCTACTTTTACCGGGGTATCCACTGCTAACCTGAACTACGCTTCCCTACTGTCTTCGAAATATTCACTGAAATGACAACACACCTAATGCAAAATGGGAATTCATAGCACAAACCAAATTCTTTTCCAGTAAGGATCGGGGACGATGCGATCTATATCTATTAGAGAAAAGATTAATCCTCAAAAAACATTAACAAAGCAAGCCTACTGGATAAACGAACTGAACTAATTATATCACGTAGGCATAATAAATCGTATATCTTAAAATAATGGAACCTTAACTAGTTCCAGTCCCCTCAACACAAACCTTATTAAAATATATCCCCACCCGAAACACCATCACTGTTACTCCACGCATTATTCCTATTTTTACCTTCAGCCATTTATTATTTTCATCCTACACATAGCGCTTTAGCGATTACGCAAATCAAACCGGTTCAACTTTAAATTTCAAATTTTCTTACCCCTGCTCATATTCCGCTATTTTTTTCTGAGAAATGCAAATCATCGTCATCGCACCTAACATAACATGTGCAGCGTTATTTCTTACGCTATGTAGCACTGATACACTTATGAGCCAATTATTTAGGCTCCCTTAACCACGGCTACCTTCATTCCGACACGTTTTTTTTTTATATATTTTTTATCCTCATTCATTTTTTTACCTCCTTTAACCAGTAACGTTATACTGACCACGCGAACACAACGTCTTTAATTCCAAATTTTAAAATAGTAATTAACTTTTACTTTCATCAAATTTTTTAAACACCTCATATTCCGGTACTTTTCTAAGAAAAATAAACCACACGCATCGTATTTAGCACACACCAGTGCAACCTTATTTTTTATACACTACGAAACTCCCATGATCCATTCGTTTACTTCCGGCAAAATTGATCCCGTGCCTGAAGAACAGGGAACACTAATCAGAAAAACTATAGTCGCACGCCAAAAGGTAGTTACGCGTATATGTGCTAATTGATACATATATATATATATATATATATATATATATATATATATATATATGTAATGAAAAACAAACCACTTTAATGTACCATTACGATAATTTATTTCACCTAAATCCTTTTTTAAGGATTCAGGATCATCAGGTAAATCTTCCAACAACGAATTGAGAAAAAAAATGGGATTAGAATTTGGTGGGTAGTGTAATTTTTGTAATTTAATAGAGCGGGTTGAGAGTGGTAGTTAACCAGACAATATAAAGTATAGGGAGGGGTTAATTTTATATCTCTCTTAAGTATGTTTTATATTGGAGTAGGAGGAGTGACAGAAAACTTGACCTCTTTAGATGGTTAATAAAACGGAAATGAATTGTAGAAAATGTATACAAGTGAGTCTTACGGTAAAGAGAGAGATAGGGGGAGGGGGGAAGAGAGATGGAGTTGTTATAATTTTGTTTTAACAAAATTATGTAAAAGATAGTTTACAATGTTTGATAGAAAATTCGATATCTGAAAAAAAATTTTGTTATTAACTTAAATGTTTAATTTTTTAAGTAAATAGTTTCAGGACTAAATATAACTATTATTGTAATAAACATATTTATCTAGGACATAAAGAAATATTTAAAATCTTAATAGTTTATTCACCCGACTAATTGCATTTCCAGAATATAAAAAACAAAAATATATATATATATGTGTGTGTATGTGTGCGTATATATATATATATATATATATATATATATATATATATATATATATATATATATATATATGTGTGTGTGTGTGTGTGTGTGTGTGTGTGTGATCGAAATAAAAGTATAAAACTTAATATTACGAGGCATATTAAAAACGGGCGAAGCAACCGGTTTCGTTCCCGCTCTTCAGGCTTCAACGGGAGTTTAAAAATCTACACATAAAAATGTACAATAAAAGGATGTTGTGAAAAAAAAAAAAAAAACAATAGCAAAATGAACTAGAGACAAATGACAGCGAGTCCCAACAAACACTTTCGTTTTTAAATGGTATCCATCCAGCACTGAGGTTCACTATCATCAATTGGCCTTTTTGGATGTATTAGTACATCCCACATTAACAGGTTTTCTCACTTCCGTTTATAGAAAACCTACTTTCGCAAGATTGTACACGCGTTGGGACTCTTTTTGTCCCACTAAGCGCAAGATTAACATTATTAAAACTCTCCTACATAGAGCATTAAAGATCTGCTCTGAGCCTTTCTTGAACGACGAAATCGACTTTATTAAGGATACCCTATGTAATGTGGGTTATCCTCTTGATACTGTTAATTCAGTTATCCGTAGTAAACTTGAAGAGTTCAGAAGTGCCAAGCACTACACTGTCAAAAATGCACAGTTTACCTCAGTTTAAATAATATGAATACGTTTGTAGTTGCGGAGCCGACTACATAGAGAGAACAACTCAACGCTTAGACATCAGAATAAACACGTTCCTACAAAATTAGAAATCACACCTTGCCTTTGAATGGACTCGTCTCGAACACCTATAGTTCCGCCATATGCGAACACCTATTAAAGAACAGAGATTGTGCAACCAAATTTAGTGTTGACTGGTTCAGTCTGAAGTCGGACGTCCGGCTGACCGGCTGATCGGTTGATCGGTTGAACTCTCTGCCTTTGGGCAGGGAGGAACCCGAAGGAGTCTACGCCGAAGGGCGGAGTCTCTTTCGGGGAGGTAAACCGACCCTGAACCCGTTCATAGTGTTCAAATAGCATATTTTTGGCCGTGCCCACGGGCTCGGAGATCCCAAATTAAACTGGCCTTGTGCCACATGATGCCCTCGTGGGGGGGTGACTAAATACTAGTGTTGACTGGTTCAGTCTGAAGTCGGACGTCCGGCTGACCGGCTGATCGGTTGATCGGTTGAACTCTCTGCCTTTGGGAGGGGAGGAACCTGAAGAGTCTACGCCGAATGGCGGAGTCTCTTTCGGGGAGGTAAACCGACCCTGAACCCGTTCATAGTGTTCAAATGGCATATTTTTGACCGTGCTCACGGGCTCGGAGATCCCAAATTAAACTGGCCTTGTGCCACATGATGCCCTCGTGGGGGGTGACTAAATACTAGTGTTGACTGGTTCAATCAGAAGTCGGACGTCCGGGTGATCGGTTGATTGGTTGAATTCTCTGTCTTCGGGCGGGGAGGAACCCGAACGAGTCTACGCCGAAGGGCGGAGCCTCTTTCTGGAGGTAAACCGACCCTGAACCCGTTTATACGGTTCAAAGGGCATATTTTTGGCCGAGCCCATGGGCTCGGAGATCCCACGGGCTCGGAGATCCCACTTGCTCGGAGATCCCACGTTAAAACGGCCTTGTGCCACATGATACCCTCGTGGGCGGGTAACTAAATACTAGTGTTGACTGGTTCACCGTGTTGTCCCGGTCTCACTCCTTATTTCATTTAAAGGTTATGGAGGCACTTTACATCGGATCCCGTAAGCCTTCTTTGTGTAAACAACGTGAGTGTTTGTTGGGACTCGCTGTCATTTGTCTCTAGTTCATTTTGCTATTGTTTTGTTTTTTTTTTGTTTTTTCACATCATCCTTTTATTGTACATTTTTCTGTGTTGATTTTAAATCCTCCGGTGAAGCCTGAAGAGCGAGAGCGAAACCGGATGCTTCGACCGTTTTTAATATGTCTCATAATATTAAGTTTTATACTTTTATTTCGATCATTAAATTTTGTACCTACAAAAATATCTTTAAATATATATATATATATATATATATATATATATATATATATATATATATATATATATATATATAACTATTAATATAGTACAGCAACAAAAGACGGAATATGACACAATAAATCCAAAAATAACTAAGTAAAGTATTAAGTGAAATTGATAACTAGATAAAAATGGATAATATATAGAATTGCAATATATTTTTATATTATTTTTTCCAGAGGGTAGTAAATGCTGGACAATTTCTGCAATGATCGAGAAGAAAACTTAAGTGATAAATATTTATATCTACCAACGTATACTGTAAATGCCACTAAC
The DNA here is from genome assembly GCA_963932145.1 of Acanthosepion lycidas. Lineage (NCBI taxonomy): Eukaryota > Metazoa > Mollusca > Cephalopoda > Sepiida > Sepiidae > Acanthosepion > Acanthosepion lycidas. The sequence goes on along the minus strand of OZ010615.1, from coordinate 12,176,082 downwards.
TGAACATCGTACAACGAGTAAGCTTTATTTTTTAAGTTGACACACACACACACACACACACATATATATATATATATATATATATATATATATATATATATATATATATATATATATATATAAGAGAGAGAGAGATAGATAGATAGATAGATAGATAGATAGATAGATATACTCCAAGTTCCTCTCATTAACTTCATAGTATCTGATATGCCAGGGTTGCATACGGTTATTGAATTTTATCCTTCTGCTATACTGGTTACCACCCAAAGTTATAGGAGTCAATCTGCACTCCTATATATAGACAGCACGGTGAGAAGAGATGAATTCATAAAATTCTAAAGGTGTGAATATAAAGATCTCGTGTTTTATTCTAACTCGGTCCTCCGTTTCCTCAATTCGAGCCGCTATCCTTTACTCCGGTTTGATTACACTGAAATATGAAATGAAGGACATCTATCAGTAGAATCAGAGAGAGCCAAACGGACACAGAACGAACTGGCGACTAATGAAATCTAATAGTCCTAAGACATACTAAGGTAAAAAAAGAAAAAAAAAATGAAGAGTCAAGCGATTAAAATATTAGGTTGGTGCAAAAATAATGACGTAATAATGTCGTTTTTTGACGTTAAAAATACGTTAAAAAACGACATTATTACGTCATTATTTTTGCACCAACCTAATACTAACTAATGAAGATAGGACTGAGACACAGCGAGAGATAAACGACAGTTTGTCTGACGGGACAAAACATTTAAAACAAGAAAAGGCGGCTGTTGAATGTTGTGTTCGCGATGATGACTGTATACAGTATTTCGCCGCTAACGTATTATTTTTATTTGTTACAATTATTATTTTCAAAATTGCTATGGGATGAAGTGCTAAATATTAGAGATAGAGCGTATGTAAATATAAAGATAAAAATGTACATTGAAGCCAACCCTCTATCTGTTTCATGCTAGACACAATCGTCAGGCCGAGAGAGTTGCATTTTTCTCAAATATTTATATATATGGATCAGTTTGACCCCCCCCATATATATATATATATATATATATATATATATATATATATATATATATATATATATATATATATATATATTGTCTTATCAGGTCATGGTGTTGAATCAACACTATAACTTGGCATGACACAATATGTTTTTAAACATAATGGCTATTTTTCTAGTGACTTTGCAATATTTATGTTTTAATTTTCGAATATTTTTTGCTCTACTCTGTATTGAGTATTCATTTAAGAATAGTATTTTTTTATTGGAATTTATTCCGTATACACTAATCCTAAAAATGTCGCTTGAAGATGGAACAGAGCTTACTTTAATTCAATTTAATTCAAATAATTATATTGAAGTTTTCGGTTCTTGTTTTGAAATATGAGATCTCTTATGTAGGGTGTTGGAATCATATTTTTAAATAAATAATTTTATATATATATATATATATATATATATATATATATATGTATATATGTATATATGTATGTATATATATATAGATAGATAGATAGATAGATAGATAGATATGGGTGTGGGTGGGTGTATGTAAATATATATATATGAGATAACGGTATGCGTTTGTATATCTCAAAAACAGTTTTCAGGAAATTATATGACAAACTGGGAAAAGGTTACATGTGACGCGTTTCCTCATTCAAGACTTCATCCGTTCGTAGGACCACACATGCGGAAGCGTGCTGGGAATGATAGATTTTATCAGCTGAATTCATTAAGATACTTATTCTTTTCCTTTCCAACAATTTTGTCAGTATGATACCACACCTATTGTGATCATGAGTGAGAATACATACATAGAAAAAAGTAACTCACTAATCAACGATACCGACACCAATGAAAAAAAAAAAAACTAGCAAAACTCGAAGAAAAAATAATAACCGAAACAAAACTTTAGCAAGGAAATCAGGAAACTGATAAAAATGAAAATATATCGTCGTACAAACTCATAGAAAATCGGCTAGGAACACCCAAATTTTAGGGTCTACCTAAAACTACAAAACTGGCATCCAAATGCGCCCCCATGAATAGACAGCGCTCCCCACAAACTGGCGAAATCCGTAACACATTTTTCTAACCATTCTCACTGGATAAAACTCAGGCAGCATAGTTGAAAACGTTGGCCAGGAAAGATATATGATCACTCTACACAAACGCACGAGTTGTAAAATGCCTGATATCCTAAAAATAATCTAACGAGAAAGCTCTCTCTACCAACAGCTAAAATATTAAAAGTCCTCCATCTCATCACCAATCAATTCTACTTTACATTTACTAATGATTGTTACAAACAATGTGATTAATAATCGGGTTGCATCTCAGGAGAGTGATGGCATATATGGAATCTACATATATATGAAAGGAAGAACAAACTTCCTTACCCTTCCTTGATATCAAGTTACACTGCTTTAAACACAATTTAAAATCAGGTGTCCCCTGGAAATCATCAAGTAAAAAAAAAAAAGACCTAATAAATTTCTATTCTCATTATGACAGCAAAATAAAATCTGGCATAATCTTCATCTATGAGCTCTAAGAATAGCCAGCTCGGATCGTCTACACGACGAGGAGAAATACATAAAAACACTTTGAAATTTCCCCAGTAACCTAATTATTTCATATTCAAAGCAAAACAAAAATATTAATAAAATATTCTTGAGAAACCTCATGAATCAAAAAGATACATTATCCTACCTGTTAATTCTATCACATCTACAATCGAAAAAATACTTTAAATTATTTATTACTATATCCAAAAGAATAAAAATCAAAAAGTCAATACTAAACAAAACAATATGCGAAAAAGTTTACTCCATCGCCTGTGAAATTTGTCACAAAAATATATAAGATAAACTTCAAGTAATCTAAAAAAAAAAAGATTATACTAACATAAAATAAACATTTTACAAAATAATATATCAAAGGATTTTGTTGCCAAACAGCGGGACTAACCACAAATTTGATATAAGAATGCTACTGAAATCAGAGAAGTAAATGTATAGAGTGTGCCTTAAACGCAAGAACATCTACAGTAGATTTGCGCCTTACAAAATTTCACCATTCTTGAAAGATATTCTAATATCACATTATGTAATACTTTCTGACAAAAGTGAAGGAAAGATAAAGAAAAATAATCTAAATGTTTTTGATGATAAAAAATAAAAGTCCAAACACACCTATCTCATCGGCTTGTGTAGTCCTACCTACTTTTCAAATTTAGTCCGATGAAGTCCTGAAGAAAAAAACGCGTCCTAAGTAAACATTTTTTCACTTTGTCATATATGTATATATATATATATTAAAGACATTTTTTATGTTTTACGTTCTTTTTATAGATACAAGTATTTAAGTAAATTTTTATGTTTTACGTTCTTTTTATAAAGAATCGTTCGGTAGGCAAGGTCGAATTTACTGCTTATAAACTTCAATCATCCATGAATCTCGTACATTCATAACTGCTCATGGCGTATCAAATGTAAACAAATGACGTCATACATTAAGAAATGGACAAAGACCGACAATTTATTTATTAAAGACATTTAAGTAAATACTCTGTTTATAATAATTGAAGTTTATAAGCAGTAAATTCGACATTGCCAACCGAACGATCCTTTGTGGCCGAATCGGTTAGGCACGCCGGACTAAATGGTGGTTCCGTATAGGATGCAGGTTCGAATCCTTTCAAAGGACGAATATTTTCTATGAAAATTTCTCGGACATTCAGGCCGGTAAATGTTATTTAATACTGTTTATTATAAACAGAGCATTTACTTAAATACTTGTATCTATAAAAAGAATGTTAAACATAAAAAAATGTCTTTAATAAATAAATTGTCGGACTTTGTCCATTTCTTAATATATATATATATGTGTGTGTGTGTGTGTGTGTATGTATATGTATTATGATGCGATGGGTAAATTGTCGGCATTTCAAATGATCATTTGATTTTGTCAACTACAGAGTATAGTAGTGTCAGTTGGGCATCATGTTTCAAAAGAAGACCGCCATAGCGCAATTCACTCCGTCACAAATTTGGAAAAACTTGTCTTACTGTTTGGCATTCGAGCCGGAATCTTCAATATGCCCATTTCAGAGTCTTTGGCTGCCAATCTGAGGACCGTGCTGAGGATTCGAAAAGAGTAGGATGAGTTTAATGCTGATTACGAAGGTGTTTGGAGTGATCACTAATAATGGCATCGTTATGTCCCCATTCATCTTCCCACAAGGCCTAAGACTTAACAAGGAGGCCTACATCAATTGTTTTGTGGTGGTAGAAACAGGCCTCTGCGCAAGGCAACACAAGTAGGGGAACTCAGTCAAGGTTGTATAATGATTTCTGCGACCTTATCAGCCCTTATATCTGGCCACCTAACTCCCCATATGTTGCGTGGGGCGCAGATGAGCTAGATTCCAGCAAACTCCTTATAACACAAAAGATGAACTTAATGCAAGGATTGTGGTAGCATTCACTAGCATAATCAAAGAGACGGTCCAGAAAAGATGCAAGAGATTCCGAAGTCGTTCGCGATGGAAGACAATGGAGATTTATTGAATAAATCTACTCTTTAGTATTTCAAGATATTGTGGTGTAAATTTGTTTTTATATCTGTTAGAATGAATTGTAATTGTTATTTTTATTTTTGCTTTGCAATTTTGACGGCAATGTGTATATCGTACCCTGTATATAATATATAAGTACACATCTTCAGGGTTGAACCAGGGCTGCCCGTTTAGGGTTTGCTTGAAATTGTTTGGTGGCATAAAACACTCCATTACTGAAAATGATCCATGTGGAGATTAGGGCAGCAGTTTTGTGAGCAGCATATAGGTTGGGAGAAGAGCTTCCATCATATAGTATTTAAAATTCAGTCTCAGTCTGCCTTTGTATAGTGAAAAATCTTTCTTTGGAAAGGCAAATCAGACTTGTCATTGGTTTGGAGTCAATCTTGTCACTGATAAGTCAATTGCCTGACGTGCCAATGGGTTGATAAACACGCCTGATGAGTATTTGTCAGGATATCATGTTAGAAAATTTTCTAGTAGGACCGCCTGCCGTCCTGTCGCATCCGGAAATTGGATAGGTTCTTCAGTTATCTGGTTTGGAGAAATCTCTAAAATATCTTTGTCATCGGTTTTCTTATAATGAAGTAAATACACATATAGTTAACATTGAAATCATTGTATATGGGAAAGCTGACGGAGAGAATTTCCTTGAGGATATTGTCCATCCTCACTGATATTTTATCGAAGTTTACCAACCTTTTATACTGAGGACGATGCAAAGCAAAGACGAATGTCGTATAATGGATATATACTACGCGGAAGCACATATACGAAAGATCAGGGACCTATTTTTTGTGTCCATGTTGCAGGGAAACCCGTCATTCATGTAGAGACCCTGTCCGTGATTGTGACGATATAGTTGGTCATATTTCTTATAATGTGGCAGTAGCCCAGGATTGAAAGCTGCAATGAGATTAAGACATTAATACCGGTTTAGGATTAGACTGAAGAAGCTGGAGTTCCACTTTGGAAATTTGGAATGTCGGCCGATTTGGTTCAAGAGATGTTATACCTGGGGACACAATTTTTTCAGATTGGGTTTTTTAGAATGTGCGTGTGTGTTTGTGTGTGTGTGCGCGCGCGTGCGTGCGTCTACGACTGTCTTACTGCAAATGTGTAGTTATATATGTGACATGTTTCCATGAAAGATATTTACTATTTATCAATATTAGTAAGAATTATTTCAATAATTATTACTGCCTTCTTTTGCTTTCTGCTTTAAATATTTTTGGTCCATCCCAGGTAAGTATTTTACTCAACAATTTTCAAGCTTTTCTCTGTATTAAAACATTATCCGCTTCCCATTTAAATGGACTCATTGAAATTTTGTTCTAATTAGATTTTACAAGAGAAATGAGTAAAGGAAAAGAAGAAATGGAATACAAGCAAAAATGAAGCAAACAAAAAATAAGAAATTTTGTTAGAAGAAATTTAAATTAAACTAATTAATACAGATCAAACAAGATGTATATTTATAATGCCATTTTCAGTTCGATCATCATTGAATACTATATTTCCATAATAATATTAAAATTTACACATGAGATACGATATATTTAACACATGAATCACAACATATGTAAAAGATTATTTTGTTTAAATTGTCTCAAATTAGTGATGATTTTCTTCATTGTGCTTAGAGATTTGATAAAGTATTTTACAAATAAAATGCTATGTGGCAAAAATCACATATTAATTTTTATATATATATAAAACTATGTATATGTTAAATTAATATATTTAAAAAAAATAATCGAATAACACACCAAGGAATTCAATGTGAATAATTACTCGCTACAAATTTTGAAGCTTATTCTTGTAATGCTCCAAGCCGAAACACCTTGTTGAAAATTAATTTACCAAAGCACGGAAGAATATATTTTATTACATTTTTGCATTTATAATGAAACTGATAATAAAACTCAGCTTTGTAAAGATATATATATATTTTTAGCGTAATGATCATTTCAGCAATTCACAAGAACTACACAAATGAGGCTAGGAATGTAATTTTAATTCTAGAAATGCACCTGTTAGGATCATGTCAAATAATTTAAAAAGTTTTTTTTTTTAACCTCTTTATTAATCATGATATCGAAAAAATATGACAGTTTTCATCACAGGTGCAATTATTAGTAATTAATAATTAACGTAACAGCAGGTTGGATTGTGATCAATCAGCTCCCAACCGCGTAAAAAAACAAAAAACAAACTGGAATAGCAGTGGGAAAAAGGTGCAATAGATATGGAGATTGATCTATAACTATGAAGCAGGTGCTTTTTTTTTGTTGTTTTGTTTTGTTTTTTTTTTGTTTTTTGCATTGAACGTGCATATTTATAAACAAATAAATCATCTGATCTCGAATTGTTGTGAATTAAACATTAATGTTTTGCCTTAAATATGGTTATGGAAATGAAGTTCCTTGATAATGTTTTATATGTCGCAAGATGGATCAAATGTAGTTGTGAGAATGGAAGCATTCCGTACAACAATTCTTATTCTCTCTCATTATATATATATATATATATATATATATATATATATATATATATATATATAAAGAAATATAGTCTTAAGGTGTGCTATATTTATGGAATAAAGTGCTCAATATCAGAGATAGAGCGTGTGTAAATATAAAAGTGAAAAGTTATTTTTCTCGGCTATTTATATAAATAGCCGAGAAAAATAACAGCACACGTGGCTTGACGATTGCATATAGCATGAAACAGACTGTCGCCTCTAAGTGTTGACTTCTATGTTCACTTTTATATATATATATATATATATATATATATATATATATATATATATATATATATATATATATATGTATGGGGGGGATGTTCCGCGTGAAAAATTAAAATTATCCAATTACTAGATTAACTTCTGAACAGTTTTACCTGATAAATGATTAAAGATATCTTACTGTAATTCTCCGAGGTATTAATAACATTAGTGGACTATTTGTTGAGCAATAAGAATGTATAAATATTCTCCAGTCTTCACAATAGAAACGTGATAAAACTGATCATAAAGGAAAATGTTATGTTCATCATCAATTAGTCATAGCCGAGGACCAGAAGCTCATTAAGTTCACACACACACACACACATATATATATATATATATTCCAGAATCTTTTTTCAACTCTAACCTTCTAACTTTCTGTCTTGGAGTAACAATGTGCCGTAAAGGTTTTACGTACGATTTGATTTTCAAGTTTTTATTTGCTTTCTGGACTGTATTCGCTCACGTACCAAATGTCTTATGGATCGAGTTGGATCTTTTAGAATTGATCTCTGTAGCTGAAAGTTGAAATGAGGCTTGCTCTTCCTGTTGTGACCTCTTTAATATTCGTTCTTTTTTAAATATTCGCCGTTCTCTTGATGGTTCTTGAATGGACTTTGAAGACGGGAACCAGATTATGAATTTTGGTAGCATTACTGAAGATCTGAACGATCATTTTCCTCTTATCATTGCTCAGTTGGACTGAGAGAAAAAAACTTTTAGACTGTTCTACTTCTAGCTGATCAACTCAATCGTTTTTTTAATGATTCTTACTGCAAATGGCGTGAAGACGGCTAAACACCTCATCTAAAAACATGAGAAAAAGAAACTTAATTGATTTTTTTTTTAGATATTAAACATTAAATAATGCTGTTAAACAGTTATAGTGATTTTCTAAGCCCGGCTTAGATGCGGCACAAGGCCGAAAGTATGGGGCATGGAACTCACTACTCAGTCGTAATTGATCTAGAAAGATAAGCTTTCTAACCATTATACCACGTGAGATGCCTAACTACTATCCTGGTATATAATGTGTGCGTGTTTAAAGAGAGGAAAAGTGATAAAATATAGGCATTATGTGCACTCGTAGATGTCAGCATAAGAGTGTGACAGACGGCTTGAGGCCTAATGTATTATTTAGACTACCAAGTCTACTACTTCTGCGATTATATGATTCCACCTGATATCATATTCCCTCAAGAGTATTAAATATCGTTAGCTCCCCACTCCTCCCCGTTTTTTTCTTTAAACAGAAATAATTTTTATCCCTTCTATTTACTTCCGGTTTCCGGTTCCTTCTAAAGTCTACTGGAACACTTTACTTTTAATATCTTTGAATAAAACTAAAATTTTATTTACTATTGATTTTTTTTTTCCTATCGTCTGATTCCAACTTTTGAACAGGAATAGAAGTTTAAACCTTGTTTTCCAGTTTAGTATTGGGCTTCCGTTTCTTTCTAAAACATTTTTCTTTATTGTACCCTCTTTTCCGAGTGACTGTTGGGTCTTGTGCAGTGTGGATTACATTGTAAAGAAGGAAGCAAAAAGAGCAGAGCTGAATCGTTCGTGCCATTGCTAGGTCCATTCTGTTGCTACTCCGACACGTTCCTTTTTAATTTATTTCCTTGTAGTTATCTTAATATGAGTAGTAGGATTATTATTATTATTATTAATAATAATAATAATAATAATAATAATAATAATAATAATAATAATAATAATAATAATAAAATAGTAATAATAAATAGTAAAAATGGAAATCCCCAGGAAATGACAAGTTGCCCAATTTCTGGTTGTATCATCTCTCATCTACCCATGGCATACTTGCAAAAACATTATTAACGCTTGTAAATAATCCCAATAAAATACCGGAATGGGTTACTGAAGGTATTACATACCTCATACCAAAAACAACTGAAACAGACGACCCGAAAAATTATAGACCGATAACATGTCTTTCCACAACATATAAGTTGATCACGTCTGTACTGACGAACCGTACTTATTCCTTTTTCGAAACAAACAGCATTCTCCCGCTGGAACAGAAGGGATGCAGTAGAGGTTCATATGGCTGCAAAGATCAACTTCTGATAAATAAAATGATCCTGGAAGATTGCAGGAGACGACGCAGAAATCTCAGTGCAGCGTGGATTGATTATCGTAAAGCCTTTGATAGTGTTCCACATTCTTGGATCCTTAAGACTTTGGAAATGTACAAAGTCTCCCCTGTGGTATTAAACTTTCTTAAGCACAGCATGGGGATGTGGAACACAAAACTATACCTTAGGTATACCGGGGGCACTGCCATATCCAACCATCTGAATATCCGACGTGGAATTTTTCAAGGAGACTCTCTGTCACCCCTTCTGTTTTATTTATCCTTAACCCCTCTTACACATGAACTGAACAACAGTAGCTATGGTTACAAAATAAATAAGAAAATATTCAATCACCTACTATACATGGATGATCTCAAACTCTTTGCCAAAGACGACAATGTGTTGAAAGGCCTCCTCAATATTGTAAAATACTTTAGTGACGACATAGGTATGGACTTCGGATTATATAAATGTGCAAAAGTAACATTCAAGAAAGGTAGAATTACAGAAACACCCTCAATAGATTTAGATTTTGTCACAAAGATTAGGGAATTGGAGCATGAAGAAGCTTATAAGTATCTAGGAATTAGCGAAGGAGATGGCATACAACACCCCCAAATGAAAGAAAAAATAAGAAAAGAGTACTACAGGCGTGTACGTCTGATACTAAATACTAAACTAAACTCAAAAAATAGAATATCAGCTATAAACACATTGGCTGTCCCAGTGGTGCATTACAGCTTTAATGTCCTTAACTGGACCATAGCTGAAATTAAGCGAATGGACGCCAAAACGAGAAAGCTTCTCACTTGCTATCGCATGCATCATCCCAAAGCTCATATCGATCGTCTGTATGTGCCCAGATCCAAAGGAGGCAGAGGATTAGTTCAACTAGAACTGTCCTACAAAACTACAACAATTGGCCTCCAAAGATACTTGGAAACTACAGAAGACTGGGTGATGGTATGCGTCAAGGAACATGAAAGTAGTAAGCGTCTTTACTCCGTAATGAAAGAAGCCAACAAATTCAAACTGGAGCTTCAAATGGGCGTAGAGATGCAACTACAGCACAATACACCGGTTGAAACTGCAAAATACTTGAAAAAGACAGCAAAGACGAATGCAACCGACCAGATACAGAAGCGATGGCAAGATAAACCGCTTCATGGCCAATACTCTGCCCGTATCAAACAAGCTGATGTAGACAAAACCCGTACCCATCAGTGGCTACGCAGTGCAGGGTTGAAAGCGGAAACTGAAGGTTTTATCCTTGCTGCGCAGAAACAATGCTTGCTAACTAGGAATTATCAAGCACATATACTAAAATATTGTGTCAGCCCAAAATGCAGATTATCTGATAAATATCCAGAAACGATTGATCTGGTTGCACGATATTGGCACCCACTGACATGACAGAGTGGGCCAATATCTTCACTGGAAAATTTGCAACTTCTACAGGAAGGAAACTGAAAGAAACTGGTATGAACACCACCCAGATCCGGTTACGGAGATAGGACCTGTTACAATTCTATGGGACTACACAATTCACACTGACAGAACAATCAAGGCCAACCGCCCAGATATTGTTATTAAAGACCACAAACAAAAAAAGTGCCTCCTTATTGATATGGCAGTCCCTGCTGACTGTAATGTATCTTTGAAGATATTCAAAAAGCTGTCAAAATACAAGGACCTTGAAATAGAAATCTCGAAAATGTGGCATATGAGAACATCAACAATCCCTATTGTAGTTGGAGCCCTAGGACTGGTTGGAAAAGAATGCAGTAGACTAATTGAAGGGATTCCTGGAATCCATGCCTCAAGGAGATACAAATTTTTTTCTGACAAGTACAGCGCACACTTTACGAAGGGCTTTATCTATGTAATATATTTTTTTATTTTTTTTGTCAGTGGAAAGTGTAATGATGCCATTTCTAAAATTAGGTCCCTGTGCGGGACCCGGGAATTAATGTGTAAACGCCAGAAATCAAAGAAAATGAAAATTATAATAATAATAAGGAATTTTAATTTTATTCAGGCACGATTTGTCACCAGAAAATGAACTTTTTACTAACAACTAATATATGCCGTATGGAATCGATATAACAATAATAATCGGTCATACTGTTATAGTGGAACACACCTATTCTATTGTTAATAGACTCTTCCACCTATAATAAGTAGGAGTAGTAGGAGTCTCTCAGTGGGTCGGTCTGAGTTCAGTCTGAAGTCGGACGACCGGCTGACCGGTTGAACTCTCTGCCTTCAGGCGGGGAGGAACCCGAACGAGGATACGCCAAAGGGCGGAGTCTCTTTCGGGGAGGTAAACCGACCCTGAACCCGTTTATACGGGTTCAAAGGGTATATTTTTGGCCGAGCCCACTGGCTCGGAGATCCCACGTTAAACCGGATTTGTGCCACATGATGCCCTCATGGTGCGGTGACTAAATACCGCACAGTGGGTCGGTCTGAGTTCAGTCTGAAGTCGGACGACCAAATGACCGGTTGAACTCTCTGCCTTCAGGACGGGAGGAACCCGAACGAGGCTACGCCGAAGGGCGAAGTCTCTTTCGGGGAGGTAAACCGACCCTAAACCCGTTTATATGGGTTTTAAAAGGTCATATTTTGGCCGAGCCCACGGGCTCGGAGATCTCACGTTAAACTGGACTTGTGCCACATGATGCCCTCGTGGGGGGGTGACTGAATATCGCCCAGTGGGTCGGTCAGTCAGTCGATGCCGGACGACCGTTAGTCGGATACTAAAGTATCAGCGACCACAACTAGATTTCTCTGCGTCATTAGCTATTATATCAAGTTTCTAAAAAAAAAACTCATATCGGAACGGGCCTCACCCGAGTCAACAAGGGCTGATTGCCTCAAAGAGAAATCATTTCGGAGTCGAAAAATCTGTCACTTGAACAAACAATTCCACCAACAATGAGACATTTGATCTCCAAAACCGGATTAACTCCAGTATTGGACCTGGTGACCTAATGTCAAATCAATTAATCAAAAGGAATGCGAACGAAATAGAACCGCGAAGAGTATAAACCCGTCATGATGTCTTCTTTTTATTCACAGCACTCAAAAATCCTCAAAAGAATATAACGGTTCAGACACACCAATATGAACAGATATGGTAGGAACTGAAATGCAACTCAACCGCAGTCTAAATATGTGTGCTAACGTCTGCAACGATATCGTGTGAAATAAAAGCTACTCAAATGCAGAAATATAGCAGACAAAACTGAATTTAAGTTAAAGTACTTAAAAGTTATAATGCAAACAAATATGATTCAAGAGTGGAAATAAATCATATGACAGTGGATGAAATCAAAACTAAAATAAATTAGATTTGAAATAATCATCCTTCAGGAAAGAAAATAGAATAATCAGCATAAACAAATGAACAGATTTAAACTCTGACAGTGATGAAGATGAATCAAAAGTAATCAGTATTTCATTCCTTGAAAAGAAACAGAGATGAAGCGAAGAATCACATTATTCAAATAATCAACAAAATAACTCCAACAGAGATGTCAGAATTATAGCAGCTTCTTAAAATTTATATGAGTAATCCAATAAACATATTTTGCTAACATATAACGGGCAGACCACTGGAAATCATTACATAATTTATTAATGTCATATAAGCAACAGCTTATAGCAGCTACTAAAAATCAGAAAAATAGCCTGCTTAGAAGGCAAAAATAAAGCAATAAACTGAGGAAATTAGATGTAATTTATCATTACTAGATGAGAGTTCAAAAAAATGCAAATGTTTCAACAAAGAAAAACGGTAAGATCAAGCAGAAATATACAGTTAACGTCGTAAATAAAATTCCACAAGTCAAGGAAAGACTTTAAAAGAAACTTCAATTAAAAGCACAGAGATCAAGGTGATATATTAGGTTGGTGCAAAAATAATATCGTTTTCTCACATATGTTACTATGTGAGAAAACGGTATTATTTTTGCAACAACCTAATAAAAACATAGTTTCTTTCGTTAAAATAAGATAGTTTAAAAGGCTACAAGAAGATTTACCAGGGAAACTGAAAAAGAAGTTTGCAGTATTTGGAGCAGCCTAAATGAATATAATCCAAATGCAGAGTGGATCAAACGAGGTTAAGAAATATTGACGGATAAGCCTATATAGGAATGGAAAATATAACAGATAATCTGAGAAGGAAATTACTGGAAAGTAATTGAAACTCACCTGAAGCGAGCTGAATGTGTAATGCTCCTCATGCCAATGACACTTCCACCGAGCTTCACTACGGCATATGGCTTCACTAAATTTGATGTGTTCCTCTCGAATTTTAAACTGGGGTCATCAGGAGAGAATGTGCACCGTTTCGGGGCCTTCCTCTCAACGGTTTCATTTGCACACCGGCCCCCCTCACTGATGTGAGGCCCCATTATAACGATATAAAAGTGTTGTAGATAAACTAGTTCGAATGTGTAACGGCGAAATTAAATTTACGAAAATTCCGAAAAACGGCAAACCTCGCGTTCTGAAAATGCAACGTGAACCTCATTACGCATTCACGATCAGTCATGTCATGCCGTCATGTTCGCTGAAACACTCCACGGAGTATTTCGTTTATTCCATATCCACATAGAACTATTTTCTGTTACTTCTATTAGGCGTTTTATACTTTTGGCCCTATTACGCCCTTTGATTCCAATTTGACCCAGAAACTGGTACAGAGTGCCTGAAACGAAACCCCTTGCTCCAATTTCCACTGCTCTAACAATTGCATTATACCCCTCCTTTATTAGCTCTGACTTTAGATTTTCATATTTATTAGTTTTATAATCGTGGCTTTGTTCCATCCGGCATTCATATGGTACTGTTAATTCAACCAGGATGATTTTATGGTTCACCCTTGACAGAAGAACAATATCTGGTCGCAGACCTTTACTTGATATTATTTTGGGGTAATCATTACGCCAACCAGGAAGGTCTGCAAATACCTCCCAGATGCCACCAGAACTAAGGAGATTTTTCCCGGGTATAGCATGACATTTGCTTGTTTGCTTAGAGCTGACGTATCTTTTTCCTTCTGCAACAAATTCCTGGGCTGAATTAGATGACTCAGACTTCATATACTTCTTCATAATTTTGATCAGCTCATCCAAAACACTATTGTGCCTCCATGTATATCTGCCATTGACAAGGGCTGTTTTACAGGAACTAAGAACATGTTCTAATGTTTGTGGCTTTTCCTTACAAAGCGGACAAGTGGGATCACTCTCTTTCTTCCATTTAACAAGATTGTTCTTAGATGGTAGCAGGTCATACGTGGAACGCATTAAATAGCTCAACCTAAGTGGAGCCATCTGCCAAATGTCCTTCCAAGTAATAGATTTATGAAGAGCCTCCTCCCAGTTTGTCCATTGGCCTAACATTATGCCAAAAATTTAAAACTGCAGGAAACAACAATTTACCTATATTTTGCATCTATCATCTGCCATCAATCCATAAAACTGTCATGCAAACTTTATCAATGCTAATTAATAATTTCAGATAATAAAAAAAAAATCATAAGCCTATAACACTTTTGTCCAATACATATAAATTAATCACGTCCGTACTGACTGTCGTATATGGAAAATTCCAAGAGGCGTTTGAATTACTAGACTTACTCAGATGAGTGTTATATTTTCACGCGTCAACAATGTTTCGTAAGAGAAACTTGTTGAAAATCATGCAGGGCACGCCCTTTACTGTGCATTAATTTCCCAAAATTCCCTCCTCTCTTTTCTACCAGTAATATATTGTGAAAGTGGTGACATTTTGTATTTGGCATTGATAATACCATATAATTAAAAAAATCTGTTTTAATTAATATTCAGGTGCTCTAGTGTAAAACGTCTACCCACCGCACGGAATAACAACCACGTTGACCACGTTTTCTTCAAGGAAAGCCCCCACCTCTGAGTGAACACAGCTGTTCATCTTGATAGTTACATTTACTATCACTACTGATAGAAGCATCGTAGGCTGTCATTAGGGTGGTAATGTAATTGCCACATTAAAGTTAATTTCAGAATACTTATTGTTCAACATTTCGACATTCTTACGCCGTCATCAAAATTAATTTGTAACTAAGAAATCCTATTATAATTTCGAATTTCAATACTAGACTCTCAATCAAATATGCATTATCACAATAAATGAGTAAAATATTAAACGGTTTTATTCGTAAAACAAATGATCTATTAGTAATTGATTCGTTTCCTTAGCTTGATAAACTCTTTTACGGTTAGGTTAAACCGGAAAATATTTTAAATATTAATATATTAATATATATATATATATATATATATATATATATATATATATATATATATATATATATATATATATATACAGACACCCACACACATATAGACACACAAATATATATATATATATATATATATATATATATATATTGTTGGAAAAATATTTTAGTCATACAATTAATTAACGGACAGTTAGCGAGCTATCAATATAACTTCAGTGATCGTACAGCAACCGGTGTTTCCACGTGACGCGTCCGTAAGCCACAATGGATTGTTAATTCACATCAGAATATTTCCAAATATGTTTTGTCTAGTTTTCAAATATTATCAAAATCTTATAAATAAATTCACATTTTATGTTTGAAACCTGTTATTAGGTTGGTGTAAAAATAATGACGTAATAATGTCGTTTTTTGACTTTAAAAATAGGTCAAAAAACGACATTATTACGTCATTATTTTTGCACCAACCTAATACAATGGCCAATAAAAGTTTGTTCTTTGATGTTAGGCAAAACCATTTTTGGCTTATATTGGAATCGCGGAGAGAACATCAAGTTAGTCCATTTTACTCCATCTTTTAAGATATTGCTGAAATGCGCTATTCATGTCTGCGACTCTGTACAGAATGGTGCTAATCGAATTATAGTGTTAGTAGTTCATCAATATTTCAAGAAAACCAAATTTATGCTGTTTAAGCTAATGATTGGCTCAACAGGATATAACAAATCTACTGCATCAGAATTTATTTCAAAATTATTAGGTTGGTGCAAAAATAATGTCGTTTTATCACATACGCTACTATGTGAGAAAACGACACTATATTTGCACCAACCTAATAATTTTGGAATAAATTCTGACGCAGTAGATTTGTTATAGCCTGTTGAGCCATTACTAAATTTGACGTTGCTAAATAGACGCTTACTCTGTAGCTAAATAGTAGAGCACGTCCGGTTATACGGCGGTTCTGTGTACGATACGGTTTCGATTCTTGTCGGGGGACACATACTATTTATACCATTTCTCGCTCATTCATGCCTGGAAATGTTGCTAAATCTGTTTACTATAGACAGAGTATTTACTTAATTATTTTTAAATATAATAATAAAGTATAAACAGACAATATATTAAAATAATTGTCGAACATTTACATAGATATATTTGCATAGATAAATAGATATATATCCAGTGGGTGAAAATAAATATTCGTACACGTGAAAAATTGTATTTTTATAAATGTAAAAACCTTAAATAAAACAAATTTTGATACATTTTATGTGTAAAGAAAAATTTTATTAAAAAATAGTAATAAACTTAATTAATTCTTATTCTAACAGAAATTAATGCCCTTTTTTTTTCATTTTAACTGTTGAAAAATTATTCGTACAAAACCAAAAAGCATAACAACTTAATTGAATACTTTGTGGAATATCCGTTATTGAGTTCAACAGCTACCAGTTTATTCCTGTACGTCTCAGCTATTGATTTGCACACATTGAGTGGTATTTTGTCCCATTGTTCCTGGCATATTGTCTTCAAATTCTTGATATTTGTTGGTGCTTTTTTCTCAAATTGAATTTTCAAATATCGCCATATATTCTCGATTGGGTTCGAGTCTGGGGACTGACTTGGCCAATGCAAGACATCAACATTACTTTCCATTTCCTTGTAGATCTAGCGGTATGCTTAGGATCATTATCCAGTTGGATAACCCAATCAGGAAGTAGCCGAAGTCTCTCAACAGAACGCATTAAACTGTCTTGCAGGATTTTCTGGTATCTGCCGGCATTCATCTTGCCCATCTATTATTGATATTCTGCCAAAATCTTTTGCAGAAAAACAGCCCAAGATCATGATGCTGCCACCACCAAACTTTACAGTTAGCAATGTGTTCTTTGGTAAGTAGGCTTCACCGTCCTTCCCCCAAACATGATTTCGATAATTATGACCAAACAACTCTATTTAATTTCATCTGTCCATAGTACTTTTTCCCAAAACGAATATTCTTTATTCTTATGCTCTCTAACGAAGTTTAGCATAGCATCTCTGTGTCGTTTCAAGAGCAGTGGAGTTTTCTTTGGGATGCGTGATTTCAGACTGTTTTTGTGCAGTTTATTATTTATTGTACGTTTGGTTACTTTAAGCCCTAATCTACGAAGATGTTCCTGCAGCTCTTCTCGGGTAACCTGTGGATTTTGTTGGATCTGGCCTCCTAATATCCTTGCTAATCTTAGAGAAATCATCCTCGGAGCACCTGTTCGTCTTTGCTTTTCGACGCTGTTATGTGTTTTAAACCTTGCAATGAACGAAGTAATTGTAGTAAAAGGAATATTCAGATTGTTAGAAATTGTTCTGTAACTGTTCCCATCTTTCCAAAGAGACAAAATATGTTGTTTTTGTGAAATAGTCAATTCTTTACCTTTAGGCATTATTAGAACCTTCTCGTAAGACTAGAAATTGCAGAATGCTCTGATAATGGCTAATAGCATTAACTATAATTACTGATAACATTACTGGAACATTCTAGAATATACTTTTTTCATAAATAATTGATTATTTTATTCTAATAATTGTTTTGTACGAATATTTTTTCACCAGTTAGAATTAAGAAATTAATGCATTAATTTCTGTTAGAATAAGAATAAATTAAGTTTATTATTATTTTTTAATAGTATGTGTCTTTATACGTAAAATGTGCCGAGATTTGTTTTATTTAATGCTTTTACATTTATAAAAAAATACAATTTTTCAAGTGTACGAATATTTATTTCCCCCACTGTATATATATATATATATATATATATATATATATATATATATAGAGAGAGAGAGAGAGAGAGAGAGAGAGAGACATGCATACATCTATGTAAATATATATATATATATATATATGCATATATACATGTATATCTATCTATCTATCTATCTATCTATCTATCTATATATATATATATATATATATATATATATATATATATATATATATATGCATGTATGTACGTATGAACTTACCGTAAACACTGAAGCACATAGTTTCAACAAATCTATGAGGAAACAATGAAAAGAAGTCTCGATTAATATATTACTATCCTGCCAGTGCTAAATGGACATCATTACTTCACACTAAACGTGGAAGACAGAATAACTACAAATGTATACGAATGCCAAATGTAACCTTGTCTGTATATCAACATAGCGCCATTTATTGTAAACTTTCTTTGAAATTAATAACTCAAAACGAAGAATTATCGGACATATATTTCTATGGACTTTTGTCTTTGTTTTGGTGTAGGTAATCCGGCCACTAACATTGTAAAAATATTTCTGATACATCTGTTTTTAGCCAGGCATCGTATCGATGTTTATTGATTTCTTCTATATTTCTTTTATTTTTGTTTCTTTATCGATCTTCTTTTTCTATCAAATTTTCGTTGTACGAAATATTTTTTCGTCATCGTGTCTTTTTCGTCACTACTTCGATTACTTTTTTTTTTTATTATAGTTCACATCCAAAATTACATTAAAGAACCTATTCTAAGAATATATATTTTTCCTCATTCAATTACGTCGATGAATTGATATTATCGTAGCTCAACATTGAGCCAATATTCTCGTTGCTTCTTTTGATAGGGAGCATTAATTTATATATAATCCAGCAATGTAATATATCTGCGGTGTAAATTTCTCATAGAAGAACGACAATTGCTTTCTACCTTGGATGTTTCCTGCTGCTTGTAAACCTCTATGAACTTATTTTTCATCAAATGATACTGAATCACACTCTTTGAAAATAACTCAAGACTGATACACAACGAGGTAAAAAGACTGAAAAAATTATAGTAAAACCTGTTGATTGAATATGAGAGAAACTGAATGAAAAGAAAATTCCAAAAAAAATGACCGCATTTATTTTTGGTCTTGCGAAATCAATTGTCTACGATAATGTCGTTACTCTTCATGATTGTTTATCGAGTACTTACTACATGCGTTTTACATTATTTCATTTATATTTCTCTCGGCTTTTATTTCCCCCATACAAAGCTTTTCATTTGCTTCATATTCTTTCTTCGTTTGTCTTCATGTCATACTTGTAATATGCGATCACCGTACAATGTAAGACTGAATATATGTATTATTATTGTTAAAGGAATAATTTATTAACTGTCTTCAATTACAAATGAATTACTTCCAACATTTTTTTACGTTTACACACAGAGATCTTTCTGAGTCCCTCATATATAAATCCTTTTTTTTAATTTTCAAACAGAATAACGACAAGTTTAGAACATTAATAATATGTCCTGTAATGTGTGATAATCCCTATACCCTGTGAGATCTACAATATTTTCAACTTATCAAATGCTCTGCTTATTTGAGTTTCGATTAATTTTATGATTTACATTTATTTAAATTTTACATTTTCTCCAGGTCTATATTTTTATCACTTCCTTATAAATTTTTTTTAATACTCTATCATTTTACATTATTTACATTATTCTGACTATTGTCCTCATCTTTGTCGCCATATTTATCACAACGTTTCGGCCATTATACGCTCCGGCCTTCTTCAGGTGGTTGGAATTTCGAACTGAACCCTTTATTTCGCTCATTGGGGTAGACTGTTCTAGTTCCATGTGCCATGTTTGATGAATGTCAGTTATCAGTTATCTCCTGCTAATTTTCCCTCTGAAAGTTCTCCACTGCCTTAGCCGGGTATTGAACTCACACTCTTTGGTCCCTGCCACTGGATCTAACCAACGCCTCAAGGACACATGGCACAGTGGATAAAGGCGTTGGTTAGATCCAATGACAGGACCCAAAGAGTGTGAGTTCAATACCCGGTTAAGAGAACTTTCAGAGGGAAAATTAGCAGGAGATAACTGATAACTGACATCCATCAAACATGGCACGTGGAACTGGAACAGTCTCCCCCAGTGATCGAAATAAAGGGTTCAGTTCGAAATTCCAACCACCTGAAGAAGGCCGGAGCGTACAACGGCCGAAACTTTGTAATAAATATGGCGACAGAAATTAGGACAATAGTCCGAATAATGTAAATAATGTACATAATACCTTACCCCATAAATATACACAGGCTCTATCATTTTAACCTGCATTTTTAATCTATGGTACCGTCTTAGATTTTATGAGTAAAATATCACTATAATTGTTTTTTTTTTTTTGTTTTTTTTTTATAGGTTCCGAAACCGTTATTTCACGAGTTTTATTTCATACGGTAAAAACCCAAGTAGTGAAAAAATGGAAAGCAGAAAAAAGATCTTCCCGCGATATTCTTTGTTGCAAAGTACGGACGGTTAGTTTCAGAATGAATTGCTATTAACTTTCTTGTATTGATTTGAATTCCTGATATATGTTTGTTGCAACGTTGTACGGATTTATTTATCAACATTCCCCAATTTGTGTTTACGATTTAAATTGTGGAGTGACTTTGGCTATATCAAATTAGAGTGGGAATCAACATTTTTCGTTACAGTAAATTGGCAAGAATGATTTTCAGACAGTTGTATTTATTTCAAGAAATCTGGGAAAGGAATAAATGCAGTAAAAAGAGAATGGTTGGCGCTAACGGTTGTTTCGATCAGCAAAAAATAAAAAAAAAAAAAATAAAAAAACTACTAACAGAAAATGTAATATTTTCCAATAGCCTCGTTAGTTCTAGACTTTCCTAACGATGCCACTAATGGCGACAAATACATTGAGAAATATATAAATTTCCAGCTGCATACAAATACCTTTCAGGTTAACGTTTGTAAATAGGTACAGAATGATAAAAAAAATAATTGTAGCAACTAACAGAAACCACGGACTCGAGAAATTTCTACAGTAGCAACATCAAAAACGAATAGCACATGTAAATCGAAGAGTAAATAATCGCAATCAAGCCGCTGAGGTTCCCCACTACTGCAAACAAACCCCAACGAAGAAATCACCTCATCATAATTAAAAGAGCAATAACGTTTATTGAATAGGATTGTATTTTCCTGAAAATTTGCTTTAACAGAAACGTCATGTAAATATCAACAGACTTTTCTACTGACTCTTGGAACAATGTCTACAATTCATTGATAAAAAAAATAGCAAAAATTATCATTAGCAATTTAAAAGAAAAAGTGATATAAGTAAGGATGTGCTTTGAGAGTGTCGTTTGGCTGTATCGTTAATGGCTATAATAAATTCCCGCTTGGAATTAGTTTTATTAGAGCTCTTGAAGGACGAGAAAATAAAGCTGAAGGAAAACAATGTAAAATAAAAGATTGAAAGAGCAGCCGGGAAATGAATGGGAATCACTCGTTTAATCAATTAGGCAGCAAAGATGTAAAATAAACACAAGGATAAGAACAAACAACTGAAAATGAAAAGAAAATCAGGAGAGAACACGTCAACACAAAAAAATTAGAAGTTGGATTCGACAAATAGAACAAATGATATCTTTTATTTCTCGTGAGAAAGTTGTACAGCATTGGTGAATGAAAAAGAAAGTCACTACTCTTCGGTAAGTGAGTTTAAAGCGTACATCACAAAGAATTGTTGGAACAGCTATGTAACCTTGACATATTTGGGAAAAGATTTTAGAATAATCCAGTACCTTCACCGTCAACGAAGCACTTGCAAACAAATATGAAATAAATTCAGTAAATACGTCAAAAAAAAAAAAAAAAAGGATGTTAGACAAGGATGTGTATTCAAACAATACAGTGAGATAGGGTTAGGGTTAGGTTAACCCTAACCCTGCAAAAATAATGACGTAATAATGTCGTTTCTTGACGTTAAAAATACGTCAAAAAACGACATTATGACGTCATTATTTTTGCACCAACCTAATAATTAAAAGTCAAATCGATAGCCGTTCGGATTGAGGAATCGCAGAGCCGAGTTCGAATTCCAGTCGAATCCATTACATTCACTTACGTGCTAATACACCCTTGGAAAGGTTTGAATCCACTTCTACCCCCCCAGCTATGGGTAAATAGACGGACATACCGGGTTCTACAGATTTGGATGGCAACTGGCCTACCGCAGAAAGAAATGGCAACCTACTTCGGGAAGAATCTGTATCGTCAGTCATGTAACGAAAGAGACATGATCGGCTAAGTTTGTATCACGCATGGTATATGACTGACTGACCAGGCTTCATTACTGGCAGATACAATCTCAGCATAAGAAATACACGTGTTACAGTGCTTAGAGAAGGTACAAAGAAATTTGCATTAATTCCTACAGAAGACAGTGAGGGAAACAAATTCATAATACATCGATCCACACACACACACACACACACACACACACATACACCCCCCACCCACACACACACACACACATATATATATATATATATATATATATATATATATATATATATATATTAATTAAAGAAAAACAGACCACTTTAAGGTTCCATTATAATAATTTATTTCACCAGAGCCCTTTTAAAAGACGACGGATCAGCAGATAGCACTTCCACAAGATGAAAAATGAAATGAAAATTGATAGGTAGTGTAAGTTTTTGTAATGTAACAGAGAGAGTAATAAGGAATGGTTAGAGAGACATGGTAGAGTTTAGAGAGGGTTTCATTTAATATCTCTCTCAATCATACTTAGTATTGGTGGAGGAGCAGTGACCAGACCATGGCCTATTAAAACGGTTAACTTAACGGAAGTGATATATTTACATGGGAGGGGAGAAGTTAGAAAATAAAAAAGAAAAAGGTAAAAGAAAGAAGGGGGAAGTAAAGAGAAAGAGGTTGTAAATGGATTTTACATATGAAGGAGAGGGGTGGTGAGTTTTAGCATTTTATGTAAAACATAGATTGTAATGTTTGATAGTAATTTAGATGTCTAAAAAATTCACGAAGAAATTAATTTGATGCTTACTAACAATTTATATATATATATATATATATATATATATATATATATATATATATATATATATATATATAGATAGATAGATAGATAGATAGATAGATAGATAGATAAATAAATATACACATGCAAAGTATATAAATATATATACATACATGCATACACATACATATATACTTATATATATAAATATATATACATAATTGCATACACATACATATATATATGTATATATATATAAATATATATACATACATGCATACACATACATATATACGTATATATATAAATATATATACATAGATGCATACACATACATATATATTTTTTGGAATAAAAAAAATTACAAGAGGATAGAATCCAGGTAGAACTCAATGTCCAGGACAGAGTAACGATATAATAATAAAAAGGCTTAAACACTAATATTCTGTGGTCATAATTTATTCCAGTGGAATATATATATATATATATATATATATATATATATATATATATATATATATATATATATCACTTGTTAATTTAATTATTTTTCAAAATAAAGGCTGCATAATCATTTAACGATTTTTTTTAGCTACTGAAAAAATGTATAATTACCTTTACGCACAATAAACTGTTATAATTCTAATTTCAGTAAATATGTTAAAATTATCAATGTGTAAGAAAATCGTGTAGAAATTTATTTGGTAGTATAACAGATATAAGAAAAATAATAATTTTATGAGAGGATCAAGTAATGTATGCTATCAGGACTCTTTAAAATGTAATGCTGATTTAGCCGTCTCTATTTATAATATCGGGTTTAAGATCTCCTATATTTAACATTTGATTTAGCCCTCCGCACTTTACACATAATTTTATCTCGTGAAAGGTTTAGTATTGAACCACCTAGCATCACATATTTGCACTCAGTTTACGGGGAAGACATGATAGATGCACGGTCTTTTTTACTTCTGATGATGATTTCCCCTCTTTAATCCGATGTGTCAAGCGACCACAGCAATTTTTTCCACAAAGCTTGATGCTTACTAACGCACTAAATCGTCTGAGAGAATGAAAGATTTATATATTAGAGCATTGAGTCAAACTGAGATGTCATGTCTGAACAAAATAAAGTTGCCCAATTGAACGGCTTCTATACACTCTAAAATTCCATCGTTGCTCTGATGTTCATATGATAAGAATCCAAAAATTGTATTTTTATTACATGTTTATATAATAAATCATTCAAAACTAAATGCTAGCTTTTTATCACATATTAATATTAGGTTGGTGCAAAAATAATGTCGTTTTCTCACATATTAACAAATGTGAGAAAACGACATTATTTTTGCACCAACCTAATATGATAGAAATAAAATTAAATCCTTAAAAGCTATTTGTCCTTCTTTCATTTTTGGTTTAAAACTATTTAGTTTTTTGATTGGCTATGTAATACTAGCGAAAATAAAAATGTCATCTTAGCTCCAATATAGGGTAGCTTTATGGAATTCCTCCTCCTGAATGATAGACATGTAGATAGTATTTCCGCCAATTATCACATAGTATTATGCATTTTTCTATTGAAAATAATTTTAAATACTATAAAAATGAATGCATCCCTCATTAAACATTCTAGAATTATCAGTTTGCCTTATTTATTTTATATCAATAGTCATTCTTTATCATTGATTTTAAATTTCTTTACGCTTTTCCGCACTGCGTGTGTGCGCGCACACACACACAAATATATATATATATATATATATATATATATATATATATATATATATATATATATATATATATATATATATATATTTGGTTGGATAGATGTGAGTTTGTGACCCTGGATTTCACGCTTTAGCGATCGTCAGACAAACTGATTATTTTTTTTTTAATTTGGGTTTTTGTAGATTGCGTATATCGGTGTTATTGTGGAAGTGTTGTATACATACATATGTCATATCCGAAACTGCCCAGATATGTTTATATATGTATGTGTCCCGACGGACGACCAAGTATGTATATGTGTCTGCATATATCGATGTTTGCGTTAGTACGATGACAAAACGACGAAATTTCCCCCACCACTTCCACAATAACACCAATACACGCAATCTACATGAATCCACATTTTTTTTAAATTAATCAGTTTGTCTGACGATCGCTAAAGCGTGAAACCCAGGCTCACAAATTCACATCTATTCAACCAAATATGTTAGCTCTATCTCTGATATTGAGCGCTTTCTAATAAGTACAGCGCATATAATATATAAATAATTATACATATATATATATATATATATATATATACATATATTTATTTATATTTATATACAGATACTT
Source organism: Acanthosepion lycidas (assembly GCA_963932145.1). Lineage (NCBI taxonomy): Eukaryota > Metazoa > Mollusca > Cephalopoda > Sepiida > Sepiidae > Acanthosepion > Acanthosepion lycidas. The sequence goes on along the minus strand of OZ010615.1, from coordinate 12,150,099 downwards.
TTCACTCACACACACACCCACACACACATATATATATATATATACATATATATATATATATATATATATATATATATATATATAAGCTTTCATATAGGTGAATTCTTATTACTCATTCTGTTTCTTATTAATTTCCATAGGGCATCCATACCTATTCCAATACACCTTCGAAATTCTGTGTCATATTTCTCAGCATTTGTTACATTTTTCTCATTGTGATCTAGAACTCTATTGGAATCTCTTTTATATATGCATGCAATTATTTACCACAAATGAATGAAGTGTATATCAAGAAATACGATTAGATTCTACTGTTAATATTAAATGTATAAAAAAACATTCTGAGTAGAACTTATAGGTATTTTGTTTATCTTATTTTCAGTGATATGTAGAAATATATATGGGACTCTGACGGAAAATTTATTTCAATCATTAAATTTTGTACCTACAAAAATATCTTATATATATATATATATATATATATATATATATATATATATATATATATATATATATATATAAGAATTTTATATATATCTGATTGAGATAAATAATTAACATCTGGTTTTGTGCATATACGTATTGTTTGACTATATAATTTATATGCAAATCTAAAATACATATGCAAAAATTTTCACCAAAGTAGGTTAAATGCATTTGATGAAAAGACAGGAAATTTCTAAATGTTTAGCCTTTTACCTTTTTATGCTATGGCGTAACCGTTTTTCTTTTAAGAAAGCGATTCCACTGTTTTATGCAGGTGGAAATATGCTGCAAGAATGAAGATATTAACTTAAATGATTGCATGAATATAAATGGCGTTTCACTTCTCTTGCGAACATTATTTTTGACAGTACTGTGCAAAGTCTTGAATATATTATCTTAAAATATTCATCTAAGCGCAAAGAAGATCCCCAAATTATTCGAAGTGAAACGTTTAAACCAACATTCAAAATATATCGTGTCACTTTTGCTTTTATCATTCTAGTTTTCTCTTGTTTGTTTCAGAGTATTGCCATATTTTGCTGCACATAAAGTTCTTCTTTTTTTTTGTGATTCTTTATTTTTAACGCATCAACTTGGGAAGCTTAAATACTCACAATTCGGCGCTGGGTTTTAGTTGGAAAAGAATAAAACAAAATGCAGAAAGATATTTTTTTTTCTTTTTTTTTTTTTTGAAAAACCATTTCTTGAACAATATGGAAAATAGCCCGTGACTTTTGAAATAAAACACGCTATTCACGAGTGTACTTGGCAGTGCAGGAAATAAGACAGTAGGGAAAATTAAATTAAAAAGTAAAATTAGTTCTAAGAACAAAAAAAAAGGGGGAGGAAAAGAAAGAGGAAATATGAAATAAATTGCTGAATAACGCAACACAGTATCGCAAGAAATTTTATTTATAAGGACATTTCAAATGAAACATTATCTCGCAAAATGGCGTATGTAGCAAGGCATTCATTCAGTTTGATTTTGGTTATTTAAATGTTTACTTTTTTATATATATTTAAGTTTTTTAGGTTGATTTTTAGCATTTTGTGTTGGGTGTTTCAGCAAGAGGCAAAAAATCAAGGTTTTCATTTATAATTCATAAATTTCAAATTCCAGTTCCATCATATGGTCGTCAGATTGCATGAAAGGGATGAGCGGAAGTAAAAGGAAAATAAATAAACGCGGGAAAGGAAGACATGAATGAAAGTGAATAGAATTGTCTTTGACCGAAGAAATAAGAACAACAATGACTGACAGTAACGAAAATCCTAATAAACCAATTAGTAAATTAAGTATGACAGTCAAGCATAATGCAAATTCGAAAAGCTGAAAACACTAATAATAATTAAGATTAGAGAAAAGAATAGAAAATAAAAAAACATTCCGAAAATACAATCAAGGAAACCAGCTTCCATATTTCCTTCATATTTTTGTTGTACGGAGGATGACTCACTAACATAATTTGTCACACCGAAATCTGTCAATTTTTCTAACAGACTCCAGCATGGATGCTTCCTTGAACAATACAATTTTAAATTAGTCAATCGTATTCTCTCATTCTTATTGACATTCATATATCTCTACTTACATTCTCATCGCTGTATTTTTCTTCATTCTCTAATTCAAATGGCACTTTAGGCTCATTAGGCGAACATTAATAAATTAATATTTTGAATGAACCAGGAAAATAAAAAAGGTCATTGGCAATAAAAATGCAAATAATCAGAAAACAGAAAATCATTGAAATAATGTAAATCGAAATACTTTTAATTTGACGAAGAAAACAAAGCAAAATGAAACTGGAAGTAGAGAAAATAAATAATGATGACAGAACAATATATATTCAAGTGAGAAAAAGAAAAGTGAAAGTAATAAACAGAACAGAATTATAGCCAGAAAAAGAAAATGGGAAATGTAAGAAATAAATATAAGAAATAAATGTAAGAAATAAATGTAAGAAATACACGAAGAAGAAAGTAAAAGAGACATTGGAGAAGCGACAACATTAAGGAAAAAATATTCCGAAGCAAATTAGAAATGGAACTGGATGAAAATATTTCATACAGGAAAACTTCTCATCGAGTTACATAAAAGGAATCACAGAATTAAGCACAAAATGATTTCAAAGTTAACCCCTGTTCGCAAAAGAGGATTTCTCTGTTCTGTTAAAGTTTTCAAATACCAAAAAAGCTTGAAATTGTCAACTAGCTATCAATAATTATTTGATAAAACAACAGGGATTCATAAAAGTTAGGAAATGAGGGAACGTATTCTGATAAGATTAATATATACTTCTACACCAAATATAGGCGAATAAATTTATGCGCTAATGTACAAAATATGTAAAAAAATAATTATTCAAAAACACAATATAATTCTGGAATTTAAACTAAAATTGTTAATCTTAAATCATCTTTCTACTGTTTTTATAGACTTAAACATTTATTGAAATGCTTAAGCATATTCACTTTAATTATAAAAATGTACCTACCGTAAAATGCCAAAATATTAATGGTAATTAAACTTATTAAAATCACTTGTGAAAAGATCAATATACTCGACTTCGATTAGCAGAAGAAATGTCTAAAAGTGAGCAGCCTGCAAATAGGACCGATAATGCACCCCCATATATATATATATATATATATATATATATATATATATATATATATATATATATATATATATATATATAAAACAGAAAGCCATGGGTAAGACACCTGGCAACGATGCTATACCACCGAAAGTGTTTAAGAATGGTGGCCAAAAGTTGGCTAAAAAGTTGCATGCTCTTTTTGTTTCCATTTGGATAACTGGGAAGGTTCCCCAAGACTTCAAGGATGCGTCCATCCTTCACCTTTACAAAAAAAAGGTCTTCGAAATGTCTGTGATAATCATCGCGGCATATCTCTTCTTTCAATTGCTGGTAAAATTCTAGCCAGACTTATACTCAACAGATTACTTAAGCATGTTATTGATGAAATCTATCCTGAATCGCAGTGTGGTTTTCGCGCACTTCGGGGAACGATTGATATGACATTTTCTTTGCGTCAAGTATCTCAGAAATCTCGCGTGTTGAATTCAAGTGCATCACTCGATAATGAAATAGTGAATGGAATTTCTCGTGCTAGTAGTGCGTTTGGAAAAATGAGTACCCGATTATGGAAAGACCGAGGAATAAGCCTGAAAACAAAGATAGCAGTGTATAAAGCCGTCTTACTTACCACACTACTGTATCCATCAGAGTCATGGACACCTTATCGTAACCAAATTGAGCAACTTGACGTCTTCCACAAGAGATGTCTTCGTACTATTTGTGGTTTTACTCTTAAAGACCGGGTATCTAATGCAGACTTGTTTACATTTTGTTGCATCAGTGGAATAGAAAGTTTTCTGATCCAATCACAGCTTCGCTGCGCAGGTCATGTTGTTCGCATGGACGATAGTAGGATACCAAAGCAACTCATGTACAGTCAGCTTGATGGTGGTAGCCGAAATGTTGGACGACCTTGGCTTCGCTACAAAGACAAATTGAAATCTAACCTTGCAGCTGTCCAGATCGATAGCAGAAATTTTGAGCTCAATGCTAATGATGGAGATGCTTGGAAGAGTATGTGTCACCAGCGAATCAAACATTTCTCCACGGCTGGTATTCACAAATTAAAGGAAACTTGGCTTAGAACAAAAGCGAATGCAAATATACCAGCGACGCTTTCTCTCAACCTTCACGCCTACATCCACTGTGGCCTTGTGTGCAGGTCTCTAGCTGGATTCAAATGCCATCTTCGTCTGAGTGTGTGCAGGCCCAGAGAACCGTAAACAGTGATATTTGTCAGAACCTCATACGTCGAAATCGACGGGAGAATCCATTAAAAAAAAGATGTATATATAATCATAATGTCTTCGAAGAATGTGTGGCCTCCATGATTTCAAAATTATATGTTACGGTAATAAACAATTTTGTTGGCTGAAGTGGTCTAAATTCTAACATTATATATATATATATATATATATATATATATATATATATATATATATATATATATATATATATATATACTAAAAAGGTCTTCACTTGAGAAACAACCACAATGCAGAGGGAGAAAATTCCGGGCATTGGAGAGGAAGAAGAACAATTTTGATGCCCATGTGTAAACACAAAACTGGATTAAGGTATCGTCTGTATTCTGCAACGACTGTATAATGAGATCTTTTTGGCAAAAGTTTAATTAATGGGGGCAGGATAGACTGAATAGTGTTCTTTTAGGTGCATATTTTTTTAATTTTTTTTTTTTTTTTTGCCAACTGTATACTGTTCATAAAATATAAAGAAACATTTGCATTATCACGTTGTTCGGTGGGTTTCAATAATTAATTATAGTATAGGACGATTATATATATATGGAAATACCAATAGTATAGTGCAGAAATAGCGAGAAACTCAGGCACGTTTTCTTACTTAACAAAATACTCATCTATGCAATTTTCATGTTTTAAAGTTGTTTTACGACATATATACAAGCATATGTATTTGGCATTTTTACGTAATAGTTGGTTTTTATTTGAAAAATATTTTATATTTTAATGTTAGAACGTGTTCTAGAAATAGGGCAAGGTAGAGGAAATGTTACATGTCTTTGCGAAAATCGTATACTTGAAAATTTAGGACCAAAAACGCAACGAACATTTTAGTTTTTAAATCGATTAGAGCTAAGATCCAGGAAAAGTCAGGTGCATGTATCATGCCATTAATGGCGTTCCAGGCAATTAAAAAAGCATTAGGCAGTTTTAGAGTTAGGGAATTTTGCCTCTCGAACTATTGCTTGTTTCCGGAACGTGCAGCAGACACTTGTTTTAAAGCGAGAAATGTTAGCAGGCGGTTAGAACGTCTTTATTTTCTAGGAAGATGGGAAGTGCTTATAGAGCTAGTGTTAATTATAAGAGGATAGAGAGTGGAATAAGAAATCCAAGAAGCATTAATAATAAATGAAGAAATTATATAACAGAAGAAACATTAAGAAAATGCTTAAAGTTTGAATCGAAAGTAAGTAATGTCGTTTGGTAATTATCCAGCTGGTGCAAATGTTAATACAAAACAATGAAGGGAGTTAGAATCGTCGGAAAATTAAAGACGACAGAAAAATTATATCCATAGTAAATGGGCAAATATATTTGAAACAAAGGTATAAAATAAAGTTAAACATTCATTGTAGAGACAAATTACAATACAAGAATGGAGGGAAGAAAACAAAATAACCTAATATTTATTAATAGAACGGGAGTAAATTATGGACGAAATGATTTACATTCCGCTTTTATTTCTACTAGTATCTCTATCTATAAAAAGCAGGATGTGTGTGTGTGTGTGTAACGAATGCACGGCTGCAATTTTCGACGGATTTGCACCAAAATTTACATGCACATGCTCCCAGCTAGCACGAAGGCCAAGACCGACTTTACATTTCCCAACTTCCATCGATAGTGGAAATAATCGATTTTTTCATGCTTCTATGGCAGGAAGATTCTATTGGCCAGCGTGTTAGCCAACAGCTGACTGACACGAATGTTAATTAACATGCTAGCATACAAAAAAAATCGATAGCTGCATTCGTCACAAGTGGGAAAATTTAAATCTGCACGGCTCTTTACTCCAATTGGCTCATTCGCTTGCTTAAACTCAACGTTGATTCTGATTCCGCAGAACTGGGTTGTGTGTGAAAAAGTATTTGTTGTTAACATTCTTTTTGCATTTGTTTTTCCAGTTACGAGTCCTTTTTTAAAGCTGATCGTTTTGTGTTCATTTTGTTTAGTTCTTTTTTCGTAACAGATTTAATGTTTAGTATAGAGCTTGGAAAAAATTCGCAGTGTGAGATAAGCAAGAAGTAAGGCATGTAGCAACATCAGCACGGCAAAGGGAACTCCTTTAAAGGCAAGGAAGGGCAAAAATATTTTAAGTCAAGTGATAGCGATTGCTGTATGAGTCGTACGATTTTTGAATCAAGCCCGGGCAACGCCGGGTTATGCTGCTAGTGAAATAATAACACGGAAATTCATGGACGGAACAGAATAGCTGAGGGGAACAGTAATTACAAACAATTATTTTTCAGAGAGTGTTTTATACCACTAAGACATACTCAAAACTATATATATATATATATATATATATATAGATAGATAGATAGATAGATAGATAGATAGATAGATCGATAGATATATAGATCGATATATATATATATATATATATATATATATATATATATATAGATAGATAGATAGATAGATAGATAGATAGATAGATAGATAGATAGATATAGATAGATAGATAGATAGATAGATATAGCATAGAACGAGTATGAATAGGAATCCGACAAAATGATATAATATAGAAAAAGCAGGAAACAAATCTCAACCTAGCATGTTTCAATTTATCAAAGCTTCTTCAGAGTTCAAGATTGACATAATAACAAAAGATAAAAAGCAAAGAAACGCAGAAAAATGCCATGTTGTGTTCTGTTCTTTTTTATTGCTTAGATACGCATTAGGTGTAATGAATTAAGAGATAATATTGAAATATTTGTGGATCTACTTAATTAAAATACATTGATGGCGTGCTCCTATCTTATTCCCAACATATTAACATTTTAAACATAATATTAGGTTGGTGGAAAAATAATGACGTAATAATGTCGTTTTTTGACGTTAAAAATACGCCAAAAAACGACATTATTACGTCATTATTTTTCCACCAACCTAATAACTATACCCAATAAAATTGAAACAAATAACTCTCTCTCTCTTTCCGCTATATTCTATTAATACGTAACGATAATAAATTATTTTGAGGTTTATCGTAAATCTAGTAACTAAAATCACTTTATTAATTTTTATATCTACCACAAACGGAAAATAAAATCTGGAATAATTATAGGATTTTACTTTAGAGAGCTTAAGAGAGGTAGCCCTGAATGCATTAGGGAAGAAGACGATAATATTGAGACCTCATTAATTCCTCTACACTACCCATAACATTTCATCTTAAATGCAAATAAAACAAGCTTTGAAAACCCATAAATCCAAACAAATACTTAAAACAAAAATTCATAATCCTAGCAAATCCAAAACTCGCAAATGAATTAACCATCTCTTAAACGAGGATCATTACATCCACCTCTAAAATTATCGGAGATATAAACGAAGTTGATATAAAACTTCCATCCGTCATGCGCACTTATTCTTACTTGTAAACTGTGTATATTAAGATTGTATTCTATATACGGAAAGAAAGATTACGCCACATATTTTGGTGTTTGAATGGAGATATTCATGTCAAGTAAAACTACTTGATTTCCTTTCCATATCGACCTACTTTCACAAAAACTTTAATAAATAGAAATTAAAAAAGCAAAACAAAAAAATGAGAGAAAGGATGTGGTGTTATATATCTTTCATTTATTAATATAATTTTACGTTCGCGTATATAAAATTGTATACTCAGTTTTAGATATGTAATCAAAATAAATCTTTTCAAAGATGGCGAATAAAATACATTCTTATGAATAGTTATGTCTTCTTTCTTTAAACCAATCCTGCTTAACCAATTATGCAATGAGAAGCCATTGAAGAAACGTATTTCTCGTTGGAACAATTTAAAGTCTGTATCTGCTAAATTTATTTTCGAACCCGAAATAAATTAATTGTTAAGCAATTAACGGAATTCGTATTCCATTATTATGTACACAAATTTATGATACGTATATATATATATATATATATATATATATATATATATATATATATATATATATATATATATATATATATATATATATATATATATATATATATATATATATATATATATATATATATATATATATATATATATATATATAGTTAAATTTCCAGATCAATTCTGTGGACAAGACAGATTGGTATAAAATGACAATTAGAAAACAATCTTAAATTTTACCGACGCGTTTCGTCTTCCGACTTTTTCAAGGCAAAAATGAAATCGAAATGTTCATGCTGTTATAGTTTCATTAAAAAATCCAAATTTAAAAAGATAGACGCTTCTGTTTAAGCCTTCTTTTTCTGGTTAATATAAATTACC
>OZ010615.1:12118999-12136499 GCA_963932145.1 Acanthosepion lycidas | reverse complement strand
AATAATATTATTTTTAATCATTTTTATCTTTGTATATTTGCTCGCTTAAGTTATATTTCAATAAGTGTTTAGCATTTGTGTAATGATACTTTCAGTCTTAAATATTTATTGGTTGTGTTATCCGATTGTCTGGGTCAATGTCTGTCGATGTGTGTGCATGTATTTATGGTTGTCTATGTGCATGGAAAGTGCATTCATTTTTAATTGTGTATGTATGTACGTGTGTGTTGGTTTCCCTCTCCCCCCCACTCATTTTTTTTTTCAAGAACGACCGTGGAGATGTTCTCTATCTCGTCTCTTTTTTTTGTGTATATATATATATTTATAAATATGTCTGCTTATATATTATAATCTGATTGCGTTTGTTTTACGCATGAGTTTAGGACCCCATTCACACATTCTTAGGATTAAAATGTATACATTGTCAAAGGACCGGATATAAAATTAGCTAAAGTAACTTCAATGAAGAAATAAATTGAATAACATATATATTTCTTCTTTTCTCCTCAGAAATTTTATAGTTGTAAACTTAATAGCGATTAAATTTTGATTTTGAAATTAGCAGTTTTTAATTTTAATATTAAATTTTATCATATAATTTAGTAATTATTGGTTAGAATAAATTCTTTTTTAATACTACCCATATTTTAAACATCTGAATAGATATTATAGCATCACTTCGTTGTCAAGCTTTTTGAATTTTCCTATACTTGTATTTTGATTGGTCCATCTAGCATTTGTAACAACGTTTTCCCCTTGCGAAGGATTGTTAATTAATTTGAAACTTTAAAACCATTTATTTTACATTCAACATCATCACTTGATAAGACACCGAGGGTGTTGAAACAAAATAGCTATTTTTGTAGTGATTTTATAACATATTTATGTTATAATTTTTTTTTAAATAAATAAATATATATATATATATATATATATATATATATATATATATATATATTGAACAATAAAAAAATTAAAAAATAAAAATCTTTAGACACACTAGGTTGTAGATTAATATACTTTCGTTTGCTTTTGTTTTTATTATTTTTATTCCATTTAGATTCCTCGACTAGTTTCGACCAAAATGACTATCATCAGGAGGAGAAATATTTCTGCTTGCTGGTAGCACTATATATATATATATATATATATATATATATATATATATATATATATATATATATATATATTAGATAAAGAACAAATACAAAACGTTTATCATTATAATATTGTTGATTTAGTATTAAGTGAAAGTTGATAATCTAATATATGTAAAGAATTTCAGATTGATAAACTTTTTCTCTTTCTTCTTCATACTATTATGTTGGTGCAAAAATAATATCGTTTTTTGACGTTAAAAAATACGTGAAAAAACGATATTATTTTTGCACCAACCTAATATTATTCCATCAGATTCTGATCCATATTTATTACCAATTCATATATGAAATTAAGTTTATACACGACCACAAGGCCATAAAAGATAATCACGATTCAAAAATAGGAAAATATCAAAATTAGCTGCATAATATATGACTAAAACGAAATATGGATGAATGATTGAATGGATAAATGGCAAGACAATTAAAGAACAGTTTGATAAATCAGTATAATGAAAAAATAGTTTTTTATGTATGAAAATTAAAATACTTCCTCTCGGCAGATTATTGATTCTCGGATGAAAACGGTATCAAGTTTTGTTTCCGAAATGCGAATACAAATAAAAAGATCAGCAAACTAAGTTGTTTATTTTATCCAGAGATATTTCGTCAGCAAAAATAAAAAGGAGTGAAAAATCCTATGCAAACAATACAAATCTAGTTAAATAAAAATAATTTAGGTCAAATTTTAAAATCAAAGTCAGAAAGTTAGCGCAAGAAAGAAATCAAGACCAACAATAATATCTACACGAAAAAAATCGAAATAATGCCCTGCGTAGAGAAAAGCAAACAAATTATAACAAATTATAATTATATATTACAATTTATTAACCTAAAACAAAAAAAACAACTCTGAAATAAAAGGAGAAAAACCTCTATAATAATATAAAAGAAAACCCTCTTTGAAAAATATAAAAGCAAACCCTGTGTGAAAGAAAAATGAAAGAAATAAACCCCGTATGGAAAAAAAATCAAACCTTGCGTGAAAAACAATATAAATAAATAAAACCTTGTGCAAAAAAATCCTTTGAGAAAAAGTACCAAACCATCTCTTGAAAAAAAAACAACAACAAACAAACAAAAACCCTGAGTGATAAAAATAAAGCCCATTGTGAAAACAAACCCTGTGTGAAATAACAAAAAAAAGAAAAAGAAAAATCTACCCTGTATAAAAAAGAATAAGACGAATAAAAACCAGTAAGAAAAATTAATGACCTGTATGAAAAGAAAAAAAAGAAAAACCTGTGTGATGTAAATAAAACCGTGTAAGAAAAATACACTGTGAAAAAAAAAAAAAAGCCCCATATAGAAAACATCGACGGGGAAAAAGTTAAAACCTCTGTGACAAGCGAAAATACTGTTTGAAAAAAAGAAAATACTGTATGAAAAACAAAACCTTGTTTGAAAAAATAAAAAATACAATGTGAAAAAAAGTCAGTGTGTGAAAATAAAAATAAAAATTTGTTTGAGAATAAAAATAAATGAGAAAAGAAAAACCTAACAAAAAAAACTACGAATAAAATATAGTGTTGTGGTAGGATCCACCTAATTTGCATAGTGGAGTACCGACCATATAAATATGGTTGGTACCGGGAAGAGAGTGGGAGGAATCGAGAGATCCAACCAGAGACTCTGCCCGACAGGGACTCAGTCAACACACATTCCAGGAACGGTCTTCCCAGGAATGGTCTTCCCAGGAATATACAAAAGACTATATGTAAAAATTGTGTACACTTTCTTGTTTCAATACATTTTGTTCTAAGTACATTTTGTGTTGCATTATTATTCCATGCATTAGTCAAGTTTCAACATATAGTGAGAGAAAAAAAAAGAAAATACAAAAATAATAAAAGAAGGAAAAAGCTGTGAAAAAATCGAATAAAAAAAGAAGGAAAAAACGTAGTGAATCAAGTATAAAAAATTTACAAAATATTGAAAAAAGATGAAAACCTTAATAGTAAAAATACAAATTAAAATATAGCCCCATGTAAAAATTGAGAAATAAAAATCTATAAAATCAGATATATTAAAAAATTCGATATAAAATGCGTCATTAATTGATATATATTTAAAGATTGACGCCACTGTGTATAAAGGGTCTGCGTTGAACTTTCTCTTAACTATTAGGCCGGTGCAAAAATAATGCCGTTTTCTCACATATTAACATATGTTATATATTTGCACCAACATAATAATTGATTATAAAGGAAAAGTGGACGAAACAACCATGTATACGTAGCGTGGCCTGTTCTAGATGTGAAGCTCTGAACCTGTGGAACTAAGAAACTGAGATAGGCTAAATATTTTACCTAAAACATCGATAGATTAGTAAGAGGCTAATAATGTTGTAGGCTGTTTCCACACCCACAAAAACGTCTATATGATTGTGGAGAGTAATGAGGCTGGAACGTTATGTAGATAAATATCAGTTAAGGATCAATATGGATCGGAATCCGACAGGATTTAAAGATAAAGAACAAATAGGAATGGTTTATCAATCTAACAGGTTTCGCTTTTTTAATAATTGATTCATACGTAACTTATTCTCAAAGGAATCACTCAATATATATATATATATATATATATATATATATATATATATATAGATAGATAGATAGATAACTAGATTCGTCTCAAAAAACCCTCGAATTTTTGATTTGCAAATAATCAGATCAATCTCGAGGGAAAAAAAGGTTTTAAAAAAAAGAAAGAGCTACAAACATGAACTACTGTCGGACAAATCGCACAGATGCAGGTCTGAAGGCCAAAGAAAAAAACCCCGATACGAGTAGACAACTAACTAACAAAAGAGCTCAATACAATCGTAGAGCAGACCTAGATACACCTAGTGAGCCAGACAAACCTACCTAGGTTTCACCTAAACGGATCGTCAGGGAAAGTATGGCTTATACTTTTCCTGACGATCCGTTTAGGTGAAACCTAGGTAATTTTGTCTGGCTCACTAGGTGTGTGTATATATATATATATATATATATATATATATATATATATATATATATATATATATATAATGTAATGAAAAACAAATCACTTTAATGGTACATTAAAGTGATTTGTTTTTCATTACATATTAGCTCTGTCCTAACATTGAGCTCTCAGGATTTCATCCTCTTTGGATTTACCAATTCGGTTTACCAAGTTCCTTATAACTTAAATATATATATATATATATATATATATATATATATATATATATATATATATATATTAGTTTGGTGCAAAAATAATGACGTAATAATGTCGGTTGTTGACGTTACAAAATGCGTCAAAAAACGACATTATCACATTATTATTTTTACACCAACCTAACATATATATATATATATATATATATATATATATATATGAAAGAGAAAGAGAAAAAGAATCTAACATACATATGTCTGCGTTTGAATAAATATGGCATATCTATATCTAAGGAAGTAATTACAAAAACTGAATTCTTAAGAATAAAATAAAATTTAGAAATATGCATTGCACAAATAAAACAATAGTTCCTGCTTTTATTTATGCGCTATGTTCCACAATTTGCATATTTAACTTTATTTTTCTTTTTAGTTCCAAAGACATTTTGTTTAAATAAATATTTTTCGTTCGTAATTCTTTTTTTTTCTTTGGATACAAACAAGTTGACAAAAAATTGACAAATTGAAATCCTCTTTTAAATTTCTAACTATGTAGTCGTACTCAATAAAAAAAATATCTCCATCTCAATAGACTTCATAATAAAATTAATCATTTTCTATTTTAATGTTTATGAGCAATGTATTCTTAATATTGCTTTCTTTAAAGTTCGGAGCTTTCTACGCAGACGGCATTGCAAATTTATTTCTGTCACATGATCTGGTGGGGTCGTTAATAACCTTATGAGATAGACGATTAGAAAAACGTGTCCATTTATTTGTTGAACAATATCCCGATTTGTACGTGATTTATAAATAAACATATCTGTCGTTACGCAGGAGATAAAAGAAAGCTAACTTTGCACTATATTGAATCTTGAATTATTGAAATCAAATATCAATCTTAAAAACATAATCAATTATATTCACTAATACTAATTAGCTTTCACTCAAAATCATTAATACAACCGCCAAAAGAGAACTTTGATCATTTGGTTAAATATTTGGCCTGATTAATCGACGAGTAATTTAAATCACATGCACCTCGGTACTATCGATTGATTGATGTTTACTTCCATCTAGATAATTCTAATCATATCCATTTATTAGATTATATCTATGATTTAAACTAATGTTAAAGGGGTATGATGCATGAAGACAACTCTCTAAATTTTAAATATCTCCTCTTCTTCAAATGAGAAGTGCTCATCTAGGATGGGAATTGAATTCTCAAACTGCAGATTTTACTCTCTTTGAAATTGACGACAAGTTGATGAACTAGGCCAAAAGATCTCTGCAATTTTGGTCTACCAAATTCAAACAGAGAAACTGGACCAATCGACAGAGAATCTTTGAAAGAAACAGGATACAACATCGAAGAACTGCGACAAGAACAACAGACAGTGTATCAGAATGTTCTAAAAGACATCAGCATCAACAATGGAGGGATTATCTTTTTAGATGTGCCTGGAGGTACTAGTAAACTTTGGTAACTAACCTTATTTTATCTGAAGTGAGACTGCAAAGAAAAAATAGACCTAGAAGTTGAATTATCAGGAATTACTGCTATCCTCTTGATTGGAGAGCGTACAGCATACAGCTCCTTCAAACATACATTGGATTTGAACTACAATGAAACTCGAATTTGCAACATCAAATGATGAACGAAGCTTCATTATCTGCGTGCGTTCGTGCCCTAAAGTCAAAGACATTAGACAGAATTCAAAAATCATACGAGTTATCACCGTTCTAATCTTTGGTGATTTTAGACAAACATTACCAGTTATTGCAAGAGGAACTCAAGCTGATGAAATTAAAGCTTGCCGAATATTTTTTTAAACTGAAGTCATGTTTAAACAGGAAGATTTGCCGCTTTGCTGTTGCATTTTGGCAAGGTTACCATCAAAATGGGTCAATATACAGACATACCACTCTCAAATGGTTCTGGAGTTGCAGTATCAAGTAACCAATATTTATATTAAACATCATTTCATGAGAGGGCCATATTAGTTCCGAAGTATCAAACTGTGGGAAGCATCAAATAGAAACTTCTCGAAGAAATAATACTTTGCCATTGACGCTGTGGTTGAACAAGAGTATGCAGAGAATTATCCAGTAGAGTTCCTGAACTCATTGAATCCTCCTGGCGAGACATACACAATCTGTAACTAAAAGAAAATGTGTCAGTTTTGTTATTGAGATATATATATATCCTCCAAAGCTTTGTAATGGAACAAGGTTAATGGTCAAGGAGGTGCTATCTCATCGCTTGGAAAGAAAGATCCATAAATCCCCTTAATACTGCCTGGCTTTCCTTTTGAGTTCAAAACAATACAGTTTCCAGTGAGAGTGAGCTGCGCAATATCAATCGATAATTCCCAAGGACAATCATTGAAACTATTTGTACTTCTATTTTCTAACGGTCATCTCAGGGTTAGGAATTGAAACAAATTATTTGTACTGCCGACGAAATTTAATAAAATTTAATATATATTTTATGCATGAAACACTGCTGGATTTAGTTTAAATAGGTCAAATCTAAACTAGTATATATATATATATATATATATATATATATATATATATATATATATATATATATATATATATATATATATATATATATGTATAATACAGCAGGAAATGAAGCTAGACAAGAATTACTGAATTATGCATGAAACACTATGCAGGATTAAGTTTACATAGGTCAAATCTAAACTAGTATATATATATATATATATATATATATATATAGATAGATAGATAGATAGATAGATAGATAGATAGATAGATAGATATGAAGAAATATAGTCTTAAGGTGTGCTATATTTATGGGATAAAGTGCTCAATATCAGAGATAGAGTGTGTGTAAATATAAAAGTGAACATAGAAGTAAACACTTACAGGTGACAATCTGTTTCATGCTATATGCAATCGTCAGGCCATATATATATATATATATATATAATTACAGCAGAAAATGAGGATTAAGTTTTTGAAGCTAAAGAAGGAGAATTATTGAATTTGAATTAGTTGAGAAGGTAAAATAAAAATAAAAAAAGAATCTCAATTTCTCATAAAATACCTTGTGTGTGTAACGAGTATAGATTTTGAATAAAGAAGGAATCTTGAGAGACCAGTTCATCTATATTAATAAGTAGATATATTAAGGTATGCATGCATACAGACATATTCAGATATAATCCGTAAACAAATCATTTATTGACACACATCATTTGTAGGAGAAATATATAAGTAAAGATTAAAAATCATTTAGCGACGAGGCGTGTATTAATTGATACATTGATATGCTCTGTCCGTCTACGCCTCAATCTCTATCACGCGCTACATCTCTCTCTCTCTCACTCCCCTATATATATATATATATATGTATATATATATAAATATATATATATATATATATATATATATATATATATATATATATATATATATATATATATATATATATATATATATAATAATAATAATAATAATAATAATAAAAATAATAATAATAATAATAATAAAAATAATGGACTCTCCCGTCGGTTTCGACCCATGAGGATCTGCCAGCTTACTGATTAAGTTAAGAAAGTTTATGCGATAATCTTAAGTGGCATTTAAGTGCCGCTAGTGATTTACAAAGGAGGCCACATTTGGAACAGGTGTGAGAATTGTGAGATGAGATCACTGTTAGATTATATATATATATATATATATATATGTGTGTGTGTGTGTGTGTGTGTGTGTGTGTGTGTGTGTGTGTGTGTGTGTGTGTGTGTGTGTGTGTGTGTGTGTGTGTGTGTGTGTGAAAATGTGTGTATATAAATATAAATAAATATATATATGTATAATTATATGCGCGGTACTTATTAGAACGCGCTCAATATCAGGGATAGAGCTAACATATTTGGTTGGATAGATGTGAGTTTGTGACCCTGGGTTTCACGCTTTAGCGATTGTCAGACAAATAGACTAACACGACCCATTGGGCCACTGACAATTTAGGTTAAGAAACATTTAAAAAGTTGAAATAGAACTACCTACTGTATAAACTACTCGTTTTTTATATCTCATACAGGTTAACTTAAAAATAATTTTTTAATATGCCAAAAATTATTTTTAAATCATAAGCAGATATACGCGTCGTTGCTTGGGGTCCTAATCAGAATAATGGTTGTAAGAAGCACATGTAGTTTAAGGAGAAAACCTTAAAAGGGTTGTTCACTGAGAGTGTAAAATTAAAAAGTGGTATCTCTAAAAAGGGTTTAACAGCGTTCTCATCATTCAAATTTAACAATCAAATTGTGATAGACCTAAAGAGGGTCAGAATATGTTCCCTGAGAGTGTAACAATCAAACAATGGTAGCCTCAAATAGGTCTAGAATATGTTCACGTAGAATACTAGTTTAACTGTAGAAACCCTGATTAGTTTTTTTTTTTTTTTATTTTTATTTTTTTCTTTTATGTACAGAAAGAGACGGTAATATACTGGAGACATATTAACGGCTTCTAGTGAAAGGGACGCGAAATCTAATGCCGACAAAAGGGAAATAGACAGAGTTAGTAATAATAAAACCAAATGAAAAAAAAGGTGAATTGCATCACTCACCCAAAGTATGCGTGGAAACAGGGGCACACTGGATGAACTCAAAAGTGACAGAATTTGTGACTAGCGGAGGCCATGTGAAGAGTCTGTAGACAACAATTTTTAGTTTTTCCGTTTGAAGTGAAAATGTATAAATTTGTTTTGCTTCCCACTCTACAAGAGACAATATATTGCTGTCTATGGGAAAAGCATAGCTCACCTAAATATAGACCTGTTGTTGAGAGTGTTTGTCGTTGAGACCTTTGATTGACATCGCAAAGCAAAGTCTTAATGGAAAATGAAATCAATTAACAGCAAAGCTGATTTCCGTAACTGATGAAGTGAGATGTATCCTGGATATAGCTATATCCTCTCCCATACCTCATTCTGTGAGAATAGTGTTCCTCAACAACATATGGCAGCAATTTGCTAACCATAAGGCCGGTTCTATTGCCGAGCCTTGCCGGTTCCTGGCTTCTCGGCAACATTACTGGGGCCTGGATTTAAATGGGTTGTTCATGAATGGGTCGGTAGTCAAGAGGGGTCTAAAGAATGTATGAACACTATAGGAAAGTGAACCACCTCTTTTGCCTCTGGGACGGGTGTCAATTGTTTTGTTGTTTGGAAGTCTTCCTGGAAGGTATTTCAGCAACTGGTGTTTTGGGAGCCAATATTGCTCTCTCGCACATCGAACTGGGATTTCCAAATTTGTTACCCAGATCTGCAAAGACAGCAGCTTTGAGGTCATGGGCAATATTTACCACGGAGCATATTTGTGAAAATGAGATCTCTTCAGCTTCATTCGATGGCTCGTTACCGTCATCGACTGCTAGAATGTTCTTTGTAAATTGCCTTGATATTTGGTCTCTGAACAGGTCAGTTTTCATGTTTGTTTTAAGAGTAAAATTCTGACTTGCCTTCTAATAGTAAATATTCTTTCATTTGTTCCTGCGTTTGCTTGTTATATTTGCTGCATAAGAGTTTTGATTAAGTTGAACGTCCCATGCTAAGGAGTGGCAAAGAGAATCCAGAAGACAAAATTAGCTGAGGGGATTTCATGTAATCAATGGCGTAGGATATGTACTCTTTAACTGACTTAAATAACATAAGTATCGTATTTCTTCAGAAATTCAGGAGAATTTTTGTGTTTTTCACAGAATACCAGACCTAAGTCCCCCTCAAGGTATAGAAGGTTGATAAATAGGTTTGCTGTATAGTCTATAGAGAAGAAGAAATAGTCGCATATCATCAGGATATGTAGGATAGATAATGTTTGACTTGAAAATGATAAGCTTGCTGTGATGACGGCAACTTCAGAACGGGAATCAGTTACAAGCTATAGCAGTTGTGTTCAAGAATCTCTCTGACTGGAATCTTTCCCTTACCAACAGTTTATGAAGGGAATGAGTTGATTCAGTGACAATAGCATGGCTGGGTTTAACCGCGAATATTTAGATTTGTGAAGGTAAGGAATGTAGTTCGGTCGAATTTGATTTATTGATTAATTTTCATTTATATTAATTAATTCATTTTCGGCAGCTTATCTACCCTTTGCAGTTTAAAGTCAGAAAAATATTTTGATTGTAAGAATGTTTTTAGATAGTAGCTTTAGGGACACAAATCTTACTCATTAATGCATAGTTGGGGGTGGGGGTGAAAACATGGATTCGTACATTTGAATGATGAGAACGCTGTTAAACCCTTTTTAGAGATACCACTTTTTAATTTTACACTCTCAGTGAACAACCCTTTTAAGGTTTTCTCCCAAAGCTATTTGGACATATGTGAATATAACGAACCCAACCGGAATTGGAACTTGGTTATCCGATTAACAATTCCCAGCCATTATCCATTACCATAAACGCACTACATGCTCATAGAACTTGGTATTCCACAGAAAGCAGAGTTTCAACGTGATATGGCCATGAAACACCCCATGAATATATGTGTGGAAAATAGGTTGAAAGCTTGAAAAAATTCTCCCCGACAAGCCGGCGAAAAAATATTCTGAACTATGCCAAGACTGGAAATCAAGGATAGAGCTCTAATACCCAATTACTTTTTTGATAAATAAAAAGATATATTTCATGTAAATGAACACATTTTTATCCAGAATGGTATATACTTTCAACAAAAGACACTATACCTTTTATAATCTTCTGATTACTTAATGTGTCGATGAAAATAAATACAAGGTATGATAATTAAATTCCAGGAATGGATACAGTGTGTCAAAGGGACAGGTTAAAGAATCAAGGAAATATTTTTACTCAAGCACATATCGACATGTTCTGGCTAACCGTGTTCTTCAGACACAATAGAAACGCGTCTTTACGAAAATTAGAGGCAGTTGTTGGTGTAAAGATTATTCTTTTGTTTGAAAATAACTGAAAGCATCCTACTACAGTGCATTGATAGGGCGTATTGATTAAAATGCGAATGAAAGATTACTGCTATAAAAGAGCTTATGGTGAAAATGACATGGACAAATTGAATGGCTTAGTGTGACTCAGTTGGTTCAAGGAATATATAAATACCGATAGAATTACGAACATCTGTTCCGAGAAAAACTAGATTGTCCAACATCATTATAAATCTCCTTTACAGTCTGCAGCAGGTTATTCTGAGTTACTGGTTAAATAAACCCATTAGAAAAAACGTCTTGTTCCTCAGATGCAAGCAGAGTGATTTATTTTTAAAATTTTTGTTAAACGTAAACATCTTAAATGAGTTGGTGACATCCATGACATCCAGTATGACATTGATATATTAACCAGTGAGATTTCGAAGTCGACCATCAATAATACTGGGGCCTTATCAAGAGAATAACTTTAAAAAGGAGGATACTTTTTTCGTGATATCAGCTAATAATGACAAGTCATCAAACTTTGGCATAACAGGTCATTCTGGAACTGTCTTCATATTCTCATTAATTTCACTATTTATATTATGTTTATCTAAGTACACACTGCCTGACAAAGGGATTGAACACGTAAACACTCTCACCAAACTAACGAATCAATGCTTTAATCCGATAGGCCATTCATCACCATATTTTTTTATATATGAACACGATCATATTTGGTTCCCATAAATGCAGGAGAAATTTCCAAGCAAGCTTATGTCTTAAGCTTTATTTACAAGCAACATTCCTTACTATCATAGAAATTATATTTGAGCAATACCTCAAAAGCACCAACCACACTTTTGATTTAATGCCATATATATAATGATCTTTAGTACTCTGATATTTTATTTCACTATGGAAATGATCGAATATTTCTATAAAAAAATTTAATTGTGATTAAAGTGTACAGCGAAAAAACGGAGATCTTTACTACGATAGTAAGTAGTTGATTCAATGTCAATTGCAACAACATCCTACCATCTGGTCTTAAAACTAAGGTGTCAGCGGACAAGGACTCAACTAGCTTGAAATGCTTCCTTTAATCAACATGTCTCATAGCAAAAACCAAATGACCAATGAATGGTGATAGAGTAATCAGTGAGGTGTGGATGAGCCACTAGGGTATGAACGCAGACACATAAATATAATCAGTTTGTAAAACACTTGGGTGCTGTCCAAGCCTTCTCATATATTTTTCATTCTTGTCTTTCGACAAGACGACTGTGAGTCAAATTGGTTAGAGTTGGCAAAAACCAGTCAAGTAAATCGATTGTACAGCCAGAAAAATGCCAGAGGGAAAAAAAGAAATATAGAATAGTAGAAAAATAATTTTTCAAACTGTTATGATCTACTCATTATGTTTTGTTTTTGGTTCAGAACAAAAATAGTACATGTTATACATCTCATAGTTGTATGCGCAGGTATATATAGGTTCAAAACAGAACGATTATGGGTTTCAATTCCACGTTTAATGCCAAACTAAATAATTATTATATTATATATATATATATATATATATATATATATATATATATATATATGTGTGTGTGTGTGTGTATATATATATATATATATATATATATATATATATATATATATATATATATATATATATATATATATGTATATATTTAAGTATATATATACACATATATGGAAATTATGCATAAATATATATAGATATATGTGACAATTATACATACATACATATGTATATATATATATATATAGACACACACACACATATATATATATATATATATATATATTTCTGAGATGAGATATTATGTACATTATTTACATTATTCGGACTAATGTCCTCATATTGGTCGCCATATTTATCACGTTTCGGCCTTCTTCACGTGGTTGGAAATAAAGGGTTCCGTTCGACATTCCAACCTCCTGAAGAAGTCTGGAGCGTACAACGGCCGAAACGTTGTGATAAATATGGTGACAAAGATGAGGACAATAGTCCGTATAATGTAAATAATATATATATATATATATATATATATATATATATATATATATATATATATACGCAACCATAAATGCATATGTACGCACCAATATATGACTACACACATACAAACACACACACTTATAAAAAATAAATTATAACTAAGACAATGAAAAATAAAATAAGCGCATAGCAATTTTTGAGGAACAGATTTTAAAAGTCGATTAACTGTTTCCAGCAATGTTGGCTAATTCTTCCCTATACTTTTTGAAGTAGCGTGGAACTTTCACATCTTCTCTTCTAGTTACATTTGCTATCAATATTATTTATTTCTTTTGAATGGCTTAAAGTGAATATGATTTTCTTATTGTGTTAGGGATACTCTAGCGGAAGTTTAAATATATGGAGAAGGATAATCTTCATTAAAATCCAGCGTGTTCATTCGCGCGAAATCTCTTAATAATTGCAATGAGAAACCGATTTCAAATACTTGAAATTTTAGTTATTTCTTAACCGAATGGACAATATGGCTGACATCTAGATGTGAACTCTTATGTGGTTATGTAAGAAAGTCATACGTCTTCTTATATTAATATTTTGGTTTAGTAGTAAGTTACAGTGTTGGTTAAACTATGACACATTTCTTAAAACTGATCTATAAACCAAATGAAAATGTCATAGTGTTTGAATCGAATTTATTGACAATAAGAAAATTTGCCCTTAGAGAAATTTATATCCAGCTTTCAAAGGAACCCGGTCTTCAGCTAGAGTCTCCCAGATATCCAAACCAATATTGCACTGATATAGTGACTCTTTAAGCCAATACTGTAACGAAATTTCGGCTTGTACTGCGGTCTTTACTTATTTCAATTCTCCATTAATTGTTTTGAAATCATTTCATCCCCCATACTGATAACAGGTACCGTTCATCCCAATCTGTGCTTGTGTATATGTGCTTCCACAGAATGTGAATTTGCTTTTTGTAGAACAACAATATCAGGGACGTGAGAGAACCTGTAGATTTCAGGCACAGACCGAAGACAACGTTTATGAAAACGTTCCAGTATCTTCAGATGCTTGACATAGTCTACGCATGTCTCATATGAATATAGCAGAGACGACATAACGCAGGAATTATAATTTCGCCTGATTTTTTATACCCTTCCGTCTACAGACACGGACCTTGAATTCTGCAAATGCACAGGTGGCCTTCCGTTACGCTATCTCATCTTCAAAAGATCAGAAACGCTTGAGAGTGCCACCAAGGTATAGAATGTTATCCCCTACCCCATGTCGACTACCATCAACATAAATTGATAACTCTGTATACTGCATTCCTCGGGCAGGCTGATACATCTTGTCAAGGCTTATGAACAGTTGAAAAGCCTTACATGAGTTTGATAGTCGATGAACTTCTGTGCGTCCTGAATTGTGTCTACAACCAGGTTGCATTCATCGTCATAGAAACGTTACGCACTAAACTCGAAAAGTCTTTTGTCCTTGCTGCAAACCTTCGTATGTACAAATGCTTGTCAGTCAACGTTATCATATTACCATCATGGCAGTCCCCGAACGCATGAAGCAGTATAATTGCAAAGTAGATAGAAAAAAATGTAGGAACCAGCAGATCTCCCTACGCATCTCCGTTTTCAACCTTGATGTTCCCTGTAAGCATACCGACAAATTTGACACAGAATTCCATAGCATCATGGAAGGACCTCAGAATCTTGTGAAAGTTCCAAGGACAGCAAAATTTCGAGTGGATTTTTCAGATACTAGAAGGATTAAAATCCATCCTCAGATCTACAAATATTTGATAAAAGTCAATTTGTTATTCAAAGCTCTTGGATTTTTCCTGTAGAGAGAATCGTATCTGCGGTCCCCCCTGTCAACTATTTTCTGGTTTAATCATAATAAAGAACAGAGACTAGGAACTTACTTGCCGAATGAATTACATAATTCCTGGGCAACTTTACCCTTATATATAGGTATTATTATTGCATTCCCTCGTCAATCTTTTCGCTCTTTTTCAATTATTCAAATCTTTACAATAAGATCATGTATAATTTGACGTAAATGTGTGTCATCGTAACGGTATATCTCAGCACGAATGACGCCAACTTCAACAACTATGCCCATGTTCACTCTATCCATGCCACGCAGAACCTCGAGATGGTTAATTGTCGAGTACTACCACTATGGGTTTTCGGTCATTTATTATTTTTCGGTTCACATTTGAAAGCCTATTCAGTCGGGCATCAAAATATTTCTTCCATCTTTTGGCCATGCCATACATGTCTGTGAGTAGATCAGTGCCGTTTATCTCTATCTTGAGAGAAGCAATCTTCGTGGATCTTGGGTCAAATAAATACTTGTTTCATCAAGCGGTACATCTGTTTGCTATTATTTGAAATCGCTGCATTCTTTATTTCATCTGATGCCACTGACTACCATTTTTTCTGCAGAGTTTGAACAGTTCGAAGAACTTCTGGATTTGCAGCTTTAGGATCCTCGCGCATTTTATTATGCTATTTTTGGATATACAACGTATCTGATTCTTTCTTCAAATGATCTCTTTTATAGTTTCATAATTTTCATCAAACCAGTCTCGATATTTTGCTGGCATTTTGCCCCAAATTTCATCAGCCGCTTCATATCTATTTTTCTTCAAGATGTCCAATGAAGATGTATCATTGATTTCAACAAGTCGTTGTTTTAGTGATTCCCGTGTTTCCAGGGAGTGCCTTTTCGCGACATGTGCAGGATGCTTTCCTTTGTTTTGTTTAGTTACTGTTTTAACAGCAAATTCATCTTGCCATTCACTAAGGCAACAATCTACACCATGCATAGAACTACATTAAACCGATATTGTGTCACCTTGTACGAAGATGAGTAAATGCAAATATATATTTCTTGGCTCTGTAAACCACATCGAGCACGAAAATGTCTACACCTCTAGGAAAAATTTGGTAGTTTTTTTTTATTTCCTTACCAGGTTATGAACGCCAGAACGCGTCTATACGGTTATAAATATATATATATATATATATATATATATATATATATATATATATATATATATACACGTATGTATGTACATATATACATACATATATATATATATATATATATATATATATATATATATATATATGCATATATATGTATAAAAATATGCAAACATCTAGACATATACGTACATACATACATATATATATATATATATATATATATATATATATATATATATATATATATACATATATATATATATATTGATACACGTTTCATTAAATATTATAGACAAGTGTTGTCTCTTTATTTTATGCGAAATCTTTTCGTAACATCTGATAAGTTTAATAACATTATCGTTGAAAGAAGAAAGAAATTGACAACATTGATCCAAATTTTTTTAATACAATCTAAGCTTTCGGCTTACATAAGCCATTATCAAAGATGTCAATTACAACATATTAAACAATATACGGACAAGACAGATATGATTGTCTGTCACATGACCACACGATATTAAATTGAGAAGTATAAAGTATGGTAAGCCGTTGGTATAAACCAATGGCTTCTGTTACCAATTATAGACAATTAAGAATATTTGTAGAGATGCCATAATTTATTATGTTTAGGTTGGGTTTCAAATGCTTGATGTATAATGCTTCAAGAATTTTTAGTATTTGTCTATTGTTTTCATGTTGAAGTATAAATGTGTTTTCGACAAGTATTTTACGGAATTGTGTGTGCAGGCAAGAATGTTGTTTTAAATGCCTAAAAATGTTAGAGTTTTCATTCAAATGTAATGTCAAGCGTCGGGAAAGCGAGTTTGTTGTGTGACCAACATAAATATTATGCTTGCCTGCACACACAATTCCGTAAAATACTTGTTGAAAACACAAATATACTTCGACATGAAAACAATAGACAAAAACTAAAAATCCTTGAAGCATTATACATCAAATATTTGAAACCCAACCTAAACAAAATAAATTGTGGCATATCTACAAATATTCTTAAATGTCTATAATTGGTAACAGAAGCCATTGGTTTATACCAACGGCTTACCATACTTTATACTTTTCAATTCACTCTCGTGTGGTCATGTGTGACGTCATGAGATGCGGTGTGATTTTCGCTTCTAGCGTCTTTATGCACGTGTTTATCGTTGCTTAGAAATCTTCTATGTAAACATTGACAGACTATCATCACTGTCTTGTCCGTATATTGTTT
>OZ010615.1:12041499-12113999 GCA_963932145.1 Acanthosepion lycidas | reverse complement strand
AACTGGTAAAGCAGGTTAGTAGTTCCAGGAATACGGGTTAGTAGCAATATATATATATATATATATATATATATATATATATATATATATATATATATATATATATATACAGTTTTTGGTATTGTAGTATCGCTGTATGACTTCTTACTGAGTCTACGTGCTCGCTCACTGTGACTCCTACAACACTGTTACCTCACCATCACTCTTCCGGTTACCTACAACCTTTTACTCTGTCACTCTGGACTCGACTTGACTTGACTTGACTGGTCTTGCTGTCTTACTCTCGTCTCGCTCTTGCAGTAGTATATGTATATACTGGGTGAGTTCATTTGTATAAAAAGGGGTGGACCCCTCAACATATATCACCCGGCTTTACTGCATTATCGATGGAAGTTCCTCGATTGAAATTGGTACGACGTTTCATACGGCCATTTAATTGCTTAAACCTTTCAATAAAAGTATTTGTAAAGCCAAATTTTCCGAGCAGTTTCCACACAGCCTCACGATTCACTGAGTTGAATGCTTTACGTACGTCAACAAAAACCTGACAAAGATGAACAAAGTTTTCAATACACTTTCCTACAAGCTGTTTAGCAGATAATATCATGTCTACAGTAACTTTTCCAACTCTCAAACTACATTGAGACTCAAGAAGGTCACCAGGAGAAATATACTTCTTCAATCGATTTCGCAAGGCTCTTGCAAACACATTCCCAACTTCTAGCAGTGAAATACTACTGTAATTATGAAAGTCTTTTTTTCCCTTTCCTTTGTACAGCGTAATCAGAATGGCATCTATCCATATGGAAGATTGGACCGCACAATGGACATTCCTACCGCCGTATTTCAATAACTCAACTGGAATACTATCTACATCAAGTGCTTTATTAGAGTTTATCTGTTTTATGCAAGCGGTTCTTTCTTCAAAAAATTCAACTATGCCAATTTCAGGATGATTGGCACGATAAGAAATACTATCTATTGCAGAAACATCCGCACTGGAAGGTTTATGAAAGAGATCTCGAAAATGTTCAGGCCAATGGCTCATAATTTCATCTAAAGTTTTCAGTATGATTTTTTTTTTATACCAGGTGTGGTGAAGTTGAGGAAGATTTTGGACCATATGCCTGACGAAGCGGACCATAAAACGCCTTGATATCTTTCTTTTCATAGATCAGACAACCATTTGTTTTTCATTTGGCAGATGAGGAGTTGAAGTATTTCAAATGAGCCTTTCTCTTTTTGTCAATGAGAAAGTTGATTTCACTGGAGTTTTCAGCAAAAGAATCACTATGCCTGTGAACTCTCCAAGTATCTAAACACGTTTTCCATAGATGATATCTCTTACTCTCTCCCAATCACAATCTGAGAAATCTATTTGCTGATAGGAAGATTTGAGGGAGTTTCTGACGACTGCATCTTTCAGTGTCACAGCACTCAGATTTCTTAGATTATGTAATCAAGCACAAGACAGTGCTTAGACTGATGATAGAAGCAAGTTGACATGTTCTTCTGGTGGGAGAATGTGATTGTAATAAATAGATTTAATTCAGTATAGAGCTGAAAGAGCAATAGACCCTTCGAATTTATTATATCGACACAATAAGGACCTATAGTAGAGAAGGTTTTAGCGTCTGGGTCGACGGGTGCATTCAAATCACCATGGATTTCTTGGCATACTAATGACAATGTATCTGAGTGCATGGTAGAAATGTCATTAGGTGAAAAAAGAGTAGGTGCAATGGCAGATAGAACACCCTTATATCGACCAGATGCAAAAAAAATTTGCAGTGTCATAATAATATCATTAACTGGTTGATCGATCTTGTGAAGTAAGGAATTATTAATGGCAAAACATACACCAGCCACACACCTTTCTTTTTCCGATATATCGGTCAAGCAGACAGTGTAGCCTGCATCATGCCCAACAGCAAAACGGGTCTTAAAAGGGCAGCAATATTTACATTGATCCTCTGCAATTCCTAGGCTAGAATTATAGTATTGCGTTCAAGTAAGTGTCGTTAGCATAATATCTTTTGTTCCTGCTGATATGAACAGCGGTCATCTGCAGGCGGCTAACCAGCAGATCAAGGCAGTTTTTTGTAATGCATTTTCTTGTCACCTCACAAACTCATTGGTTGAGCAATGGGATTCTGAAAACGCTGCTCAGTCACAAAAGGATCCACTGAATACACAACTGCCAAGATGACAATGTATTGTGGTAAGAAAGGATGTTATGCAACCTATGTGAATAGCAGTAATTACGTGCTTACAGTCTGTCAAGCCTACACGCGTCAACACTTTTCCATCGCCGCAAGACTTCTGGGAACATACAATTGTGATTGTCTGAAGGAATATCTCTAGATAAATGGTTAATGTAGAGAGATAACATTGTACGAGAGCTAAGTCTCTCTCTTGCTTCAAAATGTTGAGCTTCAGCAACAAACAGAGGCAAGATAACCGGCAACAGTTTAAACTGCAGACCAACACGATGTGGTAAATGGTCGTCCGATTTTTTGTATATCAAAGATTTATTTCTCTTAGATGGGTTGCCATCACCAGTACTTAACAGCGCCGCTCCATCCACATTATATCATTTAACCATGACTGGGACTACGGTTACTGGGCACCAGACAATATTGCTACAGTTAACAGGGCCTAAGCTTCTCTGGGGGGTTCTGTCTTGGTTATTAAACCCTTAGCATTTGGTTCACGAACCTTAGTCCACTATGCAGTAGAGGATCTAATTTTTCGGTG
This sequence comes from Acanthosepion lycidas, assembly GCA_963932145.1. Lineage (NCBI taxonomy): Eukaryota > Metazoa > Mollusca > Cephalopoda > Sepiida > Sepiidae > Acanthosepion > Acanthosepion lycidas. The sequence goes on along the minus strand of OZ010615.1, from coordinate 12,111,242 downwards.
CTGAACACTCGTCGTTTTTCGAAGCCCCGTTAGCACAGTAGTAAACATGACGTGCACGTGCGATTGGTTTGATTGGGAGAAGCTGTATATTACGCTGGGACAAGCGTGAGATTTTAACAGACGTCCATAACAATAATTGAGTACATATATACACATGCATACATACCTAGACACACACATTTATATATATATATATATATATATATATATATATATATATATATGTGTGTGTGTGTGTGTGTGTGTGTGTGTGTGTGTGTTATGGTCCGGTTTCTTATACCGCGGTGATAGTCCAAGGTAGAACCAATAAAGAAGAACTCGAACACAGGTATGGAATTACACAGATATATTACAAACAGGAATATATACAGAGAAGTAGAAGTGTTAGTATGAACAATCAGGTTCAGTAGAGAGAACAATGTAGTCTCGACCAGTATCACTATTCAAATGTCTTGCAGTAATTGTCTGCACGCGACTGTTTCAGACTGTCTCTGACTCGACTCTTGACTCGACTTGAACTACTGACTCCTAAGGCGCAGTATTTATTAAGTATGGAATAATCCATTATTATTATTATGGTAAGATTCCATAACACCCCACTTCCGAAGCTTTTGCGAAGCAGGGTTTTTTTTAATATTTCTTTTTTTTTTTGGATCTATTTACAATGGTTCAATTAATTTTCTTTTTCTTGACGATTTTCTTGGTTCTGGCATTGTTTGCGGTCTTTTTATATCGAATGTGTTGAAAATCATGTCCAATACCTCTTCTTGAGGTGGACCGTTAGCATCCTGTAACGGTCTCTTCCCTATTTGGTTTACGCGTCTTCTGTGTGAGAATTTTTTTCCTTGTACTATATACATCATATTACCAATTATTTTCTCAATTATGCCTTGCTTCCAGTAACAGGTATTATTTTTATATGCCTTAAAAAAACTTTTTCTCCTGGGAGGAATTTTCTTTTTGGTGCGTAGGAATGTTTTACTTGGTAGTCTTTGGTATCTGTACAATCCATTGTGTGTATTTATGCATAGAAGTTTTGAACTTTCTTCATCGACTGGAATTTGCAGGTACGCCTCATTTAAATCAATTTTTGAAAAATATTTTCCGCCATTTAATTTAGTGAATACTTCTGGACTGAGTAGAGGATAGTGGTTGTCCTTTATTGCTGCGTTCAAATCTGTAGAAAAATCAGCACAACTCGAAATTCTCCTGATTTCTTTTTGACGTAGACTGTCGATGCGTCCCATTTGCTGTATTCTACTTTTTTTCAATATGCCCGTATTTTCGAGTCTAATTAATTCCTGGTCAATTTTTTTCTATTGACGGAAACGGTACGCTCATTTTTTCTTGATAACAGGTTGAACGTTTTCCTTTATTTCGATATTAGCTGCCATTTTCTTACATCTTCCGAGACCCGCTGAAAATACTTCGGGGAAACTCGTTTTTAGTTGTTCTTTTAATTTGTCTGCCTCGGTTGATAAGCTTTTTACATTTTGGCAGTACGTACTAATAGGTAAATCCCACAATTCGAATTTTTGCATCCAGTCTGTTCCGAATAGGTTTTCGGTATTTCTTACGACGTACATTTTTAGTTTTTTCGTCATTCCATTAAATGTTACGTTTGTAATTACTTCACCCTCGAATTTTATCTTTCTCCCCGTAACTGATCTAGCAATTTTATCCGTTTTTAACATGACAGGTTTGTTCAGTTTTTTTCGTGTTTGTAGGTTTATGATAATTAAGTCTGAGCCAGAATCCAGCTGTAACCAAACTTTTCTGTTTTGCATTTCAACTTGTACATATTTTCTTATATTAGTCTCATCTGCTTGATCAGTCCTCGTAATTCTTATTCTTATTCTGCTTTTGCTTTCTTTTCTATACCAGCAATGAGAACTTTTGTGGCCAATTTTTTTACATAATAGACTAGTTTTAAAATGATATGTACGGTCTTTAACACAATGCCAAGACCCACAACGATAGCATGGACTGGGTGGTAGTTTTTTTATGTTGATTATAATTAGAAAATTTTGTTTTACCTGTTCTTTAGGCGGGAAAATCGGTTCGGTTTGTTTGTGAGGAGGGAAAATTTGTTTGCCTTCGTACTTTGCGTACGTGTGCTATGCCAGCTTGTTCTATGTCTTTCGAGTCTTTCTTCACACTGATGCATCTCTGGCAGTCTTCTGCTAGTTTTTGAAGTGTCAGATCTTGTTCACTCTCCAATTTAGTAAGTATTCTGCGTCTCATTTCCGCGTCTTTGGTTGAAACCAGGTCTTGGACGTAAATTAAACATTTGCAATTGTCCGCGCTGAGTTCCGAAATTTTTACGTCGTCAAAATATTTGTTAACAATGGATGCGAAAGTTATGTAATCTTCGCTGTCCTTTTTTGTAAGGTTCAAGCATTTCCATCTTTTATGCAATAGTGAAGCATTATGGCTGAAAAGTTCCGTTAGTAGTTTTATGGATACTCTGAACGTTAACTCGCTTGTTTTTCTGCGAAGGTTATAATCTACGAATTTGGTATATTCGCCTGTGCCTAATTTTCTTAGTAATAGGCGTACTTTACGAGCGTCTGACCAATCTTTGCAGTAAAAATCATATAGATCTTCGTACCTTCGGAAGTAATTTGCAAACGTTTTATCTTCGTCGAGTGCGTACTTGAAATTTTCGATATTACTCCAAATAGCGTCTTGTGAGAGAAGTGATTCGTTCTCGATTTTTTGCTCCTTATTTGTCATTGCACGTAACAATAATTCTTGCAATTCCAGATGTTACTGTTCGTAACTTTGTTGCTGTTCAAATTGGATTTTAATAAGTTCCATAATGGTTGAATTAAAATCTTCCATGTTAACGTATTTTTTGTGTAACCTGATATTCTCTAGCCTGTGCATGCAACAAAAAAAAAACAAACATTCCTTTGTTGACAGTGAAAATTTGATATATATATAAAAAAAAAATCTTTTTTTTATTTTAGAATTAGTTTCGTATTAGCCTTTTCGGGTATCAACGTCGCCACTTGTTATGCGCGACAGATAGAAAAAAAAGTATTTCGTCCGCGTTGACAGTTGGTTTCGTCGTCGCCACTTGTTATGGTGCGGTTCTTTATAGCACGGTGAAAGTCCAAGGTAGAACCAATAAAGAAGAACTCGAACACAGGTCTTGAATAACACAGATATATTACAAACAGGAATATATACAGAGAAGTAGAAGTGTTAGTATGAACAATCAGGTTTAGTAGAGAGAACAATGTAGTCTCGACAAGTATCACTATTCCAATGTCTTGCAGTAATTGTCTGAACGCGACTCTGTTTCGGACTGCCACTGACTCGACTCTTGACTCGACTTGAAATACTGATTCCTTGCGTCTCTCCTGAGGCGCAGTATTTATTAAGTATGGAATAGTCCATTATTATAATTATGGGTAAGATCCAATAACTATATATATATATATATATATATATATATATATATATATATATATATAAAATCATACATACATATATGTATATATATAGATATATACGGATATATATACGTATATATATATATACCAATATATACACATACAACTTAAATATACATATATATATATATATACACATATATATATATATATATATATATATATATATATATATATATATATATATATATATATATATCAACACAACTTATATATATACGCATGCATACATATATATATATATATATATACGCAAACATAGGTATATATACACATACATACGTATATATATATATATATATATATATATATATATATATATGCACATATATAAATATATATATATATACAAATACATATATATGCACATATATAAATATATATATACAAATACATATGTATATATAGACAGATATACATATATATACAAATATATTGATACATACATCTATATATATATACATGAATATATATATATATATATATACATACATAAGTACATATGTGTGCACATACACACATGTATATATATGTTCACATGAATATATATACATATACACATATATATATGTATATACGCACATAGATACATACATACAAACATGCACACACACATATATATATATATTCACATACACACACACACACATATATATATATATATATATATATATATATATATATATATATATATATATGATAGCTAGCCACTCGTATTCGAAGATAACCTCCACTCGTGCGGATGAACTATCCATCTTGCAGAATATCACTCAGGCACATTTGTGTTTTTCAGCCAATCTCCGTTTAATACTGCGCAGTATTTAGTTACAGTTACTGGGAGAGAGCGTGTTACCTAGAATGATCAACAATCTGAACACGAGCATATTACAAAGGCCTAAATCACGATGACCAGTGAGTAGCCTCACTATCGACGGTCCCCAAGTTGTCCGTTTATCCAATTTCGCTCACAAGGTTAACCGGTGTTATAGTTTTCAGACACTTTCCAAAGTGCCACACTTTCCAAAGTGTCCCCACTCCAGACCGATAACATCAAGAATTCTCCCTCCTTCAAATCGATCGTTTTTCAATATATATATATATATATATATATATATATATATATATATATATGCATATTATGACCCCGTTTGGTTACAACGTTTCCTTTCTGATCATGCTACTCGTTTCAGAATCTCACCATTGTCGAGTTGCCAGGAATGAGTCTTCCTGAGGCGATCTGAGCGTGCGTTACACTCGAATATTCCTGAAATACATGCCTCGAGTGAAATTACGGAGGCGATTGTACTACTATTTGATCGTGGGTTTCAGCGTTCTAGCATTTTTCAGACTCTGAATATGGTCTGTTCACCATAGATGCAGTATGAACCACTAGTGGGCTTTGTGGTGTTAAAAAATTGTTAGCTATTAAGCTTTCTCGGATACGAGTCGGCAGCCAGGCCTGTCCCTCTCTCTCTCTCCCCCTCTTTATATATATATATATATATATATATATATATATGTGTGTATGTATGTGTGTGTGTGTGAGAAAAGTGTGTTTGTATAAATATATATATATATATGATATATATATATACACACGTATGTAATATATATATATAATTATTTATATATTATATGCGCGGTACTTATTAGAAAGCGCTCAATATCGGAGATAGAGCTAACATATTTGGTTGGATTGATGTGAGTTTGGGACCCTGGATTTCACGCTATTTGCGAACGCAAAAGCGTGAAATCCAGGGTCACAAACTCACATCAATCCAACCATATATATATATATATATATATATATATATATATATATATATATATATATATATATATATATACGAACACACACACATTAACCTCCTACTTAGCAGTAAACTGTTCCTAGTTATAAATATGAAGTTTTCGAGTCTTATTTTATAAATCCATATATACTTCTATTCTCTCTCTTACTATTTAACAAGTTTCTTCTTTGATTCCTAACCCTAAAATGCCTTGTTTCTTTCATACTCTTTTACTACACACTTCCTAATTCTCGCCCACCCTAATAAATGACGTCATTGATATTTATGTATTTTTTTAATGTATTTTTTTAATGTATTTTTAGCCAATATCTCCATTTCTTATAATACATTTTACTCTTTGTTTATCGCGTACAATTTTCAGAAAATATTTTCGGAGTGAATGAAGCAAATCTTAACAGATACTTTCCTATGGACTAGAGGACACTTTTATGGTTCTTGTAATTCAACGACTCCCTACAGTAGTGCATTAAGTAACTATACTCAGGCCAGTAGACTCAAGGTTAGCTGACCATAAAAATTGCAATAATTTCACGCATTTTGTGGAAACCTAGAAACATGTTAACTATAATTTATCCCTTTAATTGCTTGGATCAGAGCCAGGAGCAAAATTCCTGTTAGAACGGGGATTACTCAGTTGAAGTTGGTAAGTTGTTTTGGAATTGACAAGTAGCATCTCAGTAAAGCAATGTAGCACGTTTTCGATGGACTCTCCTGCTTGTTGAAAAATGTATTTTCGATGCAATCGTTTCCGCTCAAATAAGAATTTCCGTGATTTTCCGCAGAGATCGATAATGTGGTTCTCAGCCGTACCTGAACAATCTGGCAAGTACGAATTCACAAATAACAAAAGAAAAATATTTCATAAATATAATTAAAAAAAAATATATTACGCGGAGAACTTTCTCTCATTCCGTCACTATTATTTGATTTAACGACTAAGATAAAGCAAATAAGCGTTTACGCAAACTCCTCTCAAAGTAGGGATAATCTATTTTGAGAGCATTGAATCCAAATGGACAACTGTCCTAGCGTAAATTAAAATGAAGTAAATATTTTTTATTGCTCAACAGAAGAATAAAGACTCGTTGCCACAAGAAGTTATGATTGTCGCTTAATATTTGCAGATTTAAAAGTATAAAATATTCACTTACGTTTCGAAACATAACCGAGTTATTGTCAGATTAATATCCAGATAAATCCCAATTCCTTTATAAAAATATGACTACAAAATTAACTTGGGACTTACATGCCAATTTGAGACAAAAATTATGCTTAAATCTCACTAGAGTAGGTTTGAATTTAATCTCAGATGTGTGCGTCTAACTAACTTGATTCAGTATATTTTTATATCAAAAATAGCAGTTAGGCCCGGCGTTGCCCGTGCTTGATTCAAAAATCGTACGACTCATACAGCAATCGCTCTCACTTAACTTAAAATATTTTTGCCCTTTCTTGCCTTTAAAAGTGTGCCCTTTGTCGTGCTGATGTTGCTGCATGTCTTACTTATTGCCTATCTCACGCTGTGAATTTTTTCTAAGCTCTATACTAAACATTGAATCTGTTATGAAAAAAGAACTAAACAAAATGAACACAAAACGATCAGCTTTAAAAAAGGACTCGTAACTGGAAAAACCGAAGGAAAAAATAACAAATACTTTTTCACATCCAACCCAGTTCTGCGGAATCAGAATCAACGTTGAGTTGAAGCAAGCGAATGAGCCAATTGCAGTAAAGTGCCATGCAGATTTAAATTTTTCCCACTTGTGACGAATGCAGCTATTGATTTTTTTTGCATGGTAGCATGCTAGTTAACATTCGTGTCAGTCATCTGTTGGCTCTCACGCTGGCCAATAGTATCTTTCTGCCTATTCCTGGCAGCGAGCTATTGGCTCTCACTCTGGCCAGTAGAAAATGGCCGAACTACATAAAAATTGCCGTAGAAGCATGAAAAAATCGATTATTTCCACTATCGATGGGAGTTGAGAAATGCAAAGTCGGTGTTGGGCTTCCCGCTAACTTGGAGCATGTGCATGTAAATTTTGGTGTAAATCTGTCGAAAATTGCGGTCTTGCATTCATTACACACACACACACACACATCCTGCCTTTTATAAATAGAGGCGAAATATCAAAAAGCATTGACATGCAGTTTCATTATCATATATCAGTTTACGGTTACATAACGTTAAAACATCAGTTCAGGTACGATCACCGATGTTAATCAACTTCGAGTTTGGTCAATGTACATTCAATTAGTTGCTGGAAATTTGGGCTCGAGGGTAGTGTAATAAATAATATCTAAGAATTTTAAACAGAAAACCGAGTCCCAATTCAAGTTAGTTTCGATCTATGAACTTACGCACAAATACTTTTGATAAAGATATGTATCTTCCTCTTCGACATTTATGGATTAATTATGACGTTCATCAACACATTACTGTTATCTAAGAAGAAGAAATCTGAAAATTTAAATTTATTTTCTGGCTTTAAATAACAGGTAAATGGTTAGTAAACAGGCGAAAACGAATCAATCAATCATTACATGACGGATCAAGAAAATATACGCGATAACTTGAAAGGAACTAATCATGTGAAAAAAAACACAACTAAAATAACAAATATTTAAGATAGATAATGTACTTCGGAATGTGTGAGCTATATTTGTGAGTAAATTTTTTGTATTTATTTCTTAAAGCGCTTCAATGTGTAACTGATTTTTTTTCAATAAATCTGAGGGCACTAATTAAAGTGGAATTATTGACATCGTATAATGTGCAGATATTGGACCAAATCGATTATGCCGAGTCAGATGTTTATAGATATTTATCTCAAAATCTGCCTTTCGGGCTAGCATTTTTTTCATTATGTGTACTTGGTAATTTCTAGTTCGCAAGGTCTGGTCCTGTACATGTGTAAGTATAAGAAATTCGTAAACATTGATGGGCACGGGGTTAGACTACATCAGTTCGTTTGCTACGGGCAGAGTATTGACCATGACGAAGATGGCCTTAGACTTTCACTTGCTTAATGTTACTTGTGGTCCAATTAAGGATGTTGAAAATGCATTGCACTAAAGGGCCTGTCAAAACGTTTGTGATATTCTGTTTTATGATATCAACTTAGTATTTAACACTAGACTCACACACCTATAGGAATATTTTCCTAATTTCTCCTTCATTCCATCTAGATCTATTGAGTGTGTTTCTACAATTGTCTTTTTTCTAATCCGAAATCCATATATATGGCATCACTGAAACAATTTGCATTGTTGAAAATTCACTTCTACTCATTGTCGTCTTTGGCAAAGAGTTCGATATCCTCCATGTAGTGTAGGTGGTAAAACAATTTCTTTTATATTTTGTATCCATAATTATTACTGTTTGACTCATGCGAAAGCAGGGTTAAAGACAGTTAAAAAAATCGTGGCGACATGGAGTCCTCTTGAAAGCCTCCTTGTCGGATTTTCAAACAAGTGAAGCGGCAATTCGTTTGCGGGTAATTTATTTATAATGTGATTTTCCACAGTTCCATGCTATATTGAAGGAAATTTGTTACCATAGTGGATATTTCAAATATTTACAAAGACTTAAGGATCCAAAATTACGACATACTATCAAAGGATTTACGGTAATCTATCCAAGCTGTGCTGAAATTTCTACAATTTTCAAGGATCAGTTTATTCCGTAATCTATTCAATTTAACTCCCAAGGCTTGGGTCAACCCGTGTTATGGTTTTCGGACACTTTCCAAAGTTCCACACGCTGAGATCGTCCCCCCACTCCTGACCGATAACATCAAGAATTCTCACCCCTTCAAATCGACCGTTGTTCAGTTCGATATATATATATATATATATATATATATATATATATATATATATATATATATATATATGCATATTATGATCACGTTTGGTTACAACGTTTGCTCTCTGATCATGCTACTCGTTTCAGAATCTCACCTGACGCGATCTAAGCATGCGTTACACTCGAATATTTCTGAAATACATACCTCGAGTGAAATTGCGGGGGCGATTTTACGTGAGGTATGTATTCCATCCGTATGAACCTCTTCCACATCCTTTCTGTTCAAGGGAAAGAATGTTGCTTTCATCGATAAAAGAGTAAGTACAGTTGGTCAGGACAGACATAAGCAAATTATATGTTGTGGGCAGACATGTTATTGGCATATACGTTTTTGGATCATCTCTTTCAATCATTTTTCGTTAAGAGACATGAAATATCTGCAGTGATCAATTCTAGAATTTCCTTGTGGTTATTAATTAGCATTGATGAAATTTGCGCAAGAGACCTATGGACTGATGACAGATTTTAGCGCTAAAAGTTGTCGATCTCGACATTTCCTGGGAATTTTATTATTCTTCATTATATTTTTCCATTCTTGAACAGGTTTATCGTTCGTTTTTTTTTTCTTCTCGTTTGAAACCCGATTCATTTCTATTATAATCCTTTGGGTTGCCTCAAATATTCTCACAAAATTTTTGCTCTTCTTTAATAGGGAGTGGCTTTTAGACTTCTATAACTGCTTTTTTGCAGTTTCTATGTAAGATTTCTTGAAGTCCATTTGGAATATCAGATCTTGTCGATGGCATCTTTAACTCTTTTCATATAGTCTTGTTCTCTCAGCCTTCAATTGATGGAATTTATTTTACTGCTCTCATTTTATATTCCCGCTTAATTTTTATTTTATTGTGTTGAAATATTTCAATTTCATGAAATTTTATTTAGTATCGATAATTCAGATTTCATTTCCTCGCTTTAGTTTTAACTTACACTTGGTCTTTTTTGTCTGTTTAATTTTTTATTCGTCATGACATTACATTTTTAAGTATCTGCTACAACTGTTCCATATATGAAATTACACATGTAATGTTTTCCAGTGGTCTGACCGTTAACAGTGTTTGCAATACAGCGTTATATGTTTTCACAATATATTTATTGAACTTTGTCATATAAATTTTTGGAAGCTAGTCTCTTCCTGAGATTAGTGAGCGAGATTCTTTTCTGGATATTTTAATGATGCGGTTTTTTTCGCTTCAGTAATTTCAACCGTGATGTATTTTTCAAGGAATTCTGCTCATTTCGTTTGACTCCTCATCAACACTAACAGAAACTGAATTTTTTATGTCGCAGCTAAATTCTTCATTTTATTTCCTGAGAGTTCATTATTTATTATCTCACTTATTTTAGTTTGCATCTCATCTTCTATCATATTTCCATATTAGGTCATTTTTGTTTGGATGATGTCTGAGTGTACTTTGTTTTTGTTATGGTCCAGTTCCTTGTACCACGGTGATAGTCCAAGGTAGAACCAATAAAGAAGAACTCGAATACGGATATGGAATAACAGAGATATATTACAAACAGGAGACTTAGAAATGTCACTGTACAGAAGGATTTTGAAAATGACAATAACTGAATATGTGAACAATGTCGATGTTTTATAGAAAATGGAAATAAAATGGTTATTCATACTTAACATTAGGAAGGCAGGGAAGGAAAACGAGAAGTAATGACTAAAGATGCTGTTATGGTCCGGTTCCTTGTACCACGGTGATAGTCCAAGGTAGAACCAATAAAGAAGAACTCGAATACGGATATGGAATAACACAGATATATTACAAACAGGAATATATCCAGAGAGGTAGAAAAGTGTTAGTACGAACAATCAGGTTTAGTAGTAATTGTCTCAATACGACTGTTTCGGACTGCCTCTGACTCGACTGACTGACTCGCTCTCTCTGACTGACAGACACCTGACGGAATTCACTTCAGACATCAGACTGAACAGTATTTAGTCACCCTCCCCCAAGAGGGCATCCTGTGGCACAAGGCCTGTTTAAAGTGCGATCTCCGAAACCCGTAAGATCGGCTAAAAATATGCCCTTTGAACCGGTATAAACGGGTTCAGGGTCGGTTTACCTCCCCGAAAGAGAATCCGCCCTTCGCCGTAGCATCGTTCGGGTTCCTCCCCGCTCGAAGGCAGAGAGTTCAACCGATCAGCCGGTCACCCGGTCACCCGGTCGTCAGACATCAGACTGAACAGTATTTAGTCACCCCCCACTCACGAGGGCATCATGTGGCACAAGGCTAGTTTAACGTGGAATCTCCGAGCCCGTGGTCTCGGCCAAAAATATCCCCTTTTAAAACCCGTATAAACGGGTTCAGGGTCGGTTTACCTCCCCGAAAGAGACTCCCCCCTTTGGCGTAGTCTCGTTCGGGTTCCTCTCCGCCCGTAGGCAGAGAGTTCAACCGATCAGCCGATTGCCTGACTTCGGACTGAACGGTATTTAGTCCACCCCCACGGGGGCATCATATGGCACAAGGCCAGTTTAATGTGGGGTTTCCGAACCCGTGAGCTCGGGCAAAAATATGCCCTTTGAACCCGTATAAACGGATTCAGGGTCGGTCTACCTCCCTGAAAGAGACTCCGCCCTTCGGTGTCGCCTCCTTCGGGTTCCTCCCGGCCCGAAGGCAGAGAGTTCGGCCGATCAGCCGATCAGCCGGTCGCCCGACTTCGGACTGAACTCCCTGCTTCCTCTTGAGGCGCATTATTTATTACGTATGGAATGATCCATTATGTTATTATTGCTAAGGTCCCATAACAGTTTTATATTATTTTTATTTCATCTATTTCTGCCTTCGAGAATCTTACTTTGTATGATATCTTAGTTTGTATGATGTCGCTGCGGACATTGGCAAGGATATTTGTATTCAGATAAGGTTTTATTTTCGTTCCTATCCTATCTCGCCATATTTTGTTTGTGTTATTTACGATATTCTTTTGTGGATTTTCGAATGCGTTGAAAAAAATGACATACTCATCACGGTTCTATTCCGTTTGCTTTCTTTCATTAATTGATTTAGCATTAAGTCCTCAGGTCCAATGTTGAAGTTAAATCAGGTTTTTTTGACCAGGAATATCATTGTGGATGGAAGAGTTTGTTCCAGGGATAGAGTTTTCGACTTCAGACTGGACACGAGCCTCTTTCACCCGGGGAACGAAAGATACTGTATTAGTTTTTTTACACTTTGAGATTTGTAGTTTTTGGTGTTTTATCCTTAACTCTCAAAGGTAATTTTGTTCAAGATCCCACCTCTAGGACGAATGTTGACCAAAATTAAAAACTTCGTCCTGACCATGACACACGGTTATTTCCCGCCAGATATCACATTAATATTTTCCTGTCATTGTTATCATTAATATTATTATCGTTACATAAAAAATATCATGTAATTATATATAATATGTGACATTTGCTCATGAATCAATTATCTTTCAGCCGCTGATGGCAGCACAAGATCTGTCAAGGCTTTACAGGCCCATACAAGAATGACAGTCTCAATTTCAACGAATGCATGCGATGGCATTCTTCACTTAAATTTGTGGTTTTATTCATTCTTTTGTCTCTTCTTTCATTGCTCCAGCCCTCTGTGTAAATATTGTATCCATTATGAACTACCGTTGACTAAATATTCTCACCTCGCGATGTCTATATCTATCGCTCTTATATCTTTGTGTGGTCGTCCTTGAAGAAAATGTAAGGTCGCCCTCTTGTCGGACGCTATGGTATTCGGAATCCTCCCTGTGTTTTTCTGTTATTGTGACGTTGCGCTTATATATCCTCTGGTGTAGCGCTGGACAGGGTTTTATAAGAGATTGGCCTATGCCACGGATGATGCCAGACGAAATTAAAAATAAAACCTTTCTTTTTCCGAGACTTGCGGCAAGGCAGCGGGGATCTAAAATCAGGGTTTACATATCTTAGATAGACAAATTTTCTTCAAATATTTGGAGGGAATTTGGATACATATGCATACCAATGCGTTCGTCCGCGTTAAGAATATCTCTACTCGCCTAGACATCTATACTTACATGCGCTTAGATATCCATGCACATAGATGCCTATGCTAGCCGACATGAATCTAAAAATAACCTATGTTAGGAGAAAACATTTTCGAAAGATAATAAAAAGAGTTTAGTTAGGAAAAAAACGTGTATTAACTAAACTGCAATTATAAGATAAAAATGAAAACAGTTTAAAAGTATTGAAATTCTTGTCAGGTATGAATGTATAATCATTAATTATTTCCCTAGATATATTCCAAGGTCAATTCTTCAAACTATGATCAAAAGGAATCGGTAAGTGGCTCTGTAAAAACTAAATATCAAATTCATATATTAACGTATGTACCAGATGTTAAATATTAGAAAATCTCAAGTATCTGTCTATATTTCTGAGATGAGGTATTATGAACAATATTTACTTTATTCGGACTATTTTCCTCATCTTTGTCGCCATATTTATTCAAACGTTTCGGCTGTTGTACGCTCCGGCCTTCTACAGGTGGTTTAGAATGTCGAACTGAAGCCTTTATTTCGCTGACTGGGGTAGACTGTTCTAGTTCCACGTGTTATGTTTAATGAATGTCATTTATCGCCTGTTAATTACCCTCTGCAAATTCTCCACTCCCTTAACAGGGTATTGATTTCAAACTCTTTGGGTCCTGTCACTGGATCTAACTAACGACTTTATCCACTCAAGGACACCTGGAATTATATACAGTGACGAAGAAAACCTTAAAGATTCCTTTCGGTTATAAATTATTTTGTTAATATTTCTATGTATTCATCTCTTTAGATCGAAAGTTCTTAATGAATGGAGACAATTTCCCCAAACTGATTTACTAGATTAAGAGAAAGCAAGAAAGAGGGACAGGAAGAAGGAAATTAAAAGCTTGTAAAATTTTGTAAAATAATTTGAAATATAGAGAAGGCCAATAAATTAAATGGAGATGCAAGTGGTGAAGGGATAGTAGTAAGCTTAAAATAGATAGACACGACAAAGAATTTTTTCGTTAAGGTATGAAATTTTGTACATTGGGTTATACACGAAATTGACCAATATGGCCGATGATTTTAGGCTGTTTGCCCAGATGCTACATCCATAGATTTACAGCATAAATATGATCTGTCAAATTCATAAAAAGGAAATGTCACTTTCGTTTGCATACAAGGTATTATTCTAAGTGTTCCAATTAGTTAGAAGAAAATTATTTTAGGAATTCATTTTTTACAGACTTTCGTATTCTATTTACAGATTTCCAAAATTTCGAGATTTAATTAAAATCTTGAAGCACAGGTTGCTTTCTATGAAATGAAAGTCTTGTAAACAATCATAGTTATTTCTTAATGATGTTATACATATTACGTATCCTCTAACTTGTTTCGAATATAAATTAACTTTTCCATTATTAATATATTTGCCGTATTTATTATCAATATGCTGTTGTAAAGGGCGCGTCAACTGTCTGTAGTCAAGCCAGATAATAAAACCAGAGCTTTTCGTACCCGTGTTTACTTAATAAGAAGCAAGTTTCATATGAGTAAAAACATAACGGCTAGACTTAATAATTATAGGTTTAAAAAGACTGGTAACATTGCCAAGGACAAGGGTTCATTAAAAACGGAGAGAAGTAATAATTAAAATTAGCTTCATTAGTTAGCAATTCTGTAGCTGTTGTTTCGCAATAAATAAGTAATTAAATAAAAGAAATATATGTTGTCGTGGAATACTTTACTCATTTTAAGAATAAATCTAATTCCACCTCACATCACAAAAAAGACAAGGGAAACTGTCAAATCTAATTAACCAGGTGAAGTAATTAAATTTTGTGAACGGCTTACTTTCTTTTTGCTGTTTTCTTTTTCGCTTTTCTATCAGGTGCATATCTCTTCTTTTCTTTATGGTCTTTTTTGCCTAAGGTACCCTACGTGTCCACCGCAATGTGACTGAAAGTAATTTTCTTCATGTAAAAAAAGTTAAACTAAGATCATTCTATTTTTGTACGTTGAAAAGCAACATGAAGAGATAATATTGCCTTTTTAGATAACATTCATCACACTATATTGCGCTCATGATCTTGTAAAGAGAAACAAGAGTTTCATGTTAATTAACTTAAATTAACCCATTAAATGACTTCTATAGAAACAATTTAAACCTCTTTACAAACGATATTGGATTAATTTAAAGAAAAATGATTGAACCATTTTTAAATGAAGATTAAATCCCTTAAACGAAAAGATCGCGCTTCATTGTTTTTAAGTGGTTAAACATCTAGCCAAAGAATTAATTGCTTCTTCAGTCAGTTCGCTTCCGAAATGCTATATTAAAAATACAAATTATCCTGTACTAGGCTAAGTCCAGTAAAGGCCCGTAGAAGTATTATTAAATGATTGTCATAAGTAATGTCCTTTTTATAAAATAATTATATCAATGAATACATACATTTAACTACTAATTATACATGTCAGTTAATTAAATCTGGGTTACACCTAAATATATTATTTTTTTAGCCAATAATGCACAATGGATTAACTACTAGACCTATTTCACTACAACAAACCAAACTCTAACAAGATTTTTCGAAAAAGTGATAAATTTGTAAAAGTTTCACACGTGGACTTTTCCGTAAACAGACCAATATTAAGTTTTTAATTCAAGGGTGAATCTTTAATGCCTTTTCCTCAAAATAATCACTTTCTAACACCTCCTCTTTCATTTATCATAATTTAAAAAAAAAACCTCTCTCTCTCTCTCTATATATATATATATATATATATATATATATATATATATATATAGAGAGAGAGAGAGAGAGAGAGAGAATTTACATTATTCGGACTATTGTCCTCATCTTTGTCGCCATATTTATTACAACGTTTCGGCCGTTGTACGCTCCAGCCTTCTTCATGTCGAACTTAACCATTTATTTCGCTCAACATGATCATACGTTCCATGTAAAATGGATGTCAGTTATCAGTTATCCTGTTAATTTCCCTCTCAAAGTTCTCCACCGGGTATTGAACTCGCACTATTTGGGTCCTGTCACTGGATCTAACCAACGCCTTTAACCATGAGGAGATCTGTGCATGAATATCTGAGTATTACAAACCTAATGCCTTCAGCAACCATTTTCAACAGTGCTCACATTACATTATTTTTAATTTTTTGCTTGTTTTTTACCAGGGGTCATATTGCATCTTTTTGTTGTTATTATCGCTTTTCTCGGGCACTCCTTATTACTGGCTCCCATATGTATTTATTTCTAGGCTTAGTCGACTCAGGAGAATATTATGACTTAGAATATGTTCTGATTCCTTATGTTTATGAATTTTCCAATGGTGTTTCCTGTCTATGATCTCAACCTGTTCCCACAGAGGGTGGTGATCTCCTTTTTCTCTCCATATGTAGTCAGCCACGCCTGATTTTTCCACTTCCCCTCGTGTTACAGCTTTCTGGTGTTCTTGAAGCCTTACATTAAGGGGGCGGCCTGTCTCCCCTTTATATTTCTTTCCACAGCTGCACGGTATAGCGTACACACAGTCTTTAGTCATGTTCTCATCTATGGAGGATCTTACTCGGGAGACATATCTGCGAAATGTCGTCAAGCTTTTGAAGGTTGTACTGATGTTATATGGAGCGCAGATCTTTTGTATTATATATATATATATATATATATATATATATATATATATATATATATATATATATATATATCTTTTAAAGTGAATATTGGAGTCATCACTTAGAGGCGACAGTCTGTTTCATGCTAGACGCAATCGACAGGCCACGGGTGTTGTTTTCTTTCTGTTATTTATATATACGGGTCAGTGGTGCATTGTGGGTAGTCTATTTTGGCGATTATTTTGCCGGAAGTCGTTTATTTGTTTATTTATTTATTTGAGTTAGATTATTTTGCATGTTTTTATTTATTTTACTTATTTTTTTATTTTTATTTCCCATCTTATATATTTATTTAG
Source organism: Acanthosepion lycidas (assembly GCA_963932145.1). Taxonomy (NCBI): domain Eukaryota; kingdom Metazoa; phylum Mollusca; class Cephalopoda; order Sepiida; family Sepiidae; genus Acanthosepion; species Acanthosepion lycidas. Next base: position 12,094,127 of record OZ010615.1, on the reverse strand, counting down.
GCCTGCGGTTAATCTATTTTGGCACCTGTTTGATTATAGAAGGCGGGTATTGGAAGATGTGTTTATATATACAAACATCTTTCAATCACGATTAACCGCAGGCTTTACGCCAGTTCCTCCAACGAATCCATATTTAACAATGTTAAGGAAAACTAAGAAACAGCCCTAAAAGATAGCGGATTCCCAGTAACACTCACATACTCAGCACAGAACACAAGTTTAACAGGAAAAGAAATATCATATGGTTCAACCTACCGTACAGCAAAAACGTAAAAACAAATGTCGGAAAAATATTCTTAAAAACTCTTACACAAATACTTCCCAGAATCACCCTACACAAAATATTCAACAAAAACAACACGAAAAAATTGAACCCATGTGTAACTGCAGAATAAAGAACAAATGTCTCTTAAACGGTAATTGCTTACAAAACAACGTAATATACCAAGCCACGGTAAAATCAGCAGATAATGAAGAAAAATTATACATAGGTGCAACTGAATAACCCTGAAAACAAAGAAATTATGCAGTCAAAACATCTTTCACAAATAGTAAATACGCGAACAGCACAAGTCTTTCTAAATATATCTGGGAAATTAAAAAAAAACGCACATTTCACAAAAAAATATTTGGAAAGTAAAGAAAAGATCATCAGCCTACAACAACCAATCCAAAATTTGCAAACTTTCTCTTGAAGGAAAAATAGTTATCATTACCTTCCCAGAACAAAATAAATTATTAGATAAACGACCCGAGCTCATCTCAAAATGCAGCCATGAAATCAATTTTTACTACGTTACTTAAAAATCGGAAACTGCAAAAATAAATTAAAATAAGAAATAAATAAATAAATAAACAAAATTACACTTAAATAAGCAAAATAAATTAATCCAAACAAATTACCAAATCACAATAGAAGAAACAAAATAAATAATTAAAAAAAAAACAAAATCAATGAACCCAAATGAATAAAGTAAATAATAAACAAATTAACGAACCGTTATGACTAAAATATTAGTTAGACTTTAAAAATCAAACCAAAAATCGGATGAAAAACTATAGCTATAACTGTTATATAACGAAAAAAATACCACTTACTTAAAACTCGAAAACCGAAAAGAGGAAAAAAAATATACAATATAATAAATAAATAATAATAAACAAGTAAAATAAATAAATCTAAATTAATCCAAATAAATAAACTAACAAACCGATCCCGATAAATTCAGCGTCAGAAAAAACAAGTAAAGATAATCAATCCAAATAAATAGATGAAGTAACTAACAAATTAATAACTGCTTCCGCCAAAATGATATGTTAAATAAACTACAGCAATCAACCACAAAATTGAATAAATAGCTTTAATTATCTTCCTAAACCAAAACAAAACTAAAACATAAACGATATAAACAGATTTTTAATATGTTAATAAAACACCGATTAAAATAAAATAAAAAAATAAATATATAAGATAAAAAATAAAAATAAATAAAAACAAGGAAAACAATCTAACTCAAATAAATAAATAAATACATAAATAAACGACTTCCGGCAAAATAACCGCCAAAATAGCCTACCCACAATTCACCACTGACCCGTATCTATAAATAGCCGACAAAAAAACAACACTCGTGGCCTGACGATTGCGTCTAGCATGAAAGGGTCTGTCGCCTCTAAGTGTTGACTTTAATGTTCACTTTTATATTTACACACGCTCTATCTCTGATATTGAACACTTTATCCCATAAATATAGCACAACTTAAGAGTATATTTCTTCATATATATATATATATATATATATATATATATATATATATATATATATATATATATATATATCATTCAACGTCATCACTTGATAAGACACCGAGGGTGTTGAAACAAAATGGCTATTTTTTTTTAAATAAATAATTATATATATATATATATATATATATATATATATATATTCGTTTCTCCTCTCCTCGTTCGAACCCTCGGTGTAAATCGCGTATCTAACGTGAAAGATATTTGCCCACGTCTTCCTACCTCTGTATCCATGTCTATCACCATCATATCACTTTTGCAGACGTCCTTGGAGCGAAGACGAGGTGCCCCCCCCCGTGACCCTTTGCTGGTGGCCAGTTAATTATAAAGCATGACTTTCGTAATCCACTCTCCGGCAGACAGGGTTCATGTCCAAGCCAGCCCTTTTGCAGATGGGCGTATAGGCTGGGTAACTTGGCCCGGGTAAGAACTACAGCATTGTTAAACCGGTCGGATGTATTGCTGTCGAGAATTCGTCTCAGACACTGAACATGAAATGCACCGAGACGTAATTCCTGTTTAAAGGACCCAAGTCTCGCTGCCGTCGATTAGAACGCTTACGACGCATGCCCTATAGGCTGAAGTTTTAATGTGTGCAGTAAGATTTGCTCTACCAGACACTCGAAATCAGACTAGCAAACGTGTTGGCACCTCATCTGATCAGTTTTTTTAACTACAGTGTCTAGGAAAAAGCTGTCGGAAACGGTGGGCTCGAGGTAGAGGAATTCATGAACCACCTCCTGGTTTAAATAGTTGATTTTGATGGCAGGAGTTTGATCAAGGCCTTGCTACATCATGTTGGTTTTCTTCAGACCGCTGGCCACACTGAACTCTTGGCAGGCTTTTGAAAAAAGATAGCTCGGCAGTGAGTTGTGATCATCTTTCAATATGACGATGAGGTGTCCAAGTATAAACAGCCTTTTCTATTTCGTATCGGTCTGCATCTTCTTTGATAGCGGATCCTAAATCTCACATTTTAAGTCTTGTGCGGCGTATATTGTTGACAGTTCCAACAGAGAAACGCACTTCGAAGATTCACTCCAGTCCATCCTTGGTAAGTTCTATCATTAACAACAAGTTTTTCACAGTAAAATTGTCACCATGCTCTCTGATCTTAACGTTGGCTTTTCTCCGCCAGAGGAAAGTGTACTCTCTCACTCTGACTTACGGTTCCCGAATCTAGAAGCTCTGCCTCTTGAAGCGCTGCAATGTCCAGTCGAACGCGAAGTCGTTCGTTGTTAATCACTCTTGATCTCGCAAAGCTCATGTGATAGTCCAGATTTCATAGTCCTTACGTTCCAGCATCCTATTCAAAATGCTGTTTATTTTCTGTCTTTTATCCTTCGTTATTTTGCTTGGTTTGTAGACTGTGATTTAGGAATCGTGTATCCGTAATCCCCACACACAGCGAAGCAGGCGGACTGTGTCTGGACAGCAGCTTATTGGATATGAGGCGGAGGGTGGTAGCTGTCCAGTGAGGCCCGATGACATCTATCTCTGTTGAAAACAAGGCCTGGCATCTTGCTTCACGCTAATCAAGCGTTGATTTATAACGGGTAGACTATTGCATCCCGTGTTTTGCTGTCGCAGTGAGGGAACGCTGGAGTGTCTTCTCCATGGCGGTGTCCTGGCAGGCTTTGATGAGAGATCTGCATTGTTTCTGCTGCACGCCTCCTCACTCGACGCCACCGATATTGTCCAAGGGAAAGGCAGTGGCCAATAAAACCGGAGTTGCCAGAACGATGATGAAGATAACATCAAATTGACTATTATGAATTAATATCAAAATCTAGTAAACAAAACAAAATTACATTATGATTCCAAACGCGTTTTCTACAAATTCGAAAATGCGACCGCGTCACCAATAATGTTTCATTGCAACTAATAAATAGAAAAAGAATAAAATAAATTTGTAAGCAAAAGTTTTTAATAAAATCAACGTTACTCAACAAAATGTCAAACATAACAAATTCAACTCGAAATACTTTCCCTTTCATCTCGAAAATTACGCCCTCTTCATCAAAAATAAATTTTCTTAATATGATAATTCTTAGTACGATACTCTCAATAAATTAAACTTGCTTAAAAAAATTGGTGAGGGGTTCTCTCCTTTTACACAAATGGACTCACCCAGTATATACATATACTACTGCTACGTTAAGACTCGAGTGACGAGAGCAACAGACTCTTGGCTACTGTCGAACTCTCTGCATAAGCAGAGAGGAACCCGGCCGAGGCTTTGCCGAAGGGCAAGGTTTCGTCTGGGGAGCTTGACAGGGCCTGAACCCGTCTAGACGGGTTCAGAAATGCCATATTTTTGGCCGAGCCTACGGGCTCGGAGATACCCACTTTAAACCGGCCTTGTGCCACATTCTATTCTCGTGCGTGGATGGATAAATACCGACGAGAGCAACAGACTCTCGGCGACTGTCGAACTCTCTGCATTAGCAGAGAGAAACCCGGACGATGCTTTGCCGAAGGGCAAGGTTTCGTCCGGGGAGGTTGACAGGGAATGAACCCGTCTAGGCGGGTTCAGAAAGGGCATATTTTTGGCCGAGCCTACGATCTAGGGGTTACCCACATTAAAACGGCCTTTTGCCACATTTGATCCTCGTGGGTGGATTGATAAATACCGACGAGAGCAACAGAGGGTGAAGGTAACAGACAGACAGAACGAACGTAGCCAGCATAAGTCATAGTGAGCGAGCACGTAGACACTGTAAGAAGTCCTACAGCGATACTTCAATACCAAAGACTGTATAGATATTTTGCTACTAACCCGTATTACTGGAACTACTAACCTGCATTACCAGTTTGTATTATTACGTTAATACATTATTTTCCTATATTTTATTCTTGACGTTTGTTATTTATTGGCACCGGATTTTATCACGGAATCCACAACAAAAATCAATCGATTTATACCTTGGCATATTTTTAAAATAAACAGATATATATTTTAAAATCAAAGATATAAAGACATAATAATGTGAACACATTGTAATATACTAAACAAAGAAATATATAATAATAAATATTAAAACAATCACGACTCTTAAAATGCATTATATTTTTGAAAAACACATACGTACACTTCGGCATCAACGTATTATATATATATATATATATATATATATATATATATATATATTTGCATACGCACGCACACGCACACACATATATATAAATATATATATATATATATATATATATATATATATATATATATATTTACATACGCACACACACACACACACATATATATATATATATGTATATATATATATGCATGTATGTATTACTGGGTGATTGCTAGATTTAACGCTTCATTATATATTCAATATAATGAAGCGTGCGTGTGAGATAGAGATGTTGTAAGTCCGTGTATATATGTGTGAATTATTTCCCTATAGAGGCAATAGGCATATATATGACCTTTCAAAATGTTTTCTGAACATTGTTGGATTAGAGTTTTACCATATTTGGTTTTCTCTGAAGTAGATATCGCTGTAATGTTTTATTTCCATTTCATATGGCCAAGAATAAAATCTGTTGACTTTTCTTATTAACTGACATATATCGGATACTTTCTGAGGGCCACTTCCGCACCGGTATAGTTATATCCGTGAAATACACATTTTGCTATTTTGACATTAGTCCTTTTCAACACAAGCAATGTCTCATCTTTGTCGGATTGAAATTTCCGTTTTTTATTTTTGTGTGTCTCTCTTTTTATCTTAACCTTGGCATCTTTTGAAGCACAAGACATGAACCGGATCAATCCATCACATACTGTAAAATAACATAGGTAAATCTCTAACTTAGCCTGAACAACTCCAGTGTTCTTTCATAAATTCAATAAACTCTGATATACAAAACATTATCTGAAGTTTGAACCTTTTAGTTCAGTGTTTCATTAACAGTAATGTTATATATGCAATCAGGTGTTTACACGAATATCAACAATTAGATGTAAACATTTCAACATTAGAATTTCCACTTATTTTTATTCAATAATTTATATTATTTTAGGTCTCACCAAAAAAAAAAAATATTCATTGGTTGACATATTTTAATAATAGTTTATTTCTGACATTTTGACATATTTCGAGCGTAAACTTGACAAACATTTTGGGGGATTTCACCTTGAACAAATCTTTCAAAGAATATATGTGTTTGTTTTGAAACACTGCCTTCAAAAATGCATTAAAGTGATAGATTAAATGAGAAAATAAGACCAATGCCTACCAAAAAAGTAATGTTTCCAAACTCCATTAAATGGCTAGGATCTGTACAAGAATACAGGCTTGTCTCAGTCCCATGACAATATCCTCATAAACCTCTTAATACAATCAGCAAAATATTTGAATTTATCAGCAATAACAACAAATTTTATGAACACCCCCACACCAAAAAACAATATTAAATGAAGAACATTACACAATGCTGATGCATCTCCTTGATCCACTGGATAGAATAAATCTATCATTTGATAATAAACATGTCTTTGGCAAAGTGTGAAATAGTTGGAGAGTATGGGGGCTTCCTTTATGATGCAGTAGTCTAGCTTTTTCCTATCTGGTAGGCATTTGCAATTCGGTGCTATTCGCCTATCTGTTTGTATTTACGAATTGACATAGAACATCATCAGATATTTAATAAATGTATATGCAGATTATCTCATCGTTTACGACTGAACTTCCAAACTTCTGGATTATACATACCTGTCATATCTTTCGTTTGACCAAACACTCAGAACTCAATTCGTGTAAAACTGACTTTTATCATTTAATCCCTCCAAAATAAAATTAATATAGTTTAATCACCAACGGACATATCATAAATCAACTCCTATCTTCGTGAATTGTCAAAACCTCAATTTCCTTGCTTAGAACGTATATTAGATGTATGTTACTCTCAAACCTCACAAATCAAATCGCGTCCTGGGTATGACGATAAACTACGTCCAACAACAATGCTTCAGATAATGTTTTCGGCAAAATAATGTTGCCAGCTATACGTTTTGTTTTTTTTTGAAAAAAATAATGTTGCCAGCTATACGTTTTTAGAACAATAATGTTGCCAGGTATGCGTTTTTGAAACAATGTTGCCAGCTATATATTTTTGAAACAATAATGTTGCCAGCTATACGTTTTTTGGAAAAAATAATGTTGCCAGCTATACGCTTTTGAAAAAATAATGTTGCCAGCTATGTGTTTTTGAAACAATAATGTTGCCAGCTATATGTTTCAAAGTACTGTATATTTAATAGGTATATGTGTATGTATGTATATGTGTATATGTATGTATGTATATATATATATATATATATATATATATATATATATATATATATATATATATATATATATCTTAATTTGGCATTAAATGACCCACAGTGGTTGATATGCCATAAAATCCAACCAACCAACCAACCAACCAACCAACCAACCAACAAATGAAATCGTATATGTGTGTCCTCAATACACGTACGTATAAGTTTCTGATTTTAAAATTCCCAACTATAAACTTCGGACAAGGACTGTACATAATATCATGGACCATCACAAAAGCAGTGGTAGCCCTCTGTTGTATACCATCTAATACAGGAGATGAAACCTACGAGGAGCGGGCTAATTGTAAATCCACAAAAATTAACAGCTTGTATGTGAAAAAAGCAGTTTCTTGTGGGATACAATTATTACTCATTTTCCTGAATATGCCTTCCAAGCAGACTGAGGCGGAAAGCTTTGTCTGTAAACGTTTTCCTTTTTGCAATTTATCGCGAATTGTCTTAGTATAGTAATCCACATACTACTTCAATTTATCCTGTCGACATTGAAAATAAAATGAAACTTATACTTAATCGGTAATTGACAGAATCTTTTACTTTCAACAATTTTGTTATGTTTGACATTTGGTTGAGTAACGTTGATTTTATTAAAAACTTTTGCTTACAAATTTATTTTATTCTTTTTCTATTTATTAGTTGCAACGAAACATTATTGGTGAAGCGGTCGCATTTTCGAATTTGTAGAAAACGCGTTTGGAATCATAATGTAATTTTGTTTTTTCAACTGTCTTCATGAAAAAGTGATCCCACGAAAAACGTACAAAATTATCAGAATATGAAACCAAATATTCTCCAGATATGTACACGTGTATTTTAAATCCACTTCAGGGGACGTTGGAGAATGAGGAAAAACAACTTTTGACACAGCATAAAAACCGAACTGGATATTGCTAAAAAATATTTCAAAATTTCTTTTCAAAACCAGACTAAGTTAGACTACTAGATTTACGCCCTACATGACAAATTAAAATATCTATGCATGAATATTAAATGAAAACATATAAGATGAACAGATATTAGGCAATACTTCAACAGTGAAATTATCAAAAGCTGAAATTGAAGCCCTCAATGTTGGATTCTAATTCACCATTGAATTAGAAATTTGACGTCATATTTACGAAAACAATATATATATATATATATATATATATATATATATATATATATATATATATATATATAACAAATCAGATTTTATTATGCAAGTCAAACATGACACTAAACAATATTGGTATTAACTAAGTGTTGATGTTACATTTCTTAAGGATATATTTACAAGAAAAATAAAAGGTGAATATCATATCTAGTTTTACTGCAAATATTTACAATAACTTATTTGCGGGTTTTATTTTTTTATGCTGGTCAGGTGGAGATTGTTTCAGCGTTTTGTAAATTATATTAAAAAAAGTGATTAAATTTATTTAAAAATTGTAATGTAGAAATATTTACCAGGGTCCGAATGACTTATATAACGTGAAAAAATACTTTATCTCGTTTATATCTTTTGGGTGTAATGGTGAATAAAAACAGTTTTTACTCTACTTTGCATAATAAAAAATCAATGTTTTATATCAATGCCAAGACACTTACTCCAAAAGATAATGTGCTAACTACGCCTGAAATTCCTTAACATTGTTCATAGGCATATATCTCAAGTACTCCTTTTACTATAGTAATCAATGAATTGCCTTGGTATTTGACATACTTTCAATTTTAATTCAGATATCTTTACCTTCGAAAATTGAGTGTCAATATAATAACGCATATATCACATATTAAATATGTTCACTAAAATATCAGATAAAACTCAGCTCACAGAAAAAAATGTATTCTTCTAACACCATAAAAGTGTGAGTCTTGCGTAGCATGGAAATGTATGGAAAAAGGAAATAAATACCATCGAAAAGCAAGTTATGTCAAACAGAATCGATAACGGAAGTTGTAATTCATTAGATCAGTAACAATTGCTAAGCGGAACTACCGTATTTGATTATCTTTATTGGTATTTTGTTTAAAAAAAGATAACAAAAACAATGTGCTAAAAATTTAATGTTTTTAATCTTTCTATTTCAAAGCGCATTGGATAATTATATTGAAAACATATCATTGATAAAATGTATAGTTTCTATTATTCATTGTATTTCCAACGTATTCTGTTTTAACCTCCAAATCAGTTTGTATTCACCCTGTTATATTTAATTCAGTATGCATTTTTTTAAATATTTTAGTAATTCTTACATGTTCATATATATTATATTCCCTAACGAATTTTAATTTGGAATCTTTTGTTCATCTCCATCTTTATACATTTCCTGTCTCTCGTCAACTTTGTAGTCAAATCTCTGCAGTATTTGGCTATATTTTTTTTCATTTATATTTTAAAATTAAATTTCTTTCAAATAAGACTCATTTATCGTTCTTACATAATAGATTTATTTTCCATTTTTTTTTCTTTTTTTGTAATCTATTAAACTTTTCCACTTGGGGCTGTATTATATTTTCATTTGTCGATAAACCGATGAGTTTATATTTTGTTTTTAAAAGATTTCCGTTCTTACTACCATCATATTCAGTTAACGTCCCTATCTGTAATCCTTCCTGCTTGCACATCGTTTCATTCTTCATATGTTCAGACAACTGTCCCTAATTTGTTCTTAAATTTATTTTTCTCATTATGTATAGTATTCATTTCATGTGTTTTTTTTTATTATTTTGTAAATAGTTTTGTTATAAAGTTATTCGTTTTACATTATAACATCGTTTATTTTTCATGCTAACGATAGTATTTTTTATTTATTTTTTGTTACTGACCGTTTCTTTGTCACTTGTTTTCAATCCTTTTGCTTTCTTTTCCTTTCAATGTTGAGAAGTTTTTACTTCATTCCATCATTCATACGAAATAATTGTCATTTTTTTTTTTTTAGTTTTGCTTTTTTCATCTTTATTGATTTTTCTTGCTATTTGATAAAAACCCTTGTATTATCGAAAATTTTTAATTCATTCTTTCAATAATTCTACTTTTCCTTCTTTTTCTTATTCATTTTCTTTTGTTGCGTTTTTTTTCCGTCTTTAGCTACTATTATTCAGACTCCAACGTTAAATCTTTGATTAAGTTTAAATCAAATTGACGCATATCAGGGAAAGTCATGTTACGTCGGTCTAGCTTCCGCCAATGATGAATTTGGATTCTGTCGGGGCATATTAACCCTTTTAATACTTACAATCGACTGTGTCGCCACTCATTTTCGATTTAAAATCAACTGTTAGAGCAGAACACACTTATTCTATAGTTAATAGACTCTCCCACCTATAATAAGTAGGAGTAGTTAAGAGTAACGAGTGAGTCGATCAGTGGGTCGGTCTGAGTTCAGTCTGAAGTCGGACGACCGGCTGATTGGTTTGAACTCTCTGCCTTCGGGCTGGGAGGAACCCGAACGAGGCTACGCCAAAGGGCGGATGCTCTTTCGGAGTGGTAAACCAATCCTGAACCCGTTTATACGGGTTCAATGGGCATTTTTTTTGGCTCGAAGATCCCACGTTAAACCGGCCTTGTGCCACATGATGCCTGCGTGGGGGGGGGGGAATGACTAAATACCGTCGCTCAGTGGGTCAGTCAGTTGATGCCGGACGACCGTTAGTCGAATACTAAAGTATGAGCGACCGCAAGTAGATTTACTCTGCGTCATTACCTATTATACCAAGTTCCTAACGTTTTGTACGTCGAACCTATATAGGACCGACTTAGTACAAATACAAGCCTCCACTGTGAAACCACTCCATAACACACTTGGCGACGAGGTATTCGGATTCATACGGTGGAAGAGAAAAAAAAATAACACTCCATAACACCCACCCATGGCGTTTACGCCATCCGAACCCACTTCGAGACTTCAGAGATTTGATTATTAATTTGCCATTATTGGTAAGCCTACCTATTCTGTAGCATTTTTCTCTTTTATTCCTTGATATGTTACAAACATTATTAGCCATTTGTTTATTGCATTTTTCTTGTAATACGTGAACACACAAATCTTATATGCTATGTCCATTCATGTCAATGGCGATCATGGCTCTCCACGATTTGTTTGTTTTTGTAGGTCTTTGTTAATTATGTCTTTATGCTATCTCTTCTGAACTAAGTTATCCCATTCATTTACTCAATTTAGGTAGGTTATGCAATTTTTTTCATGTCCCTTTTCTCTCTTGTGAGTATCAAATTTGCTAAACCCTCTTTCTTCATAAGGTGTAACTTATACGTGACATCAGAATGATAGTTAAAGTGCCGTTTTTGTTAGCATTTCTTCATAAAGCTTTAATGCTCCTATATTCAGTTCATTTGTTCAACTGTAAATCAACTTTTACTCTTATGTATTCAATATCCTTTTTATTTTAAACAAATTGTCCTTTTAGTTCTTGCATTAGATTTTGGGAGATATTCCGTTATCCCACTGCGCGTTAAATAGAAAACACATTCTGACATTCACCTCTTGGTTTCAATTTATCTTCTCAATGTTACATACTCCAAATCCTCAGTTAGCATATTATGCTGCCAAGGTTTCAGCTGCCTCGTTCAGATTTTTTGTTCATTTTAGTTTCATATCTCCCTTAAAATTGTCAGATTATTCAGTTCTGTCTAATGTATTCTTGGAATTCGTCGGTACAACCTCATTTCTAAAAGAATTTTTAGCCTTCATTGTTATGAAAAAAATTAAGTATTACACTGTCGTTTAAAATACGTGCGCGTCTCTAAAGAAATTATATTTCTTAATACTGTGTTTAAATCCTAGATTGCATATTTCAATATTCCCATGGATTTATATATCATAATTCTTATGATATATTACTATATTGTTGATTTGAGTCAAACCACAGAAAGAAAAAGGTAAGAAATTTTGTTAAATATAAAATATTATTTTCATATTTACAATTTCTTTTTTCCTTTTTTTTTTGTAGTTTTATTTCTAAGATGAAAAGAAATGTGGTTTCTTCCCGTGTATGCGTGAGAAAAAAAAGCAAGTGATAAAAAGAGGACATTATAAGTGAGATGTAGCTTAGTGAAGAAAAGTGTAAGTGTAACGTAGCTTTCTTGAAGAAGACAAATGAATCAGAAAGGGAAATTCTTTTAAGCCGTGGTATTGTGAATCTCTTGCAGTATTTTGCCTCTTCCTTCTCTTTCCAGACTGCCTGGTCTAGATAATTAGCTTATACACTCTTTAAAATAATCACGAAGCATGATTTTTTTTTTTTTTTTTGTCGGAAGTATACGTTAAGTTTTCAGATTCCAACGGTATCAAGATTTATAAACGGATGTGAATCATTTTAAATAATCTCTAAATTAATATTACGGTTTATTTCAGTTGTATATTGGAATGAATTGTAAATATGTTCCAAGCAGTACAAAATAGAAATCCTTCCTTTTTATCTTTTTATAGTTGTCCTGTACTACATTTTGCGTATTTCTCTCGACATAATCGATGATTTGGCACTCATTTTGGAACCTCGCCAGAGTAGTCAGTACCCTTCACTATACATGAAGGATCTTGACTTTGCAGATGATCTTGCATTAATTTTTCAATATATCAAGGATGCAAAATTGTTGCTGAATCGCTAGTAGCGAAGCAGGTAGGTCTCTATTGCTACGCAAGACAGAATATATCACAACCTCCCCTGAAACATTCGTGTTGAAGTCGCTCAATAATAGATCCATCAAAAGAGTTGAGGACTTCAAATATCGCGGATCTCACATCATATTTTCACAAACATCTGCAAAGCTCTCGTATGCAATGCGTGTAACAAACTTCACAAGATTTGGCGCTCGAACATCCCTTTTTCCTTAAAAGTCCAAACATTTCGAACATTGATGGCACCAGTCCTACTGCATGGATCAGAAACTTGGGCATTACCTGCTCATCTTAAAAGACGACTTGATGGAACACATACCAATTTACTTAGAATTTCCGGAACATCAATTGGAGATCCCATGCAAAGCTTAATACAATTTACAGAGAACTAAGACCAATCTATCTTAAGCACAAACAAAAACGGTTACAGTTTGCTGGCCACTGAGCGGAGAGGGAAATCGTCTCATCCTTACTCCTATGGCATCCTTCTGCAAGTGTCTTCTCACGAAAATTGTCTCGGGTTCAGGGTTGGATATTTGAGATTTGGGAAGAGCAATGCAGGACCGAACACTTTGGAAAGGGCTTGTCAATGAAGTTAAGCCCAACGAAAGTGAGGTCTAACAATGAATTTTGATGAGGTGAGGCCCGAGATATGAAGCAGCAAAAGAAAATGCGTAAATATGGATAGCATCGCAATGTTCATCTATGTATGGTTGTGAATGGTACAAATCGTTTATGATACCTAACTTGTATTAGGTTGGTGCAAAAATAATGACGTAATAATGTCGTTTTCTGACGTTAAAAATAGGTAAAAAACACGACATTATTACGTCATTATGTTTGCACCAACCTAATATGATGTTGTTTAAAATTCTAGATAGATATAATCAAAGATTGTCATACGTGATGTGTTAGAGATTTAGTATGCCTCAGATGGGCTCAATATTTATTGCTATGTTGCTATGTTGCAATAATTCAAGACCCAAGAACCACTTAAACTAGAGACCCAAGAACCACTTAAACTAGAGAGTTACTAAATGATGTTGTTCTAAGGCCACACAGAGAGGTTGAAAAGTACATAATATAACAATATATAGCATAGATAACAGTAACGATTTCACTGCCATATATCTATAATGAAACCATATCAATACATGAAGTTGGAAACCCTTTTTTCAAATGTTATATCCCTTTTTTAGGTGGGTGATATAATCTCAAAAAACTCTGGATTTGTGCTCTATTCATCAGATCGAGTGATTATGTCAAATCTTTCATCAATATTTCTACCATTACTGATTTCATATTGCCATCATTAATTCAATTACATTGTCAAAAATATTTTTAAGATGCGGCTGACATGAAAAGTAAGATTGGTGAATTGAATTCAGATTTCAACCTTGGCCGATACATGACATTTCGCCTGAATAGTCTTGGCAGTACATGACGACTGTTCTCTCTACATCCAGATGTCATTTCTTAGCTCTCTGACTTTTGGTTGGCATTCAATCAAGTACATCTTGTAGCAGAAATAGCACCCATATAATAGTCAGGCATTAGCTGGATTAAGACAAAATTTCCACTAATGCCATACCATTATATGTGCGGTATTTTTGTATAATCCTTCTCACTTCGCAAACTACAGCAGTAGGTCTTATCATCTAGGTGGAATATTTGACACTACATTGTACAGGTGTCTGGACGTTTATCATAAAATCATATTTTGAATTTAATTCCAAAATATGTATTTTTAAAACTACTCCGCTCTCATTAATTTTTATTTCCGTAACATTAATACGTAAAAGATTTTAACTGAGTTTTCACTTGATATTTTTATTCCTTCTATTTCCTCGTAGTACTTGCAAATCATTTCCTTTCCCTTTCATGACATTTCAGATCGCTTTTATTCTGTCTACTGTTAGTACATTTAAGACAATATTGTTTACAGTTCTTTGTTTATTTTTTAATTCATATCTCTATCTATAAAAGGCAGGATATGTGTATGTCTGTGTAACGAATGCACGGCCGCGATTTCAGACAGATTTGCACCAAAATTACATGAACATGCTCCAAGTTAGCGCGAAGGCCAAGACCCACTTTGCATTTCCCAACTCCCATCGATAGTGGAAATAATAGATTTTTTCATGCTTCTACGACAGTTTTCATGTAGTTTGCGGTCATTTTCTACTGGCCAGAGTGAGAGCCTATAGCAGGCTGCCACGAATAGGCAGGAATATTCTATTGGCCAGCGTGAGAGCCAACAGGTGACTGACTTGAATGTTAACTAGCATGCTAGCATTCAAAAAAAAATCGATAGCTGCATTCGTCACAAGTGGGAAAAATTTAAATCTGCATGGTACTTGACACCAATTGGCTCATTCGCTTGCTTAAACTCAACGTTAATTCGGATTCCGCAGAACTGGGTTAGGTGTGAAAAAGTATTTGTTGTTAACATTCTTTTTTTATTTGGTTCTTTCAGTTACGAGTCCTTTTTTAAAGCTGATCGTTTTGTGTTCATTTTGTTTAGTACTTTTTTCGTAACATATTTAATGTTTAGTATAGAGCTTAGAAAAAAATCGCAGTGTGAGATAGACAAGAAGTAAAGCATGTAGCAACATCAGCACGGCAAAGGGCACTCCTTTAAAGGCAAGGAAGGGCAAAAATATTTTAAGTCAAGTGATAGCGATTGCTGTATGTGTCGTACGATTTTTGAATCAAGCACGGGCAAGGACGGCCATGCTGCTAGTCCATAGTATATACTTCAGCTTCTGTTTTAAGAATAACCCAATAATACAGGCGCCACAAATCTGTCTATTGTTTCATTATAAGAATCAATAGAACGAGAAAAACAAAAGTTAGTATTAGAGAAGAAAGCATTTTTCTTGTTCTGCGTATTCATCCTTGAACTTGTTTATTTACAATTAAGACTGTTTACATTATGTCGGGAAGATACAACGAACTAAGTTTTTCTTTCTTTAACATATATATATATTTTTTTATGTTTTTTAAAAGTTTTCAAAACATGCTTTGCATATCTTTTAACTACAATTATATATGTAGTTACTTATTGTCAAATAAAAGCAATTCTTACTTTTCGAAGTTGATTTTATTGATCTCAGCTAATGAAATATTCGTATCCTACGGGAAAACTAAATACATATGGATTTAACGTAAGAATGATGCAAACAAAGCCCACACACACACAGGCACACACACATACACATACACACACACGCACGCACACACACACACACACATATATATATACGTGTATGAATTCATAACAGATTTTGCCAATAATCAGTATTTATTTTCAATTAAAATTAATACTTAATCGTTTGGAAAAAATATTTACCACTATAAAGAGAAAGAAACGAAACGTGTATATATATATATATATATATATATATATATATATATATATATAGATAGATAGATAGATAGATAGACAGACAGACAGACAGATAGATAGATAGATAGATTTAATATTTTAGCACAATTATATATGCCTGTATAAATAAATAGGTGTGTGTGTGTGTGTGAGAGAGAGAGAGAGAGAGGGAGAGAGAGAGAGAGCGAGAGCGCGCGAGCTGGTGTTTACTAACACATACAGTACTGTGGGAATTAATTGGGACAGTGTATTCAGTTTAATATTTTTTCTTTTATACCGCCTTTGGACAGTGTCACAATAGTTTAATGACTCCTAATCACAATAAATCCATTACAGTGCACACTCCTCTTACAATAGAATTCTTTCGAAACAATTTTAAATATTTTAGAATTTATTTATATTTAAACATTGTATTTGCCTAAGAATTGTGTGATTTACATTGTTTTGCTTGTAAGTCAGATTTTTTTTTTTTTTTTTTTTTTTTTTTTTGGTGATTGCTTCTGATTTCAAAACTAGCCTGATTATTTTCATTCAACAGATAATAGAAAAATGGATATATCACATAGAAAGCGTGCACAGGTTATTGCGCATCACGGACATTCAAACAAATCTGTGCGACACATAGTCCAAAGCCTCAAGATAAGTAATTCCGGTGTTGGATCCATTGTGAAAAGGCAGGCTCTAATGGATGAAAATAAGGTTTTGAGAAAGGGAATTTGTGGAAGAAAAAGTTAAACGGACGAAGCAATGCTTCTCAGAAATAGACTTAATACCACGAGGAAGAATAGCAGTGCCTTGTCAGCAGATTTGTAGAATCCAGTGTGTCCATATCTGACTCAGCTACCAGGAGACAGCTACTTGAAATGGAGCGACCAGCTAGAAAACCACCTAAAATGAGCTGAAATGAGTCTGACGCCACCTTCAATTTTGTTTTGTCAACTCCTGCAAGGAAGCCAGGGCCAAGATGCTTAACAATAACACACACACACATACATACACACACACACACACACATATATATATATATATATATATATATATATATATATATATATATATATAATACTCTGATTTTCACTTGAAAAACGTCCGTTGAATGGAGACGTGATGCATGCATAACTGCTGGTCTCACAGAAAAAAAAGTCTCCAAGCCTACGCCGTAGAAAGTGCATAACTCTCCGGGCGCAGATGCATGATCTCTCCAGACTTACGGGTACCATACGTATGTATGCAGAAATTATATATCAGTTTCTGGTTACTATCGATTTTATTTATAACATTCTTTACGATATCAACATCGATTATAACAACTACTCAGTATAATACCACATAATGATATATTTTCTTAAACTTTAAAAAATAATATTTCTATAAGTTCTATACATTTCATCACAGACATTGAGTGTATATATATATATATATATATATATATACAGACACTGCATGTCAGCAGTCGATATACCACATAACACCCTTGAGCGCTTAGTCTTGGAGCGGGTAGAATGGAAATCAACGTTTTTTAGTGGACTCAGCAATTCTCAGTCTGCTTGTCTGAATCATTTTCAAGAAGCGCGAGCAAGATCTGAAAGGTCTAAAAGTGATTTCATCTCACAATCCTCACACTTGCTCTATATGTGGCTTCCTTTGTAAATCACTAGCGGATCTTAAATGCCACTTGAGATTATCGGACAAACTTTCATAACTGAATTAATAAGCTGTCAGATCCTCATACGTCGAAACCAACGGGAGCGCCCATTATATATACACGTTAAATATATGATTTTATCTAAAGCATACTACGCAATTAACGTAGTTTCTGAGACAGATGGACTGTATCAAATACATTTTCAGATTGTACATGTGCACGCTAAAAAACACCCCAAAATTATGTGTTCATAAAATCTATTTTCTGTTAGGGAAGAGAAATATTCAAATATTTTGAAATATAGCGTTATTTTGATATTGACATATCAAATAATAAACAATTGTAATGACTATTAAATGTATGAAGTCATTCGTAAGGAAAGTAACGTAATACATGTTAGTTCAAATTCCTTGTTTGATTAACTATTTTTGTGAGAGTTTAAAATTGTATTTCTAATTGTTTAGGGACAAATAATCTACAAGCATTCTTAAAGCTAAACATTTTAACAGAACCGTTTCTCTAGAAACAACGAAAAGAATTCTGAACTCCTACCATATATCAGTACTCCAATATGGCTGTACATAATGTACCATTTCCTTCCACGTGAAGAACTTATTGAAGAAAGAGAAATGTGTCTAAAACGAAGAATGCTGTTTATGACATGAAATGTATATTTCAGCAACGACGAAGTTTTCGAGAAAGTGGAAATAAAAAGGAAGAAAGCATATGATAATTCTAGGAAACATAATTAGGAAAATGTGTTTGGGAAATTTGATACTCACAGGAACGATTGAATTTAAAAGGAAAAGAGGAAAACAATAATTAACCTTTTAGTGAGCTAGAGTACGTGGATGACGGGAAAGGTTTTTGGAAAAAATTACACAAAGATAATGTATTAAAAGCTAAAAAGAACAGGAAGTTGTGAAGAGCTATGATCGCCTATATCATGAATGGTCATGGAATAAAAAAGAAAAATGAACTGATTGTAAATAGAGAACCGAATTCATGTAAACTTTAGAAAGATGGGCAAGTCATAAATGCGTATTCTTACCATATCTTTAAACTTTTTTAAATAATTTCACCCCAAGCAATGCTGGAATACCACTAGTACGCAAGAGATTACAGAGAGTGAAGGTTAGAGAAAAGACTGTGTACCGGGAGTATTTAAGAATGGGTAACAGATGAACGGGGGTTCAAGAATATAGAAGATAGCGATTTACATTGCATTTAAATTTTTGAAGTTTGTAGTTAACAGTGAAGAAATAAAACGGAAGTGAACAGCTGGGAAGTGTGAGAAAATAAACTCTTGGAGTAAAGGCGGTTAAATTTAATTATTTCAACATTAAAATGGTGGGTCCTAATTGCCAATCTAGTAGTACGCCTAAATTCATGTAGTCGGGGCATCAGGAAAAATAGTTCGTCAGAGCAGTTGAGACGAAAATATTTGTAGAAAAGACATAGGGAAGCTAGGTCCCGTCAGTGAGAATGTGACTGAAGTTGAGATGCTAAGTCAGCATCGATTACATTGCAGATCCTTCAATGGATTTTGTTAGGAACCTTGAGATGAATAGCAGAAGCAACAACAGTATTCAATGCACGGACGAATAGTAAATTTCTAAGTGTGCAAGATGAACTCTGATGAGAAGGAAATATTGGCATCACACAGTGACCCTATTTTCCTTGTAGTAGATGCAGCTATTGATTCAATGTAGCCGTTCCACTTCAAGTGATTTGAAAATGTGAGCCCAAGAAAGTGCAGCTTGGTGCTCCCCAGGAGTCGAGCAACAGGCGTGTAGGAAAGTTTCTCTGGTGATTAAATGAGAGCAGTTTCGTTTTGGAGGCATTAAAATATAGTAGCAACTTTCTGGCCCTGTTAAAATTGTCAGGAGTTTCTATGAGTTCTTACAAACAGAAACTAAACAGGAGGACTTCCAACAAGCTGAAAAGAAGGAAGCTGCGAGACAATAGTTGTAGTTTTTGGAAAGAACTGGGGTTAGTTCAGGGGACCATTTGTTTATAACGAAGGATGCGATGCCTACAACTCTGCTTGCCTTATGGGAACCTAATTTAGAAATTATATTTGAGACCGGTGATGGTGCACATATCACTCAGTAGAGCGTCTCCGCTGATGTGGAAATCAAGTGTGGTTACTTCAAATGAGTCCAGTGTTCATTTAGAGGAGAATTTCCGGGCAAAGCATTCAATATTGCCTGTTGTAGATGCCCTAACTTCAAATTGAAACAATAGAGGTGGGATTTAGTGTTTTCTGTTGTTCATCCCAGTCTTCCAGAGCTGTCAACAATCTTTGGATGCCAACGAGTTCAGTGTTAAGCCAGCTGATATGATGGGCATTAAAATTAAGGTACACAAAATATATTTGCAAAAGGGTGTAGGGAAACGGCCTTATCTGTATTATCAGAAATACTATCTAGCACGCAACAGTCATCAGAAGAAGGGGGATTGTAGAGAAAGAAGCGATAGATGACTGAGTTTAGTAGAGAAAGACGTAGGTACCTGTAAGAATTGTCCAGAGATTCAAGAGAGAGTTCCCTAACCAGAGGGTGATGTTCACGAACTTAAATCCCAGACCATGCATGTGGGAATTTTAAATCCTTCCTAAAGAGAGGAAGATAGCCAGGAATCGAGAAATCAGAGGAGGCGATTCAAGAGATAAGAGTAGATTCGAAGAGAGACAGGCCCGGAGACTTTACGAAGAGGAACGATTCAACACTGCAGAAGTTATTACGAGTACCTCGAAATTTGGAAGATGAAAATTTGAGGGACTTAGGTGTTTGATGTTGAACTGGTTTATTTTTTATATATTTGGTTGCTTATAGCCATGTGTTATATTTTGGTAAGGAAAAATCCAAGGATAGGTGTAGCAGCTCGTCGTTTAATGTAATATGAGCGGGAAGGGAATTGCCACACACTGCAACATAGTGTGGTCTCGGGGTTGCCTACCGGAGTGTTTTTCAGGGACATCCTTCCATGCGCGACATGGCACTGCAAGAACTCCGATATTATTCGACATCTGATCAGAACAGCTTCTGAAGATGTTATGCAAAAGTTCGGGTCCCTGACTACCAGTCGGGAAATAGCAACTAGAAAACTTCGAAACCGGTACCCTCACAGTATGAAGGGACATTAAAAGCATCCAAAAATATCGCAAACTATTCATGACAACAGAACTTTTAAGGGTCGAGGAAAGAAACCAGGAACACCTTTCTAAACAGGACACAAGAGATGAACGTCTTGTCCTGTTCAAGGGTGAAGTGATAGCAGCTTAGATTAAGAAATCGGAGTTCGAATTTCATCCAAGTAGTTTACTTCCACTTAATGCTAATACCCTTGGCAGTGGTATGAACCATCTCTTCTAACCGCCCCCCCCCAGATATGGGAAAATAATAAAACAGACTAGGTCCTATAGACTTGGGTAGCTACCTGTTTAGGAGAAAGAAACTAAATTCAAACCATCTTGTAGCTAGTACCTCTTTAGTCAAAATCCAAATAAAAAAACAAATCCACGTCTGAGTGGAGGTACGAGGTACATATCCCCGGAGAGAAAAATACCAGCAAGCTATTACACAATTCTACTTTAAATGTCACCATGAACCACAATTGTGAGATGAAGTGGAATGGTTGTCACAGCAGCGAAAGAACGTGCAAAGAAGAAAATTTGAATACTTAACAGGATTTATAAACGGCGATCATAAATTTAAAGCATAAGATACGCAGTTAAAACATTACTGAAATGAAAACTGACAGAATTATAACATACGTTAGCAATGAAAAAAAAAGGAGTATCCACGGCATGCAAAATCAGACAAGGCTAAAGCATATTATTATTATTATTATTATAATTATTATTATTATTAGTAGTAGTAGTAGTAGTAGTATACATTCTGTTTTATTTTGATTTTCACGATATTCGTTTATTTTCAATCTTATTTCCAAGTTCCAATCCTTCTAAACTGGAAATTATACAAAAGCTCACGTGTTTCAAAATCTTAATTTTTCCTTATTTCTTACTGACAATGTACGATTGCAGAAGACAGGAAAGTTTAATTGTATTGAAAATGATTTTTTTACCTCGCAAAAACTCGCCGTATAAAACCACTCCTAGATAAATAATTTATTCTGATATTGGAATCTATGTTTATAACTATGTACACACCCTTCCAGTAATAAATAAATAAGACATTGATTGCATAAAAAGAAAATTTGCAATACAGTGTAACCCGGATATAAGTGACCCGTATATAAAAGAAACCCGGATATAAGAGAGATTTTATCTGGTCCCAAATTAGAGCCTGTGTCAATGTATATATAACAAACAAAACCCGGATATAAGATAAACCCTAATATAAGAGACTTCTTCTCCGATCCCGACGACTCTCTTATATCCGGGATACACTGTATATATACAGTGTAACTTGGATATAAGATACCCAGATATAAGATAAACCCGTATATGAGAGATTTTCTATGGTCCAAAATTAGAGCCATACTTACCTAAACAAAATAGACCAAACCCGGATATAAATGAAACCCGGATATAATAGACTTCTCCGGTCCCGACAACTATCTTATATCCGGGTTACACTGTACTTTCAAAGGTGGCAGTTGAAAACGTTCTTTTCATTTTATTACTACAGTTTAATATAAGAGAGTTGTCGGGACCGGAGAAGAAGTCTCTTATATCCAGGTTTCTCTTATATCCGGGTTTGGGCTAATTTATATACATTAACACAGGCTCTAATTTGGGACCAGATAAAATATCTCTTATAACCGGGTTTCTCTTATATACGGGTCTATTATATACGGGTTACACTGTAGTCAACATTTTAGATGCATCACATAAACTGCAAATATACATCAATATGGTAAGTAAGCGTTTAACCCACAATTCATTCTTTCATTGATATGATACTAACGAAATGTGATTCTTGTAAAAGAATAGAAATTACCCACATTTCCTTATCTAGTGTACACTCATCTTAGATTCTCATGTTTATACCCATCTAAAAGTATTCATCTTTTAATATTCGTGTTTGATCATTGATCCTTATCATTTATGATAAATTAATTCTAGTTTTCACTTAATAATAGCCTGAAATTAATACAAAATTTTAAAAGATTTAAAACTTATTTTTTCTAATTCAAATTTTAGAAATATGAAAATAATTCTTAGAAAAAAAATCATTATTCAGCGAAATGTATTTTCTTAAGTCTATAGTATGATTAACATAGATCATTTATAAAAGCAGTTAAAACATTTTCTAATTAGATAACGTCAGAGTTTTAGTGCCTTTTTATTTTACGATTTTTATCAAGATAATCTAAAAAAAAAATTGAAAAAAATAATTCTACACATTGGTGAATGAGTTCTGAAACTTTAATTAAAATCTGACAATTATTTGATTATTGCAAGAATTTCCAAAATAATTTTTTAACACCAAACTTGAGGCTAAAAATCCATATCGTCAGATTTTGCCACAGACTGTTTTTAACCTTAATTTCCAACCGTCCTGGGTTAGAGGTTAAATTACATCCAGCAGCAAGGCCTCTGATCAAGAGGTTTTGAGGAGCGTGGAACCACATCTTAATTGATGTGTCCCCAGGTCCACTCTGACCCAGGGTGGTAGCACCTGTTAGGGTCCAAGCTATGGGTAAATAGTTAACTATTACCAGCAATATATTTTTGAAAATAAATATTACAAGCAATACAATTTTGAAAGAAAAAATATTACGAGAAACAGATTTTTGACAAGACTAATCATCACCAGCAATAAAAAAAATGTTGACGGCATTAAATAACCCATAGGGGTTTATATGCCATGAAACAAAATAAACCAAACTAAACCACTTTCCAACATTCTAGAATGTATTAAGAATTTTAAATAATAAAAATATCTTGGTCTTTTCTCTAAATAATAACAAACATTTTGGCGATAAAACTTGGAGGTATTCTTTTCTTTTCATTTGGCGTGTCTTTTTAGGACGTAGGCGATCATGGCCCTTCACTTCCCCCATCCCTTGTGGCTATTAACAGATTTTGTGTTTCTGCCAACTCCCCCAGAACATGCAAATGATTTATGCAAAAATGATAGTTTAATTCATTTTTTGAACCCTCGAAATTTGGCTAAATTTCTTGTTTCTCTAGTAAAAAGAAGCTAAATATATTGATAATATTTTCTCGCCAAGGGTCTTCACGAGTAAAACTATAAAGCTAGTGTACCTAAAATTAAATAAAATATAAAAGTATTTGATATAATTTGATTTTTTTGATTACTGATTGAGGGCAACATTTATGCGCTCAAACACACACACAAACACATCACAATAAAAGCCAAGAGGATAAAAAAATCATATCTACAGCAAAAGCAAACACGAACACTTCCCCCATCAAGCACTTGCCATATGATATTTAACAAAAACCTAGTAAAGATCTGCTACAATTGCACAGTGAACATAATGAGAATAGTAAAAAAGGAAAACAAGAAAATAACCAAAACACCACCTGCAACAAACAATCCCACGTGTAACTGCACAAACAAGGATGAATGTCTATTAAACGGCAATTGCTTGCAGAACAAGGAAATATAGAAAACAAATTTATATTTAGCAACTTTATAATTAGATAACGAAAAAATATAGATAGGAATAACTAAAGGGCGCTGGAAACAAATTATCAAGTGTAGACATCATTTCAAACAGTAAATACTTGAACAGTACAATATTTTCTAAATAAATCTGGGTGATTAAAAACAAAAAAGGAAATCCCGCCAAAGATATCTTAGACAATAAGAAAAACGGCATCACCGTAAAAGAAGAAATCCAACAACTGTAAACTCTGTCTGGAGGAGAAAATAAATATAATTAACTTCCTTGAATAAGTAAAAATAAACAAGTTAATAAGTTAATGCAAAACAAATGACAAATTAAATAATAACCAAATTAACAAACCACGAACGCAAACGCATGTAAATATAATAAAAGTAATCAACAATAAACTAATCATTAATAAATAAATAAAAAAAATAGAGAAAAAAAACACCACACCTAAAAACTACATACGGATCCGCAGTTACTTCCACTCAATAGACTCTAGAATAATTCGAATTATAACCGTTAACACCCATTAAATTAAGCATTAGAATACTACAAAAATATACCGACGATGTCTGACTGACATGTATATATAAATAGTCGAGCAAACCACAGCACATATAGACTGACGATTGCGTAAAAACATGAAGCATACTGTCGCCGCTTGGTCTTGACTCCGACTCCAATGTTCACTTATATATATATATATATATATGTGTGTGTGTGTGTGTGTGTGTGTGTGTTGGTGTCTGTCTGTCTGTCTGTCTGTGAATGAGTATATATATATATATATATATATATATATATATATATATATATATATATATATATATATATATATATATATATATGTATATTAAAAAGAAGAGAAGAGAGGTGCCGTAAACGTTTTTGGTTGTAATGTGGATATATATGTATATATATACTCAAACACACACACACACACACACACACACACACATACATATATATATATATATATATATATATATATATATATATATATATATATATATATATATATATATACCGCTTATTAGCTGTTACCTCTTTTTGGGAAATTACTAGAACTGGTCAAGCATCTCACATCGCAGAGATTTATTTTTCAGACAAACAATACGGCTTTTCATCATCCAACGTCTGATGGAATGAAGATAATTCCGGAAAAATATTCTCTCAAACTCAAGATAAGAACGTTGATGTTCATGTCGTAGATTTGAACCTACCGAAATCGTTTAACATTGTTTGGTGTACATGTCTTATTCACAAATTGAAAAGTTACCGTGTCTCCAGACTAATGTTTGAACTCTCACAGCCTTTCCTCTCAAATCGTGAAATGAAAGTTATCTTAAATGGAAATTCTTCTAGATCCATTCATACTAATGACAGTCGTTCACAAGCATCTATCCTTGATCATTCTTTGATTTTAATTGTCTTTAATGACCTTCCGATGGCATCATCTCTCAACTTGGTGTCTATGCTGATTACAATCCTTTACTCTTCTATCGAGAGTAGGTCCGATCAATTCACAGGGGTCAATTTGGTGACTGATTTCAAAAACGATGTTCAGTCTGTTGTTAACTGCGCCAAAAGATAGCTTTTTAATTTTAACTCTTTCAAATCTAAGATGGTCTATTGACCTTCTTTCGATTTTTCATCAGCAAAGGGGATATCTCAGGATAACTTTTTCGTCTGACAAAGTAGAAGTACTATCTTGAATCAATTGCTAAGTCATCTGCTAAGAAATGTGGTTCACTGGTTCCTGCTAGACAATCTTAATGTTATATATCTATAAGTCTACTATTCGCCATGCTTTGAATATTACTTATTGTATATGGTTCAGTGTCCTTGATATGTATCTCAAGATCCTTGATGAAATCCAAAGAAAAATCTGCAATATTATTGGTCTTGATGTTGTATCTCGGTTTCAGTCTCATTCCCACCGCCGTGATGTTGCGTCTGTAACTTAAATAATAAATAATTTTATGGTATTTTTTGGATGAGCTCTTCAATGAGGTTTCATAGTGGATGTAGTAAGAAAGGTAAGTAAGAATGCAATGTTTTGGCGTTAGGAATATTGTGGTATGTTTGGGTCAGTGTTTGTGGATAGCTACATTTAATGTAAAGACAGAAGAAAATCATCCTTTGCACCATTCACCATTTTTGTCTTCTGTCACATTTTCTGTAATAAGCAGAAATAAATATCACTCTTCGATTAAGTACCTAAACTTTGTGAATATAAGGATAGTACTGGAGCCGCAACGAGGTTTCATCGGTATAGAGTTGCGTTGGCTACCGGTAATATTAAGCTCTGTGCTAACAATTTCTTTTTTTTTTTTCCTTGTGGAACTCTTTTCTGACTCCATGCATCCTACACAAATATAAAAAATTAAATGCAATGAATATAAATCCTATTTACTCTCCTCATGATTACAATTCCCTATTAGTTCCTTAGTGGGGCTTCTCTTTTCCAATTCTTACACCCCCTGCAGCAATTTGTGCCTCAATGCCTTGCTTGGGGCGAAGTTGATTATATATATATATATATATATATATATATATATATATATATAGTTAAATTCCCAGGTGAATTCTGTGGACAAGACAGAATTCATCTTGTCCACAGAATTCATCTGGGAATTTAACTATATTGTCGACATGGAAAAAAAATAATCCCTTACTATAAAGGTAATTTACATTAACCAGAAAAAAGGCTTAGACAGAAGCGTCTATCTTTTTAAATTTGGATTTTTTAATGTAACTATAACAACAAGAACATTTCGATTTCATTTTTGCCTTGAAAAAGTCGGAAGACGAAACGCGTCGGCAAAATCTAAGATCTTTTTTCCAATTGTCATTTGATACCATATATATGTATGTATATATATATATATATATATATATATATATATATATATATATATATATATATATATATATATATATTTCTTATGCAGTGTTAAATTAGAATATGCACATATTCACTAAAAAATTGTACATTTTGTTTTCAACGTCAAACAAAGGAATATCTTTTTTTAAAAAACGTCTCATCTCATGTAACATCCTGATTGCCCACCTGATGAAAAATTGAAACAAAAATGTACAATTTTGTAGTGGATATGTGCATGTTCTAATGTAACACTGCCTAAGAAATAAATGAATATTTACGGCTCTACTTTGTGTATTGAGCACTGTATTTAAATTAATGTTTTGAACGCTGTAATTTTACTGTTCGTTCTTCTACACTTTAATATATATATATATATATATATATATATATATATATATACAAACAATCACGTACAAACAATCACACACAAATCTCATTAAAGTCGACTGAAAATGTACTGCGATTAAGCGTTATATTTATTTTTCTTGTGTTCTTGTAAGTGTTTTCTTTTCTGGGCATAAACATTATATATTCTGCTTATCCAAGCTCTTTCCGCTATATTTTAGACATTATAAAGAATTATTTACATTTTTTACAGAATGTGTAGATTTTTATGTATATATCTAGAGATATCTGATTTTTTGCAATGTAATTATTTTTGAATTTTTTTGCAAGGTAATTATTTTTTGAATTGTTCCTTAATGACCATTCATAAATAATACTAGTTTTCTGTAATTTAGTTCCTGCAGGCATGTCATGGCGGAGAAGATTAGCCGTTTTAACATTTTTATATAGCATAATTTAATTTTCATGTTCTAGTCGACTGGATTTGTGTATTTCGTTATAATATTTCTAAGAGAAAGTCATCATGCTTATAGTTAACGTGTATTTCGCTTTTATAGAAAATGATAAATTTATAGTGGTCATCTCTATGGTCATTTTTGCTATTATACTCTTTAGAAGGATATAATCTAATCTGGTGATCGATGAGATAGTTCGGAAACCCTTTGTTAACTAACGTCAGTTTCCCTTTCAGTTCTTTAAGGAAAAGCGGACCTGAGGATGAATTATTATGCACTCTCTTGGGTAAATCTTTTATAACACAGAATATCTGAGAAGATTTATAATATCCTCATTGAACTTTACTGGCTAAAGTTCATATATGGGATGATTTCACTATATACCTCAAAGAGTCGTTAGACTACTCCAACAAAAACTATGAAAAAAGAAGATATTACAGAAACTTTTCCATCGCCCATGAACTAAACCTGATCATTGAAGAACCTTCCTGTGGCCTGGATGCGACAAGACACCAGGTGAAACTCCTCGATCCCTTCCTATCAACCTGCCCTGAATAATGATTTGCAAAAGTTTTACACCTCCCCGGCACGTCATACATTTTCCAAGTCAGAGTCCAGAAAAATCCCCTGACTTACTGTTCCATAGAACAAATTTTCGCTATGAGAAGGCCTGCTCGGACAGCCTTTCGATCACATATCTCGGATGTTCCTCTCTTAAATTTCTACAAGCACGCTAACTCCGAAAATGTTGCCCTCATCTAGGAATGGATGCTTTTTGTAATGGAGAGTTTTATACCTCCAAATAAATTCGAGTAAAAACCAAACACTCAGCATTGGTTTATAATAAACAGGAAAAACTGCAGGCCCCACTATAATAAATGGTCACGTGATCATATCTTCCTAGATAGAAAAGGCGAAGATCTTCACCTCGATCTTTGCCTCAAACTCAACGTTCGATGATAAAGGCCGTCCACTCCCCAAATTTACACATCTCACTGAGAACAATCTCAGTAATATTTTCATTAGAGAACGAGAAGTCCATTATTCACGGAATTAATGAGTTTCTTGACAACAAACAGACTTCGAGCATCATAGCACAAGATATTTCGAAGGTATTTGACAAGGTGCATACGAAGATATATTACTCAAGTTTTCCAGCTATGCAGTCACTGGAAGGGTCATCCCGATTATAAAGCCCTTCCAAAGATGTAGGTCACTGAATTTATCTATTAACGGCCAGCCCTCCAGGGACGTTCCGTCAACCCCGGCGTCCCCCATGACCACTTAACGGACAAATCGTCTATTTGATTTACATAAAACGATATGGCTAAGAATATACTTAGATCATTTGCTTACGATGCGACGATTAAACGCTTGATCAGAGATTGACAGATGATCTCTCATCCGATCTAGCACTAACTTATCAGCGGGATAGGGCGTTGGCTGATTAAATTCAGTAACTCGAATATCAAACAAGTTGCATGCTATCGACGATAGGACTTCGAACAACCGCTAGTCAAGATGAACCGATGTCTACTGGGTAGGGACCAAAAGCGTCTCCGAATTCTTGAAGGTGACAAATTATTTTATACTATCCAACCTATCTCTCACGGGTCGGATGGGCAAGCCTCTCACTTCTCTAACGCTACCTCTATGGAAATTTCTCGGTTGGTTCCTTGATTCCGCCCGTACTAACCTTCACGTTTAGGACCCTCTGTGCCACTTACACTGTACCAAACTATCCACATTCTCTCCGTATTCCACCGTCAACTAGTCCGGCTTCTTACCTCAAAGCACCGCTCTCTGTAACCAACTTCAAAGAGATTTTCCGCGATCACTACAATCTTAATATCATCGTGTCTAGGGTAAATCGTTATCTTCTCCCCCTATTCCCATAAACTGATTTTAACCCTCTACCTCGAGTAGCCTCAGGTCCTTGTACAGTGCATCTTAGAACGACTGGATTCTACGAGGACGTCTAAGAATGAAAGTTTAATTGACTAAGTTCATAGGTAAAGTTAATGACAGTATTTTTTTAAAATCTGATTATGATATTATCAATTCTTTTTTTTAGCTAACATAATAATAATAATAATAATAATAATAATAATAATAATAATAATAATAAGAAGAAGAAGAAGAAGAAGAAGAAGAAGAAGAAGAAGGAGGATAGTCGACAGGGCCGATATATATTTGATTTTACTAACTCATTTTGAACAGTAAATACTTAAATAAAAAAATGCATATATTCAGTTTAAAATAAAAAGCATCCTTGATAATTGCTAAAAATATACACGAAAGCGCTCGGATACAGAGAACATTTAGACATTTTTCGTACTATTTACAGAATAAAAAAACGGTCACAAGTAAAATTAAATAAAAACCTTAATCGCACCACATTTTCAATCATCTTAAATGAAACTTTTATATAAGACGGATTGCATAATATATATATATATATATATATATATATATATATATATATATATATATATATATATCTGTGTGTGTGTATACACACACATATATATATATGTATATATATAATAACATATTTATAACATATTTATGCTATAATTTTTAAATAAGTAATTATATATATATGTACATCTATTTATCTCTTTCTTTCTCTCTCTCTCTCTCTGTTTTATATATGCATGCAATTAATTACCACAAATGAATGAAGTGTATATCAAGAAATACGATTAGATTCTACTGTTAATATTAAATGTATAAAAACATTCTGAGTAGAACTTATAGGTATTTTGTTTATCTTATTTTCAGTGATATGTAGAAATATATATGGGGGTCTGACGGAAAATTTATTTCAATCATTAAATTTTGTACCTACAAAAATATCTTTATTTATATATATATATATATATATATATATATATATATATATATATATATATATATATATATATATAAAGAAATATAGTCTTAAGGTGTGCTATATTTATGGAATAAAGTGCTCAATATCAGAGATAGAGCGTGTGTAAATATAAAAGTGAACATAGAAGTCAACACTTAGAGGCGACAGTCTGTTTCATGCTATATGCAATCGTCAGGTTTCTACATAGATTGTTTTCCCTGAAACCAATATAAAATTTTTATTTCTACGGATCTGAATTGATCGCCTTATATTTTTATTATTTTATTATTTTTTTAATCCTTTGTATCATGTTCGAAATTTTGGTTAAATTTTAAGTATTTATTCAAATGAAATTATGTAATTAATTAAAGTTTATTTATTTTTCTTTGAAATTCTTAAAAAATAATTGTTGGCCCCACTTTAATCTAAAGTTTTTTAGAAAAATTACAAATCCAGTTCCTTCCTATTTATATGATTAAAAAATGACTCCTTTGAGGATTTAAAACTTCCATTTTTTTTGTCAAACAGAAACACTATTTACCGGAAATCTTGTCCGAATTGTGAAATGAAAAATGCAATAAAACTGATATTATTTAATTAGAAAATATTTTAATTGCTTTTCTGAATAAGATATATTAAGGACAGGATTTTATTAAGAAAAACTGAAATTTTAAATGAAAAAATGCTGTATTAATTTCAGACTTTTTTAAGTGAAAAGTATGAGGTTGGTGCAAAAATAATGACGTAATAATGTCGTTTTTGACGTTAGAAAATACGTCAAAAAACAACATTATTACGTCATTATTTTGCACCAACCTAATATATTTACGAATCATAAATAGAAAAGGTTAATAATAATCATCAAACACCAATATTTTTAAAATAATTTTGAATCGTTTTGAAAGTGAATAAACGTCCCGATATTTGTAAGTACGGACAACCGTACATGGCATCATCAGAAAATAGGAATGGTATTTATCGTAAATTTACAGTCAGCATTCTAAAATGCGATAAATACATTAGATTACGGAGCATATTTTCCTAAATGTTTAAGATTAACGAGTACTTTTATATTATATAAAAATCGCTCACTTCATATTCTTAATCTACCTTTTACAGATCAAATGTGCAGAAAGCAATATTAGACATGTCATCTTGCTGTCAACAACTTAAAACATCTACTGTTGGGATAAAAATTGCATTTGTGCGATAACGTTAAACTTAAAGTAAATAATATTACTTTCAAATCAGATTAATTATATTTTAAAACAGCTAATATTCCTCAAATAATATTTCAGAATATTTTATTTTTATTTTTGAAAGCTTTTTTTTAATAAAAATAATTGAACTACAATTAAAGACGGCTTAAAAGTGACGCTAATCAGCTATTTAAGCTAAGAAAAAAACTTTTCCAGACAATTTTAATTATGTTTTAAATACAGAAAATTTATTTTCTTCATTGAAAATATTAATTTTAATCTATAAGCTTGAAATTGAAATTAATATAAATGCTTCATGAATGATTTTCCATTTTTCAAAAAACTTGTTTTATAAATTAGGTATCGCGTTATGGGGGTTCCTATTATATAGCAGAAAATTCCTCAAGATGCAAACAGAACTTGAAGCTGATGAGAATTGGGTTTACCAAAGTATAAAGAGAGTATAATATCAGAAAATATGAGTAATGATAATATTTTGAGAAAACAGAAGCTACACTGAAATAAGTTTTAAAATCAGAAAAAGGCGGTTGAAATTCCTGACCGACGGTGAAGAACGAGTACTTGGCGAATTTTACACCAATAAACTACAACAGAAGAGAATCGGGAAAAGAAAAAACAATATTTAACCCTCAGTTTTATGCTAAAATTTTCTTTTCTCGAAATTCACGGTTGCAGAATTTTATTTCGGCTTCATGCCTTCCAGTTAATTTTGATCTTAAAATAATCAAATGCGATCTCAATTTTTATCTACTGCTCTCTTGATTACTCTTCAAATGTTCTCGATCTTTAATAATTTCTATTTTTTTTTTTTTTATTCTTTCACATTCAGTAACAGTAGTGGCTTTATTGTATTGCATGGGTTGGCATGATTGGAGCAGTGTATACTTTAATTATGTGATAATAGGGCGCGAAATACCTGAGGAGTAATAAAAATAGGAACTAGACGAGGTATCTCTAGACATGAATATTGGAACGAGAACTTTCTGCCAACTGTAGATAAAAGGATTCAGTTCCGAATCTCCTCTAGCTTACCCGAATAAACATACGCCCCTTATAAAGGCGGGGATGAAAAACGTTCAAAAAGTTATAACAAAGCATAGATAAAGACAGTAATATGCACGTAAATGGTGTAAATAAGAGTAATTACTCATGCTAGCAATTCAGACAGAAATACCTATTTTCAGTTGTATTAAAATCACGAGTGATTCAATTAATTCGTTGATTTTCAAACACTTTTTTTTTTTTTTTACAATGGTGGGCATCGACATTTTTTTCAAAATTTCAGACAGCATTATCATGAATGGATGCACCATTTAGCTGAAGCCTTATTTGTGAGTTGATTCCCTCAAATATATTCTCAAGGACAGTGCATTTGTTCCATGTATTTATAATGAACCTAGCATCATCTTTAAATAATCTATAATATTACTAGCTAAAATGTTCTGCCAAAGCATCCATTCACATAACATTAGTCTTAATAAATGTTGGCTAAATATTTCCATACAGAACCCAACGTAAATCCCAGCGATCAACAAATATACCACTGACACTTATATTTCTGGAGGTTTCTCTTAACTTAAATGTCAGAATGCGTTCATGAATTTAGATAACGTTCTTACAATTATAAATATTATGTCCATATTTAGACGAGGAATACTAATTAAAAAAATGTTTTTAAATAAATAATTGAATACTGTTAATTACGTTTTTATATTTTCTTGAATCTGTTTTATGCCATTTTAAACAATGTTATTAATCTAAGTATGTCCACTGTTTTCGCGGAAAAACAGCATAGCGTAAATGAAAAATACCACAAAGAAAATAAAGTATTATCGTCAAAATGCTTATGTTATTATTAAGATGAAAGAAAAAAGTATTTTTTAATTATTTTTTGATATTTTTTATTATTTTCTAACACGTTCGAAATTTTGGTTAAAGTCTTCTTTTGTTTACGTCATCGCGGTGACGTAAAAATAACAGTTTTTTTTTTTGCGCTTTTTTCCCGTTGAAAACACATTGATTTGGAAATTCTTGTAAATATCAAATAATTGTCCGATCTTAATGAAATTTTCAGGATTATTCACAAATGAATGAAATTATTTTTGCAATATTTTGTTTTTAGAAAATTTTGGTAAATTTTTTTTTTTTTAAATA
Source organism: Acanthosepion lycidas (assembly GCA_963932145.1). Lineage (NCBI taxonomy): Eukaryota > Metazoa > Mollusca > Cephalopoda > Sepiida > Sepiidae > Acanthosepion > Acanthosepion lycidas. The sequence continues at coordinate 12,059,765 of OZ010615.1, read as the reverse complement.
TGTTACCCCCCACTTATTTAATTTCATGAAATTTCGCCCAAAACCTTTTTGGCTCCTCAATTTTTTTTTTTTGTTAAAAGAAGGAGTCTTTGGAGATGGTAAATAACCTACTTTTTTTTTCAAATTTGAGCTATTTAACTGAAAATCTTGTCTGAATTGAAAAATAATGAATCCAATAAAACAATTATATTACTTAATTAGAAAAGCTTTTAATTCCTTTCGTAAATAAGTAATATTAAGGACATTATTGTCTGAAGAAATAATTTTTTTCTGATGAATAATTAATTTTTACAAGAATTTTTTCGTTTTTTAAGAAATTTTAATTATAATAATGTATAATAGTTTAACATCGTGTAAAGCTCTGTATTAGGAGGGCTCCTCGATATTATGTAGTAATTAAGTAGAAAAAAAATTGACGAATCCAAAATTGCTAAGTTTAATAAATTTAGTTGAGCTACATTTTTTTAAAATAATTTTTTATGTTGTATTTTTTTACTTAATACATTCCTTATTTCCATGTATGATATACGGAAATTGTCAGTATTATTACAAGGTCACGTGATTTAAGGGTTTTGTCCCTTTACGCGGCCTTTTCAACATTTCTTATTTTCCGTTCAATTTTAAAAGTGTAAACTTTAAATTTTAAAGTAATTTTTCTTTTTTTCATTTACTATTTCACTAAATAATTTTATTTTATGTATTGTATTTCGATTAGTGTGGGTCATACTCAAGTAGAATAATTTTTTTAAAACTCAGACTTTTAAAAATTATGTCATTTATGGTAATCCGTAGTAGCTGTCATCGCTTCGTCAGTCAACAATCCATCAATAGTTGGGTCAGATTAACAGGATCGATCGTTAATAATTGGTTGTATATTATTTTTTTATGCTATAAGTAAGAAAAATTTATTTCAAATCAGATTACTTTAACTTTAAATTTTTTAATTTTACTAAAATAACGTGTCAGAAATTTTTTTAAATATTTTCAAAATCGATAAATTTGTGTTTGTTTACAAATTTCTTAAAATTAAGAAAATGGCCGTTTTTAAGAAAATTTAAAAATTTAAAATTAAATTTGACAATCAAATGTATATAGTTTCTATCTGAAATACACCAGAATTGTTTAATTAATAGAAATCGTAAATTTAATTATTAAACTTTCAATTAAAGCTAAAATGAAATCTTCAAGAATGTTTTTTCGTTGTAAAAAATTCCTTTTAAACTTTAATATAGAAAATTTATGCCGAAATAGGAGACATACCTATATTAATCTCTGTTTTGATTGTTGCTTTATCTAGTTCAACTTATTCAGTTTCCTAAGTTGTGTCCATCATACAAGAAATTTGTCTATTTTCTTTTTTAATTTATCTTTCTAAAACCTCGGTGACTTTATATAAGAAATTATAAAATAAATATCAATAATTATGTTTTTACATGTATACGTATTTACAATCAGATATTCAACACTTTACTTGAATCATGAAATTTTATACTAATATATCATTGAAAATAAATCTATTATTAAAGTATTATATGAAATTCACGAAATGTATTTATCGTATAAATAGAAATATACAAAGAACGTCTGCCAACTATATTATGTGAACTGACATATTTAAAATCTGATATCTTGTAACAACAAGTTTGTTTAATATCACCCGCTGATGTCTCATTATGAAATGTTTTCTAAACACAAACAAACCTTAACAAAGATGCACACACCGAGATACTTAGACTTATCCAAATACACATGCGTATATTCATAATGCCATTTTCACCATCGATTGCAAAGCAATAGAAAACATTACTTTATAGATTTGGCTCGTTCTACTGAAATTTTCTTTACCAACAGCATCTACAGCTGTCTTATCTTTGTTCCCACCTACGAAAACGTGATAAAACATTTTTTTTTTAATTTAATTTTTACACTTGCTTAATTTTTATAACTTTTTTGTGATTCTCTCAGTCGGCTTGCCAAACAATGATGTATTTTTCTCTTCTTTCTTGTCAGTTCTACCTTCAGAAGAGTTCAATTTTGTCTCTGGTCTGTCTCCAAAATTCTGATAGCAAAACAATATTTTTTAACAGGGAATTGTTTTCCCTACCTGTAAGAGAAAAATACGATCTGAAGTAAGCGAACATTATTTTGATATATTCAGCTAGGTTTAATAAATATACTACATATTCAAGCAATCCACAGTTGACATTTCATTCTGTAACAATTAATCATTATTATTAAGTTGGTGCAAAAATAATGACGTAATAATGTCGTTTTTTGACGTTAAAGATACGTCAAAAAACGATATTATTACGTCATTATTTGTGCACCAACCTATTAATATTATTATTATTATTATTATTGGTGGAGAATTTTCTTCGCTACTATACCAAAATCTTAAGTTGAAAATAGTAATAAACATAGATATCCTTTCAAATTGAGACTTCCGTGTAGATGTCATGCATCTAAACTTTCAATAAGAGACTCACATCAATGGTTAAATTTTGTTTCAGCAAGTAAACTCCGAGATTCTTAGCCAAGATTATACTCCTTGGAATATCGTAATTCTGTAGCGCCAGTTTGTAAACGGAGAGCTGCTTAAGAGAAATTGCATAATTTGAGGATATTCACCAGCAGTAACAACTAAAATGTATATCGATTGTAACTAAGAGTAAATTAAATGTCATTCCGCACTTCTTTAAATTAAAGTTTAGTGAGGGAATTACCCATGAATTGTGGGAAGAGCGATAAATCTATAGGATACGAGAGAAGAACTGACTAATGGATGCTGAATGTTTCCTTATAAGGAAACGGCTAATATAGAATTATATTGTATTGTATTGAATATAACTGTTATGGTCCAGGTTAGGACCAAGGAAGAACAACACGAAGACAAGAGTAGAAATAACGAAGGTATATTATACAAAATAATAATACAAGATGTGGAAGGTTTTAGTATGACTCTTCAGTCTGGTTTGGAATGAACTACTATCGGCTCGACTCGATTCGGTATCAAGCCACCTCCCCACGAGGGTGACAGAAGGCCGAGTTTAACGTGAGTTTTTCGAGCCCGTAGGATCGGCCAAAAATGCCCGTAGAACCCGTTTAAAGGGGATCGGGTTGGTCAACCTCCCCGAACGAGACTCTGCCCTTCGGCGGAGCCGCGTCCGGGTTCCTCTCTGCTCAGAGGCAGAGAGTTCGACCGTCAAGCCGAGAAGCTCGGCTTGATTCGGTATCTAGCCACCCTCCCACGAGGGTTGCATATGGCACAAGGCCGAGTTTAACGTGAGTTTCCCGAGCCCGTAGGCTCGGCCCAAAAATGCCCGTAGAACGCGTATAAACGGGATTGGGTTGGTCAACCTATCCGAACGAGACTCTGCCCTTCGGCGGAGCCTCGTCTGGGTTCCTCTCTGCTCAGCGGCAGAGAGTTCGACCGTCAAGCCGAGTAGTTCGGCTGAATTCGTCCCTCTCTCTTGAGAGGCATAGTATACATAGTGTTAGGAAGAGTTCATTCTGTAGTCATAGGTAAGGAACCATGACAATAACGGGTGAAACGCGTCTTGAATAAACTTTTACAGTTTATCATAACTGTTGTTAACGATAGTTTGTTAATTTTAACGTCTCCAAATGAAAACTTCTCCCCATAAATTATCTGAGAGATTCCTTGATGCCTTCCATCAGCACTGCTAATGCTTACCTCCAAGAAAGTGACACATTGCGTCATCTCTTGTTCACCTTCTCTGCTGCAACAATATCTGTCTATATCTCTGAGATGAGTTATTATGGTTACTTGCATTATTTACATAATTCGGATTGCTATCCTCATCTCCGTTGCCATATTCACAACGTTTCGGCAGTGTAACGCTCCGGCGTTCTTCAGATGATTGGAATTTCAAATCGAACCTTTTATTTCGTCCATCGAGGTTGATTGTTCTAGTTTCACGTACCAAGCCTCTTTCGGATGTCTGAGTTATTTAATTTCAAAAAACTGCTGGTAGATACGATTTGTTCCTTAAACGGACAATGTATGGGCAATAATATTTATATATTAAGCGAATATAAATTCCGGTATTGATGTTAAATTTTTTTTTTTTTTTTGGTTACACGGAAAATCCTTGGAAATTTTGTTTTAACAATCATCGAATGATTTAAGTAATTTGAAATTGAAGAACAGTAATTCTATCACAAAATATTTCTGGCAATTAAACAATGAGGCCATAAAGGTAAAGGAAGCAAATGAAATTTATATCAAGTGGAATTTTTTTTATCGTAAAACACGTAAATCACTCTAGCTTATTGTACAAAAGAAATGAATTGATCGGTAAATGTAGGCAGCTGCGGAAAGGAATACAAAGGAGAGACAGGCTGCCGTCTCAAAGTAAGGCTTCAAGAACACCAGAAAGCTGTAACACGAGGGGAAGTAGAAAAATCAGGCGTGGCAGACCACATATGGAGAGAGACGGGAGATCACCGCCATCTGTGGGATCATGTTGAGATCATAGACAAAGAACATCATTAGAAAATTCGTAAGCTTAAGGAATCAACACATATGCTAGACCACAACAATCTCCTGAGCTGACCAAGTATAGAAATAAATACAATATGGGAACCAGTAATAAGGAGTGCTAGAGAAAAGCAATGATAACAACAAAGTTGCAATATAAGCACTGTTAAAAATGGTGACTGAAGACATTAGGTTTATAATACCCAGAAATTCAAGTCATCAAAGACACATGGCACAGTGAATAAAGGTTGGTTAGACCCAGTGACAGGACCCAAAGAGTGTGAGTTCAATACCCGGTTAAGGCAGTGGAGAACTTTCAGAGAGAAATTAGCAGGAGATAGCTGACATCCATCAAACATGGCAGAACATGGTAGAACAGTCTACGAAAGTGAGCGAAATAAAGGGTTCAGTTCGAAATTCCAAACACTCAAAACCTTGTGATAAATATGGCGACAAAGATGAGGACAATAGTCCGAATAATGTAAATAATATAAAAATAAATATCTTTTTTAATTCGTTCAGTTCTGATTTTCTTTTATTTCTTATTGTAAATAAGGTTTGATTTTAATGAAAAGTAGTATTTATCTAAATATAATTATATATTTTTGCTTAAATGAGATTAATTAATCTAAATTCAAGTTTTCTGAACATTTTTCAAAAAGTTAAAATATGGATATTACATACTAAAATGCAGTTTAAAAAAAAACAAAACAAAAAAAAACTCTGTTTGTAACATACCCAGATAAGTCCCACTTAAATGAATTGATAAATATAATTTTAAAACTTAAAATGAAAATACTGTATTCCTAGCAGAATATATCATCGGCGAAGCATGGTGAATACAATATCTTGGCTTGAACTTTCATGGTTGTTTCCTGAGGCCATTCCTATTTTTCCTATATAAATCATGATGCAAGCAGAAGTATGTATCCAGAAGACTACAGAAATATTTCGTTTCACAATTTACAGAGAAAAGAACTAAAACTAATTAGGAAGATGACATGCAGCGGAAGAAGGACTTAAATAAGTCTGCCAACACAACAAATTAATTTTTCAGGGGAAATAATTTACGAATGCCTAACTCACTACGCTGGACATTAATCAAACAGAGCCTGAATTTACTCTCCGGAACAGGATGTATTAAAAGTGAGGAAAAACCATCACAAAGGAAGAATGCAAGTTTGATGATGTTAGCGTTTCCTAGCTTTCATGCAATTATATCAAGCAATGCATATGGAACCAAACATTAAATGTTATTTACTTTAATATTCTATTTCTTTAATTTTTTTTTAATTGGGTGAGATGATGCAAAGAAGGTTGTCAACCCTAGAGTATGTAACATATCTAAACGTAAATAGTAGATAATCAAATTGTTGTCCCTTGGGCTAATATTCGTATTTTGATATTAGCGCCAACATATTCAGTGAACAAGAAAAACAATGAATTAGACTTGTCTTTCCAATAATTTTGTAGGGGATTATACACACACACACACACACACACACACACATATATATATATATATATATATATATATATATATATATATATATATATATATATATATATATATGTAAGGAAATATATGGATATAGATCCGACAGTATGAAGAAAAATATACTGAAAAAAACAAACAAAAATCCGAATATGCAATTATGCGGTTTTAACGTTGACATTATATTAACATTAAAACAGCATAATTGCATAATAGGATTTTTGTTTGTTTTTCCGTATATTTTTCTTTCTCATATATATATATATATATATATATATATATATATATATATATATATATATATATATATATATATATCCTATGGATAAGAACGAAAGTAATATATAAACACCAACGTTTACACCATTAATCCAAAAGAGGTCTCGATGCCGAGTATAGAGCGATAATTATTTATTTATTATAATAGACAAAACCATATAGTCAAAACCATTTTACTCACAACAAAGATGCAACTTGGTTTCAGTGCATTTCAACTGCACTTCGACGGGGTAGAATAGAAAATGGTTATGCAAAATCCTGCTTGTAGGCGAGCCGTATGTGAAACGTCACTTCCTTTTTTCCATTTGTCCGAGAAGAAAAACATACATAAAAAAACAGGTGACGGAATGGAAAAATAGTGCCAGTTGATAGCATTTTGGTGAAGGATGGATTGGGTGTTTAATGTTGACAGGTCTGTAGATTTTTTTTCCCGATAAGCACCGGTCAAAAGTTTAGGCACATCATCTTACAAGCGTCCTAAGAGTGAGTGGTAGGGGAGGAAAGATGGAGATTGGGGATAGTATTATGTTTAAGTAGGTAAAAATTGTAGTGATAGTTCTAGTATTATTTGGGAATGTTATTTTTGATTTACTATAAAAATTCTAGTGCTGAATTACATGTATTTATGTTGGGGTTATCACAACTAATTCTCTAATCAATGAACGTTTTTTGTGAATTAAAATTTAGAAGTGGTGATTGCCTCTAAATAAATAAGTGATGTTAATATAACATTAATAATCAAATTTTGAAATATTCCTGGTCCGTATAGTGTATAGAATAATTATGGCTGTAAAAACGATTCATCTGAAAATATTACCAGTAATATATATGAGAGAGAAAAAAACAAAAAAAAATAAAGAATTATAATTTAATTAGTGGAGAAGTACATACGAGGATAAGGAATATATCGAAAGAGGTTATTTATAATTTTAAAACGTTTTGTAGTTATGGAATTAAGAATTTAAAAAGATTGTAGTGATAGATCCTTAGCCTGTCTACAGAGAACGGTTGTTTCATATCTTTAAAAATTTCCATAGACCAGTCAACATTAAACACCCAATCCATTATTCACCAAAATGCTATCAACAGGCACTATTTTTCCACCCCGTCACCTATTTTTATATGTAGATATTTTTTATTCTGAAACAAATGGAAAAAAGGAAGTAACGTTTCACATACGGCTTGCCTACAAGCAGGATTTTTCATAACCATTTTCCATTTTCACCCGTTGAAGCACAGTTGAAATGCACTGAAACAGAGTTGCATCTTTGTAGTGAGTAAACTGGTTTTGTCTATATGATAAAATTATACAAAATATATATATATATATATATATATATATATATATATGTGTGTGTGTGTGTGTGTGTGTGTGTGTGTGTGTGTGCATATATATAGTAATCTATATTGTAAACGTTTTATTAAATAAAAAAGTATAAGAAAAACACGCTATTTAACATTGTGAATGTTTAAAATCATGCAAGGTAATTTTTCTACATATCGATCTTTACATATATTGAAAATATGCATAATGATCGAATGTCCTCTGAACACGACACCATTTCACCAAACATGATTAGAGTGTGGTAGAGTTTGTGTAGGAAGGAGAAAAATATATGTATGTGCGTGCGTGTGTTTGATTATTATGTATGAATCCACAGACATATAGTCTTCCTTATATATATATATATATATATATATATATATATATATATATATATATATATATATATATATATATATATAAATTATAACATAAATATGTTATGAAATCAATACAAAAATAGCCATTTTGTTTCAACACCCTCGTTGTCTTATCAAGTGATGACGTTGAATGTAAAATAAATGGTTTTAAAAGTTTCAAATTAATTAACAATCCTTCGCAAGGGGAAAACGTTGTTACAAAGGCTAGATGGACCAATCAAAACACAAGTATAGGAAAATTCAAAAAGCTTGACAACGAAGTCATGTTATAATATCTATTCAGATCTTTAAAATATGGGTAATATTAAAAAAGAATTTATTCTAACCAATAATTATTAAATTATATGATAAAATTTAATATTAAAATAAAAAAAACGGCCAATGTCAAAATCCAAATTTAATCGCTATTAAGTTTACAAACATAAAATTACTGAGGAGAAAAGAAGAAATACATATGTTATTCAATTTATTTATTCATTGAAATTACGTTAGAGGCTAAAGTTATATCTGACAATATATATGTATACATTTTAATCACAAGTGTGTGAATGGGGTCCTAATCTCACGCGTAAAACAACACAAGCACAATCAGATTATAATACATAAGCACCCAGACATATATATATATATATATATATATATATATATATATATATATATATATATATATATATATATATATATATATATATATATATATATTTTGAACAATAAAAATTAAAAAATTAAAATCCTCAGACACACTGGGTTGTAGATTAATATTCTTTCGTTTTTTTATTATTATTCCATTTAGATTCCTCGACTAGTTTCGTCCGAAATGGCCACCATCGGGAGGAGAAATATTTCTGCTTGCTGTTAGCACTAAACTACAGAAATGAATGTCTTGATGGAGAAAATGAACTTTTGTCTGTAGTTTTCATTTGTTTTTTTTCTTTTTTTATCTTTTTAACATGAATCTTTTAACATTCCTTGTGTTGGTCAAACAGTCTCTTTTAAGTTGTTATTTGAGATAAGAGCTGGATGCTGCTATGAATTCTCTGGTCAGTTTGACAGTTTTATTGGACTTGGTGAGGAGATGTGTCTCTGTTTAGTGTTTGTTTGTGTGTGTGTGTTATTTGGTTTTTAGGGAGTGAGTGAGTATGATATGTGTAAGCGTGTGTATTGCTGTGGGTGTGTGTTATCATTTGGCTCATTAGGGAGTGAGTGCGTATGATGTGTGTAAGTGTGTCTATTCGTGTGGGTGAGTGTATAAGTGTGAGGCCTCCACACATCCGTAAGCCTGTCTGTCTTGTGTGGGTGAGAAATGTGGGTAGTTTTTTTTATTTGTTGATTTAATCTATATATTGTTAAATTTGTGATTTAGCCCGGCTGGATATTTTGTTTTTAGACGTTGTATCCACTTATTTTCATGCGACTCTAAAATCTTTCTAATGTTATCTGCTCTGAACTTTTCTATTCTCTCAATTGTAGTGAATTTGGCATGGGTTTTGAAATCGTGTTTTTCCAGGCGGAAATGTTGTTCTACAGGTAACAATTTTTCATGGGGAGTCGACTTAATTCGTTTACGATAATTGTTAATTCTGTAGTGATAGGGCCATTCAGATTTTCCTACATATTGTTTCTGGCATAGTGTGCATTCTAGGAGGTAAATTATGTTATGACTTCTACAGTTAGAATCGTGGTAGATTTTGAAAGTAGATTTAGTGACTGAGCTAGTGAATGAATTCGTGTTTTCAACATGGTTGCAACATAAACTTCTTTTGTTGTTGCATGGTTGGGAAAATCCTGTTGTTTTTGTTCTTAGTTTATTACGGATTACCTTGTCCCCTGAAATGTGGTTACTACCTATGATTTATTTTAGGTTCTTAGGTCTACGATATGCAAGAATGCCAGGTTCCTTAAACAGTTTTTTTAGGTCTGGTTTGAGATGTAGTATTTACCAGCGACGTTTGATTATTTGGGATAGTGGAGGCAGAGTGGGGTTGAAAGTGGTTACTAGAGGGATGCGGCTAGATTTATTTTTAATCTTGTACATTAGGGTGTCTTCTCTAGGTGTGGAAATTGCTTTATTTATTTGTTCCCTGATTAGGTGTTGTTTATAGCCACGTGTTGTGAATTGATGCTCCAGATTTTCAATGTGTTTATTTAATTCTTCATTTTTGGAACATATCCTTCTGAGTCTAAGTGCTTGTGAATAGGGAAGGTTCTCTTTGAGGTGTTTAGGGTGGGAAGACTTAAAGTGTAGATAGTTGTGGGTGTCGGTGATCTTAGTGTGTAGTGTCGTTTGTAGTTTCCTGTTTTCATCTATGTAAATGCGGGTGTCTAAAAATGTTACTGATGTTGCGGATTTATATATATATATATATACAAAAAGTGACGAGACAGGGAACATCTCCACTGCCCTTTATGAAAAAAAAAACAAAAAAAAGGGAAGGAAAAGGGGAAACCAACATATACGTACATACATACACAATTAAAAGTGAATGAACTTTCCATGCACATAGACACCTATAAATACATACATACATATATATATATATATATATATAATATATACATATATATAATATATGCACACAGACACATACACACACATACATATATATATATATATATATATATATATATATATATATATATATATATATATATATATATATATAGATATATATATAGATATATATATATATGATCATTTTCCTTTGATGTTTTACAAGTGTTGTCCATTCTGAAATCTTATTTAGAAGACTATGCAGGAGGCATGAGTCCCTCTCTATCACTGCCATCCGTTAATATGATGGGCAGATTTTTTTTTTTGCATTTTTTTTACCAATACTTAAACTGACCGACATTGAAATTTCCAATTATCTACGCTCAGTTGATCGTTTTCCCTGGAGATCACACATGCAATTACAAAAGTCTGAAGGGTTGCCTCAATGTGAGCATTAGCCATCGTCTCCCATTTACTGATCTTTACGCTCTCAGGTGCATCCTGAAATGACTTCCTGTACCTTCCCAGTTGGCATCTAACTTTGATGGACCTCCATGGATAAAGTAAACTCAACCCTACTTTAATCAAAATGATGTGGATTTTTTTACAAGGAAAAGATCGATATCATGCAGTTTTTATTCGTTTATTGGGTTTATTTCCTATTCAAAAATATCCAAACTTTCAATTGTATGCAATTGCCTTTTATTATGTTGGTGCAAAAATAATGACGTAATAATGTCGTTTTTTGACGTATTTTGTAACGTCAAAAAACGACATTATTCCATCATTATTTTTTCAACAACCTAATAGATCACGCAATTAAAAATGATTTTGCACCAATATGTACCGTAGGTCATTGCGAGAAACACCTTCTATAGCACATGAACTATTGTTACACGATCTTCAATAACGCGGGGTACGTCATTTGAGGAAAGTGGGCTGGAAACACGCCCCTTGACTACAGGTGGGCTTCAAACACTTCTCTTGACATGTGAGCTGGAAACACATCACCTGACGGCAGGTGGGCCGGAAACATGACATTTGGCCACAAAGAGAACAACTAAATTGGATAGCCTAGTTAATTCGAAGTTAAACTATACATAAAATCAAGAGCAAATGTTGAACATTAACTCAAAGAAACCACACAATAGTCAGTGAACTTGGAAATCATATTTCCCTGAGAACTTCTTTTAACACAATGATCTTTATAACGAAACAATTATAAGAAAATCGATAACTATTATCAAATTGCGTCTGCTATTTTCCAAAACTGATTTTACATCTACAACTGTCACATGTGCGAAAGGTTGCTTGCATATGGGAGAAATTATTTATATTATTAGGTATAAAATGGCTAATCTTTTTAATAAGACCTATTTGCAAGAATAATTGTTCTCAATATACAGGTACACAGACAATAAAACACAAGAGCATTTTAGAATTTGCCACTCAGTAAAAATACTGAATAAATAATACACAACAATCAGGCTAAGGACGAAGTAAGGACTGAATAACAAGATTTTTATGAAAAGAATGTATTTAAGATATATGATAAAATTGGAGATAATATTAATTTAAGTGTAAAATATTAACTACTTCAATATAAATGTATAAAGAACATTTCTGAAGCGTTACAATGTCTAAAATTATAAAGAATTATCATAAGAATCGTTTCTGATGTCTACTTCTGTAATCACTGGCATTATTACTTTTAACATATTAAAAATTTGCTGCCAGCCATGAATTTGATGCTAATTATAATTAAATATATTAATCCCAAATTTCACCTCCTTCCCAACAAAAGATATAGAAAGATATCACAACGTATTCTTTTTTAAAAATGAAAATGAGAGTATGAGATCTATGAAGATGTATCTTCTACTGGATTTCAGTGTTTTAATATTATCTTTCCCGAAGAAAATGATTTCTGATAACGTACTTGAGCTTGAGTATAACAGATGGTGTCTTTAATGAAACTAAAACATTCAGTTAACAAGTTAGGCGACAAATATGTAACTGGGCAAGTAACCTTATTGATAGCTGCAAATGGCATGGATCTACAGGATTTATGAATTGGAAATATAAAGATTTTCTATTAGGTTGGATTAAAAAATAATGACGTAATAATGTCGTTTTCTGACGTTAAAAAATACGTCAAAAAAAGAAATTAGTACGTCATTATTTTTGCACCAACCTAATACTATCACAATGTAGAATACTTAGTAATAGGAGCGTTAAAATCGTTAAGGAAATTTAATGAAATCGACTAAACTAATATGTCCAGACACGTCTAACAAATGAATTAAATTTTTCAACGATCCAACGTCTTCAGCGTTTTCTAACGGTGAAGATTTCTGATCTTTATTATAAATGAAGCTTGCGTTTTATATTGCCCCTTCTCTTCCTATAGATATTCCATGAAAAAATTACCCTGACGAAGTCATTCTAAAGAATGAAACACGTCAATTTTTTCCAGTTTATCATTCATTTCTGTGATATATATATATATATATATATATATATATATATATATATGTGTGTGTGTGTTTGTGTGTGTGTGTGTGTGTGTGTGTATCTATTATATTCTTCTATGTGTATGTATTCACATCAAGAAAACATTTTTTTATCCCCAATAGTATGGGTTAATCTGTGACTTGAATAGAACAATAATGGTTTACCGGCATGGATCACAGAGAGTATATAACTCTTCTTTCACGAAGGTTGAAAATGCCTTATGTGTTATGCTCCAATCTCGGCGGAATTTCAGTATTCAACGAAACGAATGTCTAACACCAAGACATTGAGTTACAATACAGCTGCATTTACATATAGATAATTTTTTAATCGTTTCACTCTTAAGCAAGATGACAATGTCACTAAAACACACGGGGTGGGTACAGAGAGTGAAAGTGAATGAGAATATTGAAAATTGGGAGATTGGTAGAAAGGCAAAAAATGAACAGAATTCAATGTGACAGAAGATTGCGATTGGCGTTAACTTTAAATTTTTGAAGGTTGTAATTATAAAGGAAGCAAGAAATTTGAATGGAGTACCACAGCTTGAAAGTGCGAGACAAAAATAATAGTAGAAATGACGGCTGTATCTAGCTAGTTATACGTGAAACCTAATTGCCAATCAAGTAGCATACGTATATTCATGTAGTCGGAAAACAAAGGAAATGTCGTCGTAGTTATGACTGACGGTTTGAGCGACCTGGCTTTTTTCAAAATTCTGATGTTGGTAATTCATGCACTCTGTGCAGGAAAATGTAAATAAGGTCTGCTCATAAAGACACAACCCAAATATGACTAACTGCAACAGGAATTGGCATGACGAGCCCTCTGGATTTAAGTTATGCTATATTTATAGATATAAGTACTCGGTTTCAGCGATAGAGCGTATGTAAATATAAAAGTGGACACTGAGCTGAACGCTGAGCGGTGAATGTGTGTTTCATGTCTTGAAGGTGGCGTTTAACTATGAAATACTGTTACTGCTTGCTGCTGATGTCGGTGACCACTTACACACAGACACACACATACATATATATATATATATATATATATATATATATATATGTATATATATATAAATCCAATCACATATATATATATTTATATATATATATATATATATATAAATCCAATCACACACACATATATATATATATATAAATCCAATCACATATATATATATATATATATATATATATATATATATATATATAAATCCAATCACATACACACATATATATATATATATATATATATATATATATATGAGTATCAGAATATTGTGTTTAAAAACAAGCAATTATTTTACACTACCCCACATACATATATATATATATATATATATATATATATATATATATATATATATATATATATAAATCCAATCACATATATATATATATATATATATATATATATATGAGTATCAGAATATTGTGTTTAAAAACAAGCAATTATTTTACACTACCCCACATACATATATATATATATATATATATATATATATATATATATATATATATATATAAATCCAATCACATATATATATATATATATATATATATAAATCCAATCACATATATATATATATAAATCCAATCACATATATATATATATATATATATATATATATATATAAATCCAATCACATACATATATACATATATATATATATGAGTATCAGTATATTGTGTTTAAAAACAAGCAATTATTTTACACCCCCCCACACACACACATATATATATATATATATATATATATATATATAAATCCAACCACATATATATATATATATATATATATATATATATATATATATATAAATCCAATCACATATATATATATATAAATCCAATCACATATATATATATATATATATATATATATATATATAAATCCAATCACATACATATATACATATATATATATATATATGAGTATCAGTATATTGTGTTTAAAAACAAGCAATTATTTTACACCCCCCCACACATATATATATATATATATATATATATATATATATAAATCCAACCACATATATATATATATATATATATATATATATATATATATATATATATAAATCCAATCACATATATATATATATAAATCCAATCACATATATATATATATATATATATATATATATATATATATATATATATATATATATATATAAATCCAATCACATACATATATATATATATATATATATATATATATATATATGAGTATCAGTATATTGTGTTTAAAAACAAGCAATTATTTATGATAAACGGTTGAAAAATTATTCCTATTTTAACTTTATTTTTTTACATGAATTAATTTTCTCAGTTTTCAAGATGATAAATACAATTTCTGTTTCCAGGATATTATTTAATTTGATAAAATCTCTTAATAATTTATATTAAGATTGGCATTTTATGATCTATGACAACAGTTAGGATTTTGTAGTGTATTCTTCCTGAAATCCTTAACTGACCGAAATTCTTATTGCGAAACGAACAGATATATATCACACAGTGAGAAAGAAATGGAAGTGTATGCTTCAAATGCAGAAAATAAAGCTTATGTTTAATAACAGTATTTCGTGCTAAAAAATAGCAGTGAACAACGGTACTATCAAAGAACACAAGTCTTAGAAAAGTTCAATTAAACTGTAGTTTACCAAATTCTGCTATTCTCAGAGAAAATTATCTTTCCATCTGCGTAATATAACTGACATTGTACCCAATGAGACTGCGAAGTCTTTTTTCAAGGCTGTTGTAGAGACGAAGATAATGATACTATTGAAACGTACCAGCGCTCATCCCAACCATATATTCTGAAAAAAACTCAATTTCCAGTTATTCTTACTAAGTCTTTTCGAAGGATATCCCGCCTTTTGCGAAGAAAAGTATCCCAAAAATTGTGCGTGGTGTCAAAGCGCACAAGTGTGATAGGCAAGTGATAAAAATTCTCTTCCGAATCTTATAGCGAAACGAACTAGTCAGAGAGACCGCGTTCATTATTTCATGTACCATGAAATATCACATCCCATAATATGTAATCATGTGATCTGGAATGTAAAAACCCTATATGTTATTGTGTTTGGATACACATATATTACTTCAGTTTAATATTTATGTTCATTGTCGAAATATGCGATTATATATTAAATAATATTATTTTTAACCATTTTTATATTTGTATATTTGCTCGCTTAAGTTATATTTTAATAATTTTTTGTATTTGTTTAATGACACTTTCAGTCTTAAATATTTCTTGGTTGTGGTATCTGATTGTCTAGGTTAATGTATGTGGATGTGTATACATGTATTTATCGGTGTCTATGTGTATGGAAAGTGCATTCACTTTTAATTATGTATGTATGCATTTGTTTGTTTCCCTTTTTTATGAAGGGCCGTGGAGATGTTCCCTGTCTCGTCACTTTTTGTGTGTATATATATCTAGATATGTCTGGGTGTTTGTGTATTATAACCTGAATGTGTTTGGGTTGTTTTATGCGTGAGGTTAGGACCCCATTCACACACTTGGGATGAAAATGTATTCATATTTTCAGATGACCGGATGACAGATAAGCGTCTATTCTAACGTAATTTCAATGGAGAAATAAATTGAATAATATATGTATTTCTTCTTTCCTCATCAGCAATTTTATAATTTTAAATTTAATAGAGATTAAATTTGGATTTTAAAATTGGTAATTTTTACTTTTAATTTTAATATCAAATTTTATTATATAATGTAATAATTATTGTTTAGAATAAAATCTTTTTTAATATTACCCATATTTTAAAGATCTGAATAGCTATTATAACATGACTTCGTTATCAAGCTTTTTGAATTTTCCTATACTTGTATTTTGATTGGTCATTCTAGGTTTTGTAACAACGTTTTCCCGATGCGAAGGATCGTTAATTAATTTGCAACATTTCAAACCATTTATTTTACATTCAACATTATCACTTGATAAGACACCGGAGGAGTTGAAACAAAATGGCTATTTTTGTAGCCATTTTATAACATATTTATGTTATAATATTTTTAAATAAATAATTATATCTGCTTTACTTTGTATTGAGCACTCTATTAAGAACAGTAATTGTTGGTTATTGGAATTCATTCCGTATACACCAATTATATACTTGGGTATATATATATATATATATATATATATATATATATATATATATATATATATATATATATATATATTAGTATATATATATATATATATATATATATGTATATATATATATATATGTATATATATATATATATATATATGTATGTATATATATGTATATACATATATATATATATTTCATTAATTAATATAGACAAGTGTTGTCTATTTTATGTAAATTCTTTTCATAATATCTGATATGCTTGATAACATTAAAAAAGAAAAATAAAAAAAAAGAAAATCACAATATAGATACATACTTTCAATCCAATCTAAGCTTTCGGCTTACATAAACCATTATCAAAGATGACAATTACTGTACAATATATTAAGCAATACACGGACAAGAAAGTGATGATATACTGTTTCTGTGTACATTGATGATTTGCTAGACAGCGACAAACACGTGCATATAAGACGCTGGAAGTGAATATGGCACCGCAGCTCATGACGTCACACATGACCACGCGAGAGTGAATTCGAGAAGTATTAAGTATGGGAAGCCGTTGGTAAAAACCAGTGGCTTCTGTTACCAATTATAGACATTTTAGAATATTTGTGGAGATTTCATAGTTTATTTTGTTCAGGTTAGGTTTCAACTGTTTGATTTATATAGCTTCAAGAATTTTTAGCTTTTGTTTATTGTTTTCATGTTTAAGTATAATTGTGTTTTCATCGAGGTTTTTACGGAATTGTGTGTGCGGGCAGGCACGTTGTTTTAAATGTTTAAGATGTTAGAGTTATCATTCAAATGTAGTGTCAAGCGTCATGAAAGTGAGTTTGTGGTGTGACCAACATAAATATTAATTATTACGGTGGAGATACAATCTCCCAAAGGGCACTTGAATTTATAAACTTTGTTTTTTTTTTCGCAAATCGCTAACTGGGGAAGAAGATTCATTGCGAATAATTGAGTTGGATATACTACATTTAGTATAGTAGATGATTAACTTAATTTTTCTGCTAGGATCTGTTGTAGATATATTAGTATTTATTATTTTTTTAAGTATATTTTCATCTTGTTTATAATTAGTATGTATTTGATTACGATATATATGTGACACTATTTACGTCGCTAGAAAAAAAGAAGAAA